>OY728160.1:379177345-379802345 GCA_963277665.1 Viscum album | reverse complement strand
GTTAACCACATTGTAACTATCCTTTGTGGATAGCGAGGACAAAATTTACCTTCAGTCGATGTTTTTCACCCCCAATATTGCAGTGAGTTAGGGAGACACAACTTGGGGATGTCAACTATGAGGTTTTACGTGCTCAGTTATCCACATGACATGCTCCTGATGGATATTCGCAAGGTGGAGAGAATATAATTATTTTCAGAGTATGAACTATTGTACTAGTGGTGTTGTGGTAGGAGGTCCTGAGGGAGTTTCATACGTCCCCTTTAGCGGTACATTCGGGAGTGGCGAAGATGTACCAGGATCTCTGATGATAGTTCTGGTGGTTAGGCATGAAGAAGGCAGTAGCAGAGTTTGTTTCTCGATGCCTTACATGCCAGCAGGTGAAGGCTGAGCACCAGGTTCCAGTGGGATTAGCTCACCCCTGTAAGTTTTGGAGTGGATGTGGGATGGAATATCGATGGACTTTGTAATAGGCTTACCACAGATGTCCAAGGAGTATGATTCCATCTGAGTGATCATTGACCGACTCACCAAGTCGGCCCACTTCCGAGCTACCAAGGAGCAGAGTTCTGTAGAGATTTTGGGACGCCTTTACGTGTAGGAGATAGTTAAGCTTCATGGTGTCCCTTAGACAATAGTCTCAAATCGAGATGCCCGATTCACATCCTGGTTGTGGAAGGGGTTGCAGGGGGCTTTTGGGACTCAGCTACACCTGAGCACGACGTTTCATCCCTAGACCGATGGTCAGACGAAGAGGACCATCCAGGTTTTGGAGGATATGTTGCAGGCCTGTATCTTAAACTTTGGTCATAGTTGGGAGGACCACCTACCACTGGTGGAGTTTTCGTACAACAATAGCTACCACTCCACCATTGGTATAGCACCTTTTGAGGCTTTATATGGAAGACCCTTTCGGTCATCGCTCTGCTGGACCGACCCTAGAGAGTCAGCACTCATGGGTCCAGAGTTGGTGCGACCTACCACCGAGAAGGTTCAGATCATCCGGGAGCGGATGAAGACTGCACAAAGCTGGAAGAAGTCTTATGCTGACAGAAGACGGAGACCTCTGGAGTTTGAGGAGGGAGACCACGTCTTTCTTCGGGTCTCAGCTCGACTAGGGTTGCAGAGATTTGGCCGGGGTGGAAAGCTATTTCCAAGGTTCATCAGAACTTTCTAGATACTGTGCAGAGTTGGTGAGGTGGTGTACCTCCTAGATCTACAGCTATAGTTGCATCGGGTACATGATGTCTTCCACGTGTCATAGCTGTGGAGGTATGGGCATGACCCATCGCACATCATCGACTGAGGCGAGATGGAAATCGAGGATGGAGTGACCTTTGTTGATTACTAGGTGGAGATCGAAGATCGACAGGAGAGGATCCTTCATGGGTAATCAATTTCCTTGGTGAACGTCCGGTGGAAGCATAAGAATCTTCAAGAGAGCACGTAGGAGTGGGAGGCTCAGATCCATGCCCAGTACCCACATCTTTTTAAGTAGCCTTTGTTTTGGATTTTCGGGGACACAAATCCCCAAGGTGGGGAGAATGTAATGTCTCATATTTTTTGTGTATTATTTTAAAATATTATATGGAATTATTATGAGCCCAGGCCTTTCGACAACGTGCGATTCCAAGGCTCAGAGTGCCCGGAATAAATGTTTGAAATAAATTGAACCTTTAACAAGCACGCGCGAGCGGTTTTCCTGAAAAATTAGAATATATTTCAAATGGGTGACTGGATCAGAAATCAGAGGGCACCGTTACGTTCATAACAATGACTTTACCTTAGGTGGTTCCTAACTTCTATCGGTATGGGTCAACAACGAGAGTTAGTTTTTGGATGTTTAATGGAAATAAAATAAAATAATAATTTATTTTATTTAAAAGTTTCATTTTTTTCACAGCGACCTAATTCCTCTCTTTTTAAATACTTACTTATGGGAAGTTTGCAGGGTTAGCCTCATAACCCTGTGAAATTTGGATAGAGACTCTTGGAGCCTTGGAGGAGAACACGTTGGTGGATGACAATGACGCATCTCAGATCCGACGAGCCTCGCCGACAAACACGACGTGACAATCATTGTTCAACTAGATCGAGGAAGGGGTTGTTATTTTGATTATCCTTTACCCGTTTTTGGATTTAATGATGAATGCAGATCAACCATGAACATATCAATCTGCGGATCATGCATTCTTGTGGGAGGGTGGTATTTTCCGTTTCTTTCGGGGTTTGATTCGGGAATTTTAATTGTGATAATTGTTGGATTATCCTTTTGATTCTCCTTGTTTAATCCTTCTAACAGAAGTGTATCAACGTCGTGATGAATGGAGGTAGAGGTTTGTTCCTCATTTTGGTTTATTGGATTTTTTCCTCTTTTATTCGTGTTCTTCACATTCTTCGTGGGGCAACAAACAATGGATCGATGTGCATCCATTTTGCGACACAATGATCCCAACTTGAAGATTCGACATCGTAACGACCTAGCGAAGATGCGACGATGATGGCAGATGGTGATTCAGATTGGATTGGGAGATACTGTTCTTCAAGCGTTCTTCACACAGGTGGATTAACATGCATTTTTGAGGCCGATCGGAGACCTGAAACCAATGGAATCATCTCCATAAGGTTGGGGTGACCTAAACCATGGAGTTTTAGGGTGATCGGATCGTCAGAACGAAGATTGGAGCATCACCGAAGTGAAAAAAGCAGTTTTGCGATTATGGAAAATTCTAGAATACACGGCGTGTAATTTCGAAGAACACGCCATGTGGTAGTGGAAGCAGCGGCTAGGGTTTCTAATGTCAGACGAGTATCAAACGGCATGTGACCTCGGTCACATGGCATGTTGGACCTTCCCTGAAGCTCAGCGTGTATTCTGGGAAGTATACGGACACAGGATGAACTACATGGCTTCGAAGGCATGATGTGTCGACCCTTAGAGGCATGGTAGAGGAAATTACGTGGGACACGGCGTGTATCTCGGGCGATACACAGAAACGGGATAAAGACACATACAGGCACATGGCCGCATACATGGAGCCGACCCCAATTACTTGGACACGACGTGTGATCTGTACTACACACCGTGTACTGAATTTCCTACATGACCAGCCTTGCGACACAGGCCGTTGTACACAGGCAGTACCCAAGGTCAGAAGACATGTCGTGTAACACTTCTACATGCCGTGTACTTTTCAGTACATGACTTGGTATTATTGTCCACCATATCTTGGACATGTTTTGTTTGGGTTAGTGCCCCTTTTTTTCGTTTCCTTGAAGGTCAGGTATCGTTTCCTACTACAGGATTGTGATCCCTTCTGCAGGACTTTTCAGGATAGAGTTAGGTATCCCTCTGAGAGGCCCAGAGTGAGATCCTTTATCCATTATTGACCCTAGATAGAGTCAGGAATTGACACGACCAACTCCACAGGGAGTCGATCCTCTACCTAGAAGGTGAATCCAGATGAGTTGCGGTATCCTCCAAGGCCCTGGAAGTGATCCTCATATGTGTATCATGATCTTTCCCACTCAGGAGTGTGTTCTCTCGAAATGAGTGTATCTATATCTTGTGACCTTTCCCGACATAATTTACTTCTCAAACGGACGTCATCAGAGCTATTAGACTCATGGAGTGAGTTCTCCCAAGTGAGTGCTTTGTGGAATCTTCGAACTGAATCCTTGATGGGGGTATGTAGTTATGCGACTTGTCCCTAGACTGGGGGTCTAGGTTTTGAGTATATATAGATATTTATTGTGTTCTCCTTTTATATGTTCAGTAGAAATGTATTGTGTAGAGCTAACAATACCTTTCCTTTGTGTATTTATTTGTGGTTTTCAGGGTCCTCTACTGAGTATTATTATACTCACCCCTGCACAGGATTTGCCTGCATGTGTTGTGTCTTGTGCAGATGAGCATCCTTTTGACAGAGTCCAGGGCGGACCAGTATAGGACCGAGATTTTTGAGTTCCCTACAGGCTGAGGTTATCCTACGACTACGAGAAATATTCTTAGTACTTTTTTGTGTTTACAGGTTGGACCTTTTAGTTTTCAGACTCTTGTTTTTGGTGGGCTTATATTCTGGATCAGTTTACTTTCAGTATTTTACTTTCCATCGTACTATGTTGGTTGAATTTATTTGTATGCATGCATTTTTTCCCCTAGTGGTTTTTACATTTGAACATTATGGGCTTAGATATGTGTGCATGTGTACAGGTACTTAGGCAATGCATCCCATGTTAGTAATATGGCTACTTGGTGCTAGTCACCATCCCCTAGCCTATTGGAGGTGGGCTTGGGAAGTCACGGCACGGGCCCCACTGGGACGGGTCGTGACAATAAAGTATATAAAATAATAATATTTACCACCAATAATCTAAAGAATGAATAAAATCTAGTCAATTCCATTAAATCTATTTTGAAATAAAAACAAATATCATGAGCTATTCTATCCTGATTCATAGAGAATAATGAAGATATAATAGAAGAAGTATTTTTGGGATCATTTCATGTTGGAAATGGATATGTAATGATAAAAAATATCACAAGATTTCATATATTTATATGTAGTTTAAATACATGAAAACATCATGGATAGAATGAGGAAGAATTTTAATATCTTTAAAAAAGGATGAAATTATTCTGCACGTGATTTCTACAAGTTAGCATATAGTTACTTAAAATTTCTAATGGTAGTGATAGTATTGAAATTACGAGTCTTCAGGTATTTCAAATATAAATAGACAACAATTCAAGAACTTTTTAAAGGTATATAATTGTGGACATTTGGATTCAAGTATTTATACAATTCTATAAATACTATAATAAAGAATGAATATATGGTGTGGAAGAAGCCAACCCTAATTTATATTATTCTAAATATATATTTATTTTGTGTAGGTTAAAGAAGAGATGTGTTGTATGGAGAGGATGTAACACCCTAATCTTCCACAGTACGTTTCCCTTTGAATAATGCAGTAGCTTGTGTTATACACAACTTGGAGTTTTAACATACCACGACTAATCAAACTAGCCATTATGAATAGTAATAACCACTTTTTGAAATTTTATAAATTTTATTTTTCAAAATTGACTTAATTTTTGAATTTAGAATATTGAAATTATCTTAGGGTGAATTTTTGGTATTTTTCTGAAATCTTTCAATTTTTGATGAATAATGAAAAACACCGCGTTATTATTTAAAACCAACTTTTTATTTAAGAAATTATTTAATTTATTTTAATTTATTTTAGATCAAAATAGATACATAATACCTATATATTTTCAATTTAATTAATTGGATTCATTTTATAATAATTTTAGATATATAAAATTTTATTGAACTCTTTACCGTCTTTTAGCCACCTTCTAAGAGCCTTTCCAAATTTTCATAAAACTTAACTTTACCGCTTATGTGAGTTGAATTTAAAAAATCTGAGAGAAATGTTTGGAATCATTAAGTAAAATTTGGTTCAATAAGATGAAAATATTTTTTGCCGAATAGTAACTTTTGACTTTTATTTTCCACGATTAAAAGTAAATAGGGTAATTAAGGGTAAAAATGATATTATAATTATCCTAAAACATGTACTAATTCTATTAGATAAGTTTAATTCGACCAAAAACAACCTTAGGAATAAAATATGATCCTATTTGGTCCACTTGGATTAGATTAAAACATTTATTATTAATTTATTTAAAGAAGAGTTAAAAGAGTTAAATTCAAAGTTTAATAACTAAACCATTTTTAATATAGGGTTACACACAATATAAATTCGACTATAAATATTCATTAGAAATATAATAATATTTCCTACATAATGGTATTTTATTTATAATTTTTATACATTAAGTAATTTAATTTTTTTATGACACAATGATGATGCAGTAATTACCTTAATAATTAAATATTAAAATAATTGATATTATAAATATCCAAATAAATACAAATTTATACTTATGATGAATTCAAATAATTTTATAGCTTAATATGACATGTTATGGTTTATTAAATAAATTTTATTTTAAGTGATAAAGTTTTATGGCTTTCAAAAAAAAATCAAATACTAAATAGTGTCAAAATTGACATAATTGAATTTTTAAAACAAATACTATATTATTAATTGATATACTATTCCTAAAAATATAAGTTTAGGACAAAGGACTTAGATAAGGTTATATATATTAATAATTAACCACATGGGGTTCTCTTGTCTTGTTATAGTAAGTTAATTAACCATATAATATAAAAATACAAAGAGACATGGTAAATGTCAAACAATTTAACTAAGAGTTAAATCTAAAAGATAAAGATAATATGGTGATCTAAACCTATATAAAACCTATTTGTTGAGAGGTTTTAGACCTATCCCAACATTATCCTCGAAATAAATCATTTTTGAGCCATTATAAACCAAACATGATTTTATTATAAAATAATATTTTAAGCTTTTCCTAAAGTGACCCTCACCTCTCTTATAAAATGGTACTTCCCCTTCTCTTAATTTCACACCTCTAAAGCCATTTATCTTGGAATAACCCTGCCCAAATATCCTTTAAACTACCCCCTTAAACCTAGAGGCCTTACTTTGATCATAAATCCAACCTAAGGATCCCTTTTGATCAACTCAAAAGAAAATACTTGAAGAACTGGTAATAATTTCACCACCCACTTTCAAGTTCTTTTCTTCTTCCATTTCCTCTTTCTTTGTTGTTTCCATACCAAAATAATAAATCCAATACATTATACATACTGTGATGTTATTATTAATATGGTATAACCATATTTGTTATTCTATCCATCCTATAAATGACCAAGTCACCATACGTGCGTACGTACAACTTACCGTCTCCACGTCGTGGTGTAGTTTGTTATTCAAACACTTAATTATTTAGATGGGTATAATAATGACTATAAATAATAAAAATAATAAATATAAAATGTTAATGATTCTGTATATATGATATACCATCCAATTATATACGATTTCACCATCAATATAATGATATTGTCGCTCATGTGTATATACGGATTACCGTCTCCACAAATGCGATGAGATTCATTCCCCATCGTAATCATTCAAGAATAATTTTTTATGATTAAAATAATGTTTATGAATGTAATATCATTCTTTATATAAATCAAATACATCATATCCATAACAAATATGGCTTACGTAACCAATCATAAATAGGAAAACGAATTAGTTAACACCCGAAACGAAGATACTACTGAAATATTATTAACAAAGAAATATTATTAACAAAGAAATATTAGAGGATCATATATGATATCATATTTACAGTTCTTGTATAATTGAATAATTTTTTTAGCTATTATAGAGGAGGATAACATACCATAGACTAAGGAAAAGTACAAGGTAAGGGTTAATTCTACAATCTCTTTACTTATATGAGGTTGTTAATACGTAAGTATCTACTGGGACCTCTTTATCACCCACATCTGTGTTTTCTTAAAAATGTAATTATAATATTTTTTTACAATTTACTAGACTATGGGTTAAAGTCATTTATACCCTTAGTTTACCACATATGTTTTGAAATAAATCTTCTCGTTGTTTTCCAAACAAGGTACTTTATGACATTCGGGACAAAATTAAGGTAAGAACGTCTTTTTTAACTTATACGGCAGGTGCAATTATTTTCCTCCATTAAAACATCATCGAAGCTTCCCATAAAATATTATAAGAATATTTTCAAAATAAATGTTTTCTTTTATAATTATATTAATTTTAAATTATTTCAAAATAGAAAGAGATATTTCTCTACAAAAAGTTTTGATTTCATCTATGTCAATATCCTTTGATAGATTTTAAGTTTGTTTGAAGTTGATTTATTATGATATTAATCTTCCATATTGTATTTAAGGTTTTATGATATGTTTGAATGTGGATGTGTTATTTTTACATCATTCATGGTTTATATATAAAGTATTGACATTTTTTATGCTAGTTTTAATACGAATGTTTATGTTATGTTTAAACCTTTTCATATAAGGAATGCATTGGACTTAGTAAGTGATGGGTGGAGACCGCTATAGATCCTTAATGAATCAGTAGGTCTCCTGAGACAAACTAGTGTCTTGTCCCAAGGCCTTGAAAAAATTTTATTTGTAGTCTTGGAATAAGGCCTTGACTATGTGGTTATGCAGTCTGGCATTATGAATTCCATCATTATGAAATTGGCTATTGATATTGTATGTGATTATTCGACTAGTAGAATATCCATCTGAATAAGTAAATGGAATTATTTGATTTATATTGGCCATATTATATAGAATTTTATGTTTAAAAGGCTTATGTTTTAGTCTTATACATTATCTTAAATGTTTATGCTTATTTATGAAAGTTTCCACTATATTGTTATCCTTACTGATCATCTAAGCTCACCCATTTCTATGTTTTATTTTTCCTAGGATGTAAAGAAGTATATTATGACTGATCTGCAGGGATATTATAAGGGATATGAATATGGTCACTGAATACAATGTTGTTTTTGTTCTTTATTTTATAATTTAATGAAAAACTTATGAATGTATCTAGTACTTCCAAGGATACTAAATTGATCGGTCTTTCGGGATTTGATCCCCTGTGATCATGACAATGTTATGTAATAATGGACCAACTCTGGGTAACTAGGGTCATGGCATTACAGTTGTTATCATAGGAAGTTTAGTACAAACCTTGGAAACTATATTTAGATAAACTCTGATTAGAGAACATTACCCCAAGATAGGATTTGAGGATTGGTATAGACGAACTTCCTAGAATTTTGGTAATGTAGAGATTTTGGGTATTTTACAAGAAATACATCCCTATCTAGATAAGACCAGGTAGAGGTGGGTCTAAAATAGATGTATCTAGGAGTGAATACTCCGAAAAGGAATTTCTGGCTTGTCCTAGAGTATCCTGGTACACGACAACGGACCTTGTTGCACTCTAGGTTACGACACTCCCAGAGGATATTCTTAGGATAATTCATATTTTATTTACAAACCATTATGAAGGATTTATGAGTATATACCTCCTCAATGAAAACATTTTTTTTATGATTATGGATTATATTTAGAAATTGTTCAATTTATGTTAAGTGTTTTACAAGTTTGGAATTATGTATTACGATTCATAAACTAATCTAGTGTATTCCATTGTTTAGAAATGGTTCCTAGTGGAAGGAATGGAAACCGTATCAACACATGTAATCCATGTAGGTATTTCCATCCTACTCAAGATAATTATAGTGGATCTTGTGATGCAACTGGTGCTGATAAACTTATCACCATATTGGGACAAATCACTCTGGTTATGAATAATAACCTTACCTGTATGGAGCACCCTGATCCACAATTTGGAGGATCAACTTTAGACCGCTTCATGAGGAAAAAAACACCAATATTCATTGGGAGTAAAAATCCATTAGTAGCTGAGCAATGGATAAGTTCTTTAGAGAAAATATTTCATGATTTTGGGAGTTTCTAAAGGGAAAAAGGTTTCATGGAAGTTTATCACCTCACGGGGGATACAGATCAATAGTGGTCATTAATCCAAAACATAAAGGAAGATGAAGAAGTATAGAACATGTAATGGAGGGAGTTTAAATAGATTTTCTTAGAAAAATACTTTCCTCATGACCATCGAGTGGATATGGAAAGACGATTTTTGAGTCTAAGGAAAAAGGAGGATGATAATGTCTCAAAGTATGAGGCTAACTTTACAAGGTTAGAAAGACATGAAACATATTATATACGTAACCCAAGGAGTAAGATTGATCGATTCTTTGATGGGTTAAAACCATTTATCCATCAAGCATTAGTCTCACAATCCTTCTCATCGTACGAAGATATTATCTCATGCACTATCAAGGCAGAAAAGGAATTATCTAAGTCTTATGACTTCAATGGAAATCAAGAGAAGAAGAGATCTGCTGATCACTTTAAAAATGGAAATAAGGGGAAGAAGGGAAAAGTTGAATATCTATCCTGTGGTAAATGTAGGAAGAAACACCCCGGTACTTGCCTGAAGGGAATGAGAGTCTATTACAAGTGTGGTGAAAAAGGCCACCAAGCTCGTGATTGCAAGGAAAATAAAGAGTCTATCAATGTTGAATGCTACAATTATAGATAAAATAGACATTATGGAAATAAATGTCCTATTCCCCAAGGGAAATGAAAAGGCCAAGGGAGCAAGGCCAAGCTTATGCGATCACTACTACTGAGGTTGAATCTCCAAAAGATGTGGTGGTTGGTAATTTAATGGTTTCCTCAAGTTTAGCCAATGATTTATTTGATTCTAGATGATCTCATTGTTTCATATCTTCCCAGTTTTCTAAGAAAATTAGATATTTTCAATTTGACTTAACAAGGGATTTTTCAGTCAAAACTCTTAAGGTAAGTGTCATTGCAACAAAGTTTTGTGAATCAGTTCCCATTAGGGCATAAAAATGTTCTTTATCTACTGATCTTATCATCATACCCATGATTGAATTTGATATAATCCATGGAATGTATTGTATTTTAGACCATGATGTGAAAATTTATAGTACGAAGGAGGTTAGAATTTTTGATGATGATAAGGAGTACCGTATCTTTAGAGCAAAAACGTCACCACCTGATTCTTATCTAAATCCACCCCAGTAGCTCTACTAAATTCAATTATTGGGTAGGAAGAGAATAAAATAATTATGGGTGAGTAAAACAATGATCTAATAAATTAAATACCTATTGTGAAAGAATATGTTGATGTGTTTCCAGAGGATTTACCTAGACATCCTCCAGAACAAAAAATTGAGTTTTAAATTGATTTAATTCCTAGTTCAAGACTCATATCGAAGACCCATTATAGAATGGACACTGTGAAATTAGTGGAACTAAATAAAAAACTATAGGAATTGAGTAATAAGGGATTTATTTTCCCTAGGGTTTCTCCATGGGGAGCCCCTGTCCTTTTTGTTAAGAAGAAAGACAGATCTATGAGGTTGTGCATTGACTATAGTGAGATCAATGCTATAACAATAAAGAACAAGTATCCCCTACCTCACATTGATGATTTATTTGACCAAATTCATGGAGATAAATATTTTTCAAATATTTACCTTTGATATGGATATCATATGTTGTGTGTGAAGAAGGAATACATTCCGAAAACATCATTTTGAATCAGGTATGGGCATTAAAAGTTTACAGTAATTCCTTTTGGATTGACTATTTCACCCTTTGTCTTCATGGATTTAATGAATAGAGTTTTCAAGGAATATCTTGATGACTTTTTAGTGGTACTTATTGATGATATATTGGTATACTCCAAAAGATACAAAGATCATGAAAATCATTAGTTCACTATTCTAAAAATCCCCAGAAGAAATGAATTATACGGGAAGTTTAACAATTGTGAATTCTGGCTTCAAGAGATTTATTTTATTGTCCATATTGTATCTAAGGATGAAATCTATGTTGATCCTTCAAAGACCAAGGAAATCCAAGAATATCTAGAACTGATGAGAATAACTGAGGTACAAAGTTTTATTGGTTTAGCAGGTTATTATCGACGTTTCATCCAAAATTTTTCCCAATTGTCTAACCCATTAACCTAGCTCACATGTAAAGGGGTTAATTTTTTTTGGAAAAAAGAGTGTGAAGAATGTTTTGAAGAACTGAAGAGAAGATTAGTCAATGCTTCTATCTTGACTCTACCATCAGGGAATGATGGATTTGGTATTTATAGCGATGCTTCAAAGAAAGGACTTGGTTGTGTCCTTATGCAGAATGATAGAGTTATTGCCTATGCACCACGACAACTAAAAATTCACAAGAAAAACTATCCCACTCATGATCTTGAGTTAGCAGCTATAATCTCTTCTCTGAAGACATGGAGACACTATCTATATAGTTTAAATTTTGATATTTATACTGATCACAAGATTTTGAAGTATATTTTCTCAAAAAAATAACTCAACATGAGGCAAAGGAGATGGCTTGAACTACTCAAAGATTATGATTGCACAATACACAACCACCCGGGGAAGGAAAATATGGTGGCAGATGCTTTGAGAAAAAAGGATCATAGAGTTTTGAACAAGATGAGAGTTTAAAGAGATCCTATTTTCATGGATCTGGTAAACATGGATATGGGAATAACCATGGAAGGTGAAAAATCAATATTTTTTTTCAAATGATTTCCAAAACATCTTTACTAAAAAGGATAAAAAGTTCTCATACCAGTGATGAGGAGTTTCGAAAGAAGATTAAAGCTTTAAATGGTGGGATATTGAGTGACTTCATATATGAAAATGGGATTTTGAAATTTAAGAAGAAACTTTGTGTTTCTGATATACCTGATCTAAAAAGGGAATTATTGGATGATGCTCATAGCTCCAATTTCTCTATACACCCTGGGAGCCCAAAGATGTATTGAGATTTGAAGGAACATTTTTGTGGGACAACATGAAGATGGAGATTTCTAATTTTGTTTCAAGATGTATGGTTTGTCAAAAAGTGAAATATGGAAGGAAATATTTTGGAGGAGTCATGAAACCTCTTCTCATTCCTTAGTGGAAATTGGATAATATTATGATGGACTTTTTCATGGGGCTACCAAAGACTCCTAGAGGTAATGATGCAATATGGGTCATTTTTGATCGTCTTATCAAGTCAGTACATTTTCTTACTATAAGATAAGATTTACCACTTGAACATATGGAAATATTATATATTAATGAAGTTATAAGACTGCATGGTGTACCCCTATTGATTGTTTCTGATCATGATCCCCATTTTACATCAAGATTTTGGAAAAGTTTTCAGAAGGCCTTGGATACTGAACTTTCTTTGAGCACTACCTATCACCCTCAAACTAATGGACAATCAAAATAGACTATTCAAACCTTAGAATACATGTTGAGATCTTGCTCACTTGACTTTCTAGGTATATGGAATTAGTATTTACCTTTGCTTGAATTTTCCTATAGAAATGGCTTCCATTCAAGTATTCAAGTGGCACCATATGAAGAGTTATATGGAAAGAGATGTCGCACACCAACTTGTTGGGATGATGTTGGTGAAAGAAAACTCATAGGCCCATAACCTGTTGAGGAAACAATGAAAAAGGTGAAGATTATCCAAAACCACATTAAAGCAGCTCAAAGTAGACAAAAGAGATATGTTGATAACCGAAGGAAGGATTTGGAATTTCAAGTAGGAGATCATGTTTTCGTGAAGGTATCTTCATGGAAGGGTGTTATACTATTTGGTAAGAATGGTAAATTGAGTCCTAGGTACATCGGACCTTTCAAAATTATAGAACTAATTAGAGTTTTACCTTATCATTTGGAAATGCCTCTAAGTCTCTCCAAAGTTCATGATGTGTTCCACGTATCACTGTTGAGAAAATACATGCCTGACCCAATGCATGTACTCACCTATGAAGAAATAGAACTGGAACCCGATCTGTCTTATTGCGAAGAACCTATCATAATTCTTGATACCAGAGAACAAGTGTTGAGTAACCGGACGACTCGTCAGGTGAAAGTTCTACGAAGAAACCATAAGATGGAAGAGGTAACGTGGGAACCCGAGGAACTTATGATGAAGAACCAACTGAATCCTTTTATGCAGTAATATTATAGAAATTTTGAGGACGAAATTCTTTTAAGGAGGGGAGAATATAACACCCCATGATTCCAAGGTACGTTTCCCTTTGAATAATGCAATAGCTTGTGTTGTACACAACTCAGAATTTTAACACACCACGACCAATCAAATTAGCCTTTATGAATAATAATACCACTTTTTGAAATTTTATAAATTTTATTTTTAAAATTGAATTCATTTTTTAATTCAGAATATCAAAATTAACTTAGGTTGAATTTTTGGTATTTTTCTGAAAACTTTCAATTTTTGATGAATAATGAAAAACACTGCGTTATTGTTTAAATCTGACTTTTTATTTAAGAATTTTTTTATTTTATTTTAGGTAAAAATCGATACATAATACCTATATATGTTCAATGTAAATCAGTGGATTCATTTTATAACAATCTTAGATATATAAAATTTTATTGAACTTTTTACCGTCTTTTACGCACCTTCTAGGAGCATTTGTAAATTTGCATAAAACACAATTTTACCGCTTCTGTGAGTTGAATTTAAAAAATCTGAGAGACATGGTTTACATCAGTAAGTAAAATTTGTTTCAATAAGATGAAAATAATTTTTACTGAATAGTAAATTTTGACTTTAATTTACCACAGTTAAAAGTAAATAGGGTAATTAAGGGTAAAAATGATATTATAATTACTCTAAAACATGTAATAATTCTATTGGATAAGTTTAATTCGACCAGAAACAACCTTAGGTATAAAATATGACCCTCTTTGGTCCACTTGGTTTAGATTAGGACATTTATTATTATTATATTTAAAGAAGAGTTAAAAGAGTTAAATCCAAAGTTTAATAACTAAACCATTTTTAATATAGGGCTACACACAATATAAATTAGACAATAAATATTCATTAGAAAGATAAAAATATTTCCTACATAATGGTATTTATTAATAATTTTTATACATTAAATAATTTAATTTATTTATGACACAATGATGATGCAGTAATTAGCTTAATAATGAAATATTAAAATAATTGATATTATAAATATCCAAATAAATGTAAATTGAGACTTATGATGAATTAAAATAATTTTATAGGTCAATATTACCTGTTGGGTTTTATTAAATAAAATTTATTTGAAGTGATAAAGTTTTTATGGCTTTAAAAAAAAATCAAATACTAAATTGTGTCAAAATTGACATAATTGTGTTTAAAAAAATGCTATATTATTAATTGATATAATATTCATAAAAATATAAGGTTCATCCAAAGGACTTATATAAGGTTATATATATTATTAAATTACAAATGGGGTTCTATTGTCTTGTTATAGTAAGTTTATTAACCATATAATATAAAAAAACAAAGAGACATGGTAAATGTCAAACTATTTAACTAAGAGATAAATATAAAAGATAAGGTTATATGGTGACCTAAACCTATCTAAAACCTATTGTTTGAGAGGTTTTCGAACCATACAAACCTTATCCTCGAAATAAATCATTTTGGAGCCATTTGAAACCGAAAATGATTTTATTATAAAACAATATTTCAAGCTTTTCCTAAAGTGACCCTCACCTCTCTTATAAAAGTATATTTCCCCTTATCTTAATTTCACACCACAAAAGCCATTTTGATCGGCCAAATCCTGCCCAAATATCCTTTAAACTATCCACCCTTCTACCTAGAGGCCTTAATTTGATCAAAAAGCCAACCTAAGGATCCTTTTTGATCAACTCAAAAGGAAACACCTAAAGAAGAGGTAATAATTTCACCACCCTCTTTCAAGTTCTTTTCTTCTTACACTTCCTCTTTATTTGTTGTTTCCATACCAAAATAATAACTCCAGTACCTTCTACATACTATGATGTTATTATTAATATGGGACAACCATATTCATTATTCTATCTATCCTATAAATGACAAAGTCACCATACGTGTGTACATACGACTTACCGTCTCCACGTCGTGGTGTAGTTTTTTATTCAAACACTTCATTATTTGGATGGATATAATAATGAGTATAACTAATGTAAATAATAAATATAAAATTTTAATGATTCTTTATATATAATATACCATCCAATTACAAATTATTTCTCCATAAATATAATGATATTGTCGCTCGTGCATACGTACGGATTACCGTCTCCACGAACGCGATGAGATTCATCCCCCATCATAATAATTCAAGAATAATTTTCATTTTATGATTAAAATAATTTTTATGAACATAATATCATTCTGTATATAAATCAAATAAATTCTATCCATAACAAACATGGATTATGTAAAAAATCATATAGAGGAAAATGAATTAGTTAACAGCCGAAACGATGATACTACAGAAATATTATTAACAAAGGAATATTATTAACAAAGAAATATTATAGGATCATATATGATATCATATTTATAGTTCTTGTATAATTTAATAACAATTTTTTAACTATTATACAAGAGGTTAACATACCATCAACTAAGGAAAAGTACAAGGTAAGGATTAATTCTACAATCTCTTTTCTTATCTGAGGTTGTTAATACGTAAGTATCTACTGTGACCTCATTATCATCCACATCCATGTTTTATTAAAAATATATTTTTAAACATTTTTAATATTTAATAGATTATGGTTTAAAGTCATTTATACCCTTATTTTACCACATATGTTTTTAAAGGAATCTTTCCGCCGTTTTCCAAACAAGGTACCTTATAACCTTCTCGACAAAATTATGGTAACAATGTCTTTTTTAAATTATAT
This sequence comes from Viscum album, assembly GCA_963277665.1. Lineage (NCBI taxonomy): Eukaryota > Viridiplantae > Streptophyta > Magnoliopsida > Santalales > Viscaceae > Viscum > Viscum album. Next base: position 379,785,967 of record OY728160.1, on the reverse strand, counting down.
GGAAGGTGCATCTATTTTCTCCATTATAACATCATCGGAGATTCCCATACAATATTATAAGAATATTTTCAAAATAAATTCTTTCTTTTATAATTATATGAATTTTAAATGATTTCAAAATAGAAAGAGGTATTTCTCTACAAAAAGTTTTGATTTCATTTATGTCAACATCCTTTGATGGATTTTATGTTTGTTTTAAGTTGATTTATTATGATACAAATATTCCATATTGTATTAAGGTTTTGTGATATGTTTGACTGTGGATGTGTTATTTTTACACCATTCATGGTTTATGGATAAAGTATTGACATTTCGTATGCTAGTTTTAATATGAATGTTTATGTTATGTTTAAACTTTTTCATATGAGGAATGAATTGGACTTAGTAAGAGACGGGTGGAGCCCTCTATAGCTCCTCAATGCATCGGTAGGTCTAATGAGACAAACTAGTTTCTTGACATAAGTCCTTGACAAAATTTTATTTGTAGTCTTGGCACAAGGCGTTGACTATGTGGTTATGAAGTCTGGCATTATGCATTCCATCATTATGAAATTGGATATTGATATTGCATGTGATTATTCGACTAGTAGAATATCCATGTGAATAAGTGAATGGAATTATTTGATTTATATTGACTATATTATGCAGCAGTTTATGTTTAAAAGGCTTATGTTTTAGTCTTATACATTGACTTAAATGTTTATGCTTATTTATGAAAGTTTTCGCTATATTGTTATCCTTACTGAGAATCTGAGCTCACCCCTTTCTATGTTTTATTTTTTCCAAGATGTGAAGAAGTATATTATGACTTGCTTGCAGGGATAGTCTAAGGGATATGTGTAGAGACCCGTATCCTGACTTACATGGACTTTACATTACTTTTGCGGAATACTTAGTACATAACAAAAACACACACACAAGGATCGTAATAGTTTAGTGTCTTTGGAAACTCGGAACGTAAACTTCTAATTGTGGTGGAAGATCTTCAACATCTCCCATAAAGATCTTCCTTTTTATACCTAAAACCATTGTTTATATCCTGGGGAAAAGAAAACATAAAAGGGTGAGCTCAAATGCTCAGTAAGGGTAAACAAAAGAAATATCAATCACATCATATACATAAGAACATAGCTTTTGGAAATCTTAACCTGCAAAAGAGAGCATAATTTCATAACATGGGATAAATCATAGTAGTGAAATGAAATCATAACTTAAAACATTACTCATTGTGGCATACACACATAATCATAAAGAATCATTTCTTGTTAGTCAAGACTCATTGCCAAGACTATCTTAGTGGACAAAGTCCCTTTCTGAATCGAGTAATCCTCGTTTCAGTCCTGTTTCACTGAACCGGTATAACCTACCATTCCAGCCATGTCTATCTCATGAGATATAAAATATTTACCCAATGAATTGGAGGGAGATATAGGTCCCACCCATCTCTTAATGAATCCTTTCTTATGTGTGCCACAAAATCATAAATCATACCTCATTGCATAACCCATGTAATAAAAATGGGATTCTTAAACAACATGACATCATAAAACCATTCATATAAGATAAAGGAATTCATAAACATAATTCCATCACAACATAGTCAAATCAATGTAAAAATTTGGATAGAAACAGAACCCTTTATTATCTTAGATGGAAAATAATTTTGATAAAACACTTGAAATGAATTCTTGAGGAAAATATCCTTTCTTCTTCAAAATCAATTTCTTTTCACAAAACATCATACAATTTTAAAAGAAAGAGATTTTATTAAAAATAGTCATGAAATATTTTGGAGGAAGGTTCATGAAAATAAGGCTTTATAAAACCGTAAAAATCCGTTCGTGCCGTATAAGTTAAAAAAACATTCTTCGTACTTTTGTCGGAAAAGTCAAAAAGTACCTCGTATGAAAAAAGTGACAAAAGATTCCTTTCATATTCTTTACTAAAAACTCACCGAAGAGTAAAATTGGATTTAAACTATTGTAAGTGGATGGAAACAATATTACATATTGAAGGAACATGGATGTGGATGATAAAATACACCCCGGTAAATACTTACGAATAAACAATCTCGGATAAAAATGAGATTGTGATATTTTCCTTACCTTAGGTCCAATTTGCTTCGTATGTGTCCGAACCTCCTGTATAATGATTTAAATAATGTCATTGACTTATTAAAGAATCATATTTATTGTTATGATATCATATATGGTTCACTTATGACATTATATTACCCGTTCGTTTGTAAATTCCATGTTAAAGAAGCGTTTTGGTAAAATCGTTTCATTTATCGTAGGTGTTTTGACTTGTTGTTCTTGACATCATTATTACTTATATCATGATTTACTTACTTCCAGAATATAAAATATGATTTATATATCATATATATTCAGTATATATATATATATAATAGATAGATAAATAAAATGAAAAACACCGTTCATGGAGACGGTAGTCCGTACGTACGCATGAACGCTGTTTTCCTTTCCTTATTGTCTTGAAATGGAAGTAAGTAGATGACATACATATGTATATATATACATAAATCCAGTAGCTTTATAATGTCATATATTTCATTATTATTTCTTATATATACATTATAATCATTCTTAAATGGTTAACATGGAGAATGAATCTCATCGCGTCGTGGAGACGGTAGTCCGTACGTACGCACGAGCGATGATATCATTTCCAAGAATATTGAGTTGAATTGGAGTGGATTATATAATATATCATAATCAATATGATGTTGTAATAACTATGTATAGTTATTCTTTACACCATTATACCCATCCATGTAAGGTGGTGGTGGAAAATAGATTACACCACGGCGTGGAGATGGTATTCCGTACGTACGCACGCGCGGTGATTTCTTTTTCCGTAGGATGGATAGATGGTGAAATAGGGTTGTTTCATACTTATAATAACATATCAGTATATGAGTGATACTGATGTTATTACTTCATAATGAAACAACCTAAGAAGAAGAAGTGGAAGAAGAAATAAAGATGAAAGAATTGGTAACGGTAATTACCTCTTCTTTGAAGTGCCTCTTTGAGACCTCCTCTTAGGGCACTAGAATTGGTCTTTGAGGAAGACCAGAACCTCTAGGATGTTTCTAGGGAAGTGGAGAAGAGATTTTGGCAGGGGTTGGCCGAGCTTGAGTGCTCAAATTGGTGTGAGGAGGAGGTGGAGGAGGTGTCCTTTTATAGGGGAGGAGAGGGGCACCTTAGGAATATCTCAAAATATTATTTTATATTAAAGTCAAAATCGGTTTATAATGGTTCCAAAGGGTCTTATTTCGAAGCTAAAGTGGGGATGGGTCAAAAGCCTATCAACCAATAGGATTTAGACAAGTTTAGGGTATTATTTTAACCTTATCAATTAGATTTAACTCTAAGTTAATTAATTTAACTTTTACCGTGTCTTTTTGTTTTCTTTCACTATATGGTTAATACACTTACTATAACATGCCAAACGAACCCCAAATTGTTTATTATTAATATATATATCCTTATCTAAGTCATTTGGCCGAACCTTAGATTTTTAGGAATAAAATAACAATTAATAATATAATATTTTATTTAAAAACTATTTTGTGTCAATTTTGACACTATTTGATATATGATTTTTGTGAAAGTCATAACAGAATTATATGTTCGAACCAAGTTGATTAAATCAATACTAATATATCATAGTAACCTAGAAAATTAGTGTAATTCATAAAAAGTCTCAAATTACATTTATTTTGGTATTTATATTATCAATTTTGTCAATATTTCATTAATAAGATAATTACTGGATCATCTTTGTGTTATAAATAAATTAAATTATTTGATGTCTAAAAATTACAAATAAAATACCATCATGTAGGAAATCGTTTTAGCTTTCTAATGAATATTTACAATCGAATTTATCTTATGTATAACCCCATATTAAAAATGATTTACTTATTAAACTTTGATTTTAACTATTTTAACCCTTCTTTAAATAAATTAATAATAAATGTCCTAATCTAATCCAAGTGGGCCTAAATGGTCATATTTTATTCCTAAGTTTGTTTTTGGTCGAATTACACTTGTCGAATAGAATTAGGACATGTGTTAGGGTAATATTAATATCATATTTACCCTTAGTTACCCTATTTACTATTAACCGTGGTAAAAAAAGTAAAAAGTTACTATTCACCAAAAAATTATTTTCATCTCATTGAACCACATTTTAGTCCTTGATATTAACCGTGTCTCTCGGATTTTTGAAATTCCATTCACAGAAGCGGTAAAATTAAGTTTTATGCAAAATTCAGTTTTTAACCTACCACTTAGTAGTTTCACTATTCATCAAAAATTGATGTTTTTCAGAACAATGCCAAAATTTCATCCCAAGCTATATTTCATATTCCGAATTCAAAAATGAAGTCTATTTTACCAAATTCATAACATAAAAGTTGCATTAATTAATTTTATAATTAAATCCCGCTGTTAAAACAAATAGTGTGTTTTTAAGAAACAATATCTATCAAAAGATTGACACTTGTTTATGTCTAGTTTAAATGTGAAATTACATCCAATGACCAACATTGTATTAAATTGTAAAAATATATTCTAAATATACTTTAAAACCACTCAAATTAATGATTTATCACTATTAATTATTTCGATTAAAAAAGTTGTTTTTAATTATAATTTAGTAATTTTCACTATTCATCAGAATATGAAAGTTATCCGAAAAGTACCAAAATTTCACCTTAGGCTAAATTTGATATTATGAGTCCAAAAATGAAGTCCATTTTGAAAAATAAGAGTTACAGAGTTTTAAAAAGTGGTTATTACTATTCATAACGGCTAGTTTTAATAATATTTTAATAGCATATCGTTGTTTAGTGAAACTCGGTATTGCGTATTACACACGCTATCGAGGAAGGTCGTGATTGCGTGTAATGCAAGGCAAGTCAAGGATGCGTGTTGTGCAAACTCCTTTTGGTGTAGCGTACAACACAAGACTTTAATAAAATTAAAAAGAATATTTTTTTATAAAATCTTGGGCTGTTACATTCTACCCCCCTTAAAATGAATTTCGCCCTCGAAATTCGTCGGGGTTATAAATGGTTTACTATTCGAAAGTTTCTTTAATAGAAACCCACATCGTAAAAAGGAATATCAAAACCAATCTTTAAAAACAAAAGTATGAAACGTAACGGTTACCCAAATAAACTAATCATTGGGTTTCCACATAGGTGAAAATATGGATATGGAAGAGAAATCTAACCATCATGTTCTGATGGAGAGTGGTAGAGAACATGGCTATGGAAAAGCCAATAATCACAAATCCATAAATTTGTGACGATCTAAGGTACCATCCGATTCATCAGGTATAAGATCACTAGGACAACATTTTTGGTTTTCAAGATCATTTCCCTAAAGTTGAAAATTTGAATTAGAATAAATACTTACTTTATTTTGGTACAATCTCACTGTTGTTCGTGCCTTTAACAATTTCCACTTCATCTCTTAAATAAATGAAGTTGAATTTGTTATTCGTGAAGTGTTAGCAGATCATGTGATAGAATGACGGGTCATTCCATCTGTTTCAAACAAAAGGTTAGCAAAATTATATACATAAGTCGATCTATAGTGAGATTAATCACATATGGTTTCTAAAATGGACTTATACTTCATATATCATACTGCTTAATATAATAAAACTAGTTTCTACTAAACAGGGACTTCCTGTAGGCTAGTGGTAGGCGATAAAGGCCAGTCGCACTTCGGTTGTGGGTTCGATTCCTACAGCCTTGTCCGAAGCGATGGGCTGTCGCCCGTCCTGCAGGTTGTCCTTTTTCTAAAACTATGTTACTATAACATCCCATCAATAATATCGAAAATCTTCTATCCTTAAACAATACTAACTTATGTCCAACATAATCCAGTCTAATCTTTAGGCTTATCCATAATAATGCAATCCACTCTCATAACATAGTGAAAACGATTACCAGAGATTTAATACCATCATCAATTCCCATATATCATAAGATATGTTTTGTTGGTTACATTCCAAACATTCAAAGTCCTTAATCATGTATTCTCTTGAATACCTTTGTGAAAACATGAATGCAGTTAAAAGTTAACACCTTCCACATACTAAAATCCTCAAAATTCTATATACTCAAACCATGATATCACATAGTCCTTATATCAATCATGAGCTCATGAATACAATCAAACATCTCATTATCGTCTTATCCCTTCATTATGCACATATCATCTACATTCCAAAAATATCTGAATAACCTTTCATGGATACTTGTACCATTAATCATATACTTTCAAAACTCAAGGAAAGACAACAGTGTAACAATCCTTAGATGTCTTTTTATTCCATAGTACCATGAGATTACTTATACAACATTACACGTGATAAACATGTAATCATTCCACTACATTCTTAAACCATTGACCGAGCTTCAACAATTCTTTCATCTCACATATCATTTGTAGTCTCATCATCATCATCCACATAAATACTACCCATATGACCATACTGATTCTCTTCATAAGTCTTTCCCTTAGGGCATTTGTTTTCATAATGCCCATACATTCCACATTTAAAACACTTAACCATTTTTGATGTCGTAGCAATACCATTATCCTCATCCATGGTGTTAACCGAACCTTTTCCTTTGAACTTACTTGCTTTGTGTCCTTCTTTTCCACACCCAAAGCATCTTCCAGTTCCCTTGAAACATTCTCCTTGATGCCTCTTCCCACATGATTTACATAGGGGAAATTGAACTTTCTTTCCTCTATGATCATCATGAAACTCCATCTTTCTCTTATTAGCCGAGTCAGGAAACTTACCAAATTTTACTTTATTGATCATATTATGAGATTGCTGATTCGGCAAAATAATGATCTTTGGACTTCCAAATCCCATTTCATTTGGTTTCTCATGAAGAATATCATTCCATTGTCCATCATATCCTCCATTATCGTGAATCATCTTGTTTCCAGCCATTTTCTAAAACCCAAAATGAATAGTGTGAGAGGCAAAAATCATGCTAGGGAAAACAACATAATAAAGGGGGAGTACCTTCAATATCTAACATCTTAGGTTTAATTATATGATCGTTAGCGTAGTTCTAGTACTATAACCTATACGTATACTTATCCTTAGGGACATCCCTAGACATACCTTAGAAATATCTCTAGGGATCTCACTAACGTTTTCGCATCCTAGTTTCCAAAGGTTGACTAAACCTTTCCTCTGATACCAACTGTAGAGACCCGTATCCTGACTTACATGTACTTTACATTACTTTTGCGGAATACTTAGTACATAACAAAAACACACACACAAGGATCGTAATAGTTTAGTGTCTTTGGAAACTCGGAACGTAAACTTCTAATTGTGGTGGAAGATCTTCAACATCTCCCATAAAGATCTTCCTTTTTATACCTAAAACCATTGTTTATATCCTGGGGAAAAGAAAACATAAAAGGGTGAGCTCAAATGCTCAGTAAGGGTAAACAAAAGAAATATCAATCACATCATATACATAAGAACATAGCTTTTGGAAATCTTAACCTGCAAAAGAGAGCATAATTTCATAACATGGGATAAATCATAGTAGTGAAATGAAATCATAACTTAAAACATTACTCATTGTGGCATACACACATAATCATAGAGAGTCATTTCTTGTTAGTCAAGACTCATTGCCAAGACTATCTTAGTGGACAAAGTCCCTTTCTGAATCGAGTAATCCTCATTTCAGTCCTGTTTCACTGAACCGGTATAACCTACCATTCCAGCCATGTCTATCTCATGAGATATAAAATCTTTACCCAATGCATTGGAGGGAGATATAGGTCCCACCCATCTCTTAATGAATCCTTTCTTATGTGTGCCACAAAATCATAAATCATACCTCATTGCATAACCCATGTAATAAAAATGGGATTCTTAAACAACATGACATCATAAAACCATTCATATAAGATAAAGGAATTCATAAACATAATTCCATAACAACATAGTCAAATCAATGTAAAAATATGGATAGAAACAGAACCCTTTATTATCTTAGATGGAAAATAATTTTGATAAAACACTTGAAATGAATTCTTGAGGAAAATATCCTTTCTTCTTCAAAATCAATTTCTTTTCACAAAACATCATACAATTTTAAAAGAAAGAGATTTTATTAAAAATAGTCATGAAATATTTTGGAGGAAGGTTCATGAAAATAAGGCTTTATAAAACCGTAAAAATCCGTTCGTGCCGTATAAGTTAAAAAAACATTCTTCGTACTTTTGTCGGAAAAGTCAAAAAGTACCTCGTATGAAAAAAGCGACAAAAGATTCCTTTCATATTCTTTACTAAAAACTCACCGAAGAGTAAAATTGGATTTAAACTATTGTAAGTGGATGTAAACAATATTACATATTGAAGGAACATGGATGTGGATGATAAAATACACCCCAGTAAATACTTACGAATAAACAATCTCGGATAAAAATGAGATTGTGATATTTTCCTTACCTTAGGTCCAATTTGCTTCGTATGTGTCCGAACCTCCTGTATAATGATTTAAATAATGTCATTGACTTATTAAAGAATCATATTCATTGTTATGATATCATATATGGTTCACTTATGACATTATATTACCCGTTCTTTTGTAAATTCCATGTTAAAGACGCGTTTTGGTAAAATCGTTTCATTTATCGTAGGTGTTTTGACTTGTTGTTCTTGACATCATTATTACTTATATCATGATTTACTTACTTCCAGAATATAAAATATGATTTATATATCATATATATTCAGTATATATATATATAATAGATAGATAAATAAAATGAAAAACACCGTTCATGGAGACGGTAGTCCGTACGTACGCATGAACGCTGTTTTCCTTTCCTTATTGTCTTGAAATGGAAGTAAGTAGATGACATACATATGTATATATATACATAAATCCAGTAGCTTTATAATGTCATATATTTCATTATTATTTCTTATATATACATTATAATCATTCTTAAATGGTTAACATGGAGAATGAATCTCATCGCGTCGTGGAGACGGTAGTCCGTACGTACGCACGAGCGATGATATCATTTCCAAGAATATTGAGTTGAATTGGAGTGGATTATACAATATATCAGAATCAATATGATGTTGTAATAACTATGTATAGTTATTCTTTACACCATTATACCCATCTATGTAAGGTGGTGGTGGAAAATAGATTACACCACGGCGTGGAGACGGTATTCCGTACGTACGCACGCGCGGTGATTTCTTTTTCCGTAGGATGGATAGATGGTGAAATAGGGTTGTTTCATAATTATAATAACATATCAGTATATGAGTGATACTGATGTTATTACTTCATAATGAAACAACCTAAGAAGAAGAAGTGGAAGAAGAAATAAAGATGAAAGAATTGGTAACGGTAATTACCTCTTCTTTGAAGTGCCTCTTTGAGACCTCCTCTTAGGGCACTAGAATTGGTCTTTGAGGAAGACCAGAACCTCTAGGATGTTGCTAGGGAAGTGGAGAAGAGATTTTTGCAGGGGTTGGCCGAGCTTGAGTGCTCAAATTGGTGTGAGGAGGAGGGGGAGGAGGTGTCCTTTTATAGGGGAGGAGAGGGGCACCTTAGGAATATCTCAAAATATTATTTTATATTAAAGTCAAAATCGGTTTATAATGGTTCCAAAGGGTCTTATTTCGAAGCTAAAGTGGGGATGGGTCGAAATCCTATCAACCAATAGGATTTAGACAAGTTTAGGGTATTATTTTAACCTTATCAATTAGATTTAACTCTAAGTTAATTAATTTAACTTTTACCGTGTCTTTTTGTTTTCTTTCACTATATGGTTAATACACTTACTATAACATGCCAAACGAACCCCAAATTGTTTATTATTAATATATATATCCTTATCTAAGTCATTTGGCCGAACCTTAGATTTTTAGGAATAAAATAACAATTAATAATATAATATTTGATTTAAAAACTATTTTGTGTCAATTTTGACACTATTTGATATATGATTTTTGTGAAAGTCATAACAGAATTATATGTTCGAACCAAGTTGATTAAATCAATACTAATATATCATAGTAACCTAGAAAATTAGTGGAATTCATAAAAAGTCTCAAATTACATTTATTTTGGTATTTATATTATCAATTTTGTCAATATTTCATTAATAAGATAATTACTGCATCATCTTTGTGTTATAAATAAATTAAATTATTTGATGTCTAAAAATTACAAATAAAATACCATCATGTAGGAAATCTTTTTAGCTTTCTAATGAATATTTACAATCGAATTTATATTATGTATAACCCCATATTAAAAATGATTTACTTATTAAACTTTGATTTTAACTATTTTAACCCTTCTTTAAATAAATTAATAATAAATGTCCTAATCTAATCCAAGTGGACCTAAATGGTCATATTTTATTCCTAAGTTTGTTTTTGGTCGAATTACACTTTTCCAATAGAATTAGGACATGTGTTAGGGTAATATTAATATCATATTTACCCTTAGTTACCCTATTTACTATTAACCGTGGTAAAAAAAGTAAAAAGTTACTATTCACCAAAAAATTATTTTCATCTCATTGAACCACATTTTAGTCCTTGATATTAACCGTGTCTCTCGGATTTTTGAAATTCCATTCACAGAAGCGGTAAAATTAAGTTTTATGCAAAATTCAGTTTTTAACCTACCACTTAGTAGTTTCACTATTCATCAAAAATTGATGTTTTTCAGAACAATGCCAAAATTTCATCCCAAGCTATATTTCATATTCCGAATTCAAAAATGAAGTCTATTTTACCAAATTCATAACATAAAAGTTGCATTAATTAATTTTATAATTAAATCCCGCTGTTAAAACAAATAGTGTGTTTTTAAGAAACAATATCTATCAAAATATTGACACTTGTTTATGTCTAGTTTAAATGTGAAATTACATCCAATGACCAACATTGTATTAAATTGTAAAAATATATTCTAAATATACTTTAAAACCACTCAAATTAATGATTTATCACTATTAATTATTTCGATTAAAAAAGTTGTTTTTAATTATAATTTAGTAATTTTCACTATTCATCAGAATATGAAAGTTATCCGAAAAGTACCAAAATTTCACCTTAGGCTAAATTTGATATTCTGAGTCCAAAAATGAAGTCCATTTTGAAAAATAAGAGTTACAGAGTTTTAAAAAGTGGTTATTACTATTCATAACGGCTAGTTTTAATAATATTTTAATAGCATATCGTTGTTTAGTGAAACTCGGTATTGCATATTACACACGCTATCGAGGAAGGTCGTGATTGCGTGTAATGCAAGGCAAGTCAAGGATGCGTGTTGTGCAAACTCCTTTTGGTGTAGCGTACAACACAAGACTTTAATAAAATTAAAAAGAATATTTTTTTATAAAATCTTGGGCTGTTACAATATGAATGTGTTCAGTGAAGAAAATTTTGTTTTTGTTTTTCATTTTATAATGTAATGTAAAATTTTTGAATGTATCTAGTACTTCCAAGGATACTAAACTGATCGGTCTTTCGGGACTTGAGCCCTTGTGATCATGCGAATGTTATGAAATAATTCACCAAAACTGGGTAACTGGGGTCGGGGTGTTGTAGTTTTTATCATAGTAAGTTTAGCACAAAACTTTGAAACTAGATTTAGATAAACTTTGATTAGAGCACATTACCCTAAGATAGAATTTGAGGATTGGTATAGAAGAACTTCCTAGAATTTTGGTAATGTAGAGATTTTGTGTATTTTCCAAGAAATACATCCCTGTCTGGATACGAGTAGGTAGAGGAGGGTCTGGAACATATTTACCTATGAGTGAAAACTCCAATAAAGAGTTTCGAGCTTGACCCGGGGTATCCTAGTACACAACAACGGGCCTTATTGCACTCTTGGTTACGAAACTCCTAGGGGATATGCTTAGGATAATTCAAATTTTCTTTACAAATCATTATGAATGATTTATGAGTATTTACCTCCTTAATGAATTTTTTTTATGATTATGGATTATATCCATAAACTGTTCAATTTATGTTAAGTGTTTTATAAGTTTAGAATTATTTATTGGGATTCATAAACTAATCTTTTGTATTCCATTGTTTAGAAATGGCGCCTATTGGAAGGAATGGAAACCGTATCAATGCACGTAATCCATGTAGGGATTTTCCTCCTACTCAAGATAATTATAGTGGAGCTTGTGATGCTACTGGTGCTGATCATCTTATCACCATACTGGAAAAAATCGCTTAGGTTATGAATAATAACCTTACCCATATAGAGCACCCTGATCCCCTATGTGGAGGATCAAAATTAGACCACTTCATGAGGAAAAAACCACCAATATTCAATGAGAGTACAAATCCATTATTAGCTGAGCAATGGATAAGTTCCTTAGAGAAAATATTTCATGCTTTGGGGAGTATCTAAAGAGAAAAAGTTGTCATTATAGTTTATCGCCTCAAGGGGGATACATATAAATGGTGGTCATTAATGAAATACACAAAGGTAGATAAAGAAGTATTGAACATGAAATGGAGGGAGTTTAAAGAGATTTTATTAGAAAAATACTTTCCTCGTGACCATCAAGTGGATATAGAAAGACAATTTCTAAGTCTGAGGAAAAAGGAGGATGAGAATGTCGAAAATTATGAGGCTAACTTTACATGGTTAGAAAGACATGCAAAATATTATATAAGTAACCCAATAAGTAAGATTGATCGATTATTTAATTGGTTAAAACCATTTATCCGTCGAGCATTAGTCTCACAATCCTTCTCATCGTACGAAGATATTGTCTCATGAGCTATCAGGACAGAAAAGGAATTCTCTTAGTCTTATGACTTCAATGGAAAGAAAGAGAAGAAGATATCTACTGATCACTTTGAAAATGGAAATAAGGGAAATAAGGGAAAAGTTGAATATCCATCCTGTGGTAAATATGGGAAGAAACACCCTGGTACTTTCTTGAAGGGAATGAGAGTCTGTTAAAAGTGTGGTGAAAAAGGACACAAAGATCAGGATTGCAAGGGAAAGAAAGAGGCTGTCAATGTTGAATTCTATAATTATAGATAAAATGGACATTATGCAAATGAATGTCCTATGCTCCAAGGGAACTTACCTCAGAAAAGGCCAAGAGAGCAAGGCCAAGCTTATGCGATCACTAATGCTAAGGTTGAATCTCTGAAAGATGTGGTGGTAGGTAATTTAATGGTTTCCTCAAGTTTAGCCAATGCATTATTTGATTCTGGATCATCTCATTGTTTCACATCTTCTCATTTTTCTAAGAAAATTATATATTTTCAATTTGACTTAACAAGGGAGTTGTTAGTCAAAACTCCTAAGGGAAGTATCATTGAAACAAAGTTTTGTGAATCAGTTCCCATTAGGGAATATAAATATTCTTTATCTGTTGATCTCATCGTCATACCCATGATTGAATTTGATATAATCCTCAGAATGGATTTTATTTCAGACTATGATGCGAAAATTTATTTTAAGAAGAAGGAGGTTATAATTTTTTATGATGATAAGGAGTACTGTATCTTTAGAGCAGAAATGTCACCACTTGATTCTTATCTAGATCCACCCCCATTAGCTCTACTAAATTCAATTATTGGGTAGGAATAGAATGAAATAATTATGGGTGAGGAAAATAATTTTCAAATAGAGGATTTACCTACTGTGCAAGAATATGTTGATGTGTTTCTCAAGGATTTACCTGTACATCCTCAAGAACAAGAAATTGAGATTTCCATTGATTTAATTTTTGGTTCAAGGCCCATATCGAAGACCCCTTATAGAATGGCCACTGTGGAATTAGTGGAACTAAAGAAACAACTAGAGGAGTTGTGTAATAATGGATTTACTCTCCCTATTTTTTCTCCATGCGGATCCCCTATCCTTTTTGTTAAGAACAAAGATGAATCTATGAGGTTGTGCATTTACTACAGGGAGATCAATGTTATAACAATAAAGAAAAAAATATCCCCTACCTCACATTGATGATTTATTCAACCAAATTCATGGAGCTCAATATTTTTCAAAGATTTAACTTCGATTTGGATATCATTAGTTGTGTGTGAATAAGGAATACATTCCGAAAACAACATTTCGAACTAGGTACAAGCATTATGAGTTTACAGTAATGCCTTTTGGATTGACTAATGCACCCTATGTCTTCATGGATTTAATGAATATAGTTTTCAAGGAATATCTTGATGAATTTTTAGTGGTATTTATTGATGATATCTTGCTATACTAAAAAAGCTACAAAGATCAGGAAAATCACTTACGCACTATTCTAAAAACCCTCAAAAGAAATGAATTATATTGAAGGTTTAGTAAGTGTTAATTTTGGCTTCAAGAGATTTATTTTATTGTTCATAATGTATCTAATGATGTAATCTATGTTGATCCTTAAAAGACCAAGGTAATCCAATAATGTCCAGCACCAATGAGTATAACTGAGGTACGTAGTTTTATTGGTTTAGTAGGTTATTATTGATGTTTTGTCCAGAGTTTTTCCTGGTTGACTAACCCATTAACCAAGCTCACACATAAAGGGGTTAATTTTTTTTTTAAAAAAGTGTAAAGAATGTTTTGAATAACTGAAGAGAATATTATTCAACACTCCTATCTTGAATATACCATCAGGGAACGATGGGTTTGCTATTTATAGTGATGATTCAAAGAAAGGATCTGGTTGTGTCCTTATGTAGAATGATATAGTTATTGACTATGCATCATGACATCTAAAAATTCATTAGAAAAACTATCCCACTCATGATCTTGAGTTAGAAGCTATAATCTTTGCTCTTAGGATATGAAGACACTATCTCTATGGTGAAAATGTGAGATTTATACTGATCACAAGAGTTTGAAGTATATTTTCTCACAGAAATAACTCTACATGAGGCAAAGTAGATGGATTGAACTACTCAAGTATTATTATTGCATAATAAACTACCAATCGAGGAAGGAAAATAAGGTGGAAGATTCTTTGAGCAGAAAGGATCATGGAGTTTTGAACAAGATAAGAGTTGAAAGGGATCCTATTTTCATAGATCTAGTAAAGATGGATATAGGAATAACCATATAAGGTGAAACATCAATACTTTTTCAAATGGTTTCCAAACCATATTTACTAAAAAGGATAAAAAGTTATCAGACTAATGATGAGGAGTTTCAAAAGAATATTAAAGCTGTAAATGATGTGAGATTGAGTGACACTGTATATAAGGATGGAATTTTGAAATTTCGGAAGAGACTTTATGTTCCTCGATATACCTGATCTAAAAAGGAAATTGTTGGACGATTCTCACAGCTCCAATTTCTCTATACACCCTGGGAGCACCAAGATATATAGATATTTGAAATAGTATTTTTGGTGGGACAATATGAAGAGGGAGATTTTTGATTTTGTGTCAATATGTAAGGTTTATCAACAAGTGAAAACTAGAATGCAATATCTTGGAGGAGTCATGAAACCTCTTTCTATACCTGAGTGGTAATGGGATAATATTAGGATGGACTTTATTATGGTGCTACCAAAGACTCCTAGAAGTAATGATGCAATATAAGTCATTGTTGATCGCCTTACCAAGTTAGCACATTTTCTTGATATAAGAGAAGATTTACCACTTGAACATCTGGAAAGACTATATATTAATGAAGTTTTAAGACTCTATAGTGTACCCCTATCGATTGTTTCTGATCGCGATACACGTTTTACATCACAATTTTGGAAAAGTCTTTAGAAGGCCTTGGATACTGAACTTTGTTTGAGCACTACCTACCACCGTCAAACTGATGGGCAATCAGAACGAACTATTCAAACCTTAGAAGACATGTTGAGATCTTTCTCACTTGACTTTCTAGGTATGTGGGATTAGTATTTACCTCTGGTTGAATTTTCCTATAAAAATAGCCCCCATTCAAGTATTTAGATGGCACCATATGAAGTATTATATGGAAAGATATGTCGCACACCAACTTTTTGGGATGATGATGGTGAAATAAAACTCTTAGGCCAAGAACTTGTTGAGGAAACAATGAAAAATGTGAATATTATCCAAACCCACATCAAAGTAGCTCAAAGTAGTCAAAAGTACTATGCTAATAACCGAAGGAAGAATTTGGAATTTTAAGTGGGAGATCATGTTTTTTTGAAGGTATCTCCATGGAAGGGTGTTATATGATTCGGTAAGAAGGGTAAATTGAGTCCCAGGTACATCATAACTTTCAAAATTCTAGAACGAATTGGAGTTTTAGCTTATCGTTTGGCAATGATTCCAAGTCTCTCCAAAGTTCATGATGTGTTCCACGTATCACTGTTGAGAAAATACATGCCTGACCCAACGCATGTACTCACCTATAAATAAATAGAAATGGAATCCGATCTGTCTTATTGCGAAGAGCCTATCATGATTCTTGATACTAGAGAACAAGTGTTGAGAAACTGGATGACTCATCTGGTGAAAGTTCTGTAGAGAAACTATATGATGGAAGAGGCAATGTGGGAACCCAAGGAACTTATGATGAAGAACCACCCGAATATATTTATGTAGTAATATTATATAAATTTCATGGATGAAATTATTTTAAGGAGGGGCTAATGTAACACCCCAAGCTTCAATAGTACGTTTCCCTTAGAATAATGCGGTAGCTTGCGTTGTATGCAACTTGGTGTTTTAACACACCATGACCAATCAAAATAACCATTATGAATAGTAATACCCACTTTTTGAAATTTTATAAATTTTATTCTTCAAAATGGACTTCATTTTTAAATTCGGAATACCAAAATTATCTTAGGGTGAATTTTTGGTATTTTTCTGAAAACTTTCAATTTTTGAGGAAAAATGAAAAACACCGCGTTATTGTTTAAAACCGACTTTTTATTTAAGAAATTAGTTATTTTTTTTAATTTATTTTAGGTAAAAATAGATACATAATAATTATATATGTTCAATTTAATCCATTGGAGTCATTTTATAATAAGTTTCGATATATAAAATTTTATTGAACTTTTTACCGTCTTTTACCCACCTTCTAGAAGCATTTACAAATTTGCATAAAAATTAATTTTACCACTTCTATGAGTTGAATTTCAAAAATATGATAGAAATGGTTGAAATAATTAAGTAAAATTTGGTTCAATAAGTTGAAAATAATTTTTGGTGAATAGTAACTTTTGACTTTTATTTACCACGGTTAAAAGTAAATTGGGCAATTAAGGGTAAAAATGATATTATAATTACTCAAACTCATGTCAGAATTCTACTTTATAAGTTTACTTAGACCCAAAAAAATCTTAGGAATAAAATATTATCCTCTATGGTTGACTTGGATTAGATAAGGACATTTATTATTATTTTATTTAAAGAAGAGTCAAAAGAGTTAAATTCAAAGTTAAATAACTAAACCATTTTTAATATAGGGTTTCACACAATATAAATTAGACTATAAATATTCATTATAAAGATAAAAATATTACTACATAATGGTATTTTATTTATAATTTTTAGTCATTAAATAATTTAATTTATTTATGACAATGATGATGCAGTAATTACCTTAATAATGAAATATTAAAATAATTGATATTATAAATATCCAAATAAAGGTAAATTGTGACTTATGATGAATTAAACTAATTTTATCGGTTAATATGACATTTTAGGGTTGATTAAATAAATTTTATTTGAATTGATTAAATTTTTATGGCTTCCAAAAAAAATCAAATACTAAATAGTGTCAAAATTGACATAATTGAGTTTTTAAAAATAATACTATATTATTAATTGATATAATATTCATAAAAATATAAGGTTCATCCAAATGACTTATATAATTTTATATATATTAATAATGAACCACATGGGGTTATCTTGTCTTATTATAGTAAGTTTATTAACCATATAATATAAAAATACAAAGAGACATGGTAAATGTCAAACTATTTAATTAAGAGTTAAATCTAAAAGATAAGGTTAATATGGTGACCTAAACCTTCCTAAAACATATTGTTTGTGAATTTTTCTACCCATATCAACCTTATCCTCTAAATAAATCATTTTTGAGCCATTAGAAACCGAAAATGATTTTATTATAAAATAATATTTTAAAATTTTCCTAAAGTGACCCTCACCTCTCTTATAAAAGTGTACTTCCCCTTATCTTAATTTCACTCCTCCAAAGCCATTTGGATTGGCCAAAACCGGCCCAAATATCCTTTCAAATATCTTCCCTTCAACCTAGAGGCATTACTTTGATCATAAAGCCAACATACGGAGCCCTTTTGATCAACTCAAAAGGAAACACCCGAAGAAGTGGTAATAATTTCCCTACCCTCTTTCAAGTTATTTTCTTATTCCACTTCTTCTTTATTTTTTGTTTCTATACCAAAATAATAACTCCAGTACCTTATACAAACTTTGATTTTATTATTATTATGTTGAAACTATATTCATTATTCTATCCATCCTATAAATGACAAAGTCACCATACGTGCGTACGTACGAATTACCGTCTCCACGTCGTGGTGTAGTTTGTTATTCAAACACTTAATTATTTGGATGGGTATAATAATGAGTATAAATAATTTAAATAATAAATATAACATGTTAATTATTCTGTATATATGATATACCATCCAATTACATACTATTTCACCATCAATATAATGATATTTTTGCTTGTGTGTACGTAAAGATTACAGTCTCCACAAACGTGATGAGATTCATTCCCCATCGTAATCATTCAAGAATAATTTACATTTTATGATTAAAATAATGTTTATGAACATAATATCATTCTGTATATAAATCATATACATCCTATCTATAAAAAACATGGCTTACGTAACCAAGCATATAGAGGAAAACGAATCAGTTAACACTCGAAACGATGATACTATTGAGATATTATTAACAAAGAAATATTATTAACAAATAAATATTATAGGATTATATATTATATCATATTTATAGTTATTTTATAATTTAATAACAATTTTTTAACTATTATACTGGATTTTAACATACCATCGACTAAGGAAAAGTACAGGTTAAGGGTTAATTTTACAATCTCTTTACTTATCCGAGGTTGTTAATACGTAAGTATCTACTGGGACCTCTTTATCATACACATCCGTGTTTTATTAAAAATGTAATTCTAAACATTTTTACTATTTACTATACTGTGGGTTAAATTCATTTATACCCTTATTTTACCTCATATTTTTTGAAAGGAATCTTTCTGACGTTTTCCAAACAAGGTACTTTATGACCTTCTCGAAAAAATTAAGGTATGAATGTCTTTTTTAACTTATACGAAGAGTGTGATAATTTTCCTCCATTATAACATCTTCAAATATTCCCACACAATCTTATAAGAATATTTTCAAAATAAATGTTTTCTTTTATAATTATATGAATTTTAAATTATTTCAAAATAGAAAGAAATATTTCTCTACAAAAAGTTTTGATTTCATCTATGTCAACTTCCTTTGATGGATTTTAAGCTTGTTTGAAGTAGATTTATTATGATACAGATATTCCATATTGTATTGAAGGTTTTTCGATAGGTTTGACTATGGATGTGTTATTTTTACACCATTCATGGTTTATGGATAAAGTATTTACATTTCATATGCTAGTTTTAATATGAATGTTTATATTATGTTTAAACGTTTTCATATGAGGAATGCATTGGACTTAGTAAGTGATGGGTGAAGCCTGTTATAGCTCCTTGATGAATCAGTATATCTCATGAGCCAAACTAGTGTCTTGGAACAAGGTCTTGACAAAATTTTATTTGTAGTCTTGGCACAAGGCCTTGACTACGTGGTTATGAAGTCTAGCATTATGCATTCCATCATTATGAAATTGGCTATTGATATTGCATGTGATTATTTGACTAGTAGAATATTCATGTGAATAAGTAAATGAAATTATTTGATTTATATTGGCCATATTATAGAGAAGTTTATGTTTAAAAGGCTTATGTTTTAGTCTTATACATTGCCTTAAATGTTTATGCTTATTTATGAAAGTTTACTCTATATTGTTATCCTTACTGAGCATCTTATCTCACCCCTTTATATGTTTTATTTTTCCCAGGAAGTGAAGAAGTATATTATGACTAACCTGCAGGGATAGTCTAAGGGATATTAATGTGTTCAATGAAGACAATTTTGTTTTTCGTTTTCATTTTATAATGTAATGTAAAACTTATGAATGCATCTTGTACTTCCAGTGCTACTAAAATGATCGGTCTTTCGGGATTTGATCCCCTGTGATCATTCCAATGTTATGTAATAATGCACCGACTCTGGGTAACTGGGGTTGGGGCATTACAGAGCATACTAAAAAACACAAGATAAATCATTGAGTATCTAAATTAATAGAGAAATATGTCTGACACTACTAGTCTCTTTAAGAAACTCGATGTGTTAAGGATGAAGGAGATCCAGTTCAATCATGTTGTTCACTGAAGTAGAATAATAAAATAATAAGAGAGAAGAATAAGAATATACTTTATTAAATTGAAATTTTTATATAAATAAGTGAAATAAATAGAAATATTTTAGATTTTCCACTATGAATAATAAATATGATTTGTGTGTGTAACTATTCATAAAAAAGAAAAGGAAATGATAAAATATTATTTTTTTAAGTAAAATAAGAATAATAAGACCCAGAAAGAACATAAAAAATTGAAAAAAGTCTAAATTTAAGAATCAATTTTTTGTTGTTACTACAAATTTTTCCATTGTTAAGTGTAGGATTCAATTGTGCATGGAGTGCACTAAAACATTATTAAGACATGTGAAAACATGAGTTTCAAGGATAAAACTTCATCAGTTGTAGCTCAAAAGTTGATACTAGTGTGTTGTGTGATCGTGGAGGAATCCCTATCACAAAAAGGAATTACATTCCCATATTAATAGGTAAAACTTGTAAAAATCTACTGTGATCCTTGTGCGGGTGTGTTTTAGTGTGTTTCTTACAAGAACAACGAAAAGAGTAGATAACATGAGAACCATTAACCTTAACAAGTGATATAGGTAAAAAGGAAAATGGATAAAAAGCATAAATTTAATTAAAAATCACCAATATTGATTCACCCCCTCTCAATTTTGAATACATCTCTAATCGGTCATGTAAGATCCCAGATCATGGAAAGGTATTCTATCGTTTAATTTTTGGTTTGAATCTATTTTTTGGTTAATTAAGTGTGAACCCAAGTCCTTGTGGAGGCTCAGGGGTGTTCCAAGGGTTCAGGACACAAAAAAGTGGAAAAAGGGTTTTTTTGGGTAGGCCGCACTGTCTGCGCACGGTTAGTGCTAACTATGTGGACAGCCCAAGAAACCGTGTAGGAGTTGGGATTTTTGGACAGCGATCTCCTCACAGTTTGCACATGATTTGGTAAACCGTGCGGCCCAGAAATGTTTAAAAATTTTCAATTTTTGCAGTCCAGGATTTTAAACCCCTACTCAGGATATCCTCCCCATTTACCCATCTTCACCCTAGGAACGAACCAAATCTTTCAAGAGCTCCAATAGATCAATATCTCTCATTTATAAGGTGTTTTGGTTCCATTTTTTACGGATTGAAGCTCCAAGTAAGGATAATACCATCTTTTCCTATCTTTCAAGTTTAGGGTTTGTATCTTTATCTCCTCTCTTTCCAAATCTCTAAAACCCTACTCTTTGGGTGAGATCTTGGTTTAAGCTTCAAGGGTTGTTTTAAGTGGAATCTAAGGGCTCGATTAAGAGTACGTTCACCCACAGAATCAATATAGGTGGTATAAAAGTTATATCCCATGGTTTATTTGTCGATTTGTGCATGTGTAGTTTTGTTCTTGGGTGTCTCTTGGTATGTTTTGATCACTCTTGGCATATTTAGGTAAAATTATTATCAATAAGGTAAATATAAACCCTTAAGATCCCCATGGGATACATCAAGGGTGATGAGACTAATTTAGGAAAACCCATGGGGTGTGCCGACTTCCTCGGACCTAGAGATTTGTGAATAACAAGTGAAATTGTTGAGTATTTATGTAGAGCCCTTGATAAACATGTTGATGTTATTGTTGTGTTGGAATAGAAGCTATGTGATACACCTATTTTTAGTAATAACCTAAGGGGTATTGGGTTAATATGTGGAATTGATTAAATACCATAATGGGATGGATTTTGAGTGTGGTAATAAAGTCTATTGAGTTAGGAATAATTAATGAAGCCTAGTGAGATGGGCACAATGAATGAATGCTCAATGAGATAATAATAATAAAAGGCAATTGGGATAAATGGATAAATGATGTTAAATGTGGTAATTGTTTTAATGGGTTAAGGTAAGGTATTAACTCTCATGTTATTGTTATGGTTTATGTTGCCTTGGGAAATGGTTGTGATGCTGTGTAAATGGTTATCAGAAACATATATGTATAGCATGTGCACATGTCCTGGTAGAGTGGGGTATTGACTTGAGGATATATACCCACGGGTCTAGTTGGACTGAGGCTCTAAACTCCACCCCTAATGCATGGGTTAAGGAAGAGGATTGAGGCTTCGTTCCTCTAACGGTTGCATCCACCTGGACTAAGGCTTTAAGGTGA
This sequence comes from Viscum album, assembly GCA_963277665.1. Classification (NCBI taxonomy): domain Eukaryota; kingdom Viridiplantae; phylum Streptophyta; class Magnoliopsida; order Santalales; family Viscaceae; genus Viscum; species Viscum album. The sequence goes on along the minus strand of OY728160.1, from coordinate 379,763,274 downwards.
GGATATGGTTTACATGAGAAAGTTAATCCTAGTGAGATAGGATAACAATGTGTTTTTCTCATTCATGTGATTGTGTACTTTAAGCCCATGTAACTAGTTGTGTTTGATGAACCCATGGTAAATGCTTTGGAAATGGAAGTAATGGTAAATGAGATGAAATGGTAAGATAAGGAAGTGGTAATAAATTTTGGTAATAGACCTAAACTGGTTAAGCCACTTAATCTTTTATTTGTCATTTATTATTAATTTTCCATTTTACATGCCCAATTTTTTATATTGGATATTTTTTAGACACCGTTGGTGGTGGCCTACTGAGTTGTACTCACACCGTGCTCGAGCTACCGTTGGGTACCCGAGTGGACTTCATGTTTCCAGGTCGGGGAAAGGGAAAATGATCTTGCTAGAGTGTTGGGTTGGCATGGGTATTCAGGGAGGAGGACCCGAACTTGGTGTCAAAACCATTTTGGGGATTTTGCAGATTGTGTTCATCTTGGGTTTTATTCACTTTTGCACTTATAACATGGAATGACATATTTACTGTTGGACATGGTTGTACCCCATTTTGGGGAATGGTTTTTATGCATACTCTTGTATTATTGGTTATTATTACGCTATTTTGTTTACCTTCTATTGTGTATTACTCTAATAAAAAGGGGGTATAGTCTCTAAAATTGACTATTTGGACCCCCAATTCTAGTTGGAAACCTTTGGCATATGGGGAGGCGTGCTTAAGGTCATGTAACCACCCAGATCAGAGTACCAGTTTAGTGGATTCGAGGTTTGGGACATTACAAAGTGGTATCAGAGGAGGTATTTCTTCTTCTTCTCTAGAATATTGTTATATGGGATGGTTGATAGGAGTTAGAATGTGTTGGGTCTTGGTAATGAGCTCGTGCTTGGGAGTATCTAACCCATGTACGAGGGAAAAACCAAGTCCCACAGGGTGGGAATTTTTGTTCTTGATTGTGAGATGTTACATTTGATGATATTTTACCTTTGGGTGATGCACATGTTGTGTAATGTGATTTTTTATGATATTTGGCTCGTGGCCTCAATGGAGAAAGGTTGTGTATTCATGCATCATTATAGAAACCAAGAGAGATATAAGTGACATGCATTATGGTAGGCACACATGGGTTGGGTGTGTGATTCCGGAAATATGGAATGCACCTGGAATCTTAGTAATTAGAAAAGGAAAATTTCATAAACAAAACAATGTAAATGGGTGATGATAAAAGAATGATAAGTTATGATTAATGAAATATGTGTAATTAAGGGTTTGTAATGAATTACAAAAAATGTTTTTTTAACATGTTGTATGAGCCTTGTGGTGGTGTATGGTTGTTTTCCCCTTGTGGCCCATGGGCCATGGCAGGGATGGTCGGGGTGGTGTTTTCGGAATGTTAAGGTTTGTTGGGATGGTGCATGTATGGTGGGTTATTGTGGCTGGTGAGGATCCTTCCTGTTATGATGTTGTGAAAGTTTTATGTTATGTGTTCTAAACCTCATGTTTGGAAATATAGAGAAATGACACCACGACATCGAGTGCTAGTTGGTAAATGAGAGGATGTTGCTGAGAACACTCCTCTAGTAGAGGAGAAATGAATGTGGTGATCTAGGAAAGTAGATAATAGAATTTTTGAGGGAACTTGACTTCTTTTATGAAGATGATGGATCGGGACCCAGAGCGGGTTGCACCGAGTATGTTTGAGCTGACCAGAGAGTTTCAGCTACAACACCCTCCGACCTTTACCAGAGAGGTTAGGACAGAGGAAACTGAGTTCTAGATAGAGTCTATTTAGAAAATACCCAATCATCTATAGATTCCTAATGGAAAGTGAGTCAAGTTGGCAGCTTATATATTGTGGGGACAGACAAAGCATTGGTGGTACATCCTAGCTCATATTGAGCAGGCTGAGGGGATGTTGTGGAAATATTTTCAGGAAAAGTTTCTGGTGAATTTTTATCCAGAGACTTTGAGTAAAGAGTGGGATACATAGTTCATAAGCCTAACTTAGGGATCAATGTTAGTGATGGAGTATGCTGACTGTTTCACTGACCTGCGCTGCTTTGTTCCAGTATTGGCAGGGGATGAGGCAGGAGTTACGAGGCGTTTCCAGGATGGATTGAGACATGAGATCGGGTCTTAGGTGAATATCTTTCTCTTGAAGAGGTTTATAGAGGTAGTGGATCAAGCATTGATCTCATAAGGAAACCTGAAGGGATCTTTAGGTAGTGGTATTTTCGTGCCAGCTGGGTGGACAAATGGCACAACTTCCAAGGGCCGGAAGCATTATTTTGGAAGTTTTTAGCAGGGAGGAAGTGTAAAAGGTGTTCCAAAGATAGGTTCAACCTCTTAGGGTGGTGATCAGGTGTTCTTCTATTAGTGTGTAAGGATGAGGCACATGCATGTCCAGTGTCCTCGACCTCCAGTTGAGTGTCAGTTGTACGATAGATTGGTACACGTGCAGAGGTTCTGTAGGAACCCTCAGTAGGTGAGCATGAATTTTGTTGACATGAAGATTCCAAGAGAAGGCAAGGGATCAGTTGCGCTTTATCAGGAGGGCAGTTGGAGCTCCACGGGCCATACTGGTAGGGGTGGTGGATGTGGAACTCTAGGGAAGGATCGCCCATGTCCGTAGGGTAGTGCAGTGAAGGGCACATAGGTTGGATCCCAGATTAGAGCGAAAATTCATCTTCAAACAGTTTAATTATCCCCTAGTGATGGCGATACTGATCCATTGAATGTCCGAGGTACAATCCTTGCATATTATATTCTTGCTAGTGTGTTGTTTTTTACTGGTGCCACACACTCTTTTATTTTTGCTCAGTTTTTGGTAGTGTTGAGTTTGCCTATGGAGAGTGTGTGCAGGGTTATGTCGATTGACACTCCACTGGGGGTGCAAAATGAAGATATCAGGTAGGGTAAGGGATGTGCTCTGGAAGTCAGCAGGTATCATTTCCTGTGGTACTTTTTCATTCTCGAGATGTCAGGATTTGACCTGATATTGGGTATGGATTGGTTGGTGTTGTATCGTGGGTGCATATACTGTTACTGTTGTAGGGTATCATTCAGGTCACTTAAGGGTGACACTTATGTCCATTGTGGATAGTGGGATGTTCAAACAGGTCGTGCGACACCAATTTTTTAGTAGCTGGATAGGCTCATAGCTCAATTAGCTTTTCATATGATCGATGATGAAAGGGGAAACAGTTTGTATTCCCTACAGTAGTGGATCAATTTTAGGATGCGTTTCTTGATAATTTCTCATGGTTACCACCTGATAGGGATGTTTAGTTTATGATTGAGTTGCTTCCTAGAGCAGATCCAGTTTCTATTCTGCCATACCGAATGGGACTGACAGAACTCCAGGAGTTAAAGGTTCAACTTGAGGAGTTGGAGAATAAGGGGTTCATACATCCTATTATGTCTCCTTAGGGATATTCTGTGATTTTTTCAAAGAATACTGATGGGTTGTTAAGTCTGTGTGTTGATTATCAGAAGTTAAATCAGATGACGGTGAAAAATCGGTACCCTATTCCTAGAATTGATGACCTGTTTGACTAGTTGAAGGGTGAATCAGTTTTTTCTAAGATTTATCTGAGATTAGGTTATCACCAGTTCTAGGTGAGACCTTTATACATACTGCTGACAGCTTTCAGTAGTCAATACAGGTTGTTTGAGTTTGTGGTGATGCCTTTTGGCTTGACCATTGCACCGACAGTATTCATGGATTTGATGAACTGAATCTTTCATCCTTACCTGGATCAGTTTGTGATAATCTTTTTTGAAGACATCTTGGTGTACTTGAAAACTCATGACAATCATGCCCAACAACTTGACATCATTCTGAGTACACTGAGAGAGAGTCGGCTTTACATCAAGCTATCAAAGTGTCAGTTCTGGATTGAAGAAGTGAATTTTCTGGGTCACATCATCTATGAGGGTGGTTTGTCGATGGATCTAGAGAAATTGTAGGCGGTTGTGTCTTGGGAGCATCCCAAGATTGTTTCAAATGTTTGAAGTTTCCTAGGTTTGGCCGGATATTGCTGGAGGTTCATTCAGGATTTCTCTTGCTTGGCAGCACCACTGTAGGCTTGACTAAGAAGGCAATCAGGTTTGAGTGGTCTAAGTATTGTGAGAATGCCTTTTAAGAGTTGAAAAAGTGATTGACGACAACACCGATATTGATGTTACCTGAGCCAGGTAAGAATTATGTCCTATTTTGTGATGCTTCTGGTATCAGGCTTGGGGCTATGTTGATTCAAGATGAGTGGGTGGTGTCTTATGGTTTGAGGCAATTAAGACAACATGAGAAGAATTATTCCACTCATGATCTTTATTTAACTGTATTAGTGTATTCCTTAAAGTACAGGAGGCATTACTTGTTTGTGGAATGGTTCAAGGTGTATACCGATCACAAGAGTCCAAAATATATCTTTTCATAGTGGTATTTGAATCTTCGATAGTGAAGATGGGTTGAGTATCTCTAGTATTTTGACTTTGAGATGGTATATACACCAGGTAAAGGGAACATTGTTGCTGATTCTTTGATCAGGAAGGGTCAAAACCAGGTGGTTTAGGAATCCAACACTGAGTGGATGGTGGTGGATTTGTTTGCGGAGATGCACCTGGAGGTGCAAGAGGAAAATGGTCAGGTGAATTTTATTTTCATGAAGTTAGATTCGATTCTTTTGAGTTGAGTTAAGGAAAGCCATCTTGACAATTCAGAATGTTTGGCCATGAAGGAAATACTTAAAGGTGGGGAGCCACCTTCTGGTTGTGCTGTCGGTGTGGACCGGGTTGTTTGTGTTCATGGTCTTGTGGTTGTACTAGTATGCATGTGGGAGGAATTAATGTGGGAGTTCCATGCATCGAAATGGGCAGTGCATCCTAGTTTGACCAAGATGTATCATGATTTCTGTAGATAGATTTGGTGGCCGGGAATGAAAAAGGAAGTTGCGGTCTTTGTGGCACGGTGTCTTACCTGTCAGCAGGTGAAGGTTGAGCATCAATTTCTTGTTGGTTTATTATATCCATTTTCCATTTTATAATGGAAGTGGGATGATGTGATGATGGATTTTGTGGTGGGTCTTATGAGTATACCTTATAAGAATGATGCAATATGGGTGGTTGTGGATCAACTAACAAAAGTGGCTCATTTCTTACTAATTTAGGAGACTTACACAGTTGACTCGTTGGGTGAGTTGTATGTTGAAGAAATAGTACAGTTGCATGGTGTACCGCAGAATATAGTTTCAGACTGTGATCCTCATTTCATATTGTTCTTCAAGAAAGAGTTGTAGAAGGTTCTTGGTACATAGATGATTTTGAGTACGGATTTCCACCTACAAATAGAAAGACATTCAGAGTGTACAATCCAAGTGTTGGAGGACATGTTGCGGGCTTGTGTGTGGGATTTGGTAGTTCATGGGAGAAGCACTTATCACTTGTTGAATTTTCCTACAACAAAAATTTTCAGACTGCGGTTCATATGGAACCATTTGTGGTTCCCTATGGGAGACTATGTAGATCTCTACTTTGTTGGTTGGAGGTTGGTGAATCCAAGCTATTGGTACTGAGTCTCATGCGGGAGAATTTGGAAAAATTGAGTTGATTCAAAAACATATGGAAACGAATTAGAGTAGGCAGAAGTTGTATGTGGATCAGAGACATAGACCTATTGAGTTCTAGGTGGGTGATAGTGTGTTCCTTCGGGTGTCTTAAAGGTTTGTTTATCGACAGATTTGGAAGTAGGGCAAGTTAGAACCCAGCTATGTGGGGTTGTTTGAGATTGTGAAGAGGATCGGGCTAGTGGCATACCAATTGGATTTTCCACAATAGTATAATAGGATGAATGATGTTTTTCATGTGTTACACCTTCGACGGTATCACCCTAACCCAACTCACGTGCTGGGTGTTGAGGATGTTATGCTTTAGGCTGATGCGTCCATTGTGGAGCATCCAGTTTGTGTGGTGGATCGTAGTGAGAAAGTCTTGCGGGGGAATGTTGTTCCATTAGTATGAGTACTATGGTATCATGGGATGGTTCATGAAGAAAATTGGGAGCGGGAATCAGATATAAGGGCTCAGTGGCTCGATCTCTTTTTCTCGGAAGTACAATGAATCTTGGAATCTCAACTTGAGGACGATACATTATAAGGCGGGGAGGTTTTAAGATCCCAAATATTAGAAAGGTATGCTCTCATTTAAGTTTTGGTTTTAATCTCACTTTTTGGTTAATTAAGTTCTAACCCAAGTCCTTGTGGAGGCTCGAGGGTGTTCCTACGGTTCGAGACACAAAAAGTGGAAAAAGGGTTTTTTTTGGGTAGGCCGCATAGTCTACACACAGTTAGTACCAACCATGTGGAAAACCCAAGAAACCATGCAGGAGGTGGTATTTTTGGACAGTGTCCTTCGTACAGTTTTTGCATAGTTTGGAAAACCGTGCGGGTAAACCATGCGACCCAAAAATGCTTAAAAAATTACAATTTTGCCACTTCAGGATTTTAAAACCCAACTTAGGATTTCCTCCCCATTCACCCCTCTTCACCCTAGGAACAAATAAAATCTTCCAAGAGCTCCAATAGATCAATCTCCCTCATTTATAAGGAATTTTTGGTGTCTTTGGTTGCATATCGAAGCTCCAGGTATGGCTAATCCCATCCTTGACTCTCTTTTGAGTTTAGGGTTTGTATCTTCTTCTCCTCTCTTTCCGAAGCTCTAAAACCCTACTCTTTGGGAGAGATCTAGGTTTAAGATTCAAGGGTTGTTTGAAGTGGAATCTAAGGGCTCTATTAAGAGTACGTTCACCAGCAGAATCAAGGTAGGTGTTCTAAAAGTTATATCCCATGGTTTATTTGTGGATTTGTGCATGTGTGGTTTTATTCTTGGGTGTCTCTTGGTATTTTTTGATCACTCTTTTCATGTTTAGGTAAAATGGTTATTAATAAGGTAAATGAAAACCCTCAAGATCCCCATAGTATAGGTCAAGGGTGATGAGACTAATCTAGGTCCACCCATGGGGTGCACCGACTTCCCTGGACCTAGGGATTTGTGAAGAACAAGTGAAATTGTAGAGTATTTATGTATATACCTTGATAAAATTGTTTATGTGATTATTGTGTTGGAATAGAAGCTAGGTAATTCATCTAGGATTAGTAATAACCCAAGGTATATTGGGTTAATATGTGTAATTGATTAAAGACCATAATGGGATGGATTATGAGTCTGGTAATGAAGCCTAGTGAGTTAGGCATAATGAACGAAACCTAGTGAGATATGCACAATGAATTAATTCTTAGTGAGATAAGCGTAATAAAAGGGAATTTGTCTAAATGGCTAAATGATGTGAAATTTGGTAATTGTGTTAATGAGTTAAGGCATGGTATTAAATCTCATGTTATTATTATGGTTTTTGTTTCCTTGGGTAATGGTTGTGATGTTGTGTGAATGGTTATTGGATACATATATGTATAGCATGTGCAAATGGCTTGGTAGAGTGAGGTATTGACCTGAGGATCTATGCCCACAGGTCAAGTTAGACTGGGGCTCTAAACTCCACCCCTACTGCATAGGTTAGGGAAGAAAACTGAGGCTCTATTCCCCTATCAGTTGCATCCACCTAGAATGAGGCTTCAAGGTGAGGATATGGTTTACATGAGGAAGTTAATACTAGTGAGATAGGATAACAACGTGTTTTCCTCGTGCATGTGATTTTGTACTTGAATCCCGTGTAACTAGTTGTGTTTGATGAACCCATGGTAAATGCTTTGGAAATGGAAGTAATGGAAAATGGGATGAAATAGTAAGATAAAGAAGTGGTAATAAATGTTAGTAATTGACCTAAACTATTTAATGTAATTAATCTTTTCTTTGTCATTTATTATTCATTTCCCCTTTTTCATGCATAATTTTTTATACAGAATATTTTGTAGACACCATTGGTGGTGGCCTACTGAGTTATACTCACACCCTACTCGGGCTGCCGTTGGGTAACCGAGAATACTTCATGTTTTTAGGTCATGGTAAGGGAAAAGGTTATTATTAGGGTGTTGGGTTGGCATTGGTATTCATGGAGGAGAACCCATACTTGGTGTCAGAACCATTTTGGGGATTTTGCAGATTGTCTTCATCTTGGGTTTTGTTCACTTTTTCACTTGTAGCATGGCATGAAATATTTATTGTTGGACATGGTTGTACCCCATTTTGGGGAATGGTTGTTTATGAATACTCTTGTATTATTGGTTATTATTATGCTATTTTTTTATTTTCTGTTGTGGTTTACTTTGATAAAAAGGAGGTATAGTCTCCCCAATGGACTATTTGGACCCCTGTTGCTAGTCATCAACCTTTGGCATATGGGGAGGAATTCTTAAGGTCATGTAACCACCCAGATTAGAGCAATGGTTTAGTGGATTCTAGGTTGGGGATGTTATAGGTCCATTCACAGACAACTTTGTAAGATAGAAAATACCCATAGGGGTCATCATATGAGTAAAAAACTTTCTTGAGTCAATTAATGTATAAGTGATTTTATAAGATTTAATAACACTATGTGTATGTCATGTGAGTGATTATAAGTATTTTAAAGAGAGTATGTGTCTTTTAAATTACATATGTATCATTTTGATTCTGTGTAAGAGTCTTTTAAACTGTTTAAAATTTACTGCAAAAGTCATTTCTAAGAACATATGAGTCATTTTACACTTAGAATAGTTTTTAGAAAATAGAATTCATAAGAATCATTACATTGATTTTAAGATTCATATTGAACTTTAGAAGATTAAATATGTACTTAATAAGAGTAATATATGTAAAAAATAAGAATAAACATAAGAATAATTATAGATTAACCTAAAAAATAAAATATGGATTAATCATAATTATTTTCATCTATAAAATTTAGAGTGAATGAAATAAGAATTTGTATATATGTGAGGAATTTTTAAATATAAAAACATAATTAAATATAGTGGGAAAATGAAGAACTCTATTAATCTCTTCCTTTTTGATAATTTTAAAAATAGAACATGACGATTAAAAATTCTCCCCTTTTTTGAAATTGTTAAAAAAAGTTCAAATTTTAAAAAAAAACCTCCACCAAAATTAAACCTAAATTTATGTAGAAAATATTATGTTTTAACATATGAGATCTAATATATTTCAAGTTTAATAATATTTTAGAATATTAGATTTAAATGGAAAAACAAACTTAAACAAAAATACTATATTTAACATATATTGAAAACAATTTAAAATATACATGAAAGGAGAAAAAATATATGAAAAGATAACCCCTCCCCAAAATAATGTGTTCTAAACAAAGAAAATTAATATAATATATATAAATATTGAATAATGAAATTTATCTATAATTAAAACATTAGAATAACCAAATATTATTGTGAAGATTTTAAAGTATAGCTCAGTAATATAGTGAATACTCCTTCAAAATAAATTTTTTAAAAGATACAAGGTTATATTAAATAAGTTAAGATTTTCAAATAATTATATAAGGATTTACAATGAATTAAAAAATAATCAATTAGTTAAATCACGTGTTAATAAATCATAATATGAAACGTAAAATATATTATTACTGGCCAAAAACTAAAAATTAATAAACTTAAACGATAATTCTATTATTGAATCATGTGATAAAAATTTGAATCAAGACACTTTAATGATGAATTCAAAACTAATGGAGTCGACATAAAGTTAGATTCTAAAGTATAAATGCTTATCCTTAAAAAAGGACCTTGAATTATATATTGATTCATGCTGAAAAAAATAGAAAACAAAATATAATAAATTTAATTCAAACTTCCATCATAGCAAGTTTATGTTTTATTTTATCAAATTTCACTGAATCTAAAGATTTAGTAAAGATATCATCCAACTGACTATCAATAGAAACATATTCCAAAACAATATTACCTTTATTAACATGATCTATAATAAAATGAATTATAACACATATATATATATATATTCTTAGTCCTATAATGTTGTAAATGGTTCTTAGAAAAATAAATGGAAGAATATTTATCAAAATAAATAGGAATCTTATTAATATAAACATTAAAATAAGATAAAGTTTTCTTATTCCACAAATATTGATCAAGACAATTAGACACAATTATATATTCAACTTTAGCCATTGATAAAAAATTACAATTGTTTATTTGATATCCATGAAAATAAACTTTTTTTAATAAGTGACACATTCCTAATATACTTTTTCTATCAATTTTACAACCTCACAAGCGAGAATCAGAATAACTAAACAAATCAAAATTGTTCTGATTAGAATAAAACTATCTAAAATTTATAGTTTATTTTATATATCGAAAAAATATTTTAATAGTATTTAAATTACTTTCTTTATGATTAAACTAAAATCTAGCACACATACATACACTAAACATAATACTATATCTAGAATCTATCAAATAATTTAAATTACCAATAATTTCACTCAATAATTTAATGATAATATATTTTCTAGATTCATCTAAATACAATTTATAATTAATTATCATAGGGGTTATAAATGTTTTACAAGAATCATGTCCAAATAATTTCTATAATTATTTATTATATTTAGTTTGATTAAAAAATATTCTATATTTCCTTTGAGAAATTTTAAGTACAAAAAATGAAATTTATTCTCCCATTAAACTCATGTCAAATTCACTAGTCATTAAATTAAAAAATTCATTACAAAATAATTCACTAGTTGAATAAAAAACAATATCATCAACATAAATTTTATATTTTAAAATATCATTTAAAATATTCTTAATAAACAAAGTAGGATCAGATTTACCTTTAACAAAAATATTTTTCAAAATAAATTGAGATAACCATTCAGACCATGATCTAGGATCTTACTTAAGTCCATTTAAATCTTGTGATAATTTTAAAACATGATTCAGAAACATTCCATGTTCAAAAATAGGAAATTGATTAACATAAAATTATTTAGAAAAAGAAATTAAGAAATCAATTTTAATATTAAAACCTTGAAAAGATAAAAGTATAATAAAATTATAATATATTCAATCCTAGAAACAAGTGAAAAAGATTCAACTAAATCTATACCTCCTTATTAATAATAAAGTTGAAAAATAATTCTATCCTTATAATGTATAATTTTTCAAAATTCATCCAATTTATTTCTAGAATAAAATTTACTTACAATAATATATTTATCTTTTAGAGGATAAAATAAAGTTTAAAAATTATTTCTAAAAAATGATTAAGTTGATCTTCTATAACAATAAATAAATTATAATCTTTTAAAGCTATGTAAATATCATTAAGTTAAAAATGAGAAAAAAATAAAAATGTGCACATAAATATAAAATAAATCATTTAGTTTTAATTTTGGAATCAATATTGTCAATAACCTTATCAATACGGTGATGTTTATGAGATTTCTAGGATCTAGGATTAGATTGAGGAGTATTATCCCCCTAAACAGATATCATTTTTTAAGTTTTATCTTCTTCAAAATTAAATTCTCTAAATTCATCTTCAATGTTCTCTATATCTAATTTTTTTTCAAATTATTTTCATCAAATTTAACATAAATATATTCTTCAATAATTATTTATACCTTTTCTATAAAATATACATGCTTTACCAATATTAGAATAACCTATAATAATTATTCCATCACATTAAATATCAAATTTATCAAATTTATCCAAATTATATTTAGTATTTAAAATAAAAACTTTATATCCAAAAACTATAAGATAACAAAATCCAGGTTTCTTATTTTTCCCTAATACATAATTAATTTTATTTTAAAATAATACTAAAAATGATTTTATTGGAAATATTAAAAGTAGTAAAAATAGATTCAGTCAAAAAGTAATTGGGTAAATTACATTCATTTAACATAGTTCTATCCATTTTAATTAAAGTTATATTCTTTCTTTCAACAACTCTATTTTTAAGAGAATCCCTAGGTGCCAAAAAATTATGTAAATTACCACTCTTTTGATTTTTTTCTCAAATTATAAGTTCTAAAATTCACCTCCTTTATCACTGTGAAGAGAAAAAATAATGACAAAGTTTTTAAACTATACTAAATTATAGAAATCCATAAATCTAGATAGAGTTTAATTTTTATAAGAGAGAAAGTATACCCATGTGAATCGACTCCAATTATCAACAATCACCAATGGGTACCTTTTTTCACCAAGAATAATAATCTAAATTGGACTAAATAGTTCATGATCTAATAACTATAAAGGTTAGTTAAAGATCATTTATTTAACTGGTTTTAATGAAACTTTTTATTGTTTTCCTTGCATATAATCATAAAAAAGATTAAAATTATCCTTTTTTAATTATGGTAATTGTAGATTTTTTTCATGATTTTTGAGTTTATGAAACAATATAAAATTAACATGACCAAATATATGATTATAAAGTATGCTATTAGTCTATAAAATATTCAAACTCTTAATATGTTAAGTTTTAGCTCAAAAAGTCCAATAGAATAGATATTTTCCTTACATTCAATATAAAATAATAAATAATTATCCTTAAAAACTAAAAATTTATCATTTTGAAATTAAAAATTCATATCATCAACACATAATTGAGATTTGATAATTATGTTATGTTGTAAATCATCAATATACAAAACTTTAGAAATAATTTTATAGTTAGAATTCCAATTTCACCAAATCCTTTTACTTTTCCTTTATAATTATCCCAAATTTTATAGTTCCTCTATCACATATATTATATAAAATTAATTTTAAAGTATATTCACTTGTATTACTAGGGAATCCACCAGTAATGGACCATATATTGTTCTTGAGAATTTCAAGGAATTTTTTCTAAGAAATCAATTAATATATAATTTTGGCAGCCAAACTACGTTGGGTCTAATAGAATTAGAAAATAAATTTTTAGGTACCCATAAGGGTTTTATTATATCCAAAATATTGATTAAATATTATTGAACATTTATTAAAACAATGTCCTTTTATAACACAATTAAAATAAATATAAGTTGAATGAATAACATTTTAATTTTTTTAAAAATAATTTCATTATATCTGATATAATTTCCCATCATATCTAATACCATATTTATTTCTATTTATATTATTTAAAGATAAAAATTTATCACAATTATTTCTTCCTTGAAAAAAGTATATTTTTTTACTTTTAAACTTTCAGTTTTTTTCACTGTATTTTCATTAAACTTATGAATAGTTTTAAAATCTTCATAAACATTCAAAGTATAGGTATAAGAAGTATTTCTAAATTTCTCATTTCCCTATAAGAGAAATTTTTTCCTCAAAAAGTTTCGTATTAATTTTTTTTGATTTCATTATATAATTTTATATATCTAAAATTATATTCTCTTTTTCTATCAACTTCTTCATTCAATTCATCTATACATGGATTATAAAAATAAGAATCAATATCAGAACATCCAGAATAAAAAACAAAATCATTAAACTCATTTAAAGATTCCATAAAGCATAAGTTATCTGATCCATTTTCATTTCTATATTCTTCACCAGAATCATATTCCTCAGTACAACTATGTCTTTTAGTTAATGTCATTTTCTATTTATTTTTTTATTTATTATCCTTCCATTTATTTTTTAATTTTGGTCAGTTTGGATTGATATTACCTTTCTTTTTTTATTAAAAGTATGTTACATCTAAAGTATTATAGTTAAAGTAAGTATTAACTTTCTTTTATCCCCTTTTATTATAATTCTGATATATCCTTCATGATCAGTTTTTGAAACCATTATTTTTCATTATTTTGTAAACTCTAATGAAAATTTGAGCCATTTATTTTTTAAAAACTTACCTAAAGTTTATAATCAAAAGAGTTATAGGACACAATATTAATAGATTTGAAAAATACACCTTTTCTTCTTTGGTTTCTTGTTCAACTATGTAATTTAGTTTTGGGTCATATTAAAGTAGTGATCCAATCATATCATCAAGGGTTTATTCTTTGAAATTATTTATTTCATCAATAATGACCTTCTTTATATGACACTTCTTGAGTAGAGATCTCAAGAATCTTTCAAAAAGCATAATTTTATCTAATTTTTCTCCAAGAGTAATCACTCTATTTACAATTATAATAAATCTATGAAACATTTTATTGATAGTTTCATCATCAACCATATTTAAATCATGATATTTAGCCAGAAGCATTCTACGATTTTTTTCTTTTCAACTTATTTGATCCAAGGTGAGTAACTTGAAAAATTATCTATATTTCATGAGCATTTTTACAAGAAGAAACATGATAAAAAGACTTCTATTTATTACACAATAAAAAATATTCACTAATTTATAATTTAAAAACAAATTTAGAAACATCACTTATTATAATTGAATTAGGTTCAAAATATTATATTTTTTAAGGTTTTACCATAGTAGTCCAATGATCAATGGTGATTTTCTTATGATAAGCTTCCATCCATGTTTTCCAATAACCATAGTCTGTGCTATAAAAGCAAGGTGGTTTTTATAGAATCCATCCATAATTTGAACTATGTCCTACCATATTAAAAATATTTTTATTATATGGTTATGTCTTGGAAAAAAGGTTAGTATATATATATATAAAGTGAAGTAAACAAATTAATATCTTATAGAGAAAAATCTCAAATACCAAATGTGGTATCATGATAAAATAAATATATCAAAGTTTTTAAAGGTAATGTCTTTGATACTGATTTTTAGGTTCTAACCAAAATTTTTGATGGTCTATGGGGAGTGAATAAACTATTTTTACAATTTAAATAAATTTAATCAAAGTTTTCATGCTTAGTACAAGTAGTGTAAAATAAATAATGAAAACATGAAATTTTTATATCAATTCAGATCAAATTGACCCTACATATTATATTTACATATCTATACTTCTTTATAGGTATGGTGTGCACTAAAATACCTAAATTTTAAAGGGGATTCACAAAAATATTAAAATATACCATTTCTATTAGAGGAATAATCATACAGTAATGATGGATTTTAATGGTGAGTCACAACCTGATACTGCACTAAATTTTTATCCCAGAGTCATAACCTAAATATAAATTTTGAAATGTAGTATATCCCAACTAGAATATTTACACTAGAAGGAAAAATCACAAAACTATATACAATTTTAGTACAGAAGTGTGAGATAGGAATAATTAAGAATAAAATCAAAGAGAACAGTAAGTAGTAGTCAATTTAGTAAAGTTGGAGCATCAAAATTAGTTCTTGAGAAATAGACTAGTATGTATATTCAAAGAAATAATGAATTTATAGTTCATGTTATTCCTTGAGATTTGTCTAGTGAATTGAAAAATTGTTCATGCTTTGAAAAAGTTTCACATAGGATCACTTGAAGGTTCATGTATATCTCTACATATTGATTCACAGGTTGTATAGTTCATGTAGCTTTAGTTCCCTTAAAATAAGAGTCTAAAAGGCTATTTAATAGTATACAAAGGTTAATATAATTCATAAGAATAATAATATCATGTATAGAATTGTATCCTTGATTATCATTGATAATAAAGAACTAAGATTACCTAGTCAACATTTTACAAAATATCACCCCTGAAATAACTAACTACTTCAGATTTTTTTAAAACCATCATTTAATAGTCTTAAAATATCTTCCAAAAATCTAGAAATTAGTTTCCTTCTAAAAAATTTGAAATAATTTCCAAAAATTTGAATGTAGATACAAAAGAAATATAATACATCATTAAAAACTTCAACTTTTTTATTCGAATATGATTATTATTCATTAAATATAATATAAAATGACTAAATAATAATAAATATATTAATTAATTATTATAATATAAAGTTTTTTATAAGATAAAAATATATTCGTAAGATATAAATTCTCATAAGATATAAATTTCATAATATAGAGAAATATCATAAGAATCTATCTCATAATACTTCAACACTATCTCATAATACTTATATATAAAAGTATAAGAGTTTTAGTTCATAATATATTGAATTTCATAAGACATAGATTTTATAAGATAACATTTTTCATAATATATAGAAAAAAAATTTAAGATAAAAAAATTTGGAAGATAGAAAAATTCCATAAGAGTAATTTTATGAATAAAAGCACCATATATGAGTGATTTTGTAACAGTAAATATCACTTTATACAAATAATGTGAGTGAATATAAGTATTTTTAAGTATTATATATCTTTTTAAGGAAATATTTTTAATTTCAGTTCATATTACTCGTCTTTTAAACTATATAAAATTCACCATATTCGTCATTCCAAAACAATGTATGATTACTTTGACACTTAGAATATTATTTGAGAGAAAATACTTCTTAATATTCATTATAGAAATCATAAGAGTCATATTGAACTTTATAATATTCAATATTTACTTCATAAGAGTGACTTAGAAAAAATTTCATAATAAGTATAGGAATAAATATATGTTTAACTAAAAAAATAAAATCAAGATTAATCATAATTATTTTCATCTATAAAATATTGATTGAATAAAATAATAATTTTTAAATAAGTAAAAAATTTATAAATATCAAAACACAGTTAAATAAAGTTGGAAAATGAGAAAATATAACATAGTCTATGTTGGTTCATGAAAAAAATGGTATTAGGTCCCAGTTTTGATTTATGATATTTGGTAAGTCCTGATAGATATAAGATATGATTATTGAGAATTGAGGGGTTGGTTATGAGTGAGTGTAGGGATAATACTCTTTAGAGTGATCCTTAAGTCACCATGATATCTCAGTAAATGAGTATTTGGGAATGTATTTTTAATATGATTTTTTATTCTAAGAAACTTTGGGTTAAGGAAATGGAGGGTTGGAGGGAATTCTTGAGAGATCAGGCTATAGACCATGTGGTAAAACATGAAAATCACAGTACCAGAGACCTAATGTGTGCCTTGAATACTCAGTTCATGGTTTTTAAAAACATGTGTCTAAACTATGTATCCAAATACCATCCATTCTTTAAGACCTGCATGTTTGGTACATGATTTTCCAAACCGTGAAACATAAATATGCGCTATGGTATTTTTAATGACATACATTCTAACCCTCTTTTAAATGACTTATCATGATCCTTATAGTTGTTTGATGGATGTTTATGGTTTTAATTAACGTTATTTTCATATTTTAAAAGTATTATTCTTATTTATTTGATTACATATAGTACCATTCCCCCTTAAAGACCCATCTGCGAAGCCACTAGAGGGAGATATAGACAATTTTCCATGAGATCATCCTCTAGTAGACCATGATTTGATTGAGACAGTGAAAAGAAATATTCAATCCATGGGCCAAGGAGAATGCCTTGGCCCAACTTAGTACAAAGAAAAAGATCCGGGTTTGAGTTAAGATCAACACCAAACACATGAGTTTCTTCACCATCTATCACACCCAAAATTTATTTTTCCCAATATTATATTTAGTTACTAATTTGTAATATTTTATTAATTTTTATGTCCAATTTACCTGAATTTTAATGATTTTTAGGTTTTAGTTCTAGGCATATGATTTGTGTACAATTATTGTTAAGCATGTGACCTACCCATAAAAAACTTGTGATATATTACATAGGCACTTTCATATTCAGTTCATGGGTTTTCCAACCATGTGGATAAATAATATAATTTTTTTGGGTGTGTCCAATGAGGGCACACAATTGGTGCTCTATTTGGAAACTAGTGTGGCCAAAATGTGTATATTTAATAGGCTTTTAAAAATTTCAATTTTATATTTTTCCCTTCATTTAATTAAACCAAAAAATGGTTCTCCATTTTCTTCCACTCATGTGATACAATTTTAGGGATAAACCTAGTTATTTACCCCTCACCCCTTCAATTCTTGGCCACTTTTTTTGATTTCAAGCTAGTTAATCAATGCGATGCCTTCTTTTCTATTTTACTTATCCTTATTTTCTTGTCTCTTCATTATAATTCTATTTTTAAACCATGTCCTAATCATAAGGTTATCTTTGAGTATTTTTTTTGGATTTTTTCTTTTTGGGTGTGTAAAATTTTTCTTAGTTCCTTTTCTCTCTACCTTTAAAGTTTTCGCGCAATCCAAACTCTATTTGAGAAAGGTGTTTCCATGCATCATTTTTTTTCTATAAAAAACATGTTCACTTTAATTTTAAATAACTCTTTTATTCAAGTATTATGTATATTTTGTTAGACCTAATAGATTATTAAATAGAAGTTAAAGTATTATGAACCCATGGTTTGTTTTCAATGGGGGTTTCTATGGATTTCAAATTAAATCATTTTGCATCAAATTAATATGCATGCTATGTGTTTTCTAAATTTATAAAGAGGGTTATATCAAATAAATTATAGGGTTTAAAGAAGTTTTAGTCTTTTAAAATATTTCTTATGGATATAATTTAAGTCTTGAGGTATTTTTTGACTTGGAATTTAGTATTTATGGGTTTTGATGAATTTAATTATTAAGACCTTATCAATTATTTCCATGTGATTTAAGTTTCTAATTTCTCCTATATAATCTTACAATGTTTTTTTTCAATATTATGTAAAGGATTTTTGAAAATTAAAGTGGGTTTCTAATGTTTTAATTTTTTTTTAAAATTATGTTTTATTTTCAAAATGGTTCCATGGGAGATTAAACAATAATTGATATATTTTATTCCATAGGTCGGTTTGGTTACCTAAAATTGAGTTTATAATTAAAATTTATTTTTATAGGTTTTAAAAGAGGATTTTTATAACAACCCTGATCTTTTTTTACACAATTAAACATAATTTATTACATAACCTTCACTTGATACAACATAGAAATAGAGAGGTCTAGTATATTTGGGGCTTAAGATCATTACATAACAATTTAAAACATGAAATAAAACATTTTTATTGAAAACTTTATTTACATGACCACTACATTCCCTCATACTTAGCATTGCATGGGATAACCTAAGGACATGCATAAGAAAAGGGTGATCTATAAAGCCCAGTAAGGGAATAATCATGGAATAACATGAGGAATAAAATAAATGTTAGACAATAGGCATATAAATATATCACAATAGAAGCATAAACATAAAGTAATGATAAATCATGATAATCATAACATGGAAATGTGGCAACAACACTTAACATGGAATTAGCATGAGCCAAGGATCATTGCACATGGAGCATGAGTAAATCCTAATTGCACATGAAGCATGAGTAAAAACTTGTTACACTTGAATTAGCATGATTAAACACCCATTACACATGACGTATCATGATAATATACTTTACCCAATGCATTGGAGCGCTATAAGGTCACACCCTTCTTAAACATTTCATTTCATGCATAAGTGTGCCACATGGATCATGAAACATTGAATCATTCAAAATAATATTTTATTCCATGATAAACGAATGTGAAATACATACATGAAATTTTTTAAATAATAAGTAAATGTTCATAAAGGTGAGTACCCTTGATAGAGAAATGAGCATGGTATTCACTACATATTGACTTTGGCTTGGAAAATCACGGTGCAATTTCGGTAGCATAACGGCGTGACATAAAAACTCATAAAGAATGGATGATGAGACAGAAAGGGGTGTATCATTATATTTACATGAAATGAATGGTAAGGGGGTCATATGGATACATGTTCCAACAAATTTAATGGAATTTAGATTCATTATACAAAAGAATTACTTGAATATAAATGAGGAGAGAGAAATTCCTTTCGGAATTTCGGCATAGTAACGGGTGAACATGGGAGGAATTTAATGAGAGATAAAGGGTTATAACATCATTCAAACATAAATAGGGTAGTATGGGGGAGGTTCTAAACCATAACCCAACATTTATAATTGAAATTAAAAGGGGCATAACAATTTAAAGAATATTGGACAAAAATAAGAAAGGAAGAAAAACCCTTACTTGGAAGTGTGCTTCCAAAGGCTTGAAAGAGGCTTGAGATAGGATTATTGGGAGCTTGGTGAACCTTTTGAGGATTATAGAGAGATTAGGGTAGATTTTGGAATCACTAAAAAGGATTTGAGTGAGGAGGAAGTGGGATCTTGGGTAGGTTTATTTAGGAAAGGTGGGGGAATTATTTATTATTTTGGTTTGGGACCCTCACATTAAACTAATCCAAACCACAAACCAGTACATGGTTTTTGGAAAAGGTAAGTGTAAAAAAATATTTTATAAGTACAAAGTCCTAACTTCTTAAAATAACGGGGTTGCTTATGTGGAGGTGAGTCACACTCCCAAGGAAAACAATTTAAAAAGACAAAATGTTTAATAAGTCTTGAAGGGTCCACTAAAGCTTTGTAAAATAAATAAAACAAACCCAAAATCACATTATTTTAATGGTAAAACATATAATTTCTGAACATGAGTTTTATAGTATTTTATTACATCACTATTGGGTCATTATGATGTCATAAAACACATTATATATTTAAACGGTATTTAATTTTTACCCAAAAATTTGACTGTCTCAGAAAATTATGAAAAATTCACCGTTGAATAATTTCGATTTCTTTATTCCAGAAATAATATCCCTTTTATCTAAATAATTTTCCAAATATGTTAATTTTAAATTTTAAAATAAAAACAGACATTTATCGAAAATTCATGGGTTTTGACAAAAATGGCTTTCAAACCTTAATAAAAATTTCAATTTCATTCACAAAATTATATGATAATTTATATTTAATAAAAATTAATTTAATAATAATAATAATAATATTTTATTAAAATATTATTTAATTCAAAAATACATTAATTCATCAAAATAGCTTTCTTAGTTGAACACTAACTAAAAATATTATTTGTGCTTTAAAAACTATTTACAAGGTAACAATAATAAAATGAAATTATATTCATTATTATATACAAAAATAATGTACATAACCATTGTACTATGGATTTTTTACATAAACCCTTAAAATAACTGCATAATACCTAAGGGTAAGGTGCATGATTGTGACAGACTCTTGCGGTGGCTCAGATAACATTGCACGCGGGGTGATCTCTATCAACTTCCACTTCTACCTTAGATAGTTCCATTCGAGCTTGACATGATAAAGCTCAACTTGGTATTGGTCAAGAGAGAAGCCCAATGACGCCACCTATTTTCTGAGCATTGACAAATGGGCTTCGTATAGAGTAATTCTACTAGATGATTCCATCGCTTCCTTTGTCTGAGTAAATTGGATTTGTTGAAACCCTATATTTATACTAATTATGTGATCCCTGTTCAACGACTATATTAGAAATGGTCACAATTCTTAACATAAAACCAAAGAAACTGACATTTTATATAAAAATTTTATATAAATATACATTTAATTAGATCAAGAGGGATTTCAATTAATGAAATTTGGGGTCGTTGTAATTTTAAAATGGTAAATCTAGTTTCAAAGTTAATTCCCACTTTACACTTTATAAATATGGGTTTTATTAGTATAAAACCACCCTTGAGGTGCACCCCTTGTGTTTGCAAAAATATTAAGTGATGGCATCATCCCAGGTAGGGGAATTTTTATATATAAATATATATGATGTTATTATTAAAAGTGGATGATTTTGGGAAGGATTTATAGTGGTGAGAATTTTTTATAATTTACATATTGTATACTTATTTATATGTTTTATCATTGTATGATGGATCACCTCCATTTTATACATCATGAGAAACCTAGAGTAGCTAATAGGCATATCTGGGTTCTAATGTTTCACTTGTTCATGATTATTCTTTGGTTAGTGTTCCTTGGTATGGTTTTCACCCTACCTTTGGATTTTCCCTTGGTAAGGCCAGTTTGGGTAAGACCAAGCATTGGGGTGATTGGATTTTAATAGGCACACCGATATGATGGATTCTATTATACTTCTACCCTAGATAGTCTTAAGAGGCTCTATGAGTTTCCCATGATTATTCTTATTTAATGAGACTATCTTTATTATATTTTAATTTGAGTCTTATTTTATTTTTATTTTTACTGCTCCTTGGTGTCATGTTCTACTGTTTAATCTTTTTTCTAAGCTTTCTCAATGCTCCTATGTTTGTGAATTTCATTACTATTTCCTTTTTCCCATATGAGTTTTTATATCTAATTTTCCCTATTATTTACTTTGATCTATTGGCCATGTTTCTTTTTTATATTAGTGATTTTTCATTTGGTTTTCTTTCCTTGTCCCTTTTGTGGGGTTTTGGAAATAATTTTTAAGGGGGAAGTTTTAAAATTGGATTTCAAAGGATTTTTAAACCAATGTTTTTAAATATTTTCAAGAAGATGTTTAGATTTTAAAATACGTGTTTTGTAATATCCCGCACCTCACCTATTGGTATGGGAAAAGGAAATGGGTGTTACTAGGCCTTAGGTGACATCCCCAAGACACAAAATGATGGAAATAAATTCCAAGGGTCTCATAAAAATTTGGGGGATTATTTTACCTTTAAAGATAAAACAACCAAACCTAGATAAACATAAAAAACCAAACCTCAATATGATGCATGGGTAGAAAATACAACTCAACATATCAAAACAATAACCATGTTAGAGTATGAAGTAGAAATCAAGAGACATAACAAAAAAGGAGTCAAAAGACAAAAAACACAGAGACACCAAAGACATCCAACTAGTAATTCTAAAGTATGATCCATAATCCAACTCAACAATCCACACCCACAATACCAAGAAGCATAACTAAATAACTAATATACCTTTACTTTATATGTCACTCAATAGATAACATATTCAAATTCAAAATTGTGCCCAAGCAGGGGGTGAGTCTAAACTTATTACGATTTCCCCAATAACTTTCCAAATCATTCCACTAGGATGAAACATGTCAGAATTTTTGTATTAAATTATTTATAAACAATTTAAATAAATTTATATCAAATCCAAAATAATATTCCAAGACAAAATAGTTTTCCATTGAAATTAATAAAACAAGCCTTTAAAACCTTTCTCAATTTCATTTGGCATACCCAGTCCATGATTCCATACATCCACACATACACACATGCATGCCCAGGCGATAATTCCTTACTCATGATTGGTCTCTCTTCTATCCACCAAGTCATCATAAGGTGATAAAATCCCATTTGCCATTACACCTTTGTAATTGAGCACTAATTATTATTTCAACAAGTCCCCATATAATGAAACATAAACACACGCCAACATGTATTCCAAAAACCCATACAAAACCATTTCACATAAAACCATTATTCCTTTGAAACATTTCAACAACCATTTTAAATAAATAAAAACGAATCCAAAATTTTAAAATTTCTATTTTAAAATTATCATAAAATACGATTTTCCAAAAAACCATCCAATTTCTATAATTTCCCAAAACAATCACTAAAGTGGTTTCCAACAATAATCACACAATAATTTCAAAACCATTTCAAGAAAAACATTTATTTCAATCCAAGACTTTAAGTTCTAATCAAGTGGATTTGAGAGAGAATCCACCTAACTCACAAACAGTTGTAAAAATGAAGAATGACACAATTATTATCTAGGTCTAATCATGAACCCCATTTCCTTCCATAGATCCAACATGGATTCATTAAGATATTATCAAAATATATAAATGAACATGGATATATCCCTAGTAGATTAGATCCAAGGTTCTGAGAAAGAGAAGGAGTAGAGATATAGGAAGTACTTCCAAGAACAGACACATTCTTTTGAACTTGGGATGTTCAATGAGCTTTAAGATGCCTAAAAATTTCTCCAAGATAGAAGGAAATCAACTCTCACACATTGGGAGAAGAAGAGGATTATATTATGGTAGAATTAAGGGAAAATTGAGGCTTAAATGAATTAAGTCAGATTAGATCCAAAAATTTCAGAGGACTGACTATATGACACATGGTTAGGCAACACAGTTTGGAAAACCATTCACCAACCATGTGGTTGATACTGTCTCAATCAAATACCTCACACAATTGTCCCACACAGTTAAACAAACCATGAGACAACCATGCTCTTCCCTCTATCCATAACATGAAAAATTTCCCTATACATCCACACAGTTTGGAAAAACCATGTACCAATGATATAGAGCTACTGTCCCTCCTACCACACACGTTGCACAATTTCTTAGAGGTGTTGTATAGTTTCTAATAACTATGTTCAAATCATGAGCCTCTAGAAAAGACTCCCAAGAATGCTAAAACTCCTCCGAACCTCCAAAAACCTAACCCAATCATTATAAATACTTACAATACATAAATAAAGGGTCAAGTTACTAAAATTGGGGGTTCTAAATTATTCCCACAATTAGTATCTCTATCCCAAAAAATTAGAAAACTAGATTTTTCTTGGAAGAGTTTGGGCCATTACCTTACCATTTCCTTTTCACACTGCCACATTTCTTCTTAAATGTGACCATGTTGATATAATACCCACAATAGACATATTATTTTCCCACGAAATACTTTCTCTTACCTATCCATAACCCATAATGGCACATGAATAAATATAAAATCCAAATATAGTTCAACATGATCTCATAGAATCACATAGTCCAGATCAGGTTGGTACTTCTTTAATTGAGATACATAAAACACATTATGCACTGAATTGAACTCTTGAGGAAAAGAATACCAATATACCATCTCAAAAACTCATTAAAATATCAAAAAGTGCCTATGTGTCATGAAACACCCCAGGTAGACCTTGAACTGGTCACCTGAACTGGCCTGCGATAAGGCTTTAGAGGCGTTCTCAATCCTCCTGGGATAAAAAAAATCACCATGGTAATCAATGGGAACCAATGGAGCAATTTAGACCAGTAAAAATAAACAAAGAATAAGAAGTAAATAGAGAAACCCAAACATAAATAAACAGAAAAACTGAACAACATATATACATAAGATTAAAATACAACAAAGTTGAACATAAAAACCCAAATAGAGCCTGACAATAACTAAAGCATTGTGTGACCCTAAGGGTCACTCTCTGACCCAAAACCCAATATCTCCCATGATGATCAAAAACAAATTGGAACCTGAAATAAAAGATAAAAGTGAGAAAGAGGTATAGGTGTGAGTATTAAAACTTAGTAGGCACGTCTGAACAATCTATTTCCAATGCATTTCCTTTAAAAAAAATAATCATCAATTTCAGGTTTGAAATAAAATATATATAAACATAGTTTTTCTATACATTTCATTAAAAAAAATCACAATCCATTACCCTTAGAATTTAAAATAAGCTTATTTTACAAAAAGGAGGATTCAAATTTTAGGGGAAAGGGGGAAAGAAACTAGGATGAGAGATGTTCATTTTTTTATACAAAGGGGAAAGTGGGTGCAAAAATTCCATTTAATTTTTTTTCCATGAAAACTTTTTAATAAAACCAAACATTCTTCTTTTTAAAAAAAGGAGAACCACACAAAGAAGAAAATACCACTATTACAAAAAAGGGTAATGGATAATGATATTTGGGTGACCATACCCAAAAAGACACTCAGACTATCCTCCATATATAATTAAGTACTTAGAGAAAACATGGGAATACCTAGGAGATCAATGGAAAATCCCGAACACACTGAAACCTGATTCATCCTATAGGCATTCCTAACACGATTCCATCATCTAGACTGAATGATCAGTCCTACCCTTACTTGTTAACTGAGTAACATAATCCCAAAGTAGAGAAAGGTCCTCCTAAGGGAAACTAGCCAGAGCAAAATCCTAAACTATTTCAACAATAATTTTAAGAAGTCTTTGTAACTATGCCTAGTTCCCATGTCATGTTCACAATGGGGTGTTCCAAACAAAGAAAATAAATGAACCATACATACAATACATCAAAAACCAGAATAATCATGACTACTATAAGGAATAGTCACTTACCTTCAAACCATTATCACAAAATAAAATTCTCTAACCGAGGACATTCCCACCACTTGTAAAAAACATAGAATAAGAGTCATTATGATTAGGGTTTTCCAATGAAACCATTTCAAAAGTTCCAACCAGGCCTCACAAAACCTTCACATGTTAAACCAATTATTAAATAACCATAAACCACTTTTAAAACTAAAAATACACTTAAAACCCCATTTAGGGAACCTAAACCACCATTTCAAATCCAAAACACATTTAACAGAGCCAACTGGGCATTTCATCAGGCACTTGGTGTAGAAAACACAATAAAACAATTCAAAACAAGTAAAACCAAGAGTAAATCACCTACTTTAACACCAAAAATTTATTCTAAAAATCATACTTCACTAGTTAATATCCAAAGGTGGTGCAGAAAAAAGTAATCAATGTATTCTTAAATTTAAATTCCAAATAAAAAGGGATCCAATATTAAACTCACTATACTTCAATGAATATATCCCAAATCAACTCCATAAAGGTTCCAAGAGGCAAGAACACCTAATAATAAATTTAAAAAGGAAATACCCTAAATTTAAACCCAAAAAACATGAACCCTATAACTAAGAGACCAAGGGAGAAGAGGAACTCAAAAGAAAATGGAAGAAGTAAGATAAAGAAGAGAGGAGGAAGTTACATTGGATAATCACCCCTAAAACTTGAATAAAACTCTTGATTCAACCCTTGTATGAGGAGGGGATGTGTGGGGAGTAAGATATAATCGTACTTGGTGTCTCAAAAACCAAATGGGGAGGGGAAGGGGTGATTTTAGGTTAAAAACTAAGAGGTAAAAAATGGTAAAAAGACATTTTTAATGAACCTAGAGACTGCACACAGTTAGGCTGCATAGTTTTCCAAACCGTACGTCAACCATATGCCCCGTAATGGACAGACTGGGAACCCACATGATCTAGACACATGGTTTGGGAAACTGTTTTCCAACAGTGCAACATA
Organism: Viscum album; assembly: GCA_963277665.1. Taxonomy (NCBI): domain Eukaryota; kingdom Viridiplantae; phylum Streptophyta; class Magnoliopsida; order Santalales; family Viscaceae; genus Viscum; species Viscum album. The sequence goes on along the minus strand of OY728160.1, from coordinate 379,736,382 downwards.
GTTCTGTCAAAAATTGTAAAATCATGAACACTCCTTCCACACAGTTTGAATAACCATTCATAGGTCGTGCACCCTCAACTAGAGACACCCAAGGACCAAAAAGGTTTATCCTTGGATATGAATGGTTTTATTATAACCATACATATCCCATGAAAATAAAACCCTGTGAATTAAAAATGAACTGAAAAAACGGTCAGCCTCAATTGGTTTCATGTTTACCCCTTAAGCGTGCACCTAAAACATAAAATAAATGAAAAACAACCCGAAACTCAAAATTTAAATCCATAACACCAGAAACTAGAGAGATAAACCAAGAAAAAAATATAAACCAAAATAAAATAATAAAATAAAAACTGGGGTGTAACAGTTCTACCCACTATAATGTTTTTTACCCATATAAATCCCTAAGGTTTCTAGTTGATTGAGTTAAAGAAAAATATTCACTCACCCACATGATCCAATTACTCAAAAAAAAAATCTTAACCATAAGAAAAAATAAAACACACCCTTATACCCAAAACCAACCAAAAAACACAACCCACATCTAAAAAAATGATGGAAAACTCAAACCACAAACCCCACAACCTTGAAACAATCAAAATTTCCAGGAATTCTTTAAAATCCCAATGTTTACCCAGATGGAAAAGACCTAGAATTAGAAAAATCCAATAGAAACCACCCATTTCCATGTTAACACTAGTGACCAAACTGGATTACCAATACATGAGGCTAGAGTGGGCTCCCCACCATTTTAGTTTTCTATTGAGGTTCCTAACCAACATCATTCACCAAACACTAACACTCTAAACCATAATGACAACACAAAAAACCTAGAAAGAACCAAATGAACATGAAAATTCATGGTACTCTCTTAAATCCAATAAGGCACTTCTACCAAAATTGGGATTTGAAAGATACACACATATTATCCTCTTTCACTCTAAATGAGAAGCGACATGTACAAAACACCCAACTAGACACACCTCCACCCAAGATGAAAAAATTCAGGATTTATAATAACAAAATTGCATTAAGACCGAGGTTATAAAAGATTAAAATGTCTTTAATCACTATAAGAAAAGAAAAATACTATAATAAACCACCACTAATATAGAAGTAAAACTCAAATTGGAATAACCTTCAAACCAAACCCAGACTATCACCTTACTTCTGCAAATGAGTAGGGGTGTTTTTCAAAGGGGAAAATCTGGATCCATGCTTCTTCCTAGAAACACCCTAGTAAAATTGTTGCAAGCAACTCAAGATACTATAGGTATGGTAGACCTTCAGAACATTTATACATGATGAGTTCTTATGACCTGAATTTCCGCATTGGTGACATACCAGAGTCTTATTCCTAGATGAGGTGGACGAAAGATCAGATAACCTCTTAATTCCTCTATTATCACCACCATCTTCAGGAAGATACTAAATCTCCTTACTGAAATTTTATTTACCACTTTCAGTTACTAGAGGAAGGTTTTCTACCTCAATCACTCTTACTCATACTACTTGAACCTGAATGGATTTCCTCACCACATCAAAAAAGTAGGTTATACAAAATTCTGACACCTTAATCCATAGATCAAGATGAAGGCCATTCTAAAAATGTTGAGTTTTTAGAGAATCTTTCTTGGCCCACTCTAGAAGATATGGAACTACATCCTCAAAACAACAAATGAACCCTAACACCATTCCATCACCTTTATAATGTTAGTACATCTCCATTGCCTTCTTCACCTTCACAGCCTTAGAGAAAAATTTCTAGATAAATAAATCCTTAAATAATTACTTGTAGAGGTATTCCCAAGTATTTATTAGAGTTAATAAATTACACCACTTCCAACTCAGACCTTCAAGCATGAAGGTTGTGAATTTTATATTTAGAGAGTCAGGAAACTCAAGGAAATCTTAGATTCTTTCAATTTTAAACATACACTCTTCTACTTAAAAATTATCTGCTTTACTATAAATTAGGGGAGGATTAAACTTCTAAACCTCAAGAAGTAAGTCCTTAGGTTGATCAACCATAGGGTCATATAATGGTGAACCACTCAGAACTGCAACTCAAATATCCATAGAATCTTTGGTGGGGGCGTACACTAAACAAAAATAAAACCAAGAACTCAATCAATACTAACTCACCAATAATAAATCAAACTCAAAACACCTCTTAAAAAAATTACTAAATCATAAGTAAATACACTACATAGTAACCAAATATCAAAACATTACAATTTTTATCTTAAAAAACACTTTTGAAATGAAAAAATAACTTGATAAGTTTCACACTTACCGATGGTATTACATGGAGCCTCACACATGTATATTCCCATGCCAATTTGGGCACCCATTTTCTCATTACATTAATCATTCACTTCCTCACACATCCATGCATGTGAGATCGCATAATAATACCAAATTTAAAATCAATACATTTCCATTTTCAAAAAAAAAATGTTCAACCCAAGTTTCAAATTCTCAATCTACTTCCCATTTCAAATATAACAAAAATTTTCAAAAATAACCCAATTTTTTTTTCTCAGAACTATTCTATTTTAAAAATAATTTCTGCTTCAAAAGCAACCAATTTCGATAAACCCCAGGTTTTGATTATAGTAACCCAATTTAAATAAACCAATCCCCATTTTAACCAAAATTCATATTATTAAAAATATTTTTTTCTAATAATTTCTTTAAAATAACTCCAAAAACTCATTTTCCGTCTTTGAAAAACCAAACCATTACCACTTAAAAACCAATTTTCACAATTTCAAAACAAGGGTTTTCAAAACGAACTTCAAAATCAAGGTGATCTAAAATAATCTCATGAGGGGGGGGACTTGTGTCTATGGGTGAATTAGTAATATGGTTGGAGGCCATATGCTAATCACACAATTGTCACTAAGAGTCTATTAGGACCACATTCCTGGGCTTCACGTGTTTTTCTAGGTCCAGTGAACTCACCGAGACCACCAAAATAACTCTTAGTTCACTCCCCTAGACACCAATTAACTACAAAAACCAATAAATCCATAAAAAACCCAACCTCCCATAGTAACCCAAGGATCCAAACATAAAGTTTTGGATGAACAATTCCTCATACCTATACACCACTTTCTAGAAATCCTACTCCTTCTACCTTGAAAACCGAAACCAAAAGTGTGCTCTGAAAGCTAGTTCCTTTAAAGAAACCATGCCCTAATACCATTTTTCACAAACCATGTCAATTCAACCTTGAAACAGTCACCCAATCCGACCTGCAACAAGGCCCGAGAGGCATTCTTGATCCTCTTAGGCTGGTGATAAGAAATAAGGGCATCAACGAGAACAATTGGGAATGATTTTCTCTAATAAATATAAAAAAATCAGAAAAAGTAAATAGAGAAACCAAACATAAATAAATAGAACAACCAAACAAAATATATACATAAACTGAAAATATAAAAAATATGAACATCAAAACCCAAATCAAACCTGATAACCACTAAACCACCATGTGACCTTGAGGGTCACTCTCCAATCCAAAACCCAACATCACCCATGGAGATCAAAACCAAGCTGGAACCTACATTAGAATCTAAAAATAATAAATAGATATAGGTGTGAGTATTAAATCTTAGTAGGCATGCCGAAAAAATTTATTCCCAATAAATTTCCTTTAAAAAGATAGTCATCAATTTTAGGTTTGAAATACAATATATATAAACATAGGCTTTCTACACATTTCATTTAAAAAAATCATAATCCATTTCACTCATAATTTAAAATAGTATTCTTTTCCAAAGAAGAGGATTTAGATTTAAGGAGAAAGGGGGAAATAAACTAGGATGAGAGATGTTCATTTTTCATACAAAGTGGAAAGGGTGTGTAAATCTTCCATTCAAAAAATTTCCATGAAACATTTTTAAGAAAACCAAAAATTCTTCTTTTTATCAAAAGGAGAACCACACAAGGAAGATGAGACCATGATTACTCAATAAGGGCAATGGATAATGATACTTGGGTGACCATACTAATAAAGAAACCCAGAATATCCTCCATAGATAATCATGTTCTGAGAGAAAACATGGGAATACCTTGGATCTCATAGGAAAATACTAAACACACTGAAACCTAATTCATCCTGTAGGAACACCTAACCCGATGCCATCAACTAGCTCAAATGATCTGTCCTACCCTTCCTGGCTTAACTAAGGGGAATAATCCCAAAGTAGAGCAAGGTCCTAATAAGGGACACTATCCATAGAGAAATCCTAAATTAGTGAAACAAGTGTTATCATAAGTCCTTATAGTTATTCTAGGTCTCTATGCCATTTTTAAAATGGGGTTTTCCAAACAAAGCCAAGCAAGGCACCATACATATAATAAATCACAATCTGACACCACTCTGGACAGTCTAAGGAATAGTCCCTTGCCTTCAAACCATAAAAACATGAGGAAATTTCCATTCTAAGGACATTCCCACCACTTGTCAACAACATGGAACAAGACTCATTCTGAGTTGGGTTTTCTAATGAAACCATTTCAAAAGTGCCTACCGAGCCTCATATAAACATCACATATTAAACCACTTCTTAAATATCAACACACACACCACTTTGAAAAACATAAATCCACTTAAAAACCCATTTAGGAAACCCAAACCACCCTTTAAAATCCAAAACACATTTACAAGGTCCAACAAGGCATTTCACCATGTACATGGTGAGAAAACCACAATACAACCATTTCAAATAGGTAAAACCAAGTTGAAATCACCTAATTTCATTTCAAAAATTTATTATAAAAATAATAAATCACTAATTAATTTCTAAAGGAGGTTTACAAATCAAGAAATCAATGTATTCTTAAATTAAAAGGTGAAATGAAAAGGGATCCTATATCAAACTCACTACACTTCAATGACGACCACCCAAATCAACTCCAAAAATGTTCCAAGAAGTAAGAACAACTAATAAGAACCTTAAAAAGGAAAACCCCCCAATTTAAACCTGAAGTAACATGAACCCTAGAACTAAGAGTCTAAGGGAGAAGAGGAACCCGAAATAAAATCAAATAAAAAGGAAGAGGAAGAAGAGAGGATGAAAATACCATAGAGAATCTCCCCCAAAAATTGAGGATAACTCTTGATTACAACCTTGTAAAAGCAGGGGAGGTATGAGGAGAAATTGAGGACCCCATTGGAATGAAACAAACAAAATGGGAAGGAAAGGGGTGATTTTAGGTTAAAAATGAGAGGGTAAAAATGGTAAAAATCCATTTTAAAGAACTTGGACACTGTGCATGGTTAGGTTGCACGGTTTCCCAAATCATGCGCCGATCATGGGACATGGTTCTTTTAAAAACCATAGAACTATACACACACCTTATGCATGGTTTGGATAACCATTATTAGGATATGAACCCTCAAACTGAGACACCCAAGGACCCGTATAGTTTTTCCTTAGAGCTTCAGGGATTGGGTCAAACTCTGTGCATCCCATGCACCTCAAACTGTACAAGTTCAAAATAAACTGGAAAAGTGATCAGCCTCAAGAGGTTCCATAACTACCCCTTAACCATGAACCTAAACTATACAATAGATGAAAAAACCATGAAACTGAAAATATAAACCCAAAACACCTGAAAATATAGAGTGAAACTAATATTAGAAATATAAACCAAAATAAAATATGAAAATAAAAATTAAGTTGTGAAACTATCTATTGAGGAGATAACTTTCCCTGCTTACCAAAATGAAGATGGCCAATCTTGGGGAGATTCTCAAGAACACATGATCACTCACCTCAAATGAAAATGACCATAGATGATGATATGCATATGATTTCTGATGAATCTAATCTATCTCCATACTCTTTCTAATTAATTGAATCTTCTCTAAAGTCACTTAAAAAAGGATTAATCAAACCAGTGAAGTCTCATCCATTTCTACCCCAAAAAATGAGAACAATAAGGATGCTAATACAATTTACAAAAAGGATACATTTTTATTGATGCATAATAAATGTTATTAAACGAGAAATACACTAATGGTAAATACTATTTCCATGAGCCACAAAAATCCATCACACAATCAATAAGAATGTACTATAGTGTTTGGATTGTCCTTTTGTATTTTTCATCTATTTGAGGATGATATGCTATTATCATAGTCAACTAAGTCCCAAGGGATTTCTCTAAGGATTTCGAAAAATGAGACATAAACCTGAGGTATCAGTCATATACAAAGAAGAATGAAAGTCCATGTCTCATTCTAACTTCTTAGATATAGATTTTTGAAAAGTCCTCCACCATATGAGATTCATGAATAGGGATAAAATGAGCCAAATTTGTGAGAAAATCCACAATTATCAATATAGAATCATTTTTCCTAACTATTCTTTGTAAACTTTTCTAAAAATACATACCTATCTATTCCCATTTCCATATGGAAATTGTTAAAGACTACAACATTCCTATTGGTTGTTTGTGCTCTGCCTTGACTAGCTGACTAGTGAGGCATCTCGAAACATACTCCAACATTAACCTTTTCATTCCAACCCACCAAAATAGTGATTTTATCTATTTATGAATCTTTTGAATACCTAGATGAAAAACCCATTTCAAATGGTGATAAGCATTAAGAAGTTTTTCTTGACAAACCCATAGTACCAAGATCTGATCTCTAAATACCAAGACCAAACTATGATCTGGATTATATCACTCAATGGTTTCACAACCATTGAGTTTTTACCTCATAGTAACACATTTAGAATTATATATCTGATCCTCTTTCACATGATGAAACAAATCTAGAACAAATGTAACTGGGATGAAAACTGAAACACCACCCTGGTCTGTACAATCTAGGTGCATGTTATCTATAATCATCCTCAACAACCACTGATTAGAAACTTATTTATATAACTGATTATATGAATTCTTACTGAATGCATCCACCACCAAATTTCCTTTACCTGGTTTATATATCATGTCGAAGTTTAACATTTTAACATATTCAATCCATCATATTTTTCTTAGATTTAAATCTCTTTGTGAGAAAATGTATTTTAAACTCTTATTACATATAAACACCATAAATTTCTTACCAAAAAGATAATAATTCTAGGTCTTAAAATCATAGACTACAATAGATAATTCTATATTGTGTATTGGGTAGTTCTTCTCATTCAACCGTAATTTCCATGATCAATAAGCAATAACATGATCTCCCTACACGAGAACACATCCCAATCCAGATCCCAATGTATCAAAATAGACTACATATACCTATCGAGACTCTCGAAAAGTGAGGATAGGTGATGATGTAAGTATAACCTTAAGCTCTTGGAAGGATTTCTAAAATCCACTTTTCCATTGGAAATGAACACCTTTCCTCATCAAAACTATCATTTATGATGGAAATGTGAAAATTCATGTAAAAAATGTCTATAGTATCCTGCTTAGTCGAGGAAACTATATATTTAAAGGAAACTATTTAGTAGTTTCCAAGAGATAACAACTTCTATATTTTCAGGGTCTATAGAAACACATTTTTTAGAAATGAAATTTTTAAGGAAACATACCACTTGTAACTAGAAATAACGCATTGATAACTTGGCTTACATATGATACTCCTACAAGATTCCCAACACTATAGACAAGTGTTTCTCATGATCCACATTTGTCCTAGAATATACTAGTATATCATCCAAAAAAACTACCATAAAGTAATCTATATACCTTTGAAATATATGATTCCTCATTTCCATAAAGACAATTAGTGTATTTATAAGGCCAAAAGGAATAAAAATGAACTCATAATGGCCATATCTACTTCTGAAAGCTTTCTTCAGAATATCCTCCTTCTGAACCCATAGTTGGTGATATCCCAAACATATGTAAATCTTTGAGAACCACTAAGCTATCCTCAAATGATTAAACAAGTCTTAAATGCATGGAATAGGATACTTAATCTTTATCGTAACTTGGTTAAGCTTATAATATTCTATATAAATCCTAAGAGTTATATCTATAATCTTCACAAAGAGAACATAGCTTCCTATAGAGACATGATCTGTTAGAAGAACCATTTACTTTCCAAATATTCTAATTTATCATTAAATTCCATCAATTTTGTTGGTACCACCTGATAATATAGAAGGGAAATAGGAATAGTCCCTGGTAGGAGATCAATTATATACTCCACTTCTCTTTCGGGTGGAAACCTTGATAAAATTTCAGGAAAAAAATAAAGAAACTATTCCAAATATCTATTCCTGATATCATCTACTAATGCCAAGGAAAATTTCATCATCTGGTAAGATATAGTTAAAACCACCAGTATAGACGGTACTTTTCTACTTGCATATAGTTTACAATCTCTTTTAAAGAGATTCCTAAAACCATCATAAGATTCAAAACTCACCTACCATGTATAATAATAAATAGGGACCTAACATATTGTCAGCCAATCCATTCCCAGAATCAAGTCATAGACACCCATATTTATCAGGGATAAATCTCATAACAAATTAGACCCATAGATTATTATCAAACACACTAAAAATTTCAAGGATCAACATTCTCATTTCCCCAAAGGTATTTGGAGTTTCAAAACAGAAGGCATTATCTCATTATGTAAACCCATAAGATCAAAAGCATGAGAAGAAATAAATAAATAGGATGTGCCCGTATCAAATAAAGCTTACATAAGGGTAGAATTCAAAAGAACCCTACCTCTCACCATCAAAGGTCTCGATTGACCATCCATGATAATTTTTTCAACTTCATACAATTGATTACTCGCTGTAATTTTCTCTTTGTTACCTTGTTGAGATTGAATATGTCGAGGAGTCATGGTGTTCTTGGAATCACCATGGCTTGCTTGTTTCTACTAATGAGAGCTATTTTTCTATAATCTTCTTATTAAAAAATACGATGCCTAAGAATCATGATATGTGTCTTTATTACTTGACCTTGGATCGGTATAACTATAGTACTGAAGATGTCCCATCTTGCTGTAGTTGTGATATGAACTTGGTGGTTCTATAAAATATCACTTCATATGGTCAAAATAACCACATTGAAAACATCCTGTCTTAATTTTCAGTTGAGGTAGAAGATTTACTGATCCCATAATATGATTATAAGGTGTTACAACACTCTATATGTAGGTTTTCCTCTTCCTATTTCTCCCAAAATTGGGGTTCACACCTACTCCTATAGAAACAAATATGCTTCCTCTGACCGTTTTTCTTGAGATATCTCTTTATACCACTGTCTATCTATTGACAATCTCTATATAATCCGTTATAGGAAGGATGAAAATATTTGAGTGATTTTTTTATTTCAACCAAATTAAAAAATACATGCCTTTAAGGAAACACTTTCTATAAATTCTATTGAAAACCATATTAAATTCATAAATTTTGCTGCATAATCTGTTACCAAGTAATTATCCTACTTTAAAATGAATAAGTATATTTTTCTAGGAATTTTGAATTTGTGAGGATATAATTGTTAGCTGAACAAGTCTTCAAAATACTCTCATTTCATACTTTGGTCTAGTTTTTCATGAAATAATAAATCCTAACACTTGGGTTCTAGATCCTCCAAGATACACATTTACAAATTCACTTTCATCTCATCTAGTGTGCCAAGGAAATCTACAATTTAGTTAATCAAATTCAGCCAAACTTTTACTTTTTTCGACTCTGAATTTCCCTAAAAGATGGATGGATCCTGCTTTCAAAATTGAACTGAATAATACAATTTTCTTAGATCATCCTTTTTATTCCCTCTACCCATGGATTAAAAGTCCTATAAAATATTCTATACTAACTTTTGGTTCACATGTATCTCAGGTGTAACCACATTCACAATATCCTTTTCCGGTTGGTTCCTATGGTTCCTAACCAATTCCATTCTCTATGACAAAAAAAACTCCATTAAGTCTCACTTTCTAGAACCTAAAGGATTAGATATTTCAATTTACACATTAAGAATATGACAAAATATATTTCCAAGATCATTTTTATCCACAATAAATCATCTTAACCATTTTAAAAATACCACTATAAATCCTTTTCAAAATCACACCATTTGAAAAAAATTCAAATTATTTCAAAAAAAATTGAATCTTACCATTTCCATAAATAATTAACTAAATAATGATCCATGTAGTCCTATTAGGAAGTCATGATATCAATAAATGTTATGAAACTCTCATTATCTAAACCCTTGATGACGAGGTCACAACTCTTCTAGAAGTGTCTAAAAACACTCACGTAACCCAAATTCCCTAGAAAATTGAAGTTCAATATAAATAGGTTAGCCACACATTTTTATTATCTACATTTCAAGTTCTAAAAATACTGCTACTTTTTACCATCGCTAGAACAAATGAACTTATTAAGAATGAGACAATTTCTAACTCTAGGACTGAACACAACTAATACCCAAGGATCGAGCAGACTAGTACCACATGTAACATCCTAGCCCTCACCCATTGGCTTGGGAGGAGGTGGTGGATGTTACTAGGACTTTTCTGGCATCCACAAGACACCAAAGGATGGAAATAAATGCCAAGGGCCTCATAAAAATTTAGGGGATGATTTTCTCTTTAAAGATAATACATCCAACCAAAGATAACCATAAATAACCAAACCACTATACGATGCATGAGTAGAAAATAAAAATCAACATAATCATAAAAATAACCATATCAGAGTATAAAGATGAAACTAGGAGACATAAAAAAAAAGTATTCAAAATACTACAAAACCCAGAGACACTAAAGACATCTAACCAGTAACTACCAATCTGCTCCAAGATCTAACTAGACAAGCCAAGCCCAAAATATCAAGAAGCATCACTAAAGAAATGATATAACTTGCCTTTACCTATGTCTCAATAGAAGACATCTACAATTGGAAAATATTTCCCAAGCAAGGGGTGAGAATAAATTCTTTAGGATTTCCCCAATTACTTCCAAACTCATTCCACTAGGACAAAACTTGTTAGAACATTTATATAAAATAATTTAAAAACAATTTATAGGAGTTTATATCAAATCCAAAATATGTTTCTAGTCCAAAATAATTTTCCATGGAGAAAAATAAAACAAGAAAGCTTTCTCAATTTCATTTGGTATGCCCATTCCATGATTCCACACATCCACACATTCACACATGCATACCTAGGTAACCATTTCATACTCATGAGTGGTCTCTTGCCTATCCACCAAGTTATCATAAGGTGATAAAATCCCACTTACCTTTATACCTTTGGAACCGAGAACAAAGGCTTATTTCAAAAAGGCCACATATAATGAAACATAAACAGAATCTAACATGTATACCAAAAACCCATTCCAAAACATTTCACATAAAACCATTATTCCTTTAAAACATTTCAAAATCTACTTTTCATGAATAAAAAAAATCCAATTTTTTAATATTTCCATTTTAAAATTATCATCAAATAGAATTTTCCACAAAACCATTCAATTTCCATAATTTTAAAAAACCATCACTAAAGAGGTTTCCAATAATAATCACATAATAATTTCAAAACCATTTCATGAAAACAATTTAATTCAATCAAAGACTTCAAGTTCTAATCAAGTGGAGTCAAGAGAGAAGCAAAGTACCTCATAAATGGTTGGTGAAACGTATAATGACACAAATATTCTCTAGATCCAATCATGATCTACATTTTATTCCATTGATCCAACAATGATTCCCAAAGGTCTGATAAAAATTCATCAGAGAACATGTATTTATCCTCAGTAAATTAGATCTAATGTTCCGAAAAAGAGAAGGAGAAGAGATATAGAAATAATGACCAAGAATGAAGGCTTACTAAATTATGAGGATCTCCAACGGGCTTTGAAACACCTAAAAATTGTTTCTATATTTAAGGGAATCACCTCTCACACCTTGGGTGAAAAAGAAGTTCGTATTATGAAATAATTAGGGGAAAATTGAGGCACAAATGAATTAAATCAGATTAGATCTAAAAATTTCTAAGGGATGAATGTACACTATATTGTTAGGCCACATGGTTTGGAAACCCCTACTCCAGCCATGAAGTTGCTACTATATCAAGCCAACATCTCATATGGTTAGATCACATAGTTTGACAAACCAGGCACCAACCATGATCTTCCCTCTATTAAGAACATGCAAGGTTTTCCTATACATCCGCATGGTTTGGCCAAACCATGAAACAACCGTACAAAGTTTCAATCCCTCTTACCACACAATCCATATGGTTTCTTGGATGTGTTTCATGGTTTCTGCTAACTGTTCTCAAACTGCGAACCTACATAAAAGCCTAAAAATCATGCAAAAACACCTTCAAACCTCTTAAAAATTAACTCTGTCATTATACATAATAAAAATTCATAAATAATAGATCAAGTACCTAAAATCAGGGGTTATATAGGTTTTAATTGGAGTTCATGTGTTATTTTTCCACCAAAGTTAAAGTCTATTTTTAAATAATGTATTTCAATTAGTGTTTACGGTCTTTTTAATAAAAGGAAATTTATGGAATCTTTGGTGAAATACTTCTAGAATATTTATTATCACACCATACTAACACCACTTTGTTTCTATAGACCGATTGAATCTTTTAGGTTTGGTATTTAGATCTAAGGATTGATTTATTATATACTTCTTCTTTCAGACTACTCTTGGAGTGTGTTTAAGTCGTTGGACAGCGAGTGACCGCATGGTCACTTGGAGATCCCATGTAGGTATTTGGTTTTATTTTATGTCATATTTAGTTAGACTCAATCTTGTTTCCTAGATTATTTTAGAATTTCTGTAATGCCTCAAAATTATAAAGTAAGAACATTGTATTCGATAGCGTGTATAACATCAACACCAAGCTCATAAGGGAATATAATATCTCAAGAATTTATAATATAATTACTATTTTTAAATAAATTCAATTTAGGATATATATTTAAATACACAAAAACACTAAGTTATCTTTACTTACATGCTAGAATGACCTTGTTTTATAGCTTTCGTTACATGCAAGAGAGAGTTTTATCGAGCAATAATATATTATTAAAAATATTATTATTTAATATAATATGATATAACCTACCTGTTAAATTAGTAGTTTTAAATAGTACTAACTAAATTAATAAAATATATTATTTACACAAATATAAAATAAATTCATTGGTTACAAATTAATTATAAATGAATATAAAAACCAATTGAATATAAAGGGAATGTTTCTATAGAAAACTATTTTTATGCTCAGAAAGATGTTTTATCCTAACAAATTAAATTAATTACAATTAGTGAGTGATATTAATTTAATATATATATATATTATATTCATTAAAATATCTTTTATATTACTCTAATATATTTTATAGTCATAAGATAAGAATAAACCCAATTTTACACATAAAAACCAATATTTTTATCAAGACAATTTTACCACCTTTTAATAGTGAAACTACTTAAAATATAAAATTTGAAACTTTTATAAATTTAATATAAAAAAATAAAATTAATTTTTTATATTTGAACAAAAAAAATAGGTTAGGGTGATTTTTTGGTATTTTTCTGCAAAGTTTCATTTTTTAGTGAATAGAGAAAAATACTGAATTTTAATTCAAAAATATTTTTTGTTTCAATTTATTTATAAGGATAAATTATATTTTTGATTGGTTTTAAAGTTTAATTATATAAATATTTATCAATTAATCCAATTTAGGTCATTTCAATCAATTTAACTTTGAAATTGAATATATAAACATAGCAAACTTTTGAACATTTTACTTTAAAAACCCGCTTTGTCATCCCATCTGTGAGATTAAATTTAAGTTAATTTATGCCACTTATGTGTTTTTAATTTAGAAACATGGATTAAATATTTATAATAAATATAATTTATAATTTATAATAATATTAAATTAATTTTTTTCCAAAAATATTAGTGAAAGTTATTAAAATTAATTACAATGATTAAAGGAAAAATTAGCTTAACAAGGGACTAAACCTTAAACTTAAGGGCGGAAATGACCTAGAAAATTTTCTAAAGAAAATTTTATATTCATATTTATAAATTATAAAAATTTATATCTAATTTTGTTCATTATTGGATCCATGTTTCTTAGAAAAAATGTTGGTGTAATTTCTTTTTCAAAAAATTTATAAGAATGCCACTTCTCTTCCACTATAAAAAGGTACTCAGCCCAATGACTTATTAACCCCGATCAATCTAATTTTTATCAAAAAATATATGACCAAATATCTCCTCAAATTCCCTCCCCGCATCTTATTAGAATCACTTTGTACATTAATCCATCCAAGGATTCCCTTTGGTGTAAACCAAAAGGAGTTACCCAAAGAGGAGGAAACATCCTTCCTCAAGATATTTTTTAATTATTTTAATTATCCACCTCTAAAATATTATTATTCCATGATTATATAATGAAAAAATTATCCTAAATATACTGATATATTTTTATTCTATGGGTTATAACTACACTTATACAGACTTTCATCTAATGGGTAAGGAATTTTCCATTTATGTGTACGACAAACAACCGCCTCACAAAATGATGTCGTTCGTTTTTCATTTACCACCTCTAATGGTTGGGAATTATGATGGAAATTATGTTAATATATGATATATATGATATTTGTTATATATTTATTTTTATTTAATTATTTTATAACACATACCTTTATACTTTCCATTTTGTGGGAATATGATAATATCATTTGTGGAAGTGTGGACCACTGCCTCCTCAAAGTGATGTGATTCGTTCATGATATACATGGAATGTATAAAGGATGGTTTTTTAAAAAAATGAGATGCATATGAAATAAATATTACTATTTAATTATAATATAAAAATAATTGTATATCATTTACTTTTCATTCTTTTAAATATGATAAAGAAATGAAAGTAGCGTTCATGCATACGTATGACCTACCATCTCTATGAATGATTCATTTCATTTCATATCTCCAAATATTATGGATTATTATAAATAAACATATAATGGATATTTTTTTACATCATGATTTAAATTTTGTAAATGAATAAATCATGATTTAATTAAGAAGAACAAAAACAACAAGTTAAAACATACTCGACAAACTAGGAAATTAACACCTGAAATAGTGAAAATAATGAAAGATTATTAACAAATGAGTAATAAGATATTATAATAAGATTATATATTATATTATAGATATGAATATTGTTCTGTTATATTTTATTAAAATGTTTAAAACAATTGTACATGATATTAAAGGATTTTCAACCAAAAAGAAGGACAAGGTAATGGATTTTCATCTCACTTTTTTACATTTGTGGGATAAAATGTCACATTCAAAACTTATTTTTCATTGTGTATCTACTAACCATTTTGATATACTATATCATGAATTTTTTTTATATTCACGATATTAAATTTGAATTATTTCTTATAAGGTGATTTGATTTAAAAGTTACTAAGTGGAAAATAATTTCATAACCCAATTTCTTTTCTTTGGGTTGTATTACTTCCTCATTGTTGTTAATATTATAATATTATGTATGTAATAACTTATTACTATGCATTTTTTTATTTCCAAATTTTTATTAGGATTTATATTTTAAACACATAATATTTTCATTGATTTTTTCTCACATCAATGTTATGGTCTTTTCAAGGGTTTACTTCACAATCTCATTTTATTCGGGATTGTTTTCACTTTAATTTAAATTAGAGGATATTATTTAATAATTTTTTAATAAATACTTTTTTTCTTGTACTATATTTACTCATCAATCTTTTCAAGTAATAGTACCATTTTCCCTTCTTTGGTACTTAAAATTTTTTATAATTGTTTTAAGAAATCTTGACTTCATTTCTATCTTTAGTCGAAGAACCTGTTTTCTTCTAAAGGCACTATTTTCTAAAAAGATTTTAAAAAATGTTTTTAACCTTTCTAAAATTATTTATTAAATAAATTTTACCCTTTTTTTCTTTGATAAATGTTTTCAAAGGAATATTCTTGTCGCTTTCCGAACAAGACATTTTTCTAACCTTTTACCATGAAAAAAAAAGTTTTTTCCTTGTATGACATTTATAGATTTACCTACAATAATTTCATTGAAGCTTAATTTTTATTTTTAAAAGGTTAAAATTTAAAGAAAATGTTTTCAAATTGATTTTTGAGGAAAATTATTTTCAAAATGTTTTTCAAAATAAAAAGAATATTTTCCTAAAGTTTGTTTTTAAAATATATTTTTGTAGTATTTTTATTCATCAATAATAATAACCCTTTATTTTTATACCACTTGGAATATGTTTTTTTTGATACTATACTTATTCTTCCTCTGGATGGTTTTTGATTTTTTTGGCCAAACTTCCTTGATTACTTTATTAGTCCTCTTAAAATATTCAATCTCCAGTGGTCATTGAACATTTATTTTCTTCTAAATATCCATATAATTTATCGTGGATATGATTATTGCCTAAAACATATACCATTTTTACATATGGTATGTACTTTAATGTTATTTTATTAACTAGGGAAATATTGATAAATTTGTATCTTCTATTCTATATGGATATTTGATAAGGAACATTTTTAAATTGATTTTTTGATATATGGGAAATTATTTGGATCGGTATGACATGGGTGGGGTCTACTTATAGATAGACCCTCAAGGTATTGGTAGTCTCATGGGATGATTCAGTTGGATATTCTTAGTTAGGTCTTTACCTAATATGCTAGACTGTTTGTTAAATTTCTTGACGATAAAGCTAACACAAACCTAGGAAACATGACATATAATAATTATGAATTTCCCTCATTCAGACTTAGTTACTATTTATCCATGAGATTTTTATTTTCTATATCTATCGATGCATTTCATTTTCATTTTATTGATTAAATAGAATGTGTATTTAGTTATTACCTTTCCATATTGATTATTCTCATTGATTCCTTATTTCTTCTATTGTACTTTACCCTTCTGAGAATTTTATCTCACCCTTATTATGTTTTATTTCACTAGGTTATGAAGAAAAAATCTATGAATAAGTGTTGCAGGATGAAATTTATTTAAATTTATTATGTATCATGTTTTATTTTATATTTCCCAATATAATATGGGTATCATGTATATAATTTAGATTTCCAAAATTGATAAACTATTCAATCCTTTGGGATTTGATTTATTGTAATCCTACCAATGTAATAAATTAATTCATCGACTTCGGGATTCTAGAGTTTTAGTGTCACAATTTCAGTTTAGATTACATTTATTTTAATGGTGCCTCATTTTTTTGATATTGTATTTCAACTAGTTGTTTTTTATTGTGAATATCTATCTAATGTATTGAACCACTATATCATTATTCCAGTAAAATTTTTCCACTTAATTTATATTTTTGAATTTGGGAAGTAATTAACATTGTAGATACTTCAATTCTTTAACTCTACTTTCCATCCCATATGGATCTACCACACCCCTCAGACATTTTCAATGACCACCTTGGGTTCCTGATTTAGGGATGACCTAGATTGGTTCACGACAAAATGGTATTAGATCACCCTCTATTATTTGAGTGAGTATGTGAGATTTGAGTTTAGATTTTTATAACTCTAGAGGTAGGAATGAAGTGAGTATATCTAGATCTTACTCATTCTAATAAGCTATTTATCATGGGATGTTGAGTAATGGGTCTTGTATTTTGATCTTTCTTTAATTTTTTTGGTTTGTTTTGATTTGGGTTTGTGTTTTTTGATAGTGTTAATGTAATATGGGTTTTTTGGATGTTTTCCTCATTTTAGGGTGAAAAGGGAGGAATGACTAATGGAACATGATTATACTATAAGGATTGTAAAACCATGTGGAGGTTGTGTACATGGATCTATTTTTCTTTAGAGTATAAATTTTATGGTTGGCTTGTGGACTGCCAAACCGTGCGGTCAAACCATTCACCCCCACTTTCACCCTTAAAGTTTTACTTATGAATTCCCTTTGATTTTGAGTTTCTTTGGGACTTGTGTAGGTTTTATTTGGGATGAATTAAAGGAAATTTCATGGTGAATTTATATTATTATATTGTATTTTCATGATTTTTTTAATTTAAAGTTGGTTTATAAAATAATTAAAGTCCAGTTTATAAAAATTTGATTGTTGGTTTTTAATGAAGAGTGTTTTTAAAAAATACTAGTGAAGTGACCTTGGATCTTGAGAATATTAAATTGTAATTGTTTTCAATATGAATAAATCCAATGTGTGATTAAGGAGATTGGAGTGGCTACCATTACACATGAAACAGAGTTATTATTTTATGTTGGAAAAGAAACCTAGTGGAGTTAGTTACTTGGTGAGAAGCCCTTAAATCATAATATTATATAGTTAATACTCAAGTTCATAAAACTAATAAGGTTTTATATTAATATCTATAATTATTTGAAAAATTTTTAAAGAATCCATTTAGTGTGTAGAATCTATACTGTTTGAAGTTGTGAGAAATTATGAAAAACCTTAAAAAGTGTAGCATATATGATGGATGCTAAATATTAAGTTGAATAAAACTTGGATAAAGTTTTGAGAAGAGTGGATATTAAATGAATTCATTTTAAGTTTTTTATAATTGATTTGAAGAATTTTGAAATTTACAAGTCTTGATGAATTTAATAATTTTTAGAATCATAAGGATAAACTATGTCTTGTATAAGTATCATCTCTTGTAATTCATAAGGATA
The DNA here is from genome assembly GCA_963277665.1 of Viscum album. Classification (NCBI taxonomy): domain Eukaryota; kingdom Viridiplantae; phylum Streptophyta; class Magnoliopsida; order Santalales; family Viscaceae; genus Viscum; species Viscum album. Next base: position 379,717,644 of record OY728160.1, on the reverse strand, counting down.
ATCAAAATTTTTTCATAAAGATCATCCTACCTTCGGTGAAAAAAATGGAAAAGAAATGGTCTATGTAAACCTCACCCAGGCCTACATAAACATGAACCCTATACTTCATATATATCATCTAATATATATATGGATGAGTTGAAGACTTCATATAGATGAATTCATCTATATAAGAATCATTCTATGATGTTTAGTATGTATTAATATCATCTAGATGTATATGTATGATTCTAACTTTGTGTATTGATGAATTAAAGCATAATAATTATGATTTAGATAAATATAAGGTTGATTATTTCCCTACGTGAGAGTAAATATAGTCTATGTAAGCATCAAAACATAGTGAAATTATGAATCTATATAGACTAATAAAATATAATTTTTAAGATTTAATAATATGAAAAGGAAATAATTTGGTTATGATTCAAGAGATATTATATCATGTTCTGAACATTCCAAACACATAAAAGGGCGTGTGTTTTAATTAATAAAATTATGAGATATGATATTTAAGTCATGGAGAAGAAGCTCAATGTAAGTATAATTTTTGAAATACATTTTAAAGTTTGATAAAAAAGTTTTTATAATTTTTTTTTTGATGAAAGTAAAATCATATGAAGTTTTTTCTATTCATTCAAGATAAAAATATAATGATGCCTCGTTATCCATGATTCAAGATAAATGAGATGATAAATAAAAATAATATGTGACTACAATGTACAGATTCAACTAGAATATATGTAGGTTTCTTGTTAAATTACTAAAAAAGATAAGAAGCTCCACAATACTGTTAGTGTTACTATATTTCATATATCCTTGAAATATTAATTAAATATGGATTTTGTGGAGGCATTTTAAGAGATTAAGGAACCCAATACTACTGTAGAAATAAGAAGAATTATTTAACCAATACAAAAGAGATAATGAATAATTAAACAAATAAAATAGGGTATAAATTTTATTTTATTTTTGATGGACCCATATGAAAAAAATAGAAAGGATATATGAGTTCATGGTTGGTAATACTGTGCATGTACTTTTATTTAATGTATCTATTGATTTATTTCTATTTTTGTAAATATTAATAGACCCAAAAAGAAAATATGAGAAGCACATTGAAAAGAGGTGAGAAAGATACTTGAGACAAAAAATAAGTGAGTTTTCCTATATAAAATAAACCCTTTGATAATAAAAAAATGTGATCTAACAAAAATATTGAATTTGGTTAAGATAAGTGGTTCTCAAAAAAGAGTTACTATGATTTTTTGATAGAACTGGATCTCTCGAGGAAAAAGCAGAGTGTTAAAACACCCTGTAATATAATCAACCCATAACTACATGATTTATAAAAAATATTCAATTTATTACAATTTTAGGATATTTTAGGTTTATAGTTTTAGATAATTGGGAAAATCATTACATAACATTGTTGAAATTTCCACACAGTGTACATTGTTTCCTAAAAAACAAGTTCCTATGTTTACACTCCAATTTTATTCATGACACTATTACTTCATTTAGGATGTGTCACCATTTACCTTGATATAATCCCTACACATCCTTAATCCTAGTGAAAAAATTTTAAAACATGGGATGATAAAAAAATCTCAACAAGGGATATAAAAAGAATGAAAACCCATTAGTCCTTTTAAAAATTCATGAAAACCCATAAAAACACTACTTTTTTACATAATAAACTTTTATCTAAAAATAAAAATTACTTATGAAATAAAATTCAAAGCTTAAAATTTTAATAACAATTTTTTATAAGAAATCATAAAGGAAAAAATCATAACATAAAAGTTACTTTAAAAAATATGGGAGCTCATGAAAATAAAACCTTCACCTTTAGAATATTATAACCGTTCCATTAAACATGATTTCATTTTCTTACCTTATAAAATAAAAAATATTTCATTTTAAACCAATATAAAGAATTAAAAAATGATGTATGTATCTTGGGAAATTACCCTTACAATCACCTCTATAAGAACTCTTGTAAAGAAATAACCATCACAATTAATTATGACTTATCTCTTAGAAGTATCTTATTTCCCATTAACTCCATCATTATTACCCAATGAATTGGAGAGATATATCAGTATTACCTGCTATCAGAGATATATTAGGTTTACCTATTATCGTATAAATATAAAAGAACCATGTAATGAAAAAAAACACAAAAAATATTGAATTTACCTCATAAAAACCATATAATTTGGAATTAGATCCTATAAAAAAAATCAATTTTAGTTATCTCATAAAAATTATAAGAAATATTATTTTATTATGAAATCATATTTAAAATAAATTTTCCAAGAAAAATTAAAATATGATTTTTTTTGAAAAACTATACATACTTATAGGTAAATCTTGATAATGAATAATGGCTATTCCAGTATAAAAAAGTGGTCATGCAACAAACATAAAAAACATTATTTTTCACATTGGTAAAAAGTGTAAAAATTTATCCTTCTGAAAAATGTTTAAAAGATTCATTTTTAAAACCTTTTTAAAAAGTCAAGGATAATTGAAAATAAAATTAATAAAATAATTGGAGTACAATTAAGAACATTTTTGAAACATTTTTAATAACATGGATTTGGAATAGGATAAGTTTAAAATAATAAAAACAAATTTTTAAAGATAAATCCCTCACCTCATCTCCTAACTTTCCATGTACATCCATTAATTTATTGAATAATTAAATGATATTAATTTTATAGATTATTAATAACCATTTTTAGGTTTATTTCATTATCATAATCCATTTTATTTTATTAATTACCATGTATTATATAGTTACTAAATCGATTAAGTTCACATTGATGTTTTGAGATTATTTGGTTTATAAACTCAATATAAAACTGGTTCATTGAATGTGATAAAAGGGGTCATGGTTCCACTATCTAAATAATATTATATTTTTTATAATTATCATTTTTATATATTATATATACTCTTATAACCATTCATGTATGGAAACCATGAAAAATGAACAATGTCACTTCATAGAGGTGGTAATCCACACATAAACCCAAATGACATTATTGTTTTACAATTGATGGGAGGGTAAGAAGGTAAGTAATATATTCTATCTATATGAGGTGGTGATAAAAAATAAAATTCATCACTTCATGGAGGTGGTAGTCCACGTGTATGCATGAGCTATGTTTTCATTTCCCATAGGATAAAATGGAGATGAAAGAGGGATATAACATAAACATAATAAATATTTAGTATATTGGATATATTGATTCTATTATATCAACATGTTTATGATTAGTTGGAATGAGGTAGAAGAATAAATAACCTGGATTAATTCTGTTTAGAGGTATACCTCTTCTTTGGAAAACATCTTTTGGATTCGACATTACACCTTTTAGGTTGGTATTTTGGAGAGACCCAAACCTCTAGGACATGGTTATAAGAGTTGGGAAGGTTTTTGGGTTGGGTTTTTTTGGATCTATAGTGCTAATTGTTTTTGGAATAAGTGAGGAGAGGGTGTTCCCTCTTATAAGTTAGTGGAGTGGCACTATTGTAATTATTTTTAACTTTGAAATATTATAAATGTTTTACTCATGGAAATAAGGAAATAAATTAATAAAAAATAAAATATAAGGTGATAAAGGTCTAAATGAAATTATCTAAAAATATTTATGATAATATTTAGTGACCTTATTAGAAAATTTTAACCCTAATTAACCTATTTTACCCTTTATTACGGTAACAAAAAATGATCATGGTTACTATTTATTACGACCGAAATGAATTTGAAATAATTATTAAATTTAATTATACTAATTAAAAATAATAAATATTTTTTAAACATTAAATATATATAAGTGGTAGAAATTAATTTTAATATATGAAAATAAAAATCAAGAGAAATAGTTTTTTAGAAAAATCTATTCTGAAGCTTGAAAATGAATTTATACAAAAAATTATAGTGCTAAATCCTATGGAATTAATTGGTTTATTTTAAGTAAAAGGGGAATTATTTTACATTAAAATTAATGAAAAAATATAATGGTGATTTTTAATTACTTGAAAATAAATGATGGTTTTTATAAAAATATTTATTTTTCACCATTCACCAAAAAATTAATCTTTTTAGAAAAATAACAAAGATTCACCCTAAGATAAGTTTGGTATGATTAATTTAAAAATGAAGCTCATTTAATCAAATTAATTTTAAAAAATTTATAATTTTAACTATTGAATAGAAATATTTAATTTTCAATTGAAAAATTATATAAAAGTTACTATAATGAACATGAATCCTTAAAATCTAATCATGAATATTAATAATACATGAAATTTAATTATTTTTAACATTACCTAGGTTCTCATATTCTATCTATTAAATAAATTTCATCCTCATAATTTAATTCATTACATAAACAAGTGTGGGTATTTTTCCCAATTATATTTTTTCTATTCCCATGTTTTTTCTTACATTATATGATTTTACATAACAAATTAACCTGGTGAGTCCCATTATTCTGAAAAACCTACTCACTAATATCTAGAATATGAAACATATTTTCCACATAAGAAATATTATCTTTCAACTGAACTACCTCTGGGTTCAAAACACGAGATTCATTAGTTACATATTTCCCTAAAAACAAAATAAGAAACACACCATATAGATAAGATAAACTTGTAGGTAAGGATAATTCAATGAGATATGAATCCCATTTTCTCTATAATTTCATATGGTATAATAGACCATGGAATTAATTTTTATTTCCTTCTAAAATGTATAACACATTTCCATGGAGATATTTTAAGAAAAATATTATCTCCTACCTCAAATGATAGATCTTTCCTTCAGTTATCAATTTAACTCTTTGGATTACTCTGAACTATCCTCATGTGATTTTTAATCATCTTCACCTTATCAACCATTTCCTTTACTAGTTATGGTCCCGACAACTTCCTTTCACCAACTTCATCCTAATATACAGGGGTTTGACAATGTTTTTCAAACAGCACCTGAAAATGAGATATCTATATACTATAATGAAAACTATTATAATAATTAAATAACACTAATGAAATATTTTAATAAAAATTTACTTGATTATAAAAAAAGAAAGACCAAATCATATCTTATATAGTCTGAATTTTTTGCCTTGTTTTTCCATCATATTGAGGTTGAAAACCGAAAATAAAATTTAACTTAGTACTCAATAAATTTTGATGTCATTTCCAAAATATTTATGTATATTTGGGATCATGATCAGATAAAATAGATTGGGTAACTATATATAACATTAATATATATTTAATATTGATTATATAAAGATTATCCAAAGACACAATATCTCAAATAAGAGGAAATGTGCATATTTAGTCAAACAATCAATCGTAACCCAAATCTAATTATTACCTCATGATTCCTTTTATAATCACACTGCAAAATCAATGGATATATTTTCCTATTTCTATTCAGGAACTGAAAATGGATGAAGTATCCCCTTCATAGGTTGTTTTTCAGATATAACCTATTGACAATTAAAACATTTCATGTTAAAATCAATGTTATATTTTTTTCTTTCCTTACCTAAAATAATATTCTGTATGGTCTCTATATATATTGGTACAATAAGTATTAATGAAAAATGGAGAGTTACAATATTCACTAAAAAATTCCTTTTTCAATTGAAAATCACTCAAAACACATGGGCTATTTCAATATCAAATAATATGTTTGACACGCTGATATTTTTACACAATTTTTAAACATTTTTAATTATTTTAAATATCTTTTAATGGTAATTCCCATATAATTAAACGTTTTATTCAAAAGTGGTAATTTACAAACAAAATGTTAAAATTAATTCAATTGGATAATAATTGACGACTTTATAACTTTGGTATGTAGGAATGAATTAATTTTAACATTTACTTAATATTTTTCCATATTTTTAAATAATTTTTAGGTAAAAATTTATGTGCCAAGCCTTATAAAGCCCTCAAATAGAGGTCCACATACACATATCCATCCCTAAGGAGTACCGACCGACCATGTAAGAAACCATGATATATAGAATGTGTCGAAGAGGGAGCATGGATACGGGAGGTACCACATACATTGGTTAGTCCAAATCCCATGTGGACCCTGCATTGTGGTTCGACCCATTTCTATTTGTGCATGTGTATCCAAGTACCCACCTTAGTGTTAGATTGTGACCCTATGAAGCCATGATTTGTATTTTTTATGATCACATAATCTGGGATACATTATAATGTGGGACCCATTTTGTTGGTTACTATTTAATTTTAATAGAAACACCACCGTTTCCCATTGTAGGCGCTCACCCTGCTCTCAGACACCCATGTTGATGGTCTCTACTGCCATCCGTCGTTCAATTCCAGCTACACCATCTGAAACATCACCATAGTCACCATAGACACTACTGGAAGATCAGTATTGAGCTCTTCTACCACTATTGAAGTGTTATACCATCTTGGATTGACTTAGGGACCTTAGACTAACTCTATGTAGACCATATTGAAGCCTCATCAGACCACAGTGAAGGCTAGATAAAGGATGAGCCCTCGCTTCCATCAACTATTTCAACACTACCCCATATCTCATAAAAATTCCATATTCCATAACGCCCCATCTCTCAAACCCATCATGTATTAAGGAGGGGTCCATGTTGGTCCATGAAGAAAATCGAAAAAAACCCGATGATTTTGGCAATTCAAACCTTGGGTTTTTCTAAAATAAAACACATGGGTCTTGAGGATTTGATTAGTTTTGAAAATATATCTCAAAGATATATTTTTTTTAAATTTTAATAGGATTGAAATAGGTTTCATCTTTATAAATAAAGGGGAATATCCTACTACTAAAGAGTTAGATACCCATAGAGAGATTCCATTAAAGGGAGACCAAATGATGTGATTTTTTTTCTATTCATTCTATTTATTTTTTTATGTAATTATAATTTAGTTAATTAATTATATAATTAATTGATTTTATTTTATTTAACTCAATTTTGATACCACAAAAATATTTTTCTTCTTATTCCACTTCCTTTTATTATTTATTTGTTTCTTATTCTTCTTCTTTCTATCATTATATCCATTTATTTCCATTTTACCATTCTTTATTTTATTTTATTTTATTTTTATTCTCTCTCTCTTACTTCATTATTATTATTATTATTTTTTATTTTATTTTATTCTCTCCTTCCACTAAATGATATCCTACCCTAAACAATGAGGGGCATACTTGAGGCTTGGCTTAGGGGAGGTCAGCTGTTCTTGAGTTCTTTCTTAAAGTCTATTTTTCTATTATTGTGGACGTTAGTGACATGCATGAGTGTGGTGGTTTTCCACCAATACATGAAATTCAATTATATTTATATTCTTTTATTTTATTCCTTTCCCTCCATTTCATTGATCATAATATCTTTACACAGAGGAGTTAACCTGATCAACGGATGAACTGACTTACGATAGAGACATGTCTTAGAAGATGACACACTCTCAATTACGGTGTATCTACCACAACATGAAATTATATTATATTTCTAGTTATTTATTTTATTATTTTTACTCCCTTCCATTTATGATAGTCTGTTTACATGTTGGAGTTAATCTGATCAATGGATGAAACAACATATTATGAAGCTGGGACCTAGAAGATTTCACAATCTCGATTAGTGTGTGCCATCAAGCTTGATTACAGGAGGAGGGGAAATTTATATCGGTGAAGGAACTCAAGATTTAAAAGACTAAATAAAAGTATATTAATCCATTAATGATATTTCATATTTATATTATCAAACTTAATTTAAATAAATAAAGGATAATAATAATAGTACTCAAAATTGAACCTAAGACCAGTGATTTATTTCTAATTTCTTTCTATTTATCATTTCATGGTAAGGTATAATTGATTATCATTTAAATTTTTTAGAAAGTAATCAAGAACCAAAATATTTATCATTTTTTTTCATAAAATAATAAAAATAGAAAAAGAAATCGTTAATGTGAATTTTATTAATTAAAAAAACCATGAAGCTTCTTAAGTGAGACAACCCTGGTCCGATACTATGCTTCACTTGAAAAAATTAGAAATTTTCTTTTTTCCATGTCCTATGAAATGCATGCATAAAAATTAGCAACATTTTGGGGTGTTAATAAGAATTTTATTTTCTCATTATTTTTCACACAATATATAGTTTTTCTTGATTAATAAAAACTAAAAAAATTATTTTGTCATGATATTTTAAAATGATTATTTTTTCAATTCATAAAAAAATTACTCATAGGTGATGGATAAAAAGAAATTGCTATACAATGCTGAGAATTCCCTCTTATAAAGGTTCAATGAACACATTAACCTAGTCAAGAATATGTTGAATAAGAATGAAATAGGACTTTTATTTCATGATCTAGTAGTTATGATTAATAAAGTTAAAGACTATTATCAAATACTGAAGACCAAAGGGGAAGTGAAACTCAAGTTGCTCAATTTCATTGAATAAATCAAATAGTTTTAGGCCCAACTTGAGGACCATAAAAAACCTAACCATTTTAAGAACTAGATCCAAGATGACCATAGTGAGCTATAGTGGATTCATTTTGAGGAAGACTTTCTTACTAAGCTATGTGTGGGAGATCAATTAGATATAAATGATTTATGGAACAAGTGTAAGGTAAAACTTGATCTATAAATTCCTTACAATGTATAACATCCAGAATTATTTTATATTTTTCTATATATGGAGTAATAAACCACTCTTATGGTATTTTAATAAAAGATAGAGGATCTCGACTAACTACCTCCATCCGCTTAGATTCAATTTCAAGAGGTAATACTCATTAAGAAATGGATTGAACCAAAAAAAACTTAGGGAGATGATCTTAATTTGAACTATTTATTTTATAATTTTATTCAATCTGATTTGATTATCACTCCTAACTACTTTGATTTTCCAAATTCTGAAAATAAATATTATTCCTTATAAGAAGATAAAGAAACAACACATAAACCTATAAATGTTCACATAGAGATAACTGATTTTGATCAACATTCATTTGAGGAAGACCATAAATAAGTACAAGTGTCTAAACCTAAGGTAAAAAAGAAACATGATGATAAATTTGAAAGGGATATTTTTATTTCAAATTTAATTTTTTTCAAGTAAAAACACCTTCTTACTTTACCTTTGATCATTAAATTCAGGAATCCCACATTGAGCCAGAACAAGACAAGAAAAAATAGGTTTAAAAAGTAGAAAACAAGAAGAAGGATGATCTATACTTCATTCTACAAATCCATTAAAGATACACTTAATTGCGAAGGGGTTGGATCTGGTATAATCTCTCCATGGATCATTTCTCACCACAAATGAAGAAGTGCAAGCTGAGAAAAGCCACATGCGTTGGTTTAAATATAAGAATCTCCATCCACCATTAGATTATGGATAAAAACTTTTAGTTCCCTTCTATATCCAGTAAAAATTTGAGCCCCACTTGAGGGATTTAACCAAGTCTTATATATCTATTTTATTTATATAAATATATATTTAAATTTTATTCATTGGACAAGTTTAGCATACATCCCACTCCCTCTATCATTTTAAGCTTTAATGACATGATCCTTTGTGTTTTAATTAAATGATTTAATTTTTTAGAAGAATGATTGAAAAAGTTAATACCAAATAGTCAAGGTTGAAAGAGGACTAAGCATTATGAAATAAGTAGTACATTCTTACATTCTGTATGTTCAGACTCCCCACATTTTTGTCTAAAACATGTTTTTAGTTTTAAACTGGAAATTGCAGGCCCATGCTTGAATCTTTACTTTAAATTAATAATCTAAGAGACATGAGTTTCTAAGGAACCCTATGATTTCATGTTTTATATTTTAATTATAATGGGATTAAATGAGTAAAATAGACAATTTAATGATTAAAGTGAATCATGAATATTAAAATGTGGACTCATGATTTAAGGGAATTAGTTGATTATTGTAAATAAAAATTTCCTACCATTTTTCATGACTTGAATTTATGAAATTATTTTTAATTGATTTATTATTGTTAATCATGCCATGAGTGATTATCCCAATATCATATGTCCCATTTCCTAGATTATTTCTAGACTAACTACCTTTTTTTATTTTATCTTGAGAATATTTCTTGAGTAATCTTGGGAAATGTCACATACCATAATTTTTATTAAAACTTGTCAAAGATATGGATATAAAAAAATATATTTAAAATGATTGATTTATTTTATAAGACTTTATTATTTTTATCCCATATAGACCATGAATTACCTTATTAAGAATGATTCATGTTTCAAGAAATTTTTATCAATTCCTACCCTCATCTTAGTATTATCATGACATTTTAAATTTTAATTATAGGGGTTGGGGAAGCCATGGTAAAACAGACTAAATTAATTTTATGGAAAAAGTGTGGGGGTGTTTCCATGGTTATTGGTAAATTTTTATTGATTCATTCATTATGCTTTATAGTTTTCCCTTCTTGAAAAAAATGAAAATGGAAAAAAAAGAAAAAAATGTGGGTTTTGACTTAGGATTATCAAAAATAACCATCACCAAAATGATGATTTTTATCATATTTGGTTAGGTGGTGGATTTAGAATACATTCTATGCATAACTTAAAAAAAACGAAAAATAAAAATAAAAAAAGGAAATAGAGATATTTCAAGGATCAAATTATTAATTATGATTTATTTAATCATCAACTTTACTTTTATTTTAAGGAAAGTGGGATTTAACACAATTTTAAGGGGATATTTTCATGACACTTTTACTTTTGATATCATGAAATGTACTTTTCAGTGAAGCCTCATCCTTAAGACTTAATTTTTTAAACATTAATTCCTACTGACCTTAAGCCTCAGATTCATTAGAACCTTGATTATAAATCCCTCACGATTCTATGTGAAGTTTTTATTTACAAAGTGGACAAATTATTTCCTTTAAAATATTATTGATAATGTGCATGTTCTCATTATATGATCATAACTCTATTTGAATTTATATCATGAGTATTGAGAGAAAAGATTCAATGGTAAGTTAAATCATGATTTGGAATGTTTAATAATAATAAATTACGAATATTGAATGGATTAAAGAACAATTTATATCATTTTTATAAGGAGAAAACTAAAATGATTTGATGGATTTATATTTTAAAAAGCGAGAAATTAAAGTGATATTTCATGTGGAATTTGAAAATTTTATCTAAAATTCATAATTATTTTATTTTATTGGTTTGAAATTTAAATATTGGTAAATTTAGTTCCCTCTTAAATTAAATGTCAAGATTTAATGCTTGAGTAAAATAATAGTCTAGGTGTGGTGGTATTTAACACATTAATATTTTATAAAAATTTGTAAACTTTTTTTGAGGATTTTAAATAGTTTTTAATGAAAATGCCTGTATAATTCAATGTTTTATTAAAAAGTGATAATGTATAAACAAAATGTTAAAATTAGTTAAAATGGATAATAATTGATTAATTTAGATCTTTGGGATGTTGTAGTGAATTAATGTTTAAGTTAACTTAATATGTTTCCATATTTTTGAATAATTTTTTGATAAAAAATTATGTGCCAAGCCTTAGAAATCCCCCAAATAGAGGCCCATAACCACATAGCCACCTCTAAGAAGGGATGAACAACCAAGAAGGCCACAAAGAGTGGTATCACGGTCCAACGAGGGAGAATAGACAAATTAGGTAACATTTTCATGGGTTGGGCCGAAGCCCACACTGACCGACCAGTGGAGCTCGACCCATTTTAGTTTGTGTGTGTGTATCCGGGAAGCCACCCTGATGTGGGATTCTAAGCAGCCAAATTTGCGTTTTTTTTCTATACATGTGAATCCTCTAGGATCTATTCTATTGTGAGAAAAATGTTATCATTTACTATTAACTTTTAGAATTGCCTCAATTTCCCACTGTACGTGCTTTCCCTTTGCTCGGACACCCATGCCACCACTCTCCACTACCAGCCGTTGCTCGACACCATCTCCTCCATCTGAAATATCACTGGAGTCACCATGGATTCCACTATAATATTGGGATAGAGATATACCACCACTACCAAAGCCTTGGACCATCTTTTATCCACTTATGGACGTCATAAAAACTCTATGAAGGCCATATCAAGGTTTCATCTAGCCACTATGAAGGACAGATAGAGGAGGATCCACCACTTCCACCAGCTATTTCACCCTACCCTGTATCCCATGTAAATACCACATTCCATGCTTCTACATCCCTACAAGAATTCATGTTTTAAGGATGAGTTAGTGTTGTAAATCGGGAAAACCTGATTATTTTAGTGATTCAAACCTAGGGTGTTTCAAAAAATAAAATACCCGGGTCTTGCTATTATGATTGGTTTTGAAAATATATGTCTAAGATATAGAGATTTTTGGATTTAAAAATGATCTAATAAGTTTTAAACCTATATAAATAGAGGGGGATGGCCCAATGCTAAAGATTTGGTCACCAATAGAGGGAGGCCACTAAAGGGAGATAAAATGCTAATATTTTATTTTTTTTCCTTTTAATTATATTTATTTTTCTCTATGTAATCATAATTTAGTTAATTAATTATATAATTCATGAATTTTATTTGTTTCCATCCAACAGCCCGAAGTCCTTTAATTTTTTTTTATTTAAAGCAAACACCATTTGAAGGGAAGAAGGGGGGAACACTAAAAAACATCATCGACCTAAAATTGTCATAACCAGAAGGTCTAGCTAGACAAACCAAACTGACAACTTGGAGCTACCCCTTTCTAGAATTTGATTGCGATAAATACACCAGTGGTGTAAGGCTGAATGGAAAGCAAGTGTCATGTGTCAAAGCACATGAAAAATCTTATGGATAACACCATACCCTCTCAACATCCAAATCCATAAAGCACTGCAACAATGAACACCTAGCTCTGGGACCTCCTATGAGGCCTGATCCACATGGTCGAGTACGGGTGCGTCACCAAACCAACAGAATTTACACAAGAGACCCTTCCAATATTACAAAAACACAAATTCTCTAACAACGACTATCCTAGACCACCCCCTCCATCCTCCTTAAAAAACCCCTACCACCGTTGTCACAAAAGCCCGGAAGACAGACCAAAGAACACGAGTTTAATCCATCGTCACCTAGGACTGTATGGCTCAACCCCGCACTACTGGAACTTCACTGATGAGGGAATATGGGTTGTCCTGAACCAGAAATTTCACTCCGGGCATGGGATTACTTCGATCTATACTGAAGATTCACCCTCACCAGGATCCGAAATAATCCACATGGCGACAAGAGCACAAAGAAGGACCAATGACAATGAAACAAAACTATCCAAACCATATGCAACTAGTAGAACAGATTCACATCATCCAAAATATAAAGCCTAGAAAAACTCACAAAAGCCAAAAATGAGACCCCCCTCCAGAGCACTACAGATCTAACATTGAGCCACACCTGGAAGCGCCTAAACAGCTGAGAAAACCTTGGGGCCGCACCAGCTTCAAAGTCATCGGGAAAGCACGCCGGGATGCACGAAGCAGGAGGAGTCATCGAAAACTGCAAAAGGGAGCCACGCTTAGCCGATCGTTGATGGTTCACCGAGAATCATGCAGTTGAACACCTGAGGTGACAACACTCACACTAAGATGACACCCACACCAAGATAAAACCCACGCTGAGACGAACCCAAGGCCATCAAAAGATGATCCCTACCCAGAGGGGGAATGAGATAAGAGGTCGGGAGAAACCCTAGTTCCACAGCAGAGGTTGGGAAGATGCCTCTATGAGGCCCCTACCAAAGTGGTGAGATTTTACCACACTCATTTTATTTTTTTTAACTCAATTATGTTACCAAAAACATATTTTTATTTCTTATTATTCTTCTCCTTGTTCCTATTTTATTTATTATTCTTATTTCTATCATTATGTCCATTTATTTTATTCTTCTTATTATTTATTTCATTTCATTTCATTTTATTCTTTATCTCTATATCTCTATCTATTCCCACATTCTTCTTTTTATTTTTATTTTATTATCTTCTCTCTTTCCATCAAGTGATATCTTACCCTCGACAATGAGCGACTAACCTGGGGCTTAGCCTAGGGTAGGTTAGGTGTTCTTGGGTTCTTTCTTAATGTCTATTTTTTGTTTTTGGTAGAAGAAAGTTACATGAATGGGTGTGATGATTTTACATCATGACATGAAACTAAATTATATTTTTATTATTTTTTTTTCACTCTATTCCATTAATCTTAAGTTCTTCACACAATGGAGCTGAGATGATCAATGGATGAAACCGAATAGGAAGAAGCCGGGTCATAGAAGTTTTCACACTCACAATTAAGGTGTTCCATCAACCTCGACTAAAAGAGAATGCATTATTTATATTGATGAAGGCATTCCATATTTCATAACACTAAATAAAAGGATAATAATATATGCATGAGACTTCATAACTCTATTATCAAATTTAGTTTAAAAAAATAAAGTAGAATAATGAAAGAACTGAAAATATAACCTAGGACCAAGTAGTTTCTTTCTAATTTAATTATATTTTCATTGCATGGTAAGGTATAATTTATTTTCATTTCAATATTTTATAAAGTAATTAAGAGCCCAAATTTTTTTCATTGTTTTCATAAAATAATAAAAGCAACAAAAATAAACAATTTAGGTGAGTTAGATTAAGTAATTAAATAAACTATAAAGCTCCTCATGGGTGACGACCCTAGTCAGATACTGTTCTATGCTTGGAAAACTTAGAAATTTTATTTTTTCATTCCCCATGACACGCATGATTAAACTTTATTTATTAATATTAATGTTAGGAAATTTAAATTTCTTAACCAATTCTATATTTTATTACAACCCATGATATTCCTTCTAAGCATGTTTAATTTTGTCTGAATAATATGACTATAATGAAACCTGAACCAAAATAGAAGAAGTTTTGGTATACACAATTACCAATCTAAAATTCATTAAATTTTTAACTATAGGATCATGTTATAAATGTAACATAGTTCATGATTCATTATAATTTTGACTCAAAGATTCAACTACCTTGTTGGATATATCAGGATGATATTTAATTATGAAATCATGATCCATTGTCAGTTCTAACCATCTTATCTTCCTCATATTCAAATATTTTTGAGTGAATATATACTTAAAACTCCTATAGTAATTATAAATTTAAAATTTTACACTATATAAATAATGAATCTAAATTTTCAATTAAAAAAATATCCCTATAAGATTAAGATCATGTGTTGGATAATTTCTCTCATGGAGTTTTAATTAAAATTATGTGTATGAAATTGATCAATCATATTACATTAATAAAAAACCATGACCCTTCAAATAAGCATCATTTTAAATGCAAAACTCCTTATTTATAGATGCAAAGGATAACACTCTAGGATTTGCCAATATCCTTTTCAATTTTTTAAACACTGACACATTACTTTACCTAAATATATTTAACTCCCTTTTGATATGAATTTTTTAGTGGGATAGGAAACTAATTTTTTTTTCAAAAAACCATTTGTAGTAACCCACTAATCCAAGAAATAGTTAAATCTTAGTGACATTTTTATGTCTTGTCCACTCTTCCACAACTTTTTTAATATGATTATTAGTCATTACATATTTAGAAATAATATTCATAGGGAAAGAATTTTTTTTGTAAAAAAACTCAAATTTTATAAACATTATATAAAACTTTTTTCTTTTAAAATATATAGAATAATCCTTAGATATTTCTCATGATCCTCATAACTTTTAGAATAAACTATATTTTCATCAATAAAAGTGAAAAAATTTATAAAAATACTCATGGAAAAATATATTCATAAGATCCATAAATAAAATAGGTTAATTTATCAAAAAAAAGGCATAACAACAAACCCATAATGTCCATACTTTGTACTAAACACCTTCCACAAAAATTATATTACTTAACTTTTAAGTAATGGTATCTAGATCTGAGGTCAATCTTGGAAAAATAATGATCACATTAGATCTGATCAAACAAGTCATAAATATGTGGCAGTGGATGCTTATTCATAACATTAATTTTTTTGAGTGATTTATAATCAGTGAAAATCCACATTTAACCATATTTATTTTTAATAAAAACAAGAGCACCCTAAGGTGAATTTTTAGGGTGGATGAATCCCTTATCATGTGATTCTGGTAATTTCACTTTGAATTCCATTATATATATTAGAACTATTTGATAAGTAGGTTTTGAAATCATATTATCATCAGTAAATAATTCAATGGTAAATTAAACCTCTCAAATAGGAATAACACTAGGAAAATGATCAATAAATACACCAAAAAATTCATTTACCATAATAACATCACCAAGATGAATAATTCCATTATTTTCAATGAAATGTTCAAGATAACTTTCAGCTCCCATATTTAATCAATTTTGCAAATTCTTAATAAGTTATCAAATGTATAAAATCATTATTATATACAAATTAATACTCATTCTGAGGATTGAATATGAATTATTTAGTGTTGAAATCTATCTTATAATGATAAATTAAAATCTAATTGACACCTCTTATAAAATCAAACTCCATCAAGTGTAAGATGACTATATTTTTAGAAGATAATTTTCCACATATAATAATAAAAATATTCTAATAAATTTTTATTTCTTTAATATTTCTACTTGGAGTTTTTACCAAAAATCCTATATTCATTTCTTGAGGTAATATTTCCATTTTACTAGAAAATATCCTATAAATAAAAGAATGCTTAGATCCTGAATCAAACAAGACAAAGGTATAATATGAAAAAATTAATGTACCTGATAATACTTCATTTAATGGTTCAATGTTTTACAAGGTAGTAAAAAATGATATTTTCACACCCTTATGCTTATGATTTTGATGATATCTATTCTTCATATTTTTATTTGGACATGCACTTGGATAATGGACCATATCATTAAAAAAAAAATTTATACTATATTATCATAATTGGTCTGACCAATTACATTTCTATTTTATTTATAGACACGACCTAGATTTTCTATATTACCACATAAAAAAAACTTTATAGATCTCATAATAAATCTAGAAGAATGATTTTTACCACACTTATCATAAGAGAGAATATTAATTTTACTACCTTTATATATCTTTAATGGATTCATCCCCATTGCTTTTCACATGAATTAATTTTTAAATTTATTTATTTATAAATAAAAGAACTCCATATCTACCTTCTCATCACATCAGAAAATATCCTTATAACTTCTAAACTCCTAAGTAACAAAATCTATTCAAAAACTAGGTTTTAATCCTTAGTAAAAACAATAAATTTTACTATCATGGTCTTAATTAAATTCTATGCATACCTGACCAATATAGTAAAATTTTCTTCATAGTAAGGAACTGATTCCATGTTTTCTTCTTTAATTATAAGAATTTCCTATCTATTCTTATTCAAATAACTTTAGAAAAATATTTCTGAAAGAAAATATCCTTAAATGTTTTCAACTCTATGGAATCAGTCTCATATTTCTCCTTGGTATACTTGATTAGAGACCGTCACTGATCGAAAAAACCTTTAAAATGATAAATTTATCAAGTCACCTTATAATGATATGAACATCCTTAAACTTTGAATATCTATTCCAAATCATTGATCCATCCTTCAACTACCATTGGATCCTTAGATCCACCAAAATATAGAGGGTACTATTTCATGAAATTCTAAACTATAGATATGTTCCTATACAAATAATTCGGTATCACCCTTGCATGGGTTCAACCATTTATATCCTTCTTCAATCAAGTTATCATATCCAAAAAATACTTATATCCAACTCCAACTATACCAGGTTGCTGATTAGGAAGTATATCATTCTCCCACGTATCCTTTCTTATTTATTCGCCTTATTTTCTCATTGAAAAACCATTTTGAATAGAAATGGATTAGATGAAGCAACATGGAAATACTCAAAAACAATTTCATGATAACAAAACCATAAATGAAAATATCTTAAAAGTTTCTTTTAACATCATCATAACCTCTATTGTTATCTAATCCTTTGTTATGATACCAAATATAACACCCCATAACAAAATAAACCCATAATTAGATTATTTATAATAACATTTTTACATTGTTACATTTTCAGGATATTTTAGGTTTAAAGTTTTAAATAATTAGGGAAACCATTGTATAAAATAGTTTACATTTCCACACAGTGTGAATTTTTTCCATAAAAAAGTTTCCAATGTCTACAATCCTATTTCTTTAATGACACTTATTCATTATTTAGGAAGTGTCACCATTGAACTTTCTATAATCACTATACATCCTTAATCCCTATAAAAAACATTTGAAAATATGGGATGTTCTTAATAAATCCCATTAAGTGATGTAAAAATAAATGAAAATTATTATTATTTTTGAAAATTCATTAAAACCCATAAGGAAATTTTCCTTTCTTACATAATGAACTTTAAGATTAAAATATCATTACTTACAAAATTAACTTCAATGCTTAAAGTTTTCATAATTTTTTTACAATAAAGAATAAATGAAAAATAATAACTATGAATGTTACTTGGGAAAACATGATAACTCTTGAAAACAAACCTCTCACATTTAAAAGACCATAAACCTTCCTTTAACCATGAGTTAATTTTTCTTACCTTAAAAATCAAAATTCTTCCTTTAAAAACCATATAAAGAATTAAAGAAACATGTAGGTATATTTAGACATTATCCTTACAATCACTCTTAAAATAAACCTTACAAATAAATAATAATCACAGTTAATTACAGCATATATATTAGGAGTAACTTATTTCCTATTAACTTAATAATCATTACCCAATGCATTGAAGAGATATATCAAGATCACCTATTATTAGAGCTATATAGAGCTCACCCATTATCTTATAAAATTTTTAGTAACCATATAATGAATAAACACATAAAATATTTCATTTAAATCATAAAAACCATATGATTTTTCATTATATCCCATAAAAAAATCCACTTTTATTTATCCCATAAAAATGAGAATAAATATCATTTTTTATGAAAACATTTAAAATGTAAAAATTCATAGAAAATTAGGAATAGATTATTATTTGAAAAAACATAGATAATTATAGATTAATCTTGATAAAAAATAATGGATATGATGGTGGAAAAGGTGGTAATGTGGTAAATGTTAAAAAAATATTCTTTTGCACTAAGGTAAAAAGAGTCAAAAGTGATCCATAGAGAAAATTATTAAAATATTACCTTTTAAAATGTCAAGGATAATTGAAATTGAATTCCAATAAATTACTATAGAAAATATAATCACATTATTGATACATTTTTTAGAATATTTATATGGAAGATAACTAGCCTAAATTTTTAAAACAACATTTTAAAGAAAAATCCTCTACCTCGTCTCTAGAAACACCACATATGTCCTTTAATTACTGAAATAATAAAATTATTTTAATTTTATACTTGAATAAGAATTTTTTTTTGGTTTATCACCTTATAACAATAACTTTTATTTAATTTATTATATTGTCTTATATGATTACTAAATCAGTTAAGTTCATGTTGGATGTTTTACGGTTGTTCGATTTATAACCTCAAAATAACATCGGTGTGTTAACCATGGTAAAATGAGTCATGATTCCATTATACATAAAATATTAATCATGTTATAATTATCATTTTTATACATTTGATAAAATTTTATAACTATTCATGTAAGGTGGTCATGAAAAATTAATCACATTACTTTGTGGAGGTGGTAATTCACACATACGCACGTGCGATGTTATCATTTTCCAACAGATGAAAGGGTGAGATGGTAAGTAATATATTATATTTATAGAATAATAATAATTTCATAAAAATATTATATATTAATTAATTATTTCTTTATATATATCCATTTGAGGTGGTGATGGAAAATGAAAGACATCGCTTTGTGGAGGTGGTAACCCACACGTACACAATAGTGATGTTTTCATTTATCATAGGATAGAAAAGATATAAAAACTATTTGTACCATAAACATAATAATATTTAATTATATTGGATATACTGATCATTTTATATCATAATGGTTATGATAGTTTTAAGGAGGTAGAATAAGGAATAAACATGAAAGAACTTAGTTAAGAATCATATCTATTCTTTGGAAAACCTCTTTTGGCTTATACCTTAAGCATTATAGGTTAGTATTTTAGAGGGAAAAAACCTATATATCATAGGAAGGAAAGTTGATAAGATATTTGTATAGATATTTATTGATATAGAAAGCTTAAAGTTTGTGAATAATTGAAAAGAGGAGGTTCCCCTTTTATAACCAAGGGGAATTTCTCTCTTGTAATTATTCTTAACTTTTAAAAATTATTAATTATTTACTCATAATAAAGTGGGTATAAATCATTAAAATTTAGAATATAATGTGATAAGAGTCAAAATAAAATTATCCAACAACATTTAAGATGATATTTTGTAATGTTATCGCAAATTTTTAACCCTAATTAACCTATTTTACCCTTTATTGTGGTGGTAACAATTTACGATGATTAATATTCTTTATAACCAAAAATTAAATTTAAGTAATTAATTAATTATATAATCATGATTCCAAATATTAAACCCATTTTTTAATATTTAATATTTATAAGTGGAATAAATTAATCTCAATATAATAGTGTAAAATGCAATAAAAAACATTTTTTTAGAAACATGCGTTTTAAGCCTAAAAATGAATTTATGCTAAAATAATGTATAATAATCATTCTAATGACATTAATTGTATTATATTTATTCAAATGGGATTTTTTTTTGTGTAAATCCAATTCAATATTTAATTTTACTTTTTAAATACTTGGAAATAAATGACAGTTTTATAAAAATCCATATTTTTCATTATTCACTAAAAAATCAATATTTTTAGAAAAATACAAAAAATTCACCCTAATATAAATTTTACATCCGAAATTAAATAAGGAAGTTCATTTTATAAAATTAAATTTCTAAAATTTATAAATTTAACTTTAAATAAAACCATATAATTTATCGAGAATAGTTCAGTTAAAATAAAATCATATCTTTTTCAATTGAAAAATTATATAAAATTATTATAGTGAATAAGAATCCATAAAGTACAATCATGAATATTAATAATACATGAAATTTATTTATTATTAACATTATCCTAGTTTTCACAAGTGCGTTGAACTGATACGAATCATAAACACCTACTTGATTTCAGAAAAGAATAAGAGAAAGAGAATAAGAGGAAGAAGATGACCACTACTCAACCATAATCAATGTGTTGAGATTATTTCAAGAATATTGAGTATAGATTTTATGGAAATATATTTTGAATAAGATTTATAATCTATGGATATAATAGTGGTTGATATGAATGAGTATTTTCTTAAGACATTATAGTAGTTTGGGTCACTCTGTCTTTGAAGAAATAGATAATATTTTTGGGGGTAGATACATCCATATATAGAGTGTAACATACTTTAAGGGAGAAGGAAGTGTTGAGAAGACCAAACAATGTGATTCTAGTTCGATTACTATGGTATAAAATATAAAAATCTCTTCACATGTGTACTATATTAGAGGCTTTGTTCACATGTGTAATATTATGGACCCCTCACCTATGTAATATGTTGAGAGAGTGGGTTAAGATACCAAAAAACAACTCCCATTATAATTTATAATAATATTATAGTAAAAAATCTATGGATATTGAAAATAAATTGGCACATAAAGGAGTAGGATTACCTAGTTTATAAGCCTTTTAAAAATACCACGTTCTTTACTTTCCTTGTAAAATTTCTTTCATGTGGAGGATATGGGTGTTGGGTTTTGTGAAAAATATTTAGTTTATTTTGTTAAAGTTTTCTAGATGGATATAATTGGAAAAAGATGATCAGAAAAAATCTTCAGATAGATATGATTAGAAAAATTTCATAAAAAAGATTCCACTAGATGTATTTTTCATGCTATATAGTTTCAGAATGGTTGGGTGGAATTGTTTCACCATATAGACTTCTATTGGATGGAGTCCATCAGAGAGAGTCCATCAAAAAAAGTACATCAGTTTATATCGACGAGACAGAGTCCATTAGCTGGAATTCTCATAGATGGTTCTCTATGAGGTGGTGATTTAATTCATGGGTTGCTTTCATGGGTAACCACCATAGTAATTTTCATTACAAGGTTCAACAGTGTATTAGAGGTTTCCCAAATCAATGGGAGGCTGACCATGAATCTCAAAGGTTAGTAAAATTGGTTGATCAGAAAAAAACCTTTATAAATAGAGGTGGTGGTCCTGATCTGAAGTACGATGTGAGTTTAATATTTATGCTAAGATGAAGTAAAATTTCTACCTAATCATCCGAGTCTTTATAAATATATATAAATTTAGTGATGATTTTTTAATATCTTTCACCTCCTATAATGAAAATGTTTGTAGTGTTCTCTCATGGATGTATGGAATTTTTCTAAATTTCATCAATTCTGTTTGTCTAATAATTTTATTGTTTGTATGAATTATTTTTGATTAGTTTGTGTGGTGATTATGTAATAATTTATCCTAGTTACAGTGCACATAATTTGGGGGGAGAAAATTATTAGACAAACCTTTATCCAATAGCATTGTGAATTTTTGAATTTCACATGCTGATCAGATGAGAATCCATCTAGTGTTTGTTGAACTTATTCCTATAAAAATCTATATGAAAGGGTTTGTTTCACTTCATTCACAACATTTAGGAGTTCTCCTCTTCTTATCTTGTAAGTTTTTTTTAGATTTTAGTAGTTTTACTTTTATGGGTAAGAATCAATTTAGAATAAGGGAAGGTTCATATCAATAAGTTGGATGGAAAAAACTTGTCCTTTTAGAGAATAAAACCGAAGGATGTTTTGATACAGAAATATATGGATTCTCCTTTATCTAGTAAATTTCCAGAATCAGAAGAAATGGTGGAATAGAATAGGAAATATTTATCCTTAATCAGGAAATCACTTACTCAAGATTTTTCTTTTAATATTCAAGATAATAAAACTAATGAATAGGTTATAAAAGCATTGGATGACATATTTGAGAATCCAATAACTCTTAAAAATGTTTTCATGATGAAATCATTATTCATATTAAGGTTATTAGATGTAATAATTTTAGTAAATCATGTGAATTACATCAATATGATCAGAGGGTAGCTCAAATCAGTGAAGGTAACTTTCATAGATGATGTTTGGGATTCACTTCTTCATTCCAAACTTCTAGAGAGACGGGTTACCATGGTAAAAATTATGATAATATTCATGGGAAGGCATGTATTATGTTTTATGACTTTTAAAACTTGATCTTGAATGAGGAATTGAGGATTAATCAAGTTCAAATCCATTAATAAGTGCTCAAAATACAACTAGATGGGGACAATCACCTCAATAAAAGGACTATTAAAAGAATAATTCATCATAGGATAAGTACTAGAGAATAAGTTTTGAGAAATTGACTATTCAAGGTATTAAATGTTATAATTTTTTATAAAAAGGTACATATCAAGAAATATTGTAGGAATATGATAGAGGTTTCCATTTATATATAGAAAATATTAGTAATTATAATGGAAAATGTTTCCATCTTGATAATTAATATTTCCATTCTATAAGATTCATTAGTTATTAACCTAGGTGTATATTTTCATTCAAATAGTGGGTGAGGGTGTATGATTGATTATGAATGGGGAATATTTGGAAGATTCAATCTTTCTAATGATGAATATTTAGATATATTTGGGAATGGAGATATTAATAGTAAAATTAATAATGGTAGTATCCTATGAAGAAAATATTTTATATATATTCCAGGTCTCCAGAAGAACCTCATATCAATGAGAAAAGATGACAACACATGTTTCACAATAATTTTTTTGAATTGATTCTTGAATATCAACAAAGGGTTCATGGTGATTTCTTTTGAGTAAATAATGGAACCTTTTACTCTACGAAATGCAAGGATGAAGTTATAGTGATCATAAGCACTTCGTCGGACAATTTAAAAATGTATAACTATAAGTTTGATCATCTTAGTGAAAAGAATCAAAATGTTCTACTGGTGAAGGGAATACTTAAACTTGATCCCAAAAACCTTGAAGGTTGTGAATGTTGTATGCTTGGAAAATATAAGAGAGTTTATATTAACTTTGATGGTATAAAACCAAGGAATAAAAATCCAGATATTGTTCATTCTAATATTTTGTGACTAACCCCTGTTCACTCTAATGGAGGATCAATATACATTATAACCTTTATTTATGATTACACTTTAAAGGTATAGGTTTTCTTCTTAAATAATGAATTTGATGTGTTTAAGGTTCTTATTTAGTAGTATCCTTTGGATAAAAAATATTGTGATAAAAAATTGAAGTGTCTCCAAACAGAAAATGGTTTGGAGTACACCAAACAAAACTTTTGTAACTTTTATTGGAGGAAGGGTGTGAGGCATGATAAGTCTATTCAAGTAAATCCATAATAAATAATATAAATTAAAAGTATAAATAAAACTTTTCAATGGAAATCTCATAGTACAAGGCTTCAATCTAGAATGACTAAGGGGATTTGGGAAAAGGATATAAATATAGAAGCATATTTGCTGAAAGAGTATAGCTTCAGCTGTGGGGTAGGAACTTCCTGGGGAACTTTGGTCCAGTAAGATACTAGAGGTTAAAAATATAAAAATATTTGGAATTATTACGTATGTTCATAGTGATGATAAATAAATAGATAAGTTGGTGGTAAACTCCCAATTGTGTTTTCTTATCAGATATGGAGTTGAGAACTTTGTATATCGCTTATGGGATGATGAAAATAAACAAATCATGTGAAGCTGAGATTTTGTTTTCCGTGAAGAAATTTTGTAGAAATACCATAACTTGGATGATAAGGAATTTGTGGATAGATCAACTATTGAATTACAATATGATTGGATAAATGTTACTAGATTAATTATTTATCTAAAAACTTATGGGTAACTTTAAAGGATTCCTCTCATATAGTCATGCTACCAGACAAAGGATGTTTAGATAAACCTATACCAGAAAAAGATAGTTCAGATGGATGACTATCAGATAGATAGGTTCAAATAGATGAAACTGATGTTGTGGTGAGGATATTAACTTGTATAATAAAAATAGTTCAAATTTTTGGAGCTAATATGAACTTTCTACTTCATACAGACACAAGGGAACTAGAATGCCTAGAAGTGGTAGCCAACTCTTAGAGCTTCGAAATAGTGAGATTAATCTATAGAAGAAGAAATTAATTACTTAAAAATCAAAAATACTTGGGAGTTAACTAAACCATCAGAGGGAAAAAAATATCTAGAAAACAAATAGAGTTTTTCATTTGAAATAGGATTCCAATGGAATTAATAGGTACAAAGCAAGGCTGGTAGTGAAGGGTTTTTAACAAAATGAAGGAATCAACTTATATAAAATTTTATCACCATTGGTAAATCATATAACTATTTGAATAGTGCTTAATATTGTTCTATCTGATTATCTACACTTGGAGAATATGGGTATAAAGATAACCTTTCTTCATGAGGATTTGGAGGAATAATTTTACACGGTTCATACCGAGGGTTATAGATTTCATCATAAGGAGGATTTGGGTTTAAAGTTGAAATGAAATCTATATAGCTTGAAGAAGGATCCTAGAATGTGGAATAAAAATTTAAAAACATTTTTGTTTTGATAAATTTATAGAATATGGGAATCTGATCATTTTTATTATAGAAATAAATGTGATAATGGAACATATATCATATTATTTTTGTATTTAGTTTGAATGTTGATTGGTGGTTTTGAGTTCCATTAGATTGATAAAATTAATGGAAAGTTTTCAAGAAGGTTTGAGATGAACAACCATGGACAAGATAAAAATATCTTGGGGATAATAATTTATAGAGATAGAAAAAAAACTCTTTGGTTTCATCTTATAAGAAATACTTATGGAAGTTCATCAAAATATTTAGAATGACTGATTGTAAACATATATCAAACTCCCTTGTAGAACACATAAAATTTTACAATACACATGAATCATAAATGTATAGATAATTTCATTACATGGAGAAGGTTTATTTTGATATGAATATTAGAAATTTAATGTATGTAATAGTCTTTAATCAACTAGTCATTACTTTTTTTTATGGGAGTTGTTAGCCGCTTCATGTAAAATCCTAGAGGGAAACATTAGGAAGATGTGAAATGGATAATTAGATAATTTAAAGGGTTAAATGATACATTTTTTTGTCATATGATGATTAGTTTAATGTATTTGTTAAGTTACATTTTACTTGATACATAGACTCATGGAAAATTAGTATAGTATTTGAGTTTACTTTTTGTGGAACAACAGTCAACTGGATGTCTTGGTCATAGCCTGTTGTTACTTTATTTACAATAGAAGAAAATTATATTTCTACTAATGGAGGTGGGAAAGAGTTTATATGGTTGATGCACTTGATGAATGAACTTGAAAAGGTATCTAATAGAAAAAAGTTTTTTTGTGATAGTTTGAGTTTCATTCATTTTTCCCGTAATCCAATGTTTCATGCAAGAAGTAAATATATTGAATTGAAATATCACTTTATATGAAGTTTTATGGAAGTTAAAGTGTTGGAGATGGAAGATATTATTGGTAAGTATAATCCTAGTGATATGTTTAAAAATAAGTTTTTACAAGAAAATACGATGAAACATTGTTCTATAGTTAGACTCAGATGATCATACAGAGTAGAGAACACCACATGTATCAGAAAGAGGATGAATTTAGGTGGATGGTTTAATACTTATGAAATCCTATATAAATTATCATGTGGGAGATTATTGGATTTTGTTGAAAATATTTGGTTTCAGAAAATATAGTTTACTAGATAGAGATCATCAGATATAGATGACCAAAAAAAGATGATGAGACCAAGATGATTTTACAGAGGCCATCAGACAGAGACCAGCAGATGATGTTTCCCTGTTTACAATTTTATAGCGTTTTGGGATTTTTTTCACTAGATATAATTACATTATATAAATTCCATCAGACAAATTCCATTTATTAGAATTATAAAATATGGTTCTCTTCTAGGAAACCATTCAATTCATGGGTGGTATGCATGAGTACCGACTATTGGATGTTTCATCAGATTTTTCCAAAGTGTATTGGAGATTTCCTATGTTAGTGAGAGGTTGACTATGAATATTGGTGGTCAGTGAAATGGTTGACTAGAAAATGACCATTATATATATAGGTGGTGTTATAACTATAAAGTTTGTTGTCAGGGCAATATTTATGCCAAGATAAAGTGATTTCTTGACTTAATTTTTTTGAGAATTTGTAAATATATTGGAAGTGATCAATGAGTTTTTCATTAACTTGTATCTCCTATAATGAAAATTTTTATAGTATTCTACCATGGATTTTAGACATTTTTTGAACAACATAAATTATGTTTGTCTAATTTTTTTGATGTTAGTGTGAATTATGATTGATAATTTTGTGTGGATATTAGGTGGGAATTCATCATAGTTCCAGTGTACAAACTTTAGGGGTAGTTTATTATTAGAAAACCCCTTTTCTAGAATCATTGTAAATTTTTCATCTGTAAAGGATGAGGTGATTATATGGACATTTGTTTGGTGTATGATATGATTCCTCCTCTAAAAATGGTTTGAGTGAACAAAATAAGATCCATTTGAGTCTTAACTAACATCGAAGTTTCAAAATATGGAAGGGGTTTAATTATTTTGAGAAGATTTAGAATTTGGTAAATTTTTTACCACATCTAAATCTCCAATATGATGCGTGTTTGTATTAGTTTACTAGTAAATAAATGTGGTATTAGATCTAGGTTCCCAATGATTGGATCTCAATTTTTTACCTAGTTTTTTTAATTAATACATGAAGTGGAGATTTGAAATAGAAGAGACTCAAATGAAAAAATATGATCCCATCCATATTTGTAAAAATATGGATATTTCAGCTCAAACGTTAAAAAATATAAAAATTAAAAAGTCTTAATAACAAAGATATATTTAAAATAAGAATTAGGTATCACCATTATATAAATGTAATCAGAGTAGTGAGTGATCACTAGAAAAATCTGTTGATTCTTATTCCCCTAAAGAAGAGTGTACAAGTTGTGATGGAAAAGTTTTCAATGAGTCGACCAATATATTTTGAAATCAATAATTATTTTAATAAACTTTCCATTGAGACTTTTAAATATATATTTTCTTCTATTAATGGAATCCATGATGACAAGTCATAGTTTCAATAAGAAGTTGATTTAATTCAATAAGCATTAACAAAGAAGGTAAGTTTTTGTAATAATCTCCCAAAGATAGTAAAAGTTAAAGAATAATCCATCCTACTTTGTAAGGAAAGGATTTTAGTGACCAATAAATAATATCAAAGATTTTCTTGTGATAATGTTTTTATCAAAAAAGTGTTCCATGAATTTTAGAAGCTACGTAGAGTTTCCATGAATGTTAAAGAAGATTAGTTGCATGTGAAAGCCAAGATAATAAATGACCTAGAAAATTATTTATAGAAAGAAATAAAAATTAGTTAGTATAAAATTAAAAATATTAAGGACTATTGTGAAGAAATATTTAGCATAATTTTGGTAGATAATAATACATACAGTTTGAACTTCCTTAAATTAGAGGTGAAATTGAAAAATTTGGAAAAAATACAATCGAGGACTTCCCAAGTTGTTGAAAGAAAGAAGGTCACTACATGTGTTTTTAAAGGATTTATAATTTAGATAATACTGATATTCGTGGACAGAATAACTCTAAATCATATCAAGATCAACCTTAAATAACATCAGCAAAAGGGTATCCCACAATCTAATTTATTTAGTTTGTATTTAATATATTTTTTTCTATATGTACATGAAAAATGTAATAACTATACAAATGTGCAAGAGTAAAAATTACAATAAGTTAAATAGATCATCAAGGGTAACTTATAGTCATGTATAAATAAATTATTTTCCTAAATAAATCCTAAAATACGGGTGTTCTTTCCCCGAAATAGAAAGGGTTTCAATCTGAATAAACTGCACCTAAAGTGAAAAGAATGCATTTTCTTGGGAGATTATTATGATTCTATGGATTCAGGAACAAGTCCATGGATTAGTTGAACAATATATTAGTATCTAAAATATGGTGAAGGCCAAAATAAAGAGTTATTTGAGATAAAGTTATAGGTCAACCTACTATATATAAGAAGATATCATAGAGAAGGGAAAATCTGTACTTGAAAAATAGATCTGAACATTTTGAAAACTTCTATGTTTTTTTTCAACATATATTTCCACTATTATAAAGAGTTTTGGAATGAAACAAATTAGAATTACTCTAATACCGATGAAATAAGAAGACCAAAAATTATAATAAAGTAGGTGATAAAGGATGGAAAGTCTTCCTTAGGATAGAAATAAAAGAATAAAGGTGAATTATCTACTCCCAATAAGTCAATGAAGAATTATCATATGGATATCAAACCAATATCAATAATATGATTCTATTGTGGAAAGAGAGGCTACATCCTGGACCATTTAAAATTAAAAATTAAAATAAATAAATTAAAATTGAGAAATCATGAACTAAAAGTAAAATCTATCCAAGAGTGATATATATGGATTGGTTTAGTGGGTGATGTTACATGTGAATAATATGAGAAGATACCCAAGTAGGTAAAGTTAAAAGTTGATGAAAGTGTGTATGGCTGCTTCCTGATAGTAGGACACTTTGTTAAAAAATTCATGACTTGGATTCCATAATAATATTATTTTTTGAAAAATAAATGTGGAATCACTGATGAATTATACCATTAATAATGAAACTATAACAAGGGAGTCAAAACACAAAAATAACTCAAGCATGTTTCTAATAAGTTCCTTATGATATAAAAAAATTCTTTGGACAAGGACAAAGAGATGAATTAAGATAAAATAAATTTCTTTTATTTCTAAGGTGAAAAGTCCAATAAAAATAAGAAGAAATTTATAATAAATAAGAATTCCATGTTTCTAAAAGAGGAAAATATTTGGAGAGATGAGGTTGAAGTAAGCTTAAATAGGTCTAGAAACTTTAAAAATTCAAATAAAGGAGACTCTTGTTTTAGAAAGCCATCTCGTCTACATGGCTCACATTGATGTGTTTATAGAAGACTCACCATATCCCTTTATTATGTTGGTTATAAATCATGGCATAAGAGATTAAAGGTGGATCTTGAATGAAATATTTTTCACCATAGATGATATTGATTAGTATTTACTTCACAATCAATACTAGGATCTAACTAGTATCATACATAACTGGAAATAGGTATTGGTAAATAAGTATTAAATATCACACCATAAGGGGGAGATTAGAAGATAAATTTACTAGAAATTAATCATTTTATATGAATATGGAATTCTTGATATATTTTATGAGATTGATGGTTAAGGTATGTTTTCCACTTTTCCACTTCTATTTTAATAACTTTTTATCTTTTAACATGGTAATGTGATTATTGAACATAATGACTGTAACACCCAAGCCCTAGGACACTTGGTTGTTCTCAAGATGAGGACTCTACATGACCTCAAATATGTATCATCATATTTGAGAGGATTCCGAATAGTAATGAGGGTCTAATGAATATAATGAATAGACTATTCTCTCCAATTAGAGTCAAACACACAAAATAAATAGCCAAAAAATTATCCTTAGAAGAGCCTCTGAGTATGAAGAATCAAATATGTAACAATGATATAACAAAATGAAATGTTATTATATGGACAAATTATTATAGAATCACGCAACAACTGATTTACCATCAGGATTTTCACACATAAAATAAAAAATGGAACAAAATTTACAAAAACCCTACTACCATCTCTATGACTTAACACTGACCAGTCTCTAGATACCTATCAAGATTCTCTAACTTAATCTACTACAAGTATTTTGATCAACTTGAAAGTATGCATAAGGTCTACATGTGCACTAGAGTTCCCATGCAGGGTGTAAGCATATAAATCTATAGGGTCTCCCCAAGTGCCCCTAATATACATTTTCACATGTGTATGAATTCATGAGGAAATGAAATAAATAAATAAACAAAATCATCAGGTCATCATGTGATAACTAGACCATCGTGACATGAAACAGGGTACACACACCCATTAATCCACCGTGTGATAATTAGGATACCACAATGCTTGACCATACTTGCTTAAACACCATTCCATAATTCCATTATCACCACATTCCATAAAAACTGATACCCATATCATACCCAAAGACTCTAGGTAAACATCATTAAATTCCTCAAAGTACTACCTAAAGGGATAGGATAAAGTCCTACACCTAAATCCTAACATACTACCTTAATGGTCAAGGTGGGTTCCATGGTCTGTGCCTCACATCATATCACGACCCATTCCCATCACTTAGTGTGGTCCATTATCACGACCCAAAAATTATTACTCAATGAAAGGTATACTAAAACAACCCATTTCTTATCACTAAAGGAAATGTTAAAACATCAAGAACAATGGGAAATCTATTTCATGGAAGTCTAACCAATGCTATCTCACTTATGGAGAGGATAAGACTTAGGATCCCTCTCCCCCACCAGGTATCAAATATCACAAGAACATGCATGCACACACAAGTATCAGCTCACAGGGCACATCACCCATCACATAACTCACTATCTCATCACCCATGTGATAGTATTTCAAGACTCTTTCCCACACACAAGAACATATCATCTCAAATGCTAGGGAATCCACATGTTCCTACAGACCTGCCACAATCTCTTCCTGTCGATTCCATATCTCACCCATAACCCATCAATTGTAACACTACCTAATGGGTCCTCTAACAATGAGCTCATTATCCATTCCAACAACCTAAAAATCCCTTATCCCACATAGTATTTCTACCCAAGTACCATCTTTATACATCATTATCTAAGCCCTTGGAAACCTGATGCCAAGTCCCAAACAATTCTCATGATCTGCACCATGGTCCCATCTCTCATATCCTCATGGAGATCCCTTAACCCATAAATCAGAGAAAAAACCTTCTCTAAAACACCCCAAATAGTCATATATGACATTATATACAATTTATATATTCTACTAGTCTTTTATATCCATAATATGGAGTCCTATCTCACTCATGAGATAAACAATTTTCTCACCAAACACCACTCGACCCCATTCCCCTCATGCTTGCCCACTTACACTAGGAACCCAACTGAGGCTACTCTACTTCACCATTCACATCCCAATACTTACCTGAGGCCTCATGTCAACTTAAAAAGCACCTTTAACCCTTGGATAAATAATCTCTAGGAAATACCAATTCACTTGAGTTATAAAGAGCACATATTCCAATCATAAGAGTCCTAACGCCACCCTACCTCTTTCTGTAAGGAGCTCTCAGTCCATAATCACTCCACCCAAACTTATAAAATTGTGAAGTAATACATGATCATAAATAAACATGGGTATTATCTTGTATCATAGGGGCCACTTACCCACAATATAGAGTTAAAAAATTTCCAATCACCATTTATTATCATCCAAGCATGTCCATACCCACAAGCATTAAGCATCATTGTCTCAATTAACATGACCAACCACTCATGGAAGGTCCATAACACATCGTTGATATCATTATAAGAAAAATACCTTAATTGAAATGGTGGAATAAATTTTCCAACCATCCTACCGGTTCCTCCTCTATCCAATATAAGAAAAATCATTAGAATTTAGGTTGATTTACACTATGCACTAGTGTAAATCATCAACAAAACCTAACTTAAATTTCACCACCATAATATAGATATAATGAGAGGAAAAAATTAATTTTTTTTTGATCTTATCTTAGAGCACCATTAAAACTCATAGACCAGATTTAATGGAAAATATAAGAGGGGGAGAATTGACTAAATTTCTCCCCTATCATCCCCAATCCCTAAAAATCAAAGAAGGTATAACATGAAAATTAATAGTCTTCCCATACTCAAAAATCTAGTTGGGGTAGTGTTATGTTTTGGCCATAGGGGTCATGACATAATTCCCACACCTCGGGT
Organism: Viscum album; assembly: GCA_963277665.1. Classification (NCBI taxonomy): domain Eukaryota; kingdom Viridiplantae; phylum Streptophyta; class Magnoliopsida; order Santalales; family Viscaceae; genus Viscum; species Viscum album. Next base: position 379,684,398 of record OY728160.1, on the reverse strand, counting down.
ATTCCTATAACAAAACCCATCAAGCTATGTACTAGATACTACCTCCACAACACAATACACCTTAGGGGAATCCTGATTCCAAGACCCCAAGTTCCCTCTATGGTGTATCCCCTTTTAACTTTACCATATTATCCTCACCAGGCCGTACTACAGTATGGGATCCCTAGTAATGGCACTACTAACCCCCATAAAGAAGGTATGAACTCACACCCCCTTCACTTTACATGATTAAACCCCTCATATAAATACTTTGATAATCCTCAACCACGAACACCATGTTGTAGCTCCATTTGGATTCACCATTGTGGCTATATGTAGCTAATTTTTCAACTACATGGCCACCTAATTCCTTCTCTACTGACCAACTGAGCACCCAAATCACAAACCAGGCCTTTTTCCAGATCAAAAAACATATACTAAAGATTTTAAAATGCTTAGATTCCTTTTTTGAATCCCAATTCGAAGAATGACCTATACTCTAGGATATAAATTTAAAATTCCTATAAATTTACCAAACCATAATGGAATAGATCATTGAAAAATCTCCAACATAGTGATTCTCGTTATCAAGAATTCACGTTAATACTTTAGTTGTAAGACCCTACCTACCATAGTCACCAATTCACTAGATAATTTCCTAATTCCACCCGCAAACATCAAATATGATCCTACTACAAAACTCTAAAAACTAGGTACAGTATCCACCAAGGGATGATCCACCCACTCTCCAATAACACCAACAACACCAAAACCAAGATAACACTCAAATACAACCATATATGCAAAAACACTATAAATTTTTCATCCTATGCATCCTAAATATTATATTTCTTCCCACTACAAGCCTCATTCTCAGAATGTTTGATTCCAAGTCATGGTGCCCCCACCATATAAATTACCTACCAAAAATGAACTTCCAATAGTTTAATGACACTCTCAATATGTCCTTCAGCACACTACATCCAATTCTATGAAAAAATTAAAGTTGATCCTTCCTCTAGTTGTCCTCTCTAAAAAATTGTGACAACTCATGATTTTGGAATACATTTTCCATTAAAATATATATGAAGTATTTGATAAATTTATTTACACAAAACACTAAAATTATATAAACCGTGCTATATTTTATTATTAAAAATGACCATTATAACCTATTCGTTAATTTTATAGTTTTGAATAAAAGTAAATGCATTAAAAAATATACGTTTTTATATGTTTTGTGCCTGAATATTAGAATTAATTTATGCCACCTCTAGGAATTGAATATTCTAAAATGGATTCCATATTTAGAATTAGAATAATAAATATTAGGTATCCATTTGAACTTAATTTTTATCTAAAATGAATAGTTACTTTGTTAAAAATATTATCACCACAATTAAGGTTAAATTAGGTTAAAAGTGATTAAACTAAGATACAAGGATTATAATATCACAAAAACCATATATTTATTTGATTAGTTCAGTTTATTTCAACCTCAACTCACATTATATTTAAAATTGAACTAAATTGGATCCAGTTTCCTTTTGAAAGACATTTATTATATTTTAAATTATTAATATTTACAAGATTCCACTATCCTTACTTATAAAAGATAACCTACTATCCTAACTTCTTAACATACTTTTAGAAATCTATATTAGAGAATATCTACTAATATATCTTAAAAACTTTAATCCCCATGTCCTAGAGGTTTCGATCTCTCTAAAGGACCATCATAAGAGAGATTAGGGTGTAAGGAAAAGGAAGATACCTGAGGAATAGATAATCGTGTTAATCGATCTCTTTCAACTTTATTTATTCTTCCACCTCCTCCAAATCCTCCATAGATATAATAACACAATGAAATCAATATCATTACTATACTAAAAAAAATTTATGTTAAAATTTCAACCATTTTCTATGTCCTTTCCATCTATTGTAAAATGAAAACATATTTCATACGTACGTATGAAATACCATTTCCATGAAGCGATGTATTTTATTTTTCATTACCAACTCCCATGGATAGTTAAATTAATATATTTAATGAATATATATGAATTTTATAATATAATTATGATTTTTTTAATATATATTATTATTTAACTTCCTTTATTTCCATCCATTTAAAAATTAAAACATCACCCATTCGTATTTATGGACTACCATCCCCACAAAGTAGTGTAATAAATTTTTCCTGAACACCTTAAATTGATATTTATAAGAGTGTATATAATAAAAAAATATTTTATTTAGAAAATAATTAATATTCTAGAGATTATTAAACCATGGACAAGTTGTAAGGAAAATAATCACTGGACTGAAACATGCATGGGAAATAGAAAAGTTAACACCTCGAATGATAATTTTAATGAAGAATTATTAATAAATGAGTAATTGAAAATTATAAGATAATGATATATAATTATATATTTATGAATAATTTTTTTATATATTCATAATAAATATAAATTTATTATATATGATGTTAGAGTGCATACAAATCAAGACGGGACTTGAGGTAAGGTTTTATGTTACAATCTTACTTTTTATTAAGATTATTTATGTTTCAATTTACATTATATGAAATTGTTTTTTTATATTATAAACACCATATATTTTCTTATAAGTTTTTTTATTTCTAAGGTTTTAAATTATTATCACTTTTGTTTCTATTTGGTACTAAAAAATACTAAAAGTATGTTTTTAAGAAAATCTTACCAAGTTTCTCTTCTTTTGGCTAGGATTGTTTTTCCATCATGTCCATGTTCTTAAAATTGTTTATGGATGTTTTTAGTTATACATAAATGTTTTATAAAGTTATTTTATAATAAATTTTAATTTATATAAAAATGATTAAAATTTATCATTTCAAATTTTTTTTATACGAAAAACTTTTTACTTTTTACAAAAGTGAGAAAATAAAGTTTTTATTTTAATGTATACAACATGAATAGATTTTACCACCTTTATTTCCTTGATTCATCTTGAATATTCCTTTATATATTTCCTTAACTTTTCAATTAAATCCCTATTCTAATTTTTCTATAATTTTTTATTTTTTAAAATTTACTAAAATAAAATATTATATTTCCTTGTTTTTCAAAAAGTATTTGAAATTATTTTATAAAAGTACGTTTCATCTTTATCAACATAATTTATTGTTTTTTATGTTCCAATGAGGATATTATTTGTTGATAATATCCATATTATTTATCTATATGTATTGGGATGATGTTTTATAAAATTTATCAAGAAATACTTTTCTTTCCGTAGATTAATTAAGTGATGATGGAATAAAGAATGTTATGTTCTTACAACACACATATGTATGATTTATCATTCTGTGATATAAAATTCTCTTATAGACCTCCAATTCATTGGGTATGTTATATCTCATGATATTAGTAGGGTGTTCCAATAATAATGCCTAATCTAATATACTAAAGAATAATGGTAATACTTACAAATCCAATATAATTAGAGATGCAAGTAATAATGCTTGATCTATTATAGTAAGGTATTATGGCGTTGATGCCTGATCCATTATGATATGGGATATTAATGAAGATTAATTATCCATTATGTTTTGGTATTTTGGTAGTGATTATTGAACCAAAATGTTATGATTTCCTATGTTTATAGTTATGCCACATTCTTATGGCATTTCACATGTTTATATTATGTTTTTCGTGGATCATGATAATGGTCTTTTTTATACACATTCTTCTTTTTTTAAAGAATTTTATGCCATGATCCATAAGTTTAAAGATATGTTCTTATGGGTATGATTCTATTATGTTATGACCTTGATTATATTATCATACCCTTATACTCATCTTATGATCACTCATGATATTTGGTTAATATCTATTATGTTTACCCTTACTAAGAATATAATGACACCCATTTCTTATATTTTAATTTATCATGGTAATTAAGGAAGGTATTGAGTATGATAAGGTTAGAAGGGTACCATGTGAGAAAGAAATTTGTGGGAGATGTTGAAGATTTTCCAGAAATAAGTTTATTATGTATATAGTCTCCAAATACAATAAACATTTGTGCTTATTATGTGTGAATTATTTTTAAAGGTATTTAATATTCATCAAAAATGATATAATAAGTATGCATGTTTTGTTATAGTCAACTTAGTTGGTATCAAAGTAGGGTTTATATATTTTTGGATATTGAGTTATGAAGAATATGAGTATAGAATCTATAATAACCTATGTCTAAATAAATTCTATATAAAAAACCCTAAAGTGTTAATGGTTTAAGTGAATTTTTCATAATTTTTGAAATCTCAAGGTTTATTTTCTTATTATATGATTGATCACTCTAACAATTTTTTTATCTAGTACTTATGTCAATTATTTGGTTTTAGTCAATGTCTTGAACTAGGAGGAATCATGTAAACAATGAATTTGATGGGAAATACAATGACTTACCTCATGAGAAACAAAATTAAATGGGATATGTAATTAAAAATTTTGTGGTAATGATTACACAACTCTATCAAGTAATGAATTATAACTTTAACCTTGTTAATCTTTCATATGGACTAATGAATGAGAAACATTCCATTGAATATTTTATATAGTAATGTCCACCTTCTTTTTATAGGCCCCATAATCCAAAAATTGTTGAAAAATGGATCAATGCTATGTAAAAGATGTTTTCCTTTCTCTAGTACTCATACCATGAGAAAGTTGTTTTATTCATTTATCACTAAGAAGGGGAGGGTAATCAATGGTTGATTCAGATCAAGAACATGAGGCAAGAAGAAGAAATCAAATCCATGGAATAGAAAGAATTTACTAGTATTTTTATCAATAAATAGTTTCTATAAACTCTTCATACTAAAATGAATAGGGAATTTCCATACCTGATGCAGAAGGAAAATGAATCCATATGTACCTATGAATAAAACTTTAGAAAAATTATAAGGTATACTTATGGTTTTTTCATCGACCCAGAAAAAATAAATACGTTATTTAGTGTCTTAAAACTAAGTTTTAAAATAGAATTATCTATAAGGTACCTTTTTATATATAAATCAATAATTCAAACTCATATCTAACCAGAAATTCAAGTTGGAATCTCTAAAAATTCTCACATGTTTGGTGATAAGAAGAGGAATATGGTGTTTTAGGGGAACTCAAAAAATGGATCAAATGATGTAAATAAAACTCAACTACCTACATGCCAAAAGTTTAAAAAGTAGTAATTTGGTAAATTTATCAATGGGTAAGGATGATTCTTTATGTGTGGGAGAGTTGACTAGCACGAACATGATTTTTGAAGAAAATTGAAATGGATAAAAAAAAAAATTAGGGAAAAATGTTTGAGATAATGAAGTCTTATGTTTCATATATAAGGAGTATGGGAATTATGTGAATCAATTATCTAATCCAAGGGATAATGAGGATAATAATCCTCAATATACTCCTAATAAAAATGTAAAATGGAAAGCCTAATCAATCACATATTCCTAAGTGAGTAAATAATATGACATGGTGAAAGGTACACTTATTATCCGCTCTTAAACTAAAAATGTCTTATTTTAATTCTTATTATACCCACTCTATTATATATAGAGAATTTGATAAGGGTATTAATTTACTATGTAAATGGTTAAAAATTTATTTATTGGTAAAAAATTTTAATGGTATGATGATTTCATCTCAAGAATATAACCCCTATCCTATAAAAGATTACGAGAATATGTTTCCTATAATTATTTTTATTCCCCCTATAGTCTAAATTGATAATATTTTGGGAATGTGTTGTGTATATATTCATAGATCCCATGTAAATTTCCAAGTAAGTGAAGTCACATTTGATATTTCAAACCAATATATGACCATATTTGAATGCGAGGATGGACATGAACTACCAATGAAAATTATTTCTTTTATATGGGTCTTACAGCCTATACATGATGGTTATTTATCTAAAAATGTTGGTGAGAAACTATATATTTAACATATACCTATTGTTAAGAAATATAATGATTTATTTTCTAAATAATCTCCTAGTTTACCCCTGAATCATGAAGTTGAGTTTTCAATAGAACCCATACCTGGTTCTATACTAATTTCAAATAATCCTTATGGAATGACCCGAATTGAGTTTAAGAACTGAAAAATAACTCAAGGATAGTCTTCATAAGGGATTCATATCCCTATTTATTTACTATAGGGTGTATTATTTAATTTTTTAAGAATAAATATGGTTCAATGAACCTCTATATTAATTATCAAGAAATCCACAAGATTACTATCAATAACATGTATCCTCTACCTATATTGATGACTTGTTTGACCGACTATGATGAGCTCAATACTTATCCAATTTATATATTAGATATTTATATCATTAGTTAAGGATCAAAATAGAGGATATACTCAATAAATCCTTGTGTATGAGGTAGGGACACTATGAATTTATAGTGATTCCATCTGGACTAAAAAATTCCCCCACTATCTTCATGGATCTAATGAATAGAGTCTTTAGAGATTACCTTGATCAATTAATGGTAGTATTTATATATGATATTCATATATATTCAAATATTAAGTAATAACATGAAGATAATTTTTGTATTGTATTGGAGACTTTGAGGAAGGATAAACTGTATTCTAAATTTGTAAAATTTTAATTTTAGATAAAAAAAGATTCATTCTTAGGTTATATCACTACAATTGAGGGAATATCAGTGGATCCTTTAAATATGGATGATATTGAGTAATGGTAAATAACAACCAATTTGAATAAGATTAATATTTTTCTTGGATTGGATGGATATTATCAATTATTTGTGAAAATTTTATCATGACTATCAAATCTATTAACCATTTGACTTAGAAGTGAGTCGAGTTCCTCTAGGCAGATGAATGGGAAGAAAATTTTAAGGATATAAAGAGAAGTTTGATAAGAAAACCCATTATTGAACAACCCTATAATGGATATGGTTTTTTTATTTATTTTGATGCATAAAAGAAGGTCTTGTAAAGTTTTTTCAAGTAGAATGACATGGTTCTAGTGTATTACTAACATCAATTGAAGATTCCTAAGAAAAATTACCTTACTCAGGATTTAGAGTTGGAAATAGTAAATTTTTCATTAAGAACAAGGACTTATTATATATATGGTGAAATTTGTGATATATATAATGATCATAAAATATCGAAGTATATATTTACATATAAAGAGTGTAATATCATCTAAAGGATATGGTTGGAGTTAATTAAAGATTCTGAATACTTAATACTTTAGCACCCTAGGAATACAAAAAAGGTAGATGGTGCTTTGAGTTGGAAATACGATACTAGATTTTCCATGATGAGGTTTGAAATAGACCCAATATTTTTGTATTTAAAGAGGATAAATATTGAAATCATGATATAAGTGTATAAATCATATATTTTCTAGATGAATGATCAACCATAAATTTAGGTGTAGATTAATGAGTCACAAAAAGAGAATTTGTAACTGAAAAACAATGTATGGAATTATCCTGAATTCAAATATTATAATGATGGGATGATAAAGTATATGATATGAGTTTGTGCCCCAAAAATACTATAATTGAAGAAATTGTTGTTTTGATGAAGTACATAGCTCATTATTCTCTATCCATATTGTGAGTAAAATGATGCATAAAAATCTCAAAGATCATTTCTGGCGGAGAAAATGAATAAGTACATTGTAGAGTCTATATCTAATTTATACCAAAAAGCCTAAAACAAGTTATACAAGTGACTTCTTATCATACAAAAGACCCAATTTCAAATCTGAGTTGGGGTGGATTTTCTGAGTTTATGTAGTAGTAGAATTATTCAACTAAATTGGGTCTATATGCTATATACTTAGGCCTTCGGTCCACAAGGCCTCTAGGATACCATAATCCTTCATAGCAAGGTATTTTGGGACATAAGTGGTCCTTAAAGCCATTGTGACTATGGGACATGAAGAAGTTAGGGTAGACCATAACATAGCGTACCCTAGAGGAGGAATCATAGACTGTATCATCCACATGAGTGGAGATATCTGGATTGGGAATGAAGAGAGGGACAAAGAAAACTACACCAATAGGACTATGAAACTTAAATCTCTATATGGGGAAATTCTATCTAATCATACATGTGAGTTATTGAGCTAGGATAATCAATGAATAAAATATTGTGGAGGTATAGTTCTAGTGTAGTTAGGTCTTCAAGTCATGTATTTGGACTTATGCCTCTTGGCCTATTGTTCATGTATGTGTTCCCCATCAACCCTATTAAATAAGATATTATCCCGAAAAGAATAAAAATCTAATGACTTAAAGCCATTATAGAAAGTATGTATATAATTTCTCAGTATTTCAGTAATTTTAAGTAGAGTTATATAAGTATAATGGGATGATTTTGTTATTATCTATTCCATATTGAAAATGTGAAAACATCACCATGTATTTTATTTTCAGACTCACAATGATATCTAAAGGTTATAATGCTATTTGGGTTTTTGTTTATTACCTTATGAAGTAAGTTCACTTCATTTATATTAGATAACTTGATATAATTTCATAGATATATATTAATTAAGTGTCAAGGCTACATATAGTAACACTCCCAATCGTACATAATTGATATATAAGATTTACCAATAAGTTATTTGGAATTTGTCAACAACCATTGAATATAGAGTTAGGGGTTATCAATTCATATCATCCTTAGAAAAAAATTTATCAAAAGAAGACCATTCAAACCTTAAAGAATATGGAAAGACCATGTTCTATATATTTCAAAGGATGTTGGGATCAACATCTCCCTATAGTTTAATTTTCTTATAAAAATTTCTCCCACTTGAGAATTAATTTGGCCCCTTATGAATATCTATATGGAAATAAGTATAAAACTTCAAAATAATAGGATGATATCAGAAAATGAAAGCTATTGGGAATTGATATTGCTAAGGAAATAGAATAAAAAGTTAGATATATTCAATAACACATTAGGGCATCTTAGAGTGGACAAAATATCTATACCGATAATCATAAATGATATCTAGAGTTTGAAGTCAGATAGAAGGTATTATTATAGTTATCTATTTATAATAAATTTATGTGATTTTGGAAGAATGGAAAGCTGATCCCTATATATATATGTCCCTCCAAGATTATTGATTGTATAAATATGATATCTTATCTCTTAGCACTTCCACAAAATCTTTCCCTGGTGGATAATGTGTTCTATGAATCAATTTTGAGGAAGTAAATACATGGAATTTAAAATGAAATAAAAATTATAATGTGTATATATGGAGCATGATATTTTATATGAGTAAAAAAATGGTATATTTTGGATCATCAGGATAAACTATTATGGAACAATACCACTAACCTGGTCAAATTTTTGTGGAGAAACAATAATTTTTAAGAAGCTATGTGGGAATTTGGGGATGTGATGAGGTTGGGGAATACTCATTTTTTTCATGAGAGTAATATAATTTCAGTGAATAAATCTAATTTACACGATTTAGAATGAAACAACCTATGATTTTGGAATACATTTCCAATTATATTAAATCTAATGTATTTGATAGCTTTCTTTATAAGCAACACTAAGCTTATATGAACTGTGATATATTTTATTATTTTAAGTAAGCATTATAACCTTATTTTTAAATTGGTTAGTATAAATAGGATTAACCACATTAAAAAATATATGTATAAAGGTTTTTTTAATATAAATGTATTTTTTAACTCATAGAAAATAAGTACTCAAATTTTAATGATAAGAATAAAATCATATAAGACCTAATTTTTTAAGAAATGTATTTTCTATAAAATAAGTATTGATAAATATTAATCAATGATGAAATCTATAAATAATTTTATAAAAAAATAAATAGTCATTTATACATTGATTATTAATTGTTTATAAATGAAGATAAAAACACTTGAAGGTAAAAAGAGATATTTTTTAAAAAACATTTTTTATTGTGAAAAATGAAATTTATCTTGGTAAATTTAATTAGTCACTGTTATTGGATTATTTTATTAAAATTTATAGATAATATAATCAATAAAATACATTAACATTCATCTAATGTTTTTTTACTAGGTAATTAATGAGAATAAAATCATTTTTATTATAAAAATACAATTTTTTTCCTCTAAAAAATGGTTCTACACATTTTCCACCTAAATATTAAAATTAAATTTTCTACCCCTATTGAATCATGTAAAATTAATTCTATATTTTTAATTATAATAGTAAATATCATGTAATAATATAAAGTTAAATTTTATCCATAATGAATAGTTACCATGATAAAAATTGAATCACCATGGTTAGGGTTAAATTAGGTTAAAAGGGATTAAACTAAGGGTAAAAGGTTCTAATATCACAAATACCTTACCTTAATATGACTGGTTGAGTGTATATTGATTTCCCATCACCTTATATTTTAAATTAGACTAAATTGGATCCACTTTACATGATAAAAATATTTATTATATTTAAAAGTTATTAATATTTACAAGGGTACCACTCCCATCACTTATACAAGGGAATCTCATATAATCATTTATTCACACACTTTTAGAACTATATATTAGAAAATCCCTAACAAAATCTCTCAAAAAATTTCCTCCCCAATTTTGCAGGTCCTATTCTTACTAAAATACCATCCTAAGAAGTCTCAAGGTGTAATCCAAAGGAAGATAACCAATGAATAGGTAATCTTCTTAACCGAGTGATTTAAATTTTATTTTTTATTCCACATACTATAAATATTGTATAAATATCTTTACATAATGGCATAAGTATCTTTAATATAAAATTAAAACATCAATCATGTCTACGTACAAACTACCGTCTTAATGAAGTGATGCATTTTATTTTTCATCACAAGATCCCATGGATAGTTAATTTGTTGTATTTAATGATTATATATGATATTTATGATATAATTATGATAATTTTAAGATAAATTATTATTTACGTTCATTTCTTTCCATCCATTGAAAAATTAAAACATCATCCGTGCATATGTACATACTATTGTCACCATGAAGTGATGTAATTGATTTTTCATGAACAATTTATATGGATGGTTATAAGTGTTTATATAATAAATATATATTATATATATTACATGATTAATATTATATATATTATCAAACTATGACCAAGTTTCATAGACTTGAATCACCTAACCAAAACATGCATGGGAAACCAAATAATTAATACCTCAAATGATGATTTTAATGAAGAATTTTTAACAAATGATTAATTTAAAATTATAAGGGAATGGTAAATATTAAGATACATATTAATATTATTATGTAATATATTTATAAAAAATATAAATTTATTATATAGTTGGTTAGAGTGTGTATGACACAAGCTGGGACTTGAGGTAAGGGTTTATGATACAATCTCACTTTTTTTATTGAGATTGTTCATGTTTGAATTTACATTGTTTTAAATTTGATGATATTTCTCTTCTAAAACCACAAAATTTTCTTATCATATGTAAATTTATAAGATTTTAAATTATTAGTACCATTTTCTTCTATTTATTACTCAAATATACCAAAATTGATATTTTCAAGATTAACTGATCGAGTTTATCTTCTTTTGGTCAGGAATCATTATCCTACATATATAGGTTCTTCAAATTGTTTTGTGGAATTTTTACCTATAAATAAATGTTTATAAAGGTATTTTATACTATCTTGTACTTTATATTTAAATTATTGAAATTATTCTTTTCAAATTTTCTCTGTAATACTCACTTTTGACTTTTTACAAAAGTGCGAGAAGAATGATTTTTTTAATATATACAACATGGATGGATTTTCCTATCACAATGTACTTTATTCACTGTGAATCTTTCCTTATAAGTTTATTTGGTTAAAAAAAGCTATTCCCATTATTTTGGAATTTTTTAGTACTGAGAAATTTCTAAAAGAAAAGGATTTTCCATTTATTTTCAAAGAGTATTTCAAATGATTTTATAAAAGTATTTTTTTATCTATGTTAACACCCTTTAAGGATTTCTATGCTTAAATGGGAGTATTATTTAATAATACCATCCATATTCTTTCTCTAGATAGATTATGATGTTGTATTATGAATGTTATCTTGAAACCCTTTTCTTTCCATGGGTTAATTAAGTGATGATAGAATCATGAATGTTATGTTCTTTTGGGACACATATGTATTGTTTATCATTATATAATGGGTGGTTCCTTTATTGACCTCCAATGCATTAGGTAAATATGTTATATCACATGTGATTACTAAGGGAATTTGGTAATAAGGATTTATCCAATATACTAAGGGATACTGTTAATAATTCTTGATCCAATATATTAAGGGATATTTGAAATAATGCCTAACTCATTACAGTAGGGGTTTTTAGTGATGGTGGATAATCCATTATAATGTGGTATACTAGTGAAGATTCTTGATCCATTATGTTAAGGGATTCTGGTAGTGATGCCTAACACACAATTTTATAATCTATAACGCTTATATTTATGCCACATTCTTATATTATTATATAAGTTTTTGTTATATTTTTATGGATCTTGATGAAGATTTTTTATAAATACCCTTAATTCTTGTTAAGAAATAGTTTATTCCTTGATCTTTAAGTTATTAGCTACATTATTCTGGGTATGTTTCTATTTTGATATGAACTTGATTATATTATTATACCCTTATTCTCACTCATTATCTTTGACTGATATCTCCCATGTTTACCATTATTGAGTATCAAAGTTGATGAATTCCTTATGTTTCCATTACTCCAAGTTATAAAGAAATGTATTGAGTATGATAAGTTTATAAGGGTACCATGTGTGAATGAAATTTGTGGGTGGTGTTAAATATTTTTTGTAAATAATTTGATTACATATATAGTGTTCAAATACACAAATCATTTATGATTATCAAGTATGTATTATTGTGAAAATTATTGAATATTCATATGAAATTATGGAATAAGTATGAATGTTATTATCTAGTCACCTATAAAATGATCAATTTCACCCACCAATGAATCATCACACAACCTCAATTGTTCGGGATTCCTTAACTCTTGGAGGCATCAGAAGGTCATCCAGACACCCATACCAAATTCTAAACCCAAATCCTAATGTATTTATTTTTTTGGACCCTCAACCATTCCAACCAACAATCATTCTCCTTCCACATGCACCAACACACCCTCAGTTCGACTCAGTCTTGTATCACACAAACTCCACCCTAATCTTCATTCAAATGGACTCTCTTCATCCAAAAACACATATGAATCTTGAATTTGGTATTTAATAAGGAAATAGATCACATGAGATCTTCCCACACACCAAAATCTTCGTTTCACCTCATTCGTCTCTCCAACTAGTCTCACCACACTCATGATCCATCTAAAACAAGGTTCATTCCTCTATAACCAATATGATTCTTCCCACCATAAAAGTATCATTATCATCACCCATTGAAACCAACACCTAATCTACATGACCCACTCTCTATCCTTTAATAAATGAAATGAATGGGTATGACCATCATAGTCATATCTAAATTTCAAAATGAACAACAACTTTGACCCATTTTCGACTCACTAGGAACACCATCCTCACCATTCAACAATCCAACCACAACATGGATCATGTCCTCCAATAACAAATTGTGTGATCCCCACCTTATGGATCCCCTTACACTGCTCCTTGATCACAGACCTATATTGGTCCAAATATCACACACATGCTGATCTCATGAATCCACACTCACCCATCCCCAACAACCCTATCAAGGATCAATCTCTAATCATCTATACCATGGTACCCAAATCCATATTTGTTGTTTCCTCTTACTGTATAGGTAACACCCAAATTTTCATTGAGACCTTGATCCACCACGACCACACACATCTCACCAATATACTACTTATATAGCACTGCTTGTATTTATACTCATATTAAAAAATTCTCAAGAGACCCACACATGACCCATTCATGAATCTATAATACAACTAGGAACCAAACCTACCAATCATGAAACTACCCCAACATATATATAATTTTACCCAAATAAGCTTTCTGTTTATCACTCTCCTCCGCAAGGTAGAGTGGTCCATTAAAAACCTCCTCGTAGGTTCTCTACCTCTATCATACTTGGTCTCACCTGATCCCAATGGGTGCATACTTCTGTACAACCAGATCACACAACCTAAATTATACTCCCCTGAGTTACATTTCATTGAACTCAATCTCACAAGATGAACCCACCAACCATGATCCCTATGAAATTTAATCTCACCCAATTGACCAAGGCATCTCACTCATGCCAAGGATAACTACATGATCACTTTAAAAATGGGCATTGTTCCTCAATTATGAGTGTCTATCCATGCTCCCACCATGACAAAAAAATGTATCCAGAATCTACAGGTACTTTTATCCAACTGATCCTGATATCAAAAACCAACCTTGATACTAGAAATGAGTCAAATGATTCACATCTTAAAATTCAAATACATTCACATGCCTTTCCTCAGCCCCTATGGGTATCCACAAAATTTCCCAATTTGATCTAGTCAAAATTTCACCAAGAATCTATAATGGAAATTTTCATATGGGTCGTTATTGAATATTTAAGTAACAGAACCCACATCCTTAAGGAAACTTATTCCGATCCTTGATTTATTTCTCAGGCATTCATTACCTACACCAACCCACCGAGGGTCTTTATACATTCCTTGTATGAAGGGAATTCATTAACATCACCAGATAATGTCTTAAAACATGATCCAAAAGAACATCCATCAAATAAATTATCGTGGTTCAATTGAGTATAATTCCACTGATAAGTTATATGGTAAGATTCTACATGATTTTTTGTTGATCAAATGGACTACTGTGATAAAAAATCATACAAAAGAATGCATATTTCATATGAATCCTACACGATAAATATGATGATTGTACATGGATCTATTACCAATGGGAAAAGAGACAAAAACCACAAAATAAAAACCCTTCATAAACATGTATTATTCAATAAATATCTCAATTATAACTATGAAAATAAATAATAACAATCTCATGCCCCTGGTAACCAGGACTTCCCACCAAAAAGTTGTTAATGAATCACCAGTCTGAGGTCCATCACCGTCACACCCCAACTTTTTAAATTAATTTTTATTTCATTATATCTTGGCTTCAAGTTCTCATGCTGAGGTTTGGTTTGGGTCCTGTGTTAATTTTCTTTAACTTTTAATGATTTTGGTTGGTTTCTGACTGGTGCATAGGCACCACATGGTTAGCAGTAACCATGCGGTCTCCCCTAGTGCTTGCGTAGGTTCCCAAGTGGTTTGGGATGAGGCACACAATTTGCACACGGTTTATTAAGCCATGTGACGAGCGCGTGGTTACCCGGTTTTCAGAATAAGGTAAATAAATGGAGTAAAATTTATAAATAATGTTCAATAATAATAATAATATTAGGCTGTTACTTTTATTATTATTTTGATTATTATTAAGAATATTAATATAATTAATGATATTATTATTATTGTTATTGTTTTTAAGAAAAATAATTTAAATTATTATTAAGTTTTTATTATTATATTTATGGTATTATTATTAATGTATTATTTTTATTATTTATTTTATTATTTTTATTATTTTTATTATGGTAATAAAATGAAAAAAATGTCAACCCTAGTCTAAACCTGGCACCCCCTTCCCCCATCTACTGTGCGTCGCCCCTTGCACCTTCCTTGATTCCCTGCGTAGTGTCACACCAACCCCCTCACACTCACCCCCTTCATCCTCTGATCCCTCCACATCCCTCATTTCCCCTGATCTGGTGCTCATTCTACACACCCATAGGTCACTGCGCCTAGGATTTTGCTCTGCGCTCCAGCCACCTCGAACCCTAGTCCGCATCTCTTGCCCCCAGCAAGACTCATCCCAGGCACCTTGACCTCTAACCTTATTCCCTATCTTCCCTCACCCAGACCCTTTGTCTCTCCCCCTTAGTACACCTGGCCTCAACTCTCCAGCTAACAACCAGCCTCATGACCCACCAGTGCTGACCTAGCTCCCCTGGTCCACAATCTAATAGTGACACCTCCTGCCTCCCGTGCTCCGGTTAGGCTATCCCTGGCGAGGCTACACTTTGGACTCCATGCTCCAACCTACTCTCACCCCTCTGTCTAGTAGTATACCAAAATCTGGTAACCCCCCTGCTCTCCTTTTCTCTAACCATCAGCACACCGAACCCCTCCTCGCTCTAGTTTTGTTTTTTTATTATTCCATATTTTGTGTTATTTGTTTTGGATAAATTCTAATACCATGAGTTGGGTTCCATGAATTTTTCTCATTTTTTAGGTGTTCTGTTAATACATGGGGCGTTGTTATTCCTCCCACTGAATTGTCATTGCGTCCACTCTTGCTTTGAGGTAGGTGTCTTCTGAACTTTTCCTTTCCCACATGATCTATGACACTTGTGTGTTTCAAATTAATTTTCAAATACCATTCTCACCTCCATAAGTATTATTGATAATTCATTGTGTTGTATTTATTAGTTAAAAATTGTTAAAGATAGCTTTTGAAATAATTATCTCATTATGTGTAGGTAGTTTTGCATATAAATATCATTGATAAATTATTTTTCCTATCTAATTAATTTAACATATTCTTTAGTTAATTTATTTTGTGTGAAATTAGTTTTCAAGGAAGTTTAATATGTGTGATTTATCCTTGTATCATGTTGTGTGATGTGAAGTTAATTATTTTATGAAAACCCATAGTTTGTCCTCTACTAGTGTTTTATGAACTATGACTCTAGTGTATTTAACTGTGCAAGGATTGAAAATTGTGTTTTGGTGTGGCGTCGATGTGTATTTAGTCACAAAAGAAGATTTGAGTGAGTTTTTGTATTTTAGGCCATGGGTTTCTTCTTAAAATTATTTAATGATTTTTAATAGTAGTTTATTTAATGGTGAAAGTGTTTTCTTTAATTGTAACAATGGTTCTTTTGGTTTTTCAAGTGGTGCGAGTTAGTTTTTGAACGGTACGAAATTAGATTTCTTAAGAATTTGGGTATGTATTTTATTTTAAAATGGAATTTGCATGTGATCTTGGTGAGATCATGATGTAATTATCTATTTGGTCCTTTTGGAATGTTTAACAAAATGATTAAATTATTTATTAAATGATGTTTGACATGAGAATCATGAGTGAAAAGTGTTTCGGCGTGCGTTTGGGTTTTATTTGAAAGGGATTGCTTATTTTGTAGAAATTATTCTTTCTTTCTAAATGACTTTGGGTTATTTGCATGATTTATGAAATGGTTTGATATGAAATATTTGAGCATATTCCCATTTGGATTTTTAAAGAAAAAATTGGTTTTTGTGGGATGTTTTGGGTAACACTTTTAGACATGTTGAGTTAAAGGGCCATTTGGAACTTTTAACGCAAGGTTAATGTTTGCACTAACTTTTAAAAGAGATTTTGTTCTAGAGAAAGTGTATACCTACTAGGAAACTTTGAAAATTTTATAAAATGGTTTAAATGTTAAATGGTGTAATGGACCGGTGGGCACTTTCTTAATGTGAAATGATTGAATGTGTATTTGGGGGCGCTCCTGTCTACGGTAACCCTTGATGGGTGAATTAATAGGAAGTATCTATGTTTGGGGAAGGAAAGTGCGGTGAGATGAGTCACGTGTGTGAGCGCCTTATTACTTACAAAATATTATTATAACAACCACATGTTCTTGGGTGCCTTTTAGATGATCGAGTGATGATTGTTGATCAACCCCGATTAGATAGGTTGGTACCCCCTTGATTGGTTATTAGGCCAGACAGGCTTTTCCACTGGATTGGTCAGTTATAGGGTGGCCAGTTGGTCATAAACTTAGGAGTTTTACCATATATCAGCTGGTGGTTCCGAAACCAAATACATCTGGGGTATTCTAGGGATGTTTAGGATCACCCATGGTTATTGGATTATTTCTGTAGTTTATTTAATTTTTGTTATACTAGTTTATTTCTAGCTTGTATTTTTTACCTATTCTACTTTAGT
This sequence comes from Viscum album, assembly GCA_963277665.1. NCBI lineage: Eukaryota > Viridiplantae > Streptophyta > Magnoliopsida > Santalales > Viscaceae > Viscum > Viscum album. The sequence goes on along the minus strand of OY728160.1, from coordinate 379,666,316 downwards.
TCATCTTTGATATATATTTTTTTAAGTTTAGTTTATAAAAAGTAATGTTTTTGGAAAAGGTATGTCGCATGTGTTTGATTTTTAAATTAGAAAACCATGTTTCTTATTTTAATATGTGAAAATCATACTTTTATATTTGTATTTCAAACTTGTGTTAATGGATGGTTTTGGGAAAGGAGACGTTGAATTCTGTGGTTTATCTTGAAAACATTAGTGAGAATTTTTAATGGTCATGCCTTTTTTATCATTTTAGTTATAGGTTCTCTTTGATGGATTTCTCACTATGAGAGTAAGTTTGGACTTTGGTTGGGTGGTGACCTAGAGGGTCACATGAAGGTATGTTGAGATGTTTTATTTATTTCTTTTCCATTGCTTGAGTTAGTTCTTATTGTTCAGTTTATTCTTGTTTATTTATTTATCTTTATGGGAAAAATCATTACCAGTTATTAAATTTTGATTCTCGATACTAGTTTCTAGCCCATGGGGACCGGGAACACCCTTTGGGCCATGCTGCAGACCGACTCAGGTGACCGGTTTAGGGCCAGCCTAGGTTGGTTCGTGACAATCACAATCTATGAAAAATTACTAAAAAAACTTTCTACCATATCCCTAAATATTAAAATAAATTAAAATTCTCTGATACAACTATTTAATGCCTTAACCTTAGGACACTTAGTAGTTCCCAAGCTGAAGATTCTATATGACCTTAGACATGGATCCCCTTATTCCAGAGGATGATGACTAGTAGTGAAGGAATAATCCGTACAATGGTGAGACTATTACCTTGAATCAAAGTCCAAAACATTTCAATAATAGGTAAAATATCATCCATATAAAACCCAAGTGTACACATAATAAAAGAAATGATAGTGTTATAAAAAAGTTAAATGTTATCATACAGACTCAGGGTCATACAAGCACAAAAAAATAACTGAATTCTAGGTTGATCACACATAATAAAAAAAGTAACAAAATAAATATGGTTATACGAATATCCCTGATCCTCAAAAAAACCTAGTATTTAGATACCTACCGAGCTACTCTATCTTGAACCACTGCACTTTTTTGTGCTCAACATGAAAAAAGGCATAAGGTCCACACATGCATCAAAGTGATCATACTATGTGTGAGTATATAACTTAGTAGGTTATCACCAATCACCCCTAATATATGCCATCATATGTGTGTGCATTAATAACTAATTTAAATACATAAATCAATATTCTCATTGTGTTTTCATGTGCTAACCAAGACACCATGGCACCCAATGATGAACATATGGCTATCAGGCTACTGTGTGCTAACCAAGCCACCATGATACCTGATTATACCAAATTTAATGCTGTGATAGAATCCCATCACCACCTGATGTCATCAAACCCATTACCCAACCCATACCCATAGAATCTAGGTAATATCCATCCAATTTCTTAACCCACCACCCAAAAGAATATGGTAAGGTCCTGTGTCAAAATCCTGACCTTCTACCTTATATCTCAATGTGGGGTCTATCGTCCATGCCTCACATCACATCATGTCCTGACCCTCTCAATCAGGGAGATCCAAAATCATGACCCAAGACCTCTTAATCAAGGAATTTTACACTACAATTAGACAAGAATTATCACTCAAGTCAAGGTTCAAACATCAAGAACAAACATGAATCAACATCATGGCAGTCTAGCAGGCTGCATCTCACTCATGGTGATACGAAGCCTTAGGATCCCTATCCACCTTTAGGTTCATCTCCTATCATATGAACACACAATCACACACAAGTACTAGATCATGGGGACCATATCCCATCAGAAAAATCACAATCTCATTACCCAGGTGATGGTCACTTGAGTCCTAGAACCCCATCCAAGTGAATCTCTTCCCACCCATAAAAGCATCCATAGGGTCCTATAGACCCAAAATGTTCTCTTATCATTAATGTAATCTCACAACCATTACCCATAGGTGGAAATAATTTCCTAAGGATCCTCTGACCCCGAACTCATGGATTGATCCAACCATATAAAAATCCCTTATCACTCATGCTCCCACTACCCAGGGATCTCCCCAAACCATCATTCTCTAAGACACTTGGAAACTCAATTCTAAGTATTGAACAATTTCTATAACCTGAACCTGGGTCTCTTCTCACATCTCTTTATGTTGAATTCTTAACCCATCAACTGGAGAAGATACCCTCTTCAAAACAACCCATCTAGTCCTTGATAAATCATCCTAAACTTTATGTACACCAAGAATCTCCTCTAATAATGGGAGGGAGTTCATAGTCACTCGGGAAATGTGAGACTATCTCAGATGTCATCTATTAGGCCCAATCCCTTTATTCCTTCCCACTATACCAAGGAACCAACCCTAGATACTATGTATCGCCACTCATACCCCAAGACATACCCAATGCCCCATGTTAACATAACTATCATCTTCAACCATTGGTGGTATAGTCTTCGAGTGATTCCAATTTACTTAAGTGATAAATAGCAATAATTCCAAGAATATGAGTTCCAACACCAACCTACCTCTTTCTCAAGGGGGATATTGATCCCTAATTGATCTAATAGCACCCATGAAATTATGAAGGCATGAAAATTCATAAATTAATATGTGTGTGATTTTGTATCATAGGATGCTCCTACTATGAACATGGTGTTAACCCCTCACCAAGATCTTTCGATCCTCATTTAAGCCCATATATGATCCTAAGAACTGATTATCATGGTCACACAGAAATTTCATCCAAACACCAGTTAAAGGTCTATATCACCTCCCCAAAACCATTCCAATAATAATTTTTTAACTTAAATGGTGAAATATTACATTTGACCTATTAGAGTTGATAACCTAGAACCAAACTTTTTAATACTTGATTATATATTTTAATGAAGTTATCTAGTCACATTATTATTGTTTCTCTACATTATATTTTTATTTAATAATTTCCTAAGAATATATTTCACACTGAAAGGTTATAGTAGTTCCACACTATAATGAGAACCCAGAGGTTCCATGACATTATTCTTTAATATTTTTATATGAATGGATGATATTGTCTAAGGGGACATAAACCATACAAGTTATTAGGGTTATGAGTCCCATAATATGTTGAGACACCTTCTCATGGTATCCTCCCTTGGTAATCTCAAAGATAGGTGGTTATGAGAATAGACCCATCAAGTAGAATATCCAAATTTATATGTGTCATTGGATATTCCTATATGAGGACATGCGTATTGATCTTTATAATTGAATATTATCATTAATGGATATAATAAATTTATCTCTTTGATGTATTGATGAACACCACAATGACATATGTTCATGGCCAGGTACGGTATGTTGGGTTCATCAAGAGTGATATTCTATTAATGGATAATGCAAGAAAAGATTTATCTCTTATTTACTATAATGTAAGTTGATATATGAGGCCCTTTGATTGAATATCAATTCTTATATAAATCCATGACCATGGTGTTTGGTGGGAGAGTTTATTTATGGAAAATAAAATAAATCCAAATAAAGTATATAGGTTGATGGAAATGGAATGCTACCTGATTTATTAGAGATAAAATTATAAATGGATTATATTACGTGGTAAGAATTTATAGGAGGTTATATTTCATCATGACATTAACTTCTTCTTATATGGGTTCTTGGCGTGTTATTAGATGCTAACCTTGGACTTTAGGTGGTTAGACCTAATGCCACTGAGAAGGAGGCCTAGAATGTCACACACTAAGTGTATCCACAATCTTAGTTAAACTCAAGTAATGAATTTAAAAAGTTAGAATAAATAATATATATTGAGGTTTGGTTGATCACCATAATATAATCACAAGATATTTAAAATAACAAAGTGAGTTAATTATTAACTAATAAATATTTGTTTGAAAGTTTGAAAAATGAAATATTTATTTTATTTATCATAGAAATAATATGGTGGAATTTATTTAATTAAATAGTCATTATTTGTGGATCGATAATTTTTTATGAGGGAAAGTTGACTGAGTTTAATGGTGTAATTAGAAATAATTGATATTTATTTATATTCTTAATGTGTTGAACATGTAAAGAAATTAATAATAATAATAATAATAGTAATAAATATGAGGTCAATTAAGAATATTATAAATGGTTAAGGTCTTATGTGTAATTTCTCCACCCTAATCCTCCTAAAATAAATATATGATTATATCTAATTATATCTAAATATATCAATTTACTAAAGTGACATGTTGGGTGTGAAAAATGGATAAGAGAGAGATATCTAGAGAGATATATCTAAAATACATCTATATATATATATAGAGAGATATATATCTAGAAAATATCTGGATAGATATATCTAGAGATATATCTAGATAGATATATCTATAGAGGTATCTGGAGTTATATAAATAACTCTCTCTACTTACTCTCTCACCTATTTAAGAGAGCACCAAGAGTTCTCCCTCTTTGAGATGAAAATTTCTGTGGTCAACCACAAACAATTCAATCAATTAGGATTAACTGTTCTAGCACTCACTGATTCAACATCATTGATCATAAATTGTGGTGCATGTGTGGATAACCACTAGAGGGATTCTTTACGTGTGTCCAATAACATAATGATGGTGCGAAAAAATCTATTCCATAGATTCATCAATTAAAGAAGAATTACAAGTTTAGGTAATTCTTTATCTGCTTATAAATTAATTATAAATTATATGTAAAGATCCTAAGCCTCCAGTTCCAACTTATTAATAGACTCCATTAATATATTATTTTCATTTTACATGATCTCTTGATAATTTAAAGAAACTATTACATGTGATATGAGACTAAAATTTAAGTTGTTCATAACTTCGAAGGGTGATTCCATTGTTCCCAAAACCAACAAGTGGTATCAGAGTAGTTACATGTTTAATTTATAATTATTTATTTTTCAGTTTCATGCGTTCACATTTTCTTTTACTTAAAATGATTCATTTTAAATAATCTGACATCATCGTCTTTTATTTTATTCATTCTCATTAACATAATCAGTAATAGATTAATGATGAAAAACGAATATTCATATAGATAGTACATTGGGTATCCCAATAATTTCATGTATCTGATACATGACACAAGGACTAACATGCTATGGACACAGGAAGAAGACAAGTACATGCCATGTAAAATACTACATACTATGTAGTCTTCCACCGACAATGTTCCCAAATTTTCAAAAAAAGAATAATTAAATGTATTTTTAAACCTATTGAATATGTGTTCCATGTTTTTTCATTCATCAGTACGTTCCATTTCATAGGATTAAAAAAATATATTAAATTAATTTTGGTGTTAAAATTTTGATAAACACATAATGTTTCCTATAAGTAAACTATTATAATTCATTAATTTTAAATGAAATTAATTTTGTTTAAAATTATAGATGATGGTAAGTTAAGGATTATTGGATGGAATTAAGACAAATTGAATTGATTTTATTAATTTATGGTGCATTTTATTAATTAAAGAAAGAATCAAAATAATGGATAACAAGATTAAAAATGAATGATCATTGCATATTGATGTGTGGGTTATCATGAGATTAATATAGCACTTTGTATATGATTGGTTTATTTTAATTTATTTTGATTAAATTAAAATGATGGCCTACAAGTCATTCCCTTCCCTTATTATGTGAGGGCCTATGTTCTTGTAGTTTCTTTTATGAAAACCTCATTTATCCAATCCATTGGACCCCCTCACCCCTGTATGAGTAAAAACATGTGTAAGGAGGGAGATCCCATAAGAGTGGATATGGTCTGAGTCAAGTATTTGAGGTGAAACCAATCAATGTGATACATAGGATAAAAAGGTGAAATGCTGCAACATGAACCAAGTTATTATTCAAGGTGTGTTTCCTGCCAAGGTATAGGGTTATTTTATCATCCACCAAATAAAATAACCATTATATAATCTCATGATCATGCCTCTTATAATTTATTTTATTTCATTTTCATGCTTAATTATTTATGTTCGTGGATTATATGCAATTACCTAATAAATAAATTAAAAAGTATGCAATATGGAATAAAATACAACCAAATTATAAGTAAATATTTTAGCTCACATGGTTAATAAATTAAGTAAAATACACTAAATATTAATCAAATCTTGTAAAATGTAAAATGGTCTTTACACATAATGGATAAAAAAACCCCTTAACTAAAATATTATGTTGGTATACCCTTCCACTACTTAAGTTAAAATGTCCTCATATTTCAATGTTATTGAAAAAACCAAGTTAAAGTTCATTCAATTATCATGGAAACATTAAGCTTTGAGTTTTTGATTGACTTAACTTGGCCTACATAAAGGGTTGACTACCGAAGTAGGATTTGGTGTAACTAAGAGGCAATTTTTGAGAAAATAATTAAAACATGATTTTAAAATTGGGTAATCCACTCAACAGATCAAGGAACTATAAGTCAATGTAGTTGGAATGTTACACCTGCCTAAACCCAATCAAATAGCTTTATGTGCCCAAGTTTGGGTTATGAGAATGGGAATATGGATTCTTTCCACTAGAATATTTGAGAGTCAGGATATTCTGAAACTAATGGTGGCAGATATTAGGTTTTGAAAAATAGTGTGAGATTAATGTAATTTAATTCATTTTAAAAAATTTAATCTTTTTTTGTAATATAAACAAGTACTAATTATCTACTCTTAATTTGTAGACATGGAAAATCAAATGATGTCAACAATATCAATGTGATCTATACTTCATAGGGATAACCTTCTCACCAGTGAAAATTTAAAGGAATGGTATAGGTGCTTTCATGTTGTAAAACACCATGAAAAAAATTGTATGTTCTAGAAACCCCACTTACAGAGTCCATTTACAAAGGGAATAATGAAGAAGAAGTTTATCTCAATTTGAAGAATATGGATGATTCTATCGAAGTTAAATGTTTTATGATATCCTCTTTGTTTTTGAGCTTTAAAAGAAACATGAGGATATGGATGCGTATAACATCATTTATCACCTTATGAATCCATATCAAGAGAAATAGAGATCAGATAGATATGAGAGGTCTAATGCACTATTCACATGGAAGATTGGATAATCCACACCTGTAACAACCCGAGATTTTATGAGAATTATTCTTTTTAATTTCTTTTATATCTTTTTTTGTACGCTTCACCAATATTATCTTGCGCTATACGCAACACTGTATTAGCTTGTAGTATATGCAACACTATTCTTGGCTCGTGTTACACACAACTTCAAGTTCGTTTTGTAGAAATTATTCTATGCAACATTAAGTATAGATTTTGTTTAATGTATAAATGAAAAAAGTTTTGATTATTTTATACACAACACCAAAGGGAGATTTAACTACATGTAACCCTAACTTGGCTATCATTACACGCAATCGCGACCTTCCATGATAGCATGTGTAGTACGCGATACCTGGTTTCACTAAACAACGATATATTGTTATAATATTATTATGGACTAGATGTTATGAATAGTATTAACTAAATTTTGAATTTTATAACATTATTATTCATCTTACACATTTTCTAGAACATGGCATGAGAACAAAATAAAAATTTTCAGGTAAAATAAGTATTTTTCAAAAAATGCAGTTTTGCCGCCTTTTGATGGTGCACCCACTTTAAATATTGTTTTTGACATGTTTATAAGTTCAATTTGACAAAATAAAATTCTTCTTTGGAATCAGGATATAAAAATTTACTTTGGATAAATTTTTCATATTTTTTCTGATACCTTTCATATTTTAATGAATAGTAAAAACACGCTATATTTTAATTAAAAACAACTTTTTTCACCACATTAATTTATATGGTTAAATTATAATATTGAGTGGTTTTAAAGTATAAATATAATATATTTTTACCATTTAATATAATGTATTTCATTACCGTTAATTTTACAATGAATTCATAGGTAAAAACAATTCAATCTTTGGCAATGTTTTAACTTTTAAAACCCGTTTTCTTAAATATGGGATTAATTTTTAATTAATTACTCCAACTTATGTGTTTTTAATTTTGAAAAATGGATTACATATTTTAATTCAGTGGGTCTAAATTATATTAATAGGTTATTTTTATTTTTTTGATTTTATGAATAGTAACTACGATATTTTTTATTTACTATAGTTAAAGGTAAATCGGGTAATTAAGGGTAAAAATAAGATTATAAAATTAACCTAACACCTGCCAAAATTATATTGGATGACTAAAAGTATACCCATATCACCTAAGGGTCGGAATAGATTTATTTTATGTATTTTTGACCATGAAAATAATTTAATTATTATTAAAACCAAAGAAAGTGAAAGCATGTCACTCTCTTAAATCTTATAAGTATAATAATTTTAATTTAGTGATAAAATTCATGAAACTTCGAACATGAATAGTATACAAAAATTTAATAAAATTATCTACATCATGTGAATTTATTTAGAATTTTTAGGGATTAAATAATTATCATTAAAGGTGACACAATAGTGCTGTTGAAATTATTTTATTTATTGAAATATCAAATAAATGGTTTTAAAAATATTGAAATAAATATTGTATGAAATATTTAATATGCTCCACTAATTTTAAAGATAAATATGACATGTTATAAATCTATTAAATATTTTAGTTTGAACATATCTTCTGTGTGGATTTTATTTAAATTCAAATAAATGAATTGTGTCAAAATTGACACTTGTTATTTTATAAAATAACATAATATAAAATTGTTTAAAAATCACAAAAATATTTAAAAATTATAAATTAAAATTTATATGGTAAAAAATTTCATAAATTATCCAATTATGGACAATTAAAAATTCATAAATAATTATTTATAATAATTTAAAATTTAGAATCTTATTACCACAAATAAGATTAAATAAATTAAATAAGGACAAATCAAGTTGATAAGGTTTAAAATAAATTTCCAACATGTATTAATTTTATTGGTTGATGATATTACAACCCTATCTCATCTAATATTAAAAAATGAGTCATTTTTGGATGTTTTTAAGTGGGGTTTGATATATTATAAATTAATATTTTTGAGGTTTCCAAAGGTGCCCCTATCCTCCCTTATAAAAGGGAACCTCCTTCCTCTCATATTCACAACACCTTGAGCCTTAAAGTTTTGCCAAACCCTACCAATTTCTCTTCTACACTTCCCTAGAAACATTCTGGAGGTTCTGGTCTTCTCAAAAGACCAACTCTAGTCCCTTAAGAGGAAGCTTAAAGGAGGTGCGCCGAAGAAGATGTAATCTCTTCTACCGATTCTTTCAAGTTTCTTTCTTCTTCAAATTCCTCTTCTTTAGTTGTTTCATTGTAAAGTAATACAATAAGTATCACTAATATACTGATATGATATTATAAATATTAAACAACCCCATTTGACCTTCTATCCATCCTATGGAAAATGAAATCACCGCGCGTGCGTATGTATGGAATACCGTCTCCACGCCGTGGTGTAATTAGTTTTTCCACCACCACCTTACTTGGATGGGTATAATGGTGTAAATAATAACTATATATGGTTATTATAAAATCATACTTATTCTTAGATATTATATCATCCACTCCAATTCTATTCAATAATTATGGGAATGATATCATCGCTCGTGCGTATGTACGGACTACCATCTCCACGAACGTGATGAGATTCATTTTACATGATTAACCATTCAAGTATGATTATAAAGTGTATATATAATAAATAATCATGAAAGATATTACATAATAATTATATTTGATTTATGTACATATATGTTTCATTTACTTAATTCCATTCAATTCAATAAGGAAACGAAAACAACGTTCATGCGTACGTACGACCTACCATCTCCATCAACGGTGTATTTCATTCCATTTATCGATCTATCATATATATTTATATACTGAATATATATTATATATAAATCATATTTTACATTCTATAATTAAGTAAATCTGGATATGACTAATAATATCAAGAACAATAAATTGAAACACGTATGATAAATGAAACGATTTTACCCAAAATGCTGCTTTAACATGGAATTTACAAAACAATGGGTTATATAAAGTCATAAGTGAACCATATATGATATCATAACAATGAATATGATTCTGTAATAATTCAATGAAATTATTTAAATCATTATACATGAGGTTAGGATACATACAAAGAATATCAGACATAAGGTAAGGGATAACTTTTCCCATCTCGTTTTTATCTGAGATTGTTTATTCGTAAGTATTTACAGGGGTTATATTTATCATCCATGTCCCTATTTTCTAGAAAATGGTTTCATGTATGATTAAATTCCTTTTTAACCATTTTTTACTTTTACTACATGATATGTAGGAAATATTTCTTTTGTTTACCATACGAGGTACTTTTTGACTTTTCTAGAAAAAGTACGAGAATAATGTTTTTTAACTTATACGGCATGAACATATTTTTACGATTTCATAATGCCTAATTTTCATGAAGGTTACTCTACAAGATTTCATTATTATTTTCAAAAAAATCCTTTTCTTTTAAAATTGCATTGGCATTTTGTGAAAATAAAATGATTTTGAAGAAGAAAGGATATTTTTCTCAAGAATTCATTTCAAGTGTTTTGTCAAAACTATTTTCCATCTAAGATGACATTATTTAGTATGCTTATTTTTCAAGTATAATGCCTCTATTATTTACATGGTTTGATTCTTCTTATGATGAAATTATATCCATTTGTTTTATATAGATTACATTATGATGGGATGATGTTTATGAAACCCATTTTATTTTTTGGGTTATGATGAATGATTTATCTCTAATTTGTGGAACAAGTAAGAATGCTTTCATTATGAGATGGGTGGGACCTATATCTCCCTCAAATTCATTGGGTAAATATTTATATCTCATGAGATAGACAAGGCTGGAACATAAACTTAATTTGGTTCAGTGATACAGGACTGGAATGAGGAGTGTACTCGATTCAGTAAGGGACTCTGTCCACTAAGATGGTCTTGGCAGCAATGCCTTGGCTACTATGGAAATCATATCAAGTGATTAATGGTTTTCCACAATTACATGTTTTATTCCCATGATATTTTATCATGATTTATGTTGCATTATGATCTATGCCTTACGTACTTTCATGTTTTATCTCATTTCTCACGATTTTGATGTTTAAACATCATGTTCATGTTTTTAAGTTCAAATGTATATAGTTTGTTTTATTTTCTCCATTCTTACCCTTACTGAGAATTTGAGCTCACCCTTTATATTTTTTCTTTTCCATAGGATATAAAGAAAGTTTTTAGGTAAGAAAACAAAAGGTGAAGATCTTTATGGGAGATGTTGAAGATCTTTCAACCTAATTAGAAGATTATGTTCCGAGTTTCCAAAGACACTAAACTATTACGATCCTTGAGTGTTGGTTTTTGTTATGTATTAATAATTCCTCAAAAGTAATGTAATGTCCATGTACGTCAAGTTTGGGGTCTCTAAAACACCATTTGGGGATCATTTGCTTAAGATTATTGGCTACATTGAGTGCCTGGACGTCTTGGGATTTAATATCCCCAATGAGTTGTGAAAATATCTTATTCTATCCCATCTACCCAAAAACTTCTCTAGTTTTATTGGGAACTATAATATGTGCAATAGAGAGAAGACACTTTTGTAACTTCTTATACTCATTCACCATGTTGACAAGGACATGGGTATTGATAAAACCATTATCTTTATCATAAATAAGAAGAAGAATAAAAAGGAAAAGTAAGAAAAGACTCATTCCATGTCTAAGGTTCTTAAGCACCATCCTTCCAAGAAGAATAAGATCATAAGGAAAGGAAAGGAACAAGATTTTATATGTTTTTCATGTGGAAAGAAGGGACATTGGAAGAGGAATTGAACCCATCCTAAGAATCAAGGGGAAGCTTCAGGTTCCTTCTTTATTAAGTGTAATGTATCTATATCTACAAGTTGGGTATTATATACTACTTGTGGTGCTCTAATTTGTATAAAAATATAGAAATAAAGTAGATTTTAGAATATTACCAGATATGAGGTTGATTTATAGGCTACCAATGGAGCTAGGCTAGCTTCTCTAGCCATTAGATATTACTATCTCACATTGCTGACATAATTGATTTTGGTTTTAAATAAATTTTATTATGTTTATAGTGTTTCTAAAAACATTATTTACATTTATTTTTCATATATGGATGGATTTATTTTCGTATTTGGAAATAATTTTTTCTACTTTTATAAAGATCACATATGTTATGTCATGACACAATTGAATATCGATCTTTATGTATTAAATTATGAAAACCAAATATTAACAATGGATAATTAAAAAAATACATGTGACTCATAAAACCCCAGTCATGGTATCACCAAATTGGTCACATAAATGATAATAATTGAAAAATATCTATCAAGATGGTTATTTAGACTTTTTGAGTTTAAGATACTTGAAAAATGTCACACTTGTTTAAAAGGTAAGATAACCAAACCACCATTCATTGGCTAGGGAGAAGGGGCCAAAAATATTATAAAATTGGTACACACTAATGTGTGTGAATATTTTTAAGTAATATCTGGGTGTGGATTATCTTACTTTATTAATTTTATTGATGACATGATCAGGTATGGTTATATATACTTAATGAGGTATAAGTCTGAATCCTTTGAGAAGTTTAAAGAGTTTAAAAATGTGGCTGAGAATAATTTGGTAATAAGATAAGAAAAATTTTATTGGATTGAGGTGGTGAATGCATTAACCAATTATTTAACAGATCACTGTGGGAGTAAGTGATTTTATCCCAAAAAAATCCACCTTAGACACCATAGTAGAATTGTGTTAGTGAACGAAGGAACCAAACCTTATTGAATATTGTAAGGTCAATAATGGATCATGCAAGTATTCCATCATCCTTTTTGGGATATTCATTATAGAAAACATTATAATAACTAAACTAAGTACCAACTAAATAGGAAAACAATATTCCCTTTAAGTTATGGAGTGGAATGAAACTCATTTTGTCACATATTTGTGAATAGGGATGAAAGGCATTTGTAAAAGATATATCAAGAAAAAAATCTAGAACCCCAAGGCATGAAGTGTATCTTTATAGTGTGTCCCAAGGAAATAAGGTGATAATCTCAATACAAACCTTCATATAATAAAGTAACTATTTCACGATAGGTCTTTTTTCTTGATAAGGAGCACACTGCAAAAAAACAGGGCAATTTAAGTTGTTATTTTTTCATTTAGAGGGGTTATAACCCCATCTAATTTCACCATAAATTCACTATAATCAGATAGATTATATAAAATTTTAACCACCTATAATTTAGACATCAAATTAGTGATGGTTATAACCAAACCTAATTGGATATAGTGATTCTTGTTTTGGGGAGGTTCTACTAAAACCGCCCCTAAACTACCCCTTTTTTTATATTTAACCCCACCCAAGCCCCCCTATACAACTCAGTAGGCACCCTGGAAACCCCCTAGACACCCCATAGATGCCAATACAAACCCAAAAATCTCCCCTGAAAACCCCCACTCCCCCTAGAGACCAAGAAAACCCGATAGCCCCTGACAATCCCAGACACCCATACAGACCCCAGAACACAATGACACCCTCCGAGACAACCCCAAACACCTTGAAGAACCCCAGAAAACACCTCTTATAGAACTGATACACCCAAACACTTCCACAGACAGCCCCGACACACCGCTCACCCCTTCATCCCACAGACCAAGACACACAGGCCCATCCACCACTTCAACCACATCCCATGGCGGTAAAAATAATGATGTTGAGACTCAAACCCTACACCGATCAGATACTACTCTGCCGCTTTACCACTATGCCGAATTTCTTTGTCTATATTAAGTACAAGAGTTTATATTTATTTAGATATACAAATATTAGATATTATATATATAGGTGTATGAAAATATAAATAAAATAATATCTTTTTTATATATGATATATTTGTGTACAATATTTATATATAATATATATCTATGTATAATATATATAATGTATTTGTGTATAATATATGATATATATATTTGTCTATAAAAATATATATATAATATTTGATATATAAATATTAGATAATATATAATATATTTGTGTATAATATATATATATATATATATATTATATGTCTATATGTAATATATATAAAATTATATTTACATATATATATATACATATATTTTTAAATACATTTATATTTGAGTGTGTGTATTTATGTATTTATGTAATAATCATAGATATAATATAATTATAATATATATATTTATATATTCAATTTTATATATTTGTATATATATACCTAAGTTTAACAATTATTTTATTAATTATTATTATTACACATATTTCTTAAAGTATAAAAATTATATGTTGGTTTTATAAATACTATATATTTATATATTTTATGATTTATATTATACATATATTATATTAAATATATTTTTATTATATATTTATGTGTGTGATTATATATATTTATATTATATCATGTATGTATATATACAAAAAAAATAAATACATCATATAATTAGAAATGTTTAATATAATTAAATGATATATATATTTACTAAATTAATTTATAATTAATATGGTATAATAAAATATATATTAAATAATTATAATATATATAAATTTATATATAATTAAATATTTATAATATAATATATTTAAAATAATTATATAATATATATATGTGTGTATTTATATTTAATTTTGTCTATATAGTATATATTTGTATACACAATATAATATAAATGAATTTATACAAAAAATATGCAATAAAAATATATTTAATATAATATATTAATATAATGAATCATAATATAAATGTATAGTATTTATAAAATCATATATAAATTTTATATATTTGAATAGTTTTAATTACATTTATATTATGTATACCAATATTTATATATGTATACATATTTGTTTATATGTATAAGTATTTATTTAAAGTATTTATATAATGTCCTTATATATAAATATATGTTTATAATGTATTTAAATACATTTATATAATGTGTTTATATAATATAATATAGACACACACATATATATATTATAAAATTTGAATTTCTATGAAATTTATTTTAAAAAATAAAATAAAAATTACAGGGGGTTTAAAACCCCCTCTAATTAAAGGGATTAATGGAAGTCCATGAACCCATAAAATTTCTTGAATTATAGGGGGTTAACAACCTCTCTAATTTCATAAATTAGAGGGGGTTCAAAACCCCCTATAATTTCATCAAATAGAAGGGGTTCAAAACCCTCTCTAATTTCATAAATTAGAAGGGGTTCAAAACCCCCTCTAATATATGGGATTAGCGGTGGTTCATAAACCCCTCTAATTTAAGATATTATAGGGGGTTGTAAAACCACACTATTTTTATTAAAAAATCAATTATATATAGATATATCTAAATGAATATTATATATATATATATATATATAGCTCCTCCAAAATCCAACCAAATATATAGTGACAATAATTATTAAATTAATTGCGGTTTTGACATAACTGCCTCAAAAAATCAAACCAAATATTTGAAAATTTATGCTAAAAAATTTAGTGGGGGTTGTGAACCCCCTCTTAATTTGATTATTAGATAGGGTTGTGCATAACCTCCTCTAAAAAACCACCGCCAGTCTGTTGTTTTTTTGTAGAGAAATCATCAATGAGGATAGTGAGAGAAATATTTACTTTGATGAAGTTAATGCTGAAGATATACAAGAGTTGGTACAAGAACTGATTCAATAAGTCCCTATGGAAAATGATGTTATTGAAACATAAATGTCACATAAGTGTGAAAGAGAGATTAGAGAACTAGAGAGATATCTTTTTCTAGACACTGATGACGGTGACACCTTATTGGATAACAATGATGATTCTATTTCCTACATGGATGTGGTAGATATCTTAGAAGATACAAGATGGAAAGAATCTATGAATTTTGAGATGGATTTCATGTATCAAAACCAATTTTGGGTTTTGATTGACCCTCAAGTTTATATAAAACCGATTTTTGTGTAAATGGGTATTCAAGAAAAAGATGGACATGGATGGTAAAGTGAATATCTATAAAGCACTTCTAATAGTTAAAGAATTTAGACCACATCAATGCATTGAATATGAAGAGTAATTTTCACCAATTTCTATGTTTAAATATATCAGTTTTTTATAGTAGTTTACTATGACTAAAAGATTTGAAAAATGGATTTCAAAACTGTATTCGTTAATGAGAGCCTTCAAGATGGTGTTTATATGACACAACCTGAAGGGTTTGTGACTCCAAAAAATTCAAAAATGGTATGAATGTTATAGAGATCTAGCTATGGATTAAAAAAAATCATCCATTTCATTGAACATTATATTCGATGAATCCATAAATGAATTTGGTTTCATTAAGAATGAATGTGAACCATGTTTTTACAAATAGTTTAGTGGGAGTACAATTTTTTTCATAGTAGTATATGTTGATGACATATTACTAATTGGAAATGATATTCCAGACTTACAAGCGGTTAAGAAATGGTTGAGAAAGTTCTTCCCCATGAAGGACTTAGGTGAAGAATCTTACATTATTTGAATTAAAATCATGCATGATAGATCCAATGTGTTTCTTTGACTAAGTCAGAGTACATACATTGACCATATACAAAATAAATTCAGTATGGAACAATCCAAGAGTGTATTGGATTTAGTGTCACATGATATTCATATTTCTAAGAAAATTATTTCCCAAACACGAGTGGAAGTAGAGATAATGAGTAATATACCATACGCTTCAGTGATACGATTTATCATGTATTCTATGTTATTTATGTGTCTTGATGATGACTATGATTTGAGCATGGTAGGAAGATATCAAGAAGATCCAAGAGATTAGTATTGGTCAGTTGTCAAGTCTATCATTAAGTATTTGAGGATAACTAAGGATGTGTTCCTAGTGTATATAGGAGATGAAGAGCTAGTCATCAAGGGTTTTATAGATGGTATCTTTCAGTCAGATCAGAATTATATAAAGTTATAGTTAGGATATATCTTTTGTCTCAATAGAGGAGTTGTGGGCTAGAAGAGTTCAAAGCATCTATTTTTCACCGATTCTATAAATAGTTTCCAAGTATATTACATCTTGATATGTATCCAAGTAAGTAGTATGGATTAAAAAATTCAACAAGTTCTTGATTTGGTACTTAGAAGTGAAGACCCAATCATAGTTACTCTAATAACACTACATCAATGGATCTCTCTAAGGATCCATGGCCACACTAAAGGACAAATCACATAATTCAGATGTTTTATCTCTTGAGGTATTTCTATCAATGAGTTAAAGTTATAGTGAGTAGATTATCCACAAAGTAAAATGTGTTATACCCCTTAATAAAGGATTTATCTCAGTATCGAGTATCATGTGGAAGTTCGTGAAGAGAAAGATGTTGTTAGTTGGATTTAGTGCATGTGGGAATCTATTGGAGTTGGTGACCTAGAAGCAACCAATTTAGTACATGGTTATAAGTTTTAATGAAGTTTTCTTATCACATTATTATTATTTATGTGCATGATATTTTTATGTGATAATATCTAAAGATTATATCTCACACGGAAATGTTATAATTGTTCCCTACTATAATGAGAACCTAGAGGTTCCACAATATTATTCTTGAATATTATTCTATGGCTGGACGATATTGTTTTTTTGGGACATGGGAGAAACAAGATATTAGGGATATGTGTCTCATAATATATTTATAAACCTTCTCATGGTGTTATTTCTTGGTAATATCCAATATACGAGGTTATACAAACTTGTTAAATAAAAAATACACATTTTTATATGTCATTGAATATTAATATATGTGGACATGTGTATTGATCCTTAGACTTTAATATCATCATTAATATATATCATGAATTAGAAACCTTGATTTATTGTTTAAAACCATGATAAAAAATGTTTGTGGACAGGTTGGGTATGTTGGGTTCATCATGAGTGATATTCTATTACTGGATAATGCGAGAAAGGATTTATCCCTTCTATCCAATAATGAAAGCTGATATCTTAGTCCATTTGATAGAATGAAACTGCCTATATAAATCCATGGACATGGTGTTCAATGAGATACTTCATTTTGATAAATTCAAAGAAAGAGAAATCAAGTATATAGGTTGATGGAACTGGTGTGCAACTTGTTTGACTAGAGATATCATGATAAAGGAATTATATTATATGATAATATTTTTTAGGAGGTTGGATTCCATTATGAAATTAAATTCTTTATCTATGTGTGCCTTGGATTTTTTCTAGATTCTAAATATGGAATTTATACTGTTATGCCTAATGCCACCAGGATGGAGGCCTAGAAGTCCACACACTAAGTGTAACTCCAATCTCAGTTAAATTCAAGTAATGAATTTAATAAGTTATAATAAAAAATATTTATTCAAGTTTGGTTGATTTCCATAATTTAATTTCAAGTTATTCAAAATAATAAAGCGAGTTAAATAATAAATAATAAATTTTATTTTTTATGTTTTTAGAGAACAATATTTATTATATTTATCATCAAAAAAACGTGATGAAATTTATTTAATTAAATAGTTATCATTTGAGGATCAATAAATGTTGATGAGGGAAAGAGGACCAATATTAATGGTCCAATTAGAAATAATTGATATTTATTTATATTCTTAATATGTTTCACATGTCAAGTGATTAATAA
Source organism: Viscum album (assembly GCA_963277665.1). NCBI lineage: Eukaryota > Viridiplantae > Streptophyta > Magnoliopsida > Santalales > Viscaceae > Viscum > Viscum album. The sequence goes on along the minus strand of OY728160.1, from coordinate 379,647,527 downwards.
TAACAATGATAATATTAATGGACATGGGGTCAATTAAGAATATTATAAATGGTTAAGGGTGTGTATGAAAATTTCCAACCATAAACCTACCATAATAAATATTTAATTATGTATAAATATATCAGTTTCCAAAAGTGAATTTTTGGGTGTGAAGAATGGATAAGATAGATATCTCCAAAGATATATCTATAAAGATATATCTATAAATATATCTAGAAATATATCTAGAGAGATATATCTAGATTGATATCTATAGATATATCTAGATTGATATATATAGATAGATATATCTAGATCGATTTATAGAGTTCAATAAATATATCTATATTCACCTTGTAGAGACCCGATTTTTTCCCTGTCAAACTTTGGAATATTCCTATGAATAATTCCAAAGCTAAGCACGAAGACGTCGTGCAATTCTGAGGCCTGGAGTGCCCGGAATTAATTTTATAAAAATATTAAGTACTTTTTATACTATTCATGTGTCAGGGTTGTGTTTTCTCCTAAACGGTAGCTCAGATCGGAAATCTGAGGGCACGGTTATGTCCGGAGCGTGCCGTTTACCCTAGGCGGGGTGTAAAAGTTGCAGGCACGGACCTTCTATAAGAGATGTCACCCAGGTGAAAAATCGTCATTTTGAAATATTAACTTAGTGATTTTTATCACTAGTGTTCTTTTCAAGTAACTTTCGAATGGAGTCTCAGAATGGAAATCTGAGACTTCCGTTAAATTTGAAATGTGGTGTTTTGCCTAGGTGTAATATAAAATAAGAGGGTGCGGAGGTTTCAGAATCCACGCCCATCGGTTGAGTGTCAGAGAGTTTATAAATTCACATAAGTGGTGGATTTAAGGGAAATCCATTAATTTTCCCTTCTCTCTCTCTCTCTCTCTCTCTCTCTTGTTCTTCAATGTTCTTCGCCATTATTCACCGAATCGAGGAGTGAACTTCGCCGGAACCTTGGCGGATCGAATCAGGAGCGTCGTGGACATGCCGCCAATGACACACGACCGATTCGAGGTATGATTTTTGGTTAATTTTCGCACCTTCATCGATTTATTGACTTTTAATCAAATTTTCCTTTTACATTATAAAAATTTAGAATTGGGATGATGGACGAACGAACACGGCCACTGTCTGAGTCCCGTTCTAAATCCCATGTTCGAAGCATTCTTTGTCCAAATTTTCGGATGCGCCAATCGACCGTCGGATCGTTGATCAGGGGTAGGTGCTATGAAGGACTCATTCTGAGGTTTCCAAAACTTCCTTCAGTTTCAAAATCGGGCCGCCGGAGCAGTTGTGGCGCCCGACGGAAGCCCTGTCTCCGGTAAGGGTGGTGGCCGGAGATTGGGGTACCACAATGGTGGAGCCGGCCGGAGGCATTCAGTGTAGTGAGGTAGGCCGAGGCGGAGCTTGGATGGCGGCATCATGTGTGGCCAGAGCGCAAGACTCAGGTGCGGCCGATGTGGTATGGCGGCATCCTGCGGAGGAGCCGAGCAGGACAAGGTGGGGCTCTAGGCATCGGTCGAGCAGGGCCAGGAGTAGGAGGCTGCTGACGTGGCTTAGCGGGGACTAGAGGAGCCGAGAAGGATGAGGCAGGGCTCCGAGCGTCGGTCGAGTAGGGTCGGGCGGAGGCGGCTGCCGGCGTGGCGTAGCGGGGACCAGAGGAGCCGGCTATCCCGGCGGCGGAGAAGGGAGGCCAAGCGGCCACAATGTGGGTGGCCAATCACAGTGGTGTGCTCGGCCAGTGGAGCGGTGCCCTCAGTGCATGTTGTGATATGGAGTACCCCGAGGCACTGACCTCAGGGGAGCCGCAGACAAGGACCCACAACTCACGGGCCCTGTTGGTGCGGTGTGCAGACAAAGAGACCAACCACTCGGCCGATCGGTGGAAGAACTGGACCCTAGAGGTCTGGTGGTTTCAAACGGGCCATGGCCAGCAGGCCGCGGTGAGATGGGCCACGGGCTAGCGGTCTGGACCGGCCAAATTTGGGCCCCCTTTTTTCTAAGGGGCGTATCTTTTAAACGGTGCGTCCGTTTGACACACCGTCTGATACCACGGGTTCGTGTCAGTGAGAAGGAATTTTTGAAGTGGGATTCAGGGTTTTTGAGTTCTAATCCCGAAGGTGGGTGACCAGAAACTCTTTAAGTTAATAATAAAAAATTATTATTAAAGTTTGTAACAGACGTATTCGTGAGTCGGACGTCCGTTTGACGCGCCGTCAGAGGCACTGTGGCCCTAGAGTTGAGATGGTCCTTCCAAAGTTAATTCGGAACCCATGAGGTTTGGTTTTGTTGCTTGGTGGCACAAGATTCTTATTGCGAATAATTAATTAAGTAATTAATTAATTATTCATGTGTCGGACGTCCGTTTTACATGCTGTCAGAGGCGTTTGGGGTGTTTGACCACTTGTTTATAAGTGTTCTTCTGAGGGGATTGCAACGGTGAAATCCACCCACCTAAATTCGGGCTCGAGGCGTTGGCCCCATGAGGCGGCTTTCGGACATATGGTGCATTCTTACGACTTATGAATCATAAGCCCGTTCAGGAAAAATGAATATCCCAAGCCTCGTGGTTATCTTCAAGGAACGCAGTGGTACGATCTTCATGACATGTTTTATGGTCGAGATGTGGGCCCCACAGGGCCCCGTTTGCATAATGCGGGGAGTTGCAGCTACTACATCCGGAGTCCGTTTTAGGCACCGTCAGTGGTGTTGTAACCCTGGCATTGAGACGATGTAGTCCAGGGTGGTTTCAGGTGTTGAATCTGGAGTTGAGGCGGGGACCCACGGGCCGTCTTTTAAGTTGTGTGCAGCATACTGCGACTTTTCCATCAGACGTCCGCTCGGGGCGATTAAATAGTATATCTTGCATGTTTTTTCGCGAGGATTGCAACGATGTAATCTGTTTGGGAACCTGGAGCCAATTTTGAGATATCATTAGTTGTGGAAACATGAAAGAACGTTGGTTGGATGTCCCTTTTTGGCACTCCGAACCAATGCATGGTAGCGATGTTAGTGACACCCAGTGATGGAACAAACAGTGTAGAGTTATCAGACTAGTTCCAGGTTTACCCTCCTACGGGGCTGGGCAGTGGGTTACCCACCGGCGTATTAGGGTTTACTCTCCATCGGGGCTGAGCAGTGTTTTACCTGTTGACCTTAGGATTTACCCTCCAGCGGGGCTGGGTAGTGGGTTACCCATTGACCTTAGGGTTTACCCGCCAACAGGGCTGGGTAGTGGGTTACCCGTTGACCTTAGGGTTTACCCTCTAGTGGGGCTAGGCAGTGGGTTACGCATTGACCTTAGGGTTTACCCTCCAGCGGGGCTGGGCAGTGGGTTACCCGATGACCTCTTAGGGTTTACCCTCTAGCTGGGCTGGGTAGTGGGTTACCTGACAACTTCATTCAGACTCTGCCCTTTCTATGAGGCTATTCAGTGACTTTTCTCCATGATTACTAGAGAGGGACCTTGGTTGTACGGTTTAGCGATGAGACAACTTCTAGTGCTGGATTTTTGGGGCATTAATGATGGATATCCTAAGAACTGTTGGTGACTTTTCCTGGGATGAGCTTGGATATAGAGATCCCCTTACACACTCATTCGGGTTTCTTGTTGAGCACATATATATATATACCCTACTTTTGTTACCATTCCTTGGGTTCAGTTACTTTCCTTATAAGAGGAAAGAAGACGCATGGGTTATGCCACGTGCTTTCCATGTCTAGCTATTCTTGGTTGGATGAGTCTACATCCTTCCTTCTGTTGGGTCGAGCTTCACTCTCTCTATTATACTCTTACACTATTCTTGATTTCTCTACTGCTCACCATTTTTGTATCTCCTTTTTTTCTCTCTCAAGCTTTTGGGGCATCCTACTGAGTATCTTTATACTCACCCCTGCTTGGGATTTTTCCGCACTTGGTGTGCCCTTGCAGATGACGGATAGGTCGATCGAGTCTACGAAAGAGCATAGAGGACACAAGAGCTTGGGCTTCATTTATTGGACGTAGTAGGATTTTCATATTTGAGACTCACCAGCTGTTTACTTTCGTTTACCTATTGCCAGGTTGTGGCACCTTTCTAGTTGGGTGCGTGTTTTTTCCTTTACTGTTTAGTTTACTTGTTTTGTTTTGGAAGTTGATGCATGAATGAGGTTGAGTTATAGTTTTTTATACTTTGGTTTCCTTTTTACTCTACACTTATGAATTGAGTGGGCTGTGTGTGTGTGTACAAGTACTTAGGCAAAGGCCTCCCCGATATTGTTACGCCTTCGGCGCTTGTCACTATCCCCTGGCCTATGGAGGTGGTATTGGGGTAGTTGCAGCTTGAGACCGGTAGGGTCGGGTCATGACAAAGTAGTATCATAGGTGGTTCCTTCCTTGGAGAATTGTTTGGACTTCCCTAAAAAGTAATTGGTTGGGATTTGGGGAAATAGATTCAATGTTTCTCAAGGGAAGATCTCAAGACAGGGAGTTCAGTGATGGTGCGATGGCCGACGTATCCATTCACGAGGACCTTGTTTACCCATTTTTCGACTTGGTGTGCTGAGACACTATTTTCAGGGAACATTGGTTCATACATAATATAGGATTGAGTCTTTGACTATCCTTCTTGAGTCAGTTCTCCATCATTGTTGATATATATTTGCTCATTTGACCGCAATACTCCTTGATCGGATTCTGAATATATCCGTGATGATAGACAGCCAGGATACTGGCTTCAATTTGTGACGACCATTCCGTGAGTGATGAGGCCTCAGTTCAAGATCCACCATACAATTACCCTTTCTCTAGGAGGACTGTCAGCAGCACCTCCACCTATGGAGTATCAGATAGTGCCGGAAGTGAAGACCGATGATGAGCACAGGATGAGTGTGCTATGTGAGTTCCAGCATTAGAGACCGCTGAGGTTCCACAGTGATCCATACCCTCAGACAGTGAAGGGTTGTCTTGAGTTGGTGGTTCGTCTCTTCAGGCTTGTTCGGACACTGACAGGTTAGATTTTGGCTTTGACAGCTAATTTTTCTACCAAACAGTTTGGCATTCCTAGAGACATGGTTACTTAGATGCACGATGAGTTGGTACTCTCATGGGATGACTTCTAGCAGCTGTTTCATGAGGAGTACTACCCCTCATACTTACGATTTATACGGTTTCAGGAGCTGCTGGGGATTCAGCGGGGAGTGATGGCAGTGGCTGAGTACGTGACTAGGTTTGCAGACCTTACTCAGTACTCTTTGGACATGGTCCATGATGACAACTTCCGAGCATAGAGTTTTGAGTGAGGTCTCTGTAGAGGTGATTTGTGCTAGCATAGTGCCCTTGTGAATCCTCACCCATCTCAGGGTGCTGGAGCAAGCACTGGTGACAAAGAAATTTCTGCCAGAGGGATGTCAATTGGAAGGGCCTCTACGCCGGATGTCTCCCCTTAATCAGAGTAATCCCTAGTGAAGACAGGGTGGCCCCCAGGGAGGCGGTGTTGGTAGAAGAGCAGGAAGAACTGTGGTTGGAGGATGGCGTTTCAAGGTCCTTCCACCACCACTAGGTGGACCATGTCAGGTTCAGGGAGCTAACGGATGGGGCCGCGGGCGGCTGTGTGCTATAGATGTCTACAATCCTGTATCGCATGAGATGATAAAAGGTACGCTCTTTGTATTTTTCTACTTTTATCAGTAGACCTTCTTAGATGCTACGTGAGGTACTCCTTTCTTCTAACTCCTTGTTCGAGGGGTTATCGAGGGTGACACAGGGCATCAGTGTAACCCTGTGTTGGTGTTGTTCGACGTATCTTTGAATGCATGGGAAAGAGGGGTTATTTCCCCACTGAGACATGTTTTTGTGATGCGATAAAAAATGTGAGGGAGAGTTAGTACCACCCAAAGAGGATAGTACTGTGGTGTGGTGGATGTGTCCCTCTAACATGTGAATTCATGGCGGGGTTGTGCGGTGGAGTGTTAGAGTAGGTTCTGGATTTGCCAGTGGGGATTTTCTGCTTGACCCCATCCTTTTTTCTTGAGGTTTCACTAGTGGGTTTGGAAGAGTGCTTTTTTTTGGGTTTAATCTCCTTCCAAGAGGGGAAAAGTCACATGGGGTATGCCACATGCTTTCCATGTTTAGCCTCTGGAGGTTGGATGAATTTGATCGCCTTCCCTGTTTGTTGGTACCTTGTGTGAACAATGTCAATATTAATACCGTTATCAATTACAGGTCAAGGTGATGGACACCCCATAAACAGAACTACGTGATTCACTATGTGGTGTTGGTAGTGGTAGTCTTTACCCTGAGAATGTGGAGACACTATCTTCTGGGAGAGCGCTTTGTGGTTTTCTCAGACCACCAGTGTCTTAGGTGCGTCCTCACCCTGAGAGACCTGAACCTAAGACAACGGTGCGGGTTGAAATGTCTGTAGGACTATGTTTTCTAGGTAGTCTATGTTCTGAAAAAATGACAGTGTTGTAGTAGGTTCCCTTAGTAGAGAATCCCAAACTCGTTAGGTGCAGGAATTTTCGTAGTAGTTAGCTTTCCTACAGTTGACCCTATTGGACCAGGAGTGTGAAACTTTTCTTCAGTCGATAGTGTTGAATCATCCACTTCTTGAGTGTGTAAGAGAGTCTTGGTTGTGATGCACCGAGTGTGAAAACTTGTGTGACTGGATATCCTTGTGTGTTTCACCAGATGGGTATTTTTAAGGAGGGAATCAAGAGACCATGTTACAGGAACAAACCATGATTTCAGTCGCGACTTGGAAAGTAGAGGTTTGGATAGGGAAGTCCCCCGAGTTTCTTTGGGTCATTTGGGAGTCATTCAAGAGCTGGAGAGGTTCTCTACCATCTTTCCCTACCCCCCCAATTGTAGGAGTGGGCGCACAACGTCTTCCACATGTCACAACTGATGAGGTGCATGCGTGTTTTATGCATTTCATCGAAAGTAATAGACCTTATGAGTGAAAAACATCCCTTTTGTTCACATGTTATGCCAACATGGTGTTGTGAAAGTTTTCTTGGGAGCGGGAGAGCTAGGTGTGAGCTCTATATCTCGAGCTATTTTTCCCAGTTTTGCTTTTCGGGGATGAAAATCTTGAAGGAGGGAATGATGTAGAGACCTGGTTTTTTCCCTGTCATACTTTGGATTATTCCTATGAATAATTATAGATCTAGACGTGAAGACGACATGTGATTCCGAGGCCCGGTGTGATCAGAATTAATTTTATAAAAATAATAAGTATTTTTTATACTATGCACGTGGTAGAGTTGTGTTCTCTCCTAAAAGGTATCTCAAATCAGAAATCCGAGGGCACGGTTGCATTCGGAGCGTGCCGTTTACTCTAGGTGGGGTGTAATAGTTGTGGTCGCATGCCTACTTTGAGAGATGTCACCTAGGGGTAAAATCATCATTTTGAAATAATAACTTAGTGATTTTTATCACTGGCGTTATTTTCAAATAACTTTCGAACGAAGTCTCGGAATGGAAGTCCAAGACTTCCATTGAATTTGAAATGGGGTGTTTTTCCTAGGCGTAATATAAAATAAGTGGGCGCGGAGGTTTCAGAATCTGTGCCCATCGGTTAAGTGTCAGAGAGTTTATAAATTCACTTAAGTGGTGGATTTAAGGGAAAGCCATAAATTTTACCTTCTCTCTCTCTCTCTCTCTCTCTCTCTTGTTCTTTGGAGTTCTTAGTTGTTCTTCACCGAATCCATGAGCGACCTCCGCTGGAACATTGGTGGATCAAAGAAGGAGCATCATGGACATGCCGCCAATGATGCACGACCGATTAGAGGTAGGATTTTTGGTTAATTTTTGCACCTTCATCGATTTCTTGAATTTTCATCAAAATTGTCTTTTACATTCAAAAATTTTAGAATTGGGACAATGACTGAACAAACACAACCACCATCAAACTCCCATTCTAAATCCCATGTTTGATGCATTCTTCATCTTTCTTCGTATTAATTTTCGGATGCACCAATCGACCGTCGGATTGTTGATTGGGGGCAGGCGCTGCGAAGGCCTCATACTGAGGTTTCCAAAACTGCCTTAGGATTCAAAATCGAACCGCTGGTGCAGTTGTGGCGATCGAAAGAAGCCTCGTCTCTGGAAAGGGTGGTGGCCGGAGATCGGGGAGGCGCAACGGTGGAGCCGGCCAGAGGCGTTCGGTGCGGCGAGGTAGGCCGTGGTAGAGATCGGACGATGGTGTCGGGTGTGGCTGGAGCGGCGGACTCGGGTGTGGCCGGTGTGGTGTGGCGGTATCCGACGGAGGAGCCGAGCAGGACAAGGCGGGGATCTGGGCGTCCGTCAAGCAGGGCCGGGAGGAGGTGGCTGCCGGCGTGGTGTAGTGGGGACCCGAGGAGCCGGCTGTCACGACGGTGGAGCAGGGAGGCCAGGCAGCCACGACGCAGGCGGCCGGTCCCAGCGGTGCGCTCGGCTGGCGGAGTGGTGCCCTCGGTACATGTCACAGCTGGGAGGACTTCGAGGCGCTGACCTTGGGGGAGCCGCAGATAAGGAACTGCAACTCGTGGGTCCTGCTGGTGCGGTGCGCGGACAAAGCGACCTACCACTCGGCCATTCGGTGGAAGAACCGGACCCTAGGGGTCTGGTGGTTTCGAACGGGCCACGACCTGTAGGCCGCGGTGAGCTGGGCCAGACCTGCGGCTAGGCCGTGGGCCAGGGGTCTGGACCGGGCCGACCCGTCAAGACCGACCCAATTTGGGCCCCCTTTATTCAAAGGGGAGTATCTTTTAAACGGAACGTCCGTTTGACGTGCCGTCTATGGTCACAAGTTCATATTAGCGAGACATACTTTTTGAAGTGGGTTTTGGGGTTTTTGAGTTCTAATCCCGAAGGTGGGTGACCCGAAACACTTTAAGTTAATAACAATAAATTTTTATTAAAGTTTGTAATGGACATATTTGCGATCCGGACGTCTGTTTGACGCGCCGTCAGAGGCGCTGTGGCCCTGGAGTTGAGACGGTCCTTCCAAAGTCGGTTCATAACCCTTGTGGTTTGTTTTCGTTGCTCGGTGGCATGAAACTATTAATGCGAATAACTAATTAAGTATTTAATTAATTATGTATTCTTGCATCGGACCTAACTCCTATTTGGGTTGTTCGATTGACGTGCCATCAACGGTAGTGTGACCCCAGTCCTCGTGCAGACTTTTTGAGATGCTTTCTGAAGCGTTCAAGTTGGAGACAAGGTGAGGGCCCCACAAGTCCTGGTTCACTTGTTTTATGGTGAAATGCCATTTTTTTACCCGACATCCATTTGAGGTGTTTGAGCACTCGTTTCTGAGTGTTCTTCCGAGGGGATTGCGATGAAGCAATCTGCCCGCCTAAATCCTGGCCTGAGGCATGGGCCCCACGAGGTGGATTTCGGACGTATGCTGCGTTTTTATGACTTATGATTAATAAGTCCATTCAGGGAAAATTAATAGCCTATGCCTCGTGGTTATCTGCGAGGAACGCAGTGGTACGATCTGCGTGACGTGTTTCAGGGTCGAGATTTGGGCCCCAGCGGGCCCCATTTGCATAATGTGGGGAGTTGCAGCTTCTGCATCCGAAGTCTGTTTTAGGTGCCGTCTGTGGCGCTGTAACCCTAGCGTCGAGAAGTTGTAGTCCTGGGTGGTTTCAGGCATTGAATCTGGAGTTGAGGTGGGGAACCACGGGCCGTCTTTTAAGCTGTGTGCAGTGTACTTCAACTTTTCCATCAGAAGTCCATTTGGGGCCAGTAAATAGTCCATCTTGCTTGTTTTTCTACGAGGATTGCAACAATGTAATCTGTTTGGGCATGCAAAGCCTCTTTCAAGATCTCATTATATGTGGAAACATAAAAGGGCATTGGTCGGATGTCCCCATGACACACTCCAAACCAACTCACGGTAGCGATGTTAGTGACACCCAGTGATGGCACGAGCAATACGGAGTTATCAGACCAGTTTTGGGTTTACCCTCTAGTGGGGATGGGCAGTGGGTTACCTACCAGTGTATCAGTGTTTACCCTCTAGCGGGGCTGGGCAAGGGGTTACCCATTGACCTTAGAGCTTACCCTCCAGCGGGGCTAGGTAGTGGGTTACCCATTGACGTTAGGGTTTACCCTCCAGCGGGGCTGGGTAGTGGGTTACCCATTGACCTTAGGGTTTACCCTTCAGCGGGGCTGGGCCGTGGGTTACCCAACAACCTCTTAGGGTTTACCCTCCAGCTGGGCTGGGTAGTGGGTTACCCGATGACTTCTTTCAGACTCATCCCTTTCTTTGAGGCTAGTCAGTGACTTTTCTCCGTGATTACCGGAGCGAGACCTTGGTTGTACGATTTAGTGATGAGACAACTTCTAGTGTGGGATTGTTGGGGCATTAGTGATGGATATCCTTAGAACTGCTGGTGACTTTTCCTGGGCTGAGCTTGGAGATTGAGATCCCCTAACACACTCATTCGGGTTTTTTGTTGAGGACATATATATATATATATATATACACACCCTACTTTTGTTCCCATTCCTTGGGTATAGTTACTTTCCTTATTGAAGGGGTGAAGACGCGATGGGTATGCCACGTGTCTTCCGTGTCTAGCTCCTCTTGGTTAGACGAGTCTACTTCCTTCCTTCTGTTGGGTTGAGCTGCACTCTCTCTATTGTACTCTTACAATGTTCTTGATTTGTCTACTGCTCACCATTTTAGTATATTCTTTGTTGCTCCCTCGAGCTTTCAGGGAATCCTATTGAGTATCTTTATACTCACCCCTTCTTGGGCTTTTCCTGCACTTGGTGTGCCCTTGAAGATGATAGACAGGTCGATTTAGACTACGGAAAAGCATAGAGGACACAGGAGCTTGGGCTGCATTCATTGGACGTAGTAGGATTTTTAGATGTGAGAGTCACGAGCTGTTTACATTCGTTTACCTGTTGTCGGGTTGTGACACCTTTCTAGTTGGGCGCGTGTTTTTCCCTTTACTGTTCAGTTTACTTGTTTTGTTTTGGAAGCTGATGCATGACTGAGGTTGGGTTATAGTTGTTTGTATTTTTGTTTCCTTTTTACTCTACACTTCTGCATTGAGTGGGCTGTGTGTGTGTACAGGTAATTAGGCAAAGGCCTCCCTGAGATTGTTACACCTTTGGAGCTTGTCGCTAGCCCATGGCCTATGGAGGTGGGCTTAGGGTAGTTGCGGCTCGAGACTAGTTGGGTCGGATCGTAACACATCTTCTCTCACATATTTGAGAGATCACCTAGAGTTATTTCTCTCTGAGAATAAAATTACTGCAGTCAACCACAAAAAATTCAAATGATCAAGATCCACTATGCTAGAACATGGTGATTCGACGACATTGATCAAATATTGCGGTGAATGTGTAGATTAACACTAGAGGGACTATTAAATTAAATCCTACAAGATAATGAAGGCACCACAAAAATATATTCCATTAGATCATCAATGAAAGAGAAATTAGAATTTGTGGTAATTCTTTATCTACTTCCAAATTAATTATAAGTTACATGTGAAGATCCTCTACCTATGTTTCTAGTGTATTAATGTGTTCTATTAATCTACTATTTTCATTGTATATGACCTCATTATCATATAAGTTAATGATTACACTTGATAAAGACTAAAATTTGCATTGTTCATACCTTCAAATGATGCTTCTGCTACACCTGGAACCTACCAAAACATCCTCATAGGCTCTCCTTTAACTGCACCAAGATAAATTCCTAGTGTTCTAGATGATTTCAACCATGATTTAATGGTAATTATAAATAAAAATTGACAAAAATCACACAAAAATTATAGAACTATAATGGGAGGGAATAATTGAGGAAGAAATAGAAGATATTACCTTTGATCACCACTAAAAGACACCAAGAAACATCCCCTGACATGGGGTATTGAAGGGAGAATAGAAGAGTGGGAGAGTTGGTCAAATGCCACCCCCCATTGCCCCAATTCTTAAAAATTAAAGGGAGACTGACCAGAAATTTACCTGTATTCTCTCACTAAAAATATGGGTGAGGTAGGGATATGGTGTGTCCATAAAGGCTATGACACATGCTGCTCACCTAGAAAATACCTACGGTGTAATCCCTAGGGCTCTGGTGTAAAATTTATCTCTTTTCCCTTGATATGATGTTTCACAAGGATATATGGTGTATCTAAAATTAGGGGTTGCCTAATACCTGGACCCCCAGGGCCCTCAAAGGTAGAGTGCCTCAGGGATATGTCTTTGTCTACCCACCATCCCTCACTACGGTGTGGCCTCCTTGGCTGTGGTGAAGCCGACCCCCATAATGTTGATCTAACCCCATAGCTCCCTTCCTTCTATACTATGCAACCACTAGGCTATACCATGGTCTTCCTAGATTATGGCTACCCCACCACACCCCTCTCTAACTACATAGTGGTGGCTACTTGAAACTTATTTTTAGTTACAGAGCTACTCAATCCCTTTTTTTCTAACAACACGAGCACTATATCCACCAACCAAGGCTCATTTCATATCTAATTGTTTTCCCAAGATATTTAAATGCTCATATTTTTAATTTGAATCCCGAATCATGTAAAGAACCCTTCTTTGAGATAAAAATTCTAACTTCTTATGAAATTCACTAACCCATGATTTCACAAGCCATTACAATAGGGGAGAAATGAGTTTGACTAGAAATGTTTTGATGTGTTTTTTGAAGTTGAGTGAATGTTTATTCAAATTCTTGAAAATATGTTTAGACAACCATAAACAAGTTTGTTTCAGATGTTTTATCACATTGATGTGATAAAATAGATATATTTATTGTATAAACTAATCAATCTTGTTTTATATGAAGGTTAGTCCCACAAATAATTAGATTTTATGAGTTTATGACACATAAATTAGAATAATATGTTGATACCATTCTCTCATTGAAACAATAGAAAATGAGTAAATTGGGTGAACACATTGGTAGGATATGAGTTTCCTAAATTTATAAGAGTTAGTTTGAGATTAGAAAACTTCCCTTGGGGTTGTGGTATCAATAAAGGGGAGAAGAAATTTTAAAGCCTCCGAACTATGTAAATTGGGGGAGAATAAATTTACCTCATTTGAATATATTGTTAATAAGTGGGGGGGGGGGGGTCATTAACTTGGGAAGAAAAATGGAATTGAAAAAAAAATCCAAAGGGGGAGATTAAAGTGACCTTGGGTTTGGAGAATCTTGAGTTATATTTGTATTAAATATGAATAAATTCAATGTGTTATAAAGGATAATTGAGTGTATACCATTACACATGCATGGGAGTAATTTTTTTTATAAAAAAACTTAGAGGAGTATCATGGTTGGTGATTTTTTATACATCAAATGATTAGAGAGATGATCCTCAAGTCAAGACAAGTACTATAGTTTCAGAGTTATTTATATAATAGTTTTTAGAAGTTTAAAAGAAGATAGAATGTGGGGAGAATCTATACTAGATAAAGTTGTGAGAAATTATGAGAAACCATCCAGAGTGTATGAAATTTTAGGCTATTTAATATTTAGTTGAATAACACTTGGATGAAGTTTTGATAATATTTGAGATGGTTTGGTGTGATTTGACATGGATAATAATTAAATTTAAGAATATTTGAATTTAAAAGTATTAAATAATTTGATAAAGTATAGAAATATAAGGAATAACATTTTATTATGTAAGGATCATTTATTTTACTTCATAAGGGTTATCTTAAGGGTTTCATACAGATTATCCTAACACTAGTAAAGAAAAATGGAAAAAGTCACGGTCTATATAAAAATCATATAGGCCTATGTAAATATGAACCCTGTGCTTTGTACATATCATCTTCTCTATATATAGTTGAATTGGAGACTTTGTAAGGATGAATTAATTTGTTTAAGTATTATTCAATATTGTATATGATGAAGTTTGATCTCTATAGACACCATGTGGATACGTAAACATGCTTCTACCTCTGTATATTGATGAATTAAATCACTATAAGGATGATTTAGAGATGTGTAAAGTATATGTAATCATGAATTTAGTTTTAATAAGCCTAAAAAATTAGTAGAATTTTGAAATTATGAAGAATAAAAAATACAAGTTTCTAAATTTGAGAATCTAAAGATGAAATAATTTAGGGATGATTCCATAGATGTTCAACCATGTTTTAAACATCATACACACCTAAAAGGGTGTATTATTTAATAAATATATCTATGAGATTTTATATTTAATCTATATAAAATAATATCAAGGCATGGATATTTTTAAAGATACATATTAATGTTTTACAGAAGAGTTTACATAATTTTTTATTACGAAGAAAATAATATCATATGATTATTTTGGTATTATTTCAAGATTAAAATATCATGATGGCTGGTTAACCCTGATTCAATTTGAATGTGATGAGAAATTAAGATAAGATGTTACTATAGTGTACAAACTCAATTGGAATCTAGGAAGGTTTCTTACTAAGGAACTCAATACAAAATGATGAGAAGCAATAAACCCCTACTAGTGCTTTTGTATTTCATAAACACTTAAAATATGAATTAAATGTATATATTGTGGAACCATTTGAGGAGAATAAAGAAGATACTACTACTGTATGAATTAAAGGAAATTTCTAGGAAGGAAAATAGATATGTGGTAAAAGATAATAAAGAAAATATGGTATAACTATAATTTGATTTTTGAGAAAGAAATTTGATGAAAATAAGAAGGAAATATGAGATTATGGTAAATAAACCTATGAATGTGATTTGATTTCATGTATCTACTAAGTTATCTATATTTTTTGAAATATGAGAAGAAAAAAAAAAATAAATCATGGAAAATGTATGAAAAGGAGGTACATGATATTCTTGAAAAAAAAAGAAGTGAGGTATCCTTAATAAATTAAACCACATGATAAGAAGAAAATGTAAGCTAAGAAAAAGAAGAGAGTTGACTGAGAGAAGTGGATCTTGAATAAGGGTTTTTTTTGTATACAAGAAAAAAATATCTCTTTAGGAATAAGAAAAGTGTGTTTAACTAGTTTTTAATCATAAACACCTTCTAGAGTTTGAATAAAAGTAACATAAATAGAATAAGATGAATAAACCAACCACTTCTTGAACAAAATATGCGTGTCAAGGTTGTTTGAAGAATATTGAGTTGAGAGTTTATAATAATCAATTCTAAAAAAGATATGAAAGATATGGATGGAATACAGGTTGAGTTGAATGAATATTTATTAAATACATTCAGGTATCAAATTTACTTTTTAATTGGGTAAGAAGATCAACTTTTTGGGTTTATCGAAATCCATGGATACATTGTGATCTACATAAAGGGACAATGGTTTTTTGAAAGGACCAATTGGTGTGATTCCAATTTGAAGACTATGAGATCCAATATAAATATCCCTTTATAATTGTAATATAGTGGATACTTTTTTCATATGTGTAATATTATTGAACCCTCACTAATGTAATATGGTAATATAGTGGGTTATGATAATAAAAAACTACTTCCACCGTAATTAATAATAAAATTATATTAGAAAATATATATACCAAGATAATTACCAGTTACAATAAGGAGTAGGATCACTATGATATTGACCAAGGTAAAAACACCGATTGATTTAATTTTTTTCTTTACTTTCTTGAATTTGGTGGATATAGGTTGGGTAAGAAAAATAATATCCAGTTGAGTCTTAAAAAATTTAATGGTTTTAAATACTAATTTGGGTTTATGTATGTTAAGAATATTTAGAATTTTTTAAAAAATTTACCACACCTAATTTAGTCACACACTCTAGTGTGTCTGTACTTGTCTACCGGGAATTATATCTGGATTTTTTTAAAAGGGAAAAGGTTATTTATAAATTTAATGAAGACTGTTTTAATAATACATCAATGTTTCTTATGTATAATTTTCTCATGACTTGAAATGTAAATTTGGATTTATTAGTAAATGTTAAGTTTTGAAATTGATAAATGAATTTTATTAAAAGGTTCTAAATAAATGTGATTATTTTGGAGTTTAAGTTGATTTCAATAATGGATATTTGAAATTTTAAAATAATTTATAATAGAAAATTTTAATCTAATAAATAGTTATTTTGATATGTAATTGGAATGGATTAAATCATTTGAGGACTTATTAGTGTTTTAATAACTAATTTATAGAGTTTTAAATTGGTTTCTAAATTTGAATTTTGGAATTCAAAACCAAGTTGTGTGGTTTTTAAATATTTTAAAAAGGAATTTCTAACATGGTTTTGTTTTTGTGATTTATTATTTTCATTTGATATTTAAATTCATTTGATTGTGATTATAGTACTGGAATATTTATGGTTTCGTCTTTTGTTATATAAAGAATGCCTCCTAGTAGAGCCTTGAGGGGTCATAGAGAGTCAGTATCTTGGAGTTTTCTTTTTGGTTTTATCTCTTAGGATTCATGCTTTTCCTTTATAATCTTTTACAGTACCCACACTTAGAGTGGTGTGGTAGATAAAATGACTCCATTGGTTCATTGATCTTTAGTATTTGGTTATATTCCTTTCTCTTCAAGCAAATCCTTAATTTTATTTTGGGAATTATTAATGAAATACACAAAGATTTTAGAATATATATATCTTTAATATACAAATTTTTTCAATATATTATGAAGCACGTAACCCTGAACTTATGTGAGTAATGCTTATGCTTTATAAAATAAATAACATTTTATGGTATTTAAAAGAAATATATTTTTTGTGTGTAATGAGTTTTTATCATAATAATTTGAATTAATCATAATGGAAACATTATTTTCCTGAAATTTATAGATTATATATTCTATATAATAAGTTAAAATTCATAAAATGTTTTTTTCTAGGAAAGGAATTGGAATAAATTCAATGTTATGATTAAAAATGATTTAAAAAAAACTATTTTCATTTCATTTTACCCAATAATTTTAAAAATAATTTCTTCCACTAATAGAAATAGAATTTGATAAAATTATTTACATATTGTTAATTAGTATTTCAATTTTTTTTAATGATTCCACATTCATTTTTATTCATAATTAATAGTAATAATGGTAACAATTTGTTACCTTTGTTATCATTACAAAGGGTTAATGAGGGGGATAAATTAAAAGATAAGTTTAAAAATAAGACTTCAATTTTTCTAATTTTTTTAAAGTCATTAAACCTGAAATTATCTTAACTTTGATCCTTTGGACACTTGAATCCACTTTCACTTGAATAATAATTTATTTTATTTTATTGTGTTCAATATTTACTGAGAGGACCGGTTTGAGATATGCCTAACACTGGGGGGGGGGGGGTGAATCTGTGTTGGGGAATTTTTAAACCAATTCTAACTTTTTATCCCTGTACCTCCTGACCTGTTAGGATCTTGATTCTCTTATTCTATTTTCCCTATCACATCAAATAATAGAAAGAAATGAAAATATGTACACAATATTTTTACAAGTTTCACTACTCAATAAGAGAAGCAACATCTTTTCCATATATGGGAATGACCAGTGCATGGATTCTCCACTATAATGTGATAACTATTACCCTGGATTGGATATGAAAACAATCCTTTAGCCAGTATGGGTCCCTACACTTTGGAGGGGTAATAAAAATATCCTTCCTAGTGTGAGTCCCTACAGTTTGGAGGGGAAAGGGAAACAATCCTCTTTCTAAACTGGTGATTAACTAGTCAAACTAATAGCTTATTACGGGTTCTTTATACTACCACTGATGACGGTCTTCTTACTTCTTAATAAGGTAGGTTCTGCTCTTGATCTTATTGAGTTCTCTTCACTTTGTTACTTGCAAGGTAATATCCTTTCTTCTTCACTCTTCTTCTCTAGTGAAAAAACAACTACACTACTTGTTATTCTTTATTCTTCTTTAGTGAAACAAACAAATTCACTAAAACTTATTATTATTTCTTCTTCTTTTAGTACAATAAATGAATGAACTAGAACTCATTCTTATTTCTTGGAATGAATCACATACACCTATGTGATTATTAAAACACTCTGGATCAACTTACATGGAATCATCATAATTAACTATTCTTCTTTCTTCTTCACATATATGCATGAAATCATGAATGAAGAATTTAAATGAACTTGTCATCTTTTTATTCTTTACACACATGCACACACATGACCTTTTTTATTCAAGAATGTGTTTTTTCATGTATGAATGTGCGTGAATTATCCATTATTATTTATATGCACCCGAATGGATGATAACTCCTTTGTACACAAACTACCTATTTATTTTCTTATTTTATTCTCTTTAATTTTCACTTAGTTTGGGTGTATTTAGTTTATGAGTGAATGGGTATATTTACTACCTAAATTCGTGCAATCTTCTTATTCTTCGAAAGAAAACCCCTAAAAAATAGTATTGGTATATTTTGAAAACATGAGGGTATTATCCTTTATGGGATAAGTGAGCTCCATGGGTCAACTTAGCATGGGATTTGTGTTTCTTCTTCAGAGAACCAGGGAGGTTTGTGGATCTATCTTTACAAAGCACAAAAGGGTGACATGAAACGGGTCTGTACCCATAGGATCACCTCTAGAAAATATAGTGAGGGTTTTGAGAAAACCCTTAATGTGATCGAGGTTCCTTCTTCACACATAGGTGTGGTTATTCTTTTCAAGATGATTAAAGAGTGATTAGCACTAGTTTGAGGCCTGTGGGATCCTCTCTTCGTAGATCCAAAAGGCTCATGGATCTTTTCTTGCTCTTTTCGAAATGGTGGCATGAAGAGATGATCTGTTTTTGAAAATATGAGCTCTAAGGATTGAGGGAGAATCATCTTATTCTAGGCTAATAACCTCTTCTTTTATAGGCAAGGATTACTTACTTTTTTGAGTTTTCAATACCATGAAATATTCTCTTCAAATATTCCCCTTTAATCAGATGAGATCTTCTGTTTTTAACATCTTCAAACCTATATAAAAGATATGCCCAGATTCTTGGATATTCCTTTTCACACACACGACCTTCTCCCTTTCTTATCACATGAATTAATTCAAGATTTAATGTAATATTTTTTTTTCAATCAAGCATGAATCAGTTCACATGGCCTCACAACATCTCTTGCTTCAACTGAACCTTCTTATTCGAGTTATATGCATGCATAAAATACGTTAGTTTCATGCATGGACTTGGTGAGATCCAGGGGTCCTCACGATATTGAAATGATTAGACCTTGTGATTGGATCATGGTTCTTCATCAACTCTGGAAAATAGCAGTGGTGGCATTGGGCAGTGGCAATGGAGATTATATTTCGGAACATGGATTGGATGGATGACGAGGATCACTCCCATGTTTTTTAATTGATGAACAATATCTGTGGTTCTCTATCCCACATTGAATCCAACATGTGGGTGGAGTGTAGTTTATGTATCAAGTGCTGTCAATAGAGGTTCAAAATTCTCTCTCTCCCTCCTCAGTACTACCCCATACCGGTTCTCTATGGGTGCACTATGCACCCACCCTCTTTGGGCTTCAACCCAAAACTCTACAGGCGTGCTCTATGCCCACTCTCTGCAACTTGCGCACTGGCTTGGTCGGCTTTCCCATGGGCGTGGTTGAATCCTGTCCTGCATGAGACTCAGGTTGATGCTGGAAAGCTAGATCAAGGGTTGGACCATTTTTTAGGTAAGGCCACAAAAAAATAATGTTAACATAAATGATGAAATGAAATTCATGGCCACCTAGTAAATCAAAGTCCATGCATGACCGCCCTTCTTCTTCTCTTCATTCTCTCATCTTATCCAATTCATGAAAATCACATAATTATTTTACATTTTACATGACCACACTTAGAATCTTCACTCATCCTCAATGGATTATACTTCAATGTTGTACACTTTGTGTCACCTTTTACACAATTTCATTGAACTTAAGATCAGTACATCAATCATCTGATTTTCCATTCTTCATTAACTTTGTCTTAGGAGAGCTATTACTTTATTTTGATCGTCATTGACAACCTCATTAACATATTTGAAAAAAATAAAACTCAATTCACTAAAGTGGTCCCAATAATCACCCCTTTGTATTTTTTTTCAATACTAAATGTTCTCTTTCAAATGAATGTGTCAATGTGAGTCTTCTCTCTCACCTTCACTTCTTTCTCTCCCATAAGATTTCATTTCAGTTCTATCCCCCTTATTGACAGGAAATACAAAGTTCATGGGAAAAGGGTGTCAATTCATACTTAAGTAGTGTTCCATACATCATGTTACTATAAGTATACTTGATCAATGCTTGGTGTAGAAAACAAGAGGATTTGATCTAGACAACAGATCTATCCATTACCCACTGATATGAAACCTTATGAGATGAGAAACCATAAACCTGTCTTCAATGGTTTCCCCATTTTTTCTAGGATGAGGATAAAAAATGTTATATGAATATTTATAGAAATAGTCAACCTGAAAATCTAAAACTCACTTCAACAAATGGATCCAAAACATTTAAGTTCAATATGCAGGATAAGTGACATTAGGGAACTTCCATTCTTCTTATGTCACTGAGTAATTATGTTACTACCCCTTTGTAAGATGATATTTATTTCGAGTAACCAAGGACGAGATATTAAGGAATGAAATACCTTTTCCAATGACATAATATTCAAACAATCTTTAGAGTAATTGAATTTGATACCAATTGAAGTTTATACTAATTGAAATAATGACTCTGGAAGCTTTTTTATTTGCCTTCCCCTCAAGGGAGCACTTCTCACAACTGATTCTTAGGTTCTCCCCCTTAGATATTGCTTTACATTTAATTCCATATATTATAAGAACAAATTCAATACACAAATATTTAAGGGAATAAGGTGGATCCTTCTTGCTTCATCAATGTGAACTATAAGGTTACAATGGTTTTCTTAACCTAGATGCTCCATTCTTCAAACTTGAAAATTTGATCTCCAATTATGATTGTAGTTGTGTGGATCTTATAATTTCTTCCATTTCTTTTTTTGTGAATCTTCTTTATTTAAGATATTTCAAAGCAATAGAATCTCTTAGTGAAACTTTTAACTTTTTGAGTAATTCCTCTTAGGATGGAATAAATTCAATGAAATTTCTCCCAGTATGACCGTACTTGTTGCACCTCACACACATGACTTATTTATATTCACGTGGAATATTCTTACTTCATGTTTCACTAGCATTAGATTATGTATCTTCAAATTTTCTCTTTATTTCTAAATATTTTGTCCAGATAACCAATAGGTCATTATGAATTCAGGAATCAAGATTGGATCTTACACATGGATTATTCTGAGTGAAATCCTTCTTAGAAGTTTTTTGGTTGCACCACCCATCACCTTATTGAATTTAGAATCCAATGACTTATCTCCTTTCTTTCTTGGAGTCTTCTTGGGAGAATTTTATTTTGTAACATTCTTCTGATTTCTTCCCAAGGATGCTTCTTATTTATTAGCTAAATTCTATGATCTTGTTTTCTTATCATCTTTGGGTACGTGTTGAGATGAACATGTACAAACCTTGTGACCAATACCATTGCATACATCACTGATGTTGTTTATAATTCCAAATATATTTGCAGTGTAAAGATGATTCTAGATTTGTGGACGTTGATTCTTCTTATCTGGATTTATCCCCCTTGAGATAGGATTTCTCTGTGCTTTTACATTTAAAGGATTGTGCCAACAATCCAATGCACAATGCCAAAATCTATTTCACCACCAATATTGAACCACAAATCTTAACTTCCTGATATCTTCTATATAAGGTTTATGGGACTTATTCTTGATGTGTTGTTCTATATTTGGGGATCTGTCTTCAAACTACTTCTTCATATCCACCCTAGTCACGGTGGTAGGTATTCCATTACCCTACCTCATCTATAATTTTTTAGAATTTTTCTTCAAACCTACTCTTTTTGTGGAAAAACATTTAGAAACATGCATACAAGATGGTATAGATGGTTCCTTTTCATTCTCAGTTACTTGTGATAAATCATTGAGCGAATCCATGATATTCTTATCACATTTTGGAGTTCTTTTGAAACTAGTATCCTCCAATGAACATTGAGTACCAGAAGTAACTATTTATTTCTTTTGTGAAGTCCAAATATGTGTCTTCTCAAGATTGGTCAACTAAGATTCCATTTATAAACATTACATATTGAGGAAGACTTCTTAACATTAAATCATAATCATCTTCTCTTAAAAAGCATTCTTCATTATTTCAGCTTCATCTTCATGTAGCTTCACTTTGTTTTTTTTAAAAAAGAGTCAAGTTATTTGATCTTCTTGGAATTTTATTCCATATATAAATCCTTGAATTCAGTTATATTTTTTAGATAATATTTAAGTGAATGGATCTTCTCTTTAAGAATATCATTGAATATATATTTCTCTTCAACATCTTTTATCCATTTTGAGGAACTCATTTCATGTTCCATCTTTTTTGCTTCAAAGGCTCCAACCTGTCTAGAGAGCATTGGACATTCAACAATTTTTGATTTCAATACCTTCTCCAAGACATCTTTTTCTTCTTCCAGCTGGGTGAAATATTTTAGAATACATTGAAATACTCCACAAACCTGGGATGCACTTTATTTAGGAATACCATACATAATAATTCTTAATCTATCAACAAATAATTCTCGATAGGTTGTAGATCTATCATCACCACTTGTGCTAGAATTTTCATCATGAGAATTATTCCCAAATGTACTAACACATAATTATTGATCACTTGAGGTAGGAAGTTTATCCATATTTTGGATGGAAACTTGATCCACCTTCTCAATACTTTCAATTCCAGATGTTTATTATTTGTCAGTAAGTTATGAAGATCCAGATTCTTCTTCTTCTTTTGATAAGAGGGACTTCTTCTTTAACTTTATCTTCTATTTATTTTTCATATTAATCATGGTCTTAGTAGGTATGGTCTTCTGGTCAGAAATAACTGAATCTTCATTGAAACTGCACCTCATTGATAACTCTAGAAAGGAACTCAACTATAAAATAGATAATAACTTCACTATAGAGAATCAGAAAGAAGTGAACCTACCTCTGATACCAATTGAGAGGACTAGTTTGGGATATTATTAACACTAAGAGGGGGGTGAATCAGTGTTGGGGACTTTTTAAACCAATTCAAAAATTTTATCCCTGTACCTCCTAACCTGTTAGGATATTGATTCTATTGTTCTCTTTTCTCTATTGCTTGAAATAATACAAAGCAGTAAAAATATTTACATGATATTTTTACAAGGTTCACTACTCAATAAGAGAAGCTACATCCTTTCCATATATGGAAATGACTAGTACATGGATTATCTACTATAATGTGATAAATTTTAATGTGTATTGGCTAGGAAAACAATACTATAGACAGTGTGGGTCCCTAAACTTTTTAGGGGGGAATGAAACTATGCTACCCAGTGTGATTCCCTACACTTTGGAGGGGGAAGGGAAATAATCCTCTTCCTGAACTGGTTATGACCTAGTCAAACTTGAAGCTTCTTGCAAGTTCTTTATACTTCCACTGAAGACAGTATTCTTCCTTCTTGAGAATGTTGGTTCTGATCTTGATCTTGTTCAGTTCTCTTCACCTGGTTACTTGAAAATAAGTAGGCAAGCAACACTCCTTTCTTCTTCTCTCTTATTCTATAGTGTAAAACCAACTGCAATACTTATTCTTCTTTCTTCTTATTTAGTGAAACAAATAAATTCACTTGAACGTATTCTTATTTCTTTTTCTTTTAGTTCAAGAACTGAATGCACTAAACTCCTTCTTCTTTCTTGACAATAGTCACACAACATTGAGGATAACCTTACTTGGAATCATTTGAGTTAACTCTTCTTCTTTCTTCTTCACATGTATTATTGAAATCTTGAATGGAGTATTTAAATGAACTTCTCTTATTTTATTCTTTACACACATGCACACACGTTTCCTTTTTTATTAAATAATGTGTTTATGCATGTATGCATGTGCATGAATTCTCCATTATTATTTTTGTGAACCTGAATGGATGATAACTCTTTTTTACACACACTGCCTATTTCTTTTCCTATTTTCTTCTCTTTGATTTGAACATGGTTCAGTTTTATTTAGTTTATGAGTGCATGCGTATATGCACTGCCCACCTTTGTGAAAACTTCTTCTTATTCAAAATAAAACCGCTGTAAAACAGTATAGATATATTGCACAAACCTAAGGGTGTTATACTTCATGGGAGCCGAGAGATCCATGGGTATAATTAGCTTGGGATGTTCATTTACTCTTCATAGAATCAGGGAGGTTTATGGATCTTTCTTCACAAATCACAACAAGGGTGACATGCACCGATTGTGTACCTACTAGATCACATCCCAAAAACATACTGAGGGTTTTGAGAAAACCTGTTGCGTGCCTGGGGTTCCTTCTTTGCACTGAGGTGCAGTTATTCTTTGTGAGATACTTAAAGATATGTTATCATGAGTTGAAGGACTACGAGATCCTCTCTTTACAAATACAAAAGCCTCTCAAATCTTTTATTTCTCTTTGAAAAATGAGGAAAAAATAGATGCTATATTTTTGAAAACATGAGATCTTAGGAATAAGGGAGAAACATATTCTTCTTGGCTTGGGACCTCTTCTTTTATATTCAGGGATTAATTCCTTTTCTGCATTTTAAATCCCATGAAATATGATCTCCAAATATTACCCTTGAATTAGCTGATATCTTCTATTTTTAATATCTTCAAACCCATGTCAAAGATATTATGAGATTCTTGGGTGTTTCCTTTTCATGCATGCGACCTTCTCCATTTCTTATCATGTTCATTCATTCAAGATATCATGTAATCATTATTTGTAAATCAATAAAGAATCATTCCACATGTCCTCCCAACTTTTCTTTCTTAGGTCGAACCTTCTTCTTTGAGTTATACACATGCATGAAAGATATTAGTTTCATTCAAGGCCTTGGTGTGATTAAATGGTCCTTGTGATATTTAAATGATCCTCCAGGGTGATTGGATCATGGTTCTTCATCAACTCAAGTAGATAGCAATGGTGGAATAAAACAGTACCGGGATGAAGAAGATGATAGGGCTGCGGGAGCATCAAATGACTCAGATTCAAACAAACATAGCACAAATTGATTGGGCGATGATGATTAGATCACGAGATGCATATGGGATGGATAGTGAGGATCACTCCCATGTTTTTAAGTGATGAACAATATCTGTAGTTCTCTATCCCACATCAAATCCAACATACGAGTGGAGTGAGGTTTAAGTATCAAGAACTATTAATAGAGGATTATAATTCTCTCTCTACCTCCCATATACTACCCCGTACCGGTTCTTTGCGGTCATACTCTATACCGACCTTCTGTGAGCTTTGATCCAAAACTGTGGATGCACGCTCTTCGCCCACTCTCTGCCGCTTGTGGGCTAGCCCGACCAGCTTCCCCATTGGAGCAGTTGACTCCTGTCCTGCATGAGCCTTGAATTTAGGTTGGATGCCTAGCTCGAGGGTTGGAAAATTTTTTATGTAAGTCCACAAAAATATAGTGTTAATATAAATATTAACATGAAATGAAATGCATGGGAACCTAGTAAATGAAAGTTCATGCATGGACACCTTTTTTATTCTTTTCATTTTATCATATTCTCTACTTCACAAAAATCACACAATTCTTTTAATTTTTGCATGATCATACTTAGAATCTTCAATCATCCTCAATGGATGATACTTTAACATTGTACACACTATGTCACCTTTGACACAAGTAATTTTAACTTAATATAAATGCATCAATCATCTAATTTTCTATTCTATATCAACTTTGACTTAGGAGAGATCTTTATTTATATTGATCATAATTGACAACCTCATTGACATCTTTGACAACAAATTCAACTCAATACACTAAAGTGGTCCCAACATTTCCAAGTTTTCCACCCACCTTACTTATAAAGGGAGGTCCTCTTCCCCTTAACCCTTCACACATTTTTTATCTGTCTAGATTAGAAAATACCTAAACAAAAACTTTTATAACTTCCATTCGCATATCCTAAATCTTTTTTCTTCTACTAATAACAAACCAATAAGTATTAATGTGTATGTTAATGGGGGTTTATCAAAGAAGAGGTATTTTTTCTATATTATTCAAGTTTATTTCATCCTCAACCTCCTCTAAATATTATATAACCCTATTAAGATGATGAAATCAATATCATTACTATAATTAATTTTTTTATGTTAATGGTACAACCATTTTATACCTATTTTCCATCATATTAGAAATGATGACGTCATTCGCACGTGTGTGTGTGAACTACCACCATCACAAAGCAATGTGATTCATTTTTCATGCACCCCATAAATGGATGGTCATATGGATGGATTCAATAAATATAAATGATATTTATGATATTATTACAATTATATATAGATAAATTATTATTTACCTTTTTTTCTTTCTATTTACTAGAAAATGAAAACATTACTTGTGTGTATGTATGAACTACCATCTTCACGAAATGATGTAATTCATTTTTCATCACAACATTATATGAATAGTAATAAAAGTTTATACAATGAATAAATATTCCACTTATAAAATTATTAAAGTTATTTATATTATTAATCCATGAATAAGGAAAAAATACCGAAACCATCAAACCAAATCTTGCAAATAAAATAGACCAGTTTTCACCTCAATGATGATTTTAATGAAAAATTGTTAACAAATAGGAAATTTTAAATTATAAGGTAATGTTATATTATTTTTAAAATTATGAATATAATTTTGGTATAGATTTATAATAAATATAAATTTATTATATTGGATATTAATAACATGAATGAAGAAATACAAGACCTTAGGTAAGGGTTTTTGTTGCAATCTTATTTTTTTCAAGATTATTTATGTTAAATTTCCATTGAAGTAAATTGTGAGATCCCTATCCTTTAAAAACTATTTTTTTCTTCTCATATTTTTATTTATGTAATTTTCATGTATTATTACCATTTAAATCTAATTGGTACTGAAAATTATTGATAAAATGATTTAAGAAAAGATGTCCTTATTTCCTCCATAATCGAAATTTTTTTTATTCCATGTGAATTTTATTTAAAATGTATTAAGGAATGTTATTTTATATGATCAAATGAATATTTAAATTTACTTTCTAACATATTTTACTTTAATTTCTAGGTTTTATAAGGAATATTTTATTGTTTTCTAAACAATGTACTTTTGGACTTTTTACTAAAGGTGTGAAATGAATATTTGTTTTAATTTTTACTAACTGAATGGATTTTATCACTATCATAAAAATTATTTTATTTTAATATTCATTTATAATTTTTTATGTTTATTTTATAAGAAATTATTTTTCTCAATATTATGTGAATTTCTAGTTTTTTTGATATTGAAGGGAAATTATATATTCCCCTCTTTTCAAAGAAATATTCAAATACCATTTTAAAGGTGTTTTTCATGTATTTAAATATTCGTTGTTATTTATTATGATTCACTGAGGATATGATATAATGATACCATCAATGTTATTTATTTGGATGCAATGTAATTATGTGATTATAAAATGTTTATTAAACTTTTTTCTTTTCCATGGGTTATGATATGATGTGTTGATACACGTTTTTATGATGTTATGGAACATATTTTTATGGTTTTTATTATGTCATGGGTGTGTCTGTTAAATCCCTCCAATTTATTTGGAAATTATTAATATATCATGATTTAATATGGAATAGAATGGGGAGTGAACATAGTTCAATATGAGACTCTGTCCACTATGTTAGTCATAGGGGTGAACCTTGACTAAGGAAATATTAGAGTGTGGAGTGAACCTAACCCACTATGGTACTTTGTCTGCTATTATAGTCATGTAAGTGACCCTTAACTAATTAAATAATTTTCTATGATTTCTATTTTTCCATAATTCCCATGACATGTTCTCATGATTGTGATATGATCTCATGGATCATGATTGATTAATGATGACTCCTCTTATGACTCATATTTTTTAAAATGATAAATATTTCTTCCATAACTTATGATTTATGATCTATGACTAATTAGATATGAAATTTGTAATATATGATCATGATATCATATCATTATTATTATCTGATTCTTACACATGACCATCTATCAATATATCCATTTTTTACCCATAATGATTATTTTAGCTCACCCTTCATTATATTTTAATTTTTCTTGGGTTATAAAGAAAGGAAATAAGTAAGAAATATCTAATGAGAGTACTATGAGAAAATGAATTTATGGGACATGTTTAAGATATTTCATGAAACAAGTCTATTATGTATATTGTATTCAAAGACACTAGCCTATTATGGTTCTAGGGTGTGTATTGTTGTGAAATTTATTTAATATTAATCTAAAATAATGCAATATTTATATATGTAATACTTAGGTCACTTGATTTATTATCAGAGTAAATGAGTGAGGTTGATCCCCAGAATATTTCACATGTGAATGCGGGGAAAAGTGTGACTCCTAGCCTAAGGGATTCATATGAAAATGGACACCATTGGGGATGATTGTAAGATTCTATCCTAGGTTGTGTAGCCTCCCATAGAATTCTCTAATAAGTATCAATTATAGCCCACTGGGTATGAGAATGTACTATTATAGTTGGTATCTGATTAGAGTTTATTTATTTTTAGAGTTTTTTATGAAATATAAGAGTATAATACTTAAAACAACATATAAAGAACTAAAAGTGATATAGAGTTAACTAAAAGTTTCATAGGTTGACAATAAGGTGTCATAATTTAGGACATCATAGGAATTATTTTCATGATAATATTATTTATCACTCTAATTATTATATCTTTATGCTTAAACGATAATTTTTGGTATTAGTTAATGTTTTGAACCAAGAGGAATCAATTTAACAATGAATGTGGAAAACAATACAACGATTTTCATCTTGAGAAACCAATAAACATGAGAATTAGAATACAAAATATTATTTCTATTATTACACAACTCTCTAAATCAATAAATCATGATGAGATTACAAATTAGAAAAGGAGGGACCAATGTATCATTGATTCATTTATAAGGAAAAATCCACCATATTTTAGTGGGTCCTCTAATCCACTAGTGTCTGAGCAATAGATCAATACCATTGAAAATATATTTTCTATTATCCATTGATTTGATCATGAAAAAATTATTTTTGTGGTATATTGTTTGGAAGGTGAAACCGATCAATGGTGGAATATTATTAATAATATAAGGCAAGAGGAAGAAATTTACTCCATGGAATGAGATGAGTTTAATAGGGTATTTTTTAGTAAGTGCTTTCCCCAAACTATTTTTATGAAAATGAAAAGGGAATTCCTTAAGCTTAAATATAATTATGATGAATCTATTTTAACCTATTATAAAAAAATAAGTCTTTCAAGGTACACTTCAAGTTTTATCATTGACCCTGAATGAAAAATCGATTGGTTCTTTAGTGGCTTAAAACCAAGTATCCAAAAAGCATTGGCTAAATGGGAATTTAGAGGCTATGAAGAAATTATTTGATATACCCTCAATGTAGAAATGGAGAGTAAAGATTATATCATTCTCTTGGTTTTGATAAGAATAGAAGGATAAAGTTTTGATGAAATTATTATAATAAAACCCATGGGTGAAAGAAAATGAATCTTCTTTTATTATTGAAGTGTGGAAAGAAGCATGAGGAAATTTTTTTCCAAGGTACTAGTAAATGTTGAAAGTGTATAAAAGAAAACTGAATAACTAAATACCAAATAGATTTAAAGAGGCATGAAAATAAAAATAATGGAGAGAAATATCAATTTAATGTAACAAATACACTCCAATGATACAACTACAATAATTATGGGAATTAATCCTACTAGTTCATGAATTTTAGGGTTAATGAAGAAAATTGGAATCAAAAAAATTTTAATCTAAGAGATAATGGGAAATATAACGTTATCACAACAATTGAAGTGGGACATGAGAATGAATTGGTGGAAGGTAAAATTTTCATCCACTATATAACTTAAAATTTCTTATTTAATTCTACTTTTACCCACTTTTTAAATTTGAATAATTTATTGAGGGTATCACATAACCACCTCAATGATTAGATATTGAATTATACATGAAAACTATTAATGTTATGATGATGAAATATTAAGTCCATAACTACTTTATAATAGAATTTTGTGGGAATGTGCTTCTTGTAAATTTTATGATTCTCCCTCTAGTGGATTTGATGTGATTTTGATCATGTATTGTATCTCAATATAAAAATCCCATATCAATTGCTAACGAAGGGAAGCCACATTTTATATTCCAATTGAACCCATGATTGTATATCAATTCAAGGATGAATATTAATTTCCAATTAAAACCACCTTCATTATATGGGTCTTATTAATTATTGATGAGGGTAATATATCTCAAATGGTTGGAGAGAAATTCAACATTGAAGGTATGCCTATTATGTGATAATATGATGACATATTTTCTGGAGAGTTATATAGCCTTACCCTAATTCATTAAGTTGATTTTTAAATAGAAATAATACCTGATTATATACCCATTTCAAATAATCCTTATAGAATAGCCTTGTTTAAGTTACATGAATTGAATATGAAACTCTTGGAGAATTTGGATATGGGATTCATTCATATAAGTGTATCACTATGGGGTGCACGAGTTCTTTTTATTAAGAAGAAATATATTTTAATGTGTCTTTTCATTGATTATTTAAAACATAAAAAAATGTTACTACAAATAAAAAGTATCCCACATCTCATATTGATGATTTTTTTGATCAAATATGAATAGATTAATATTTTTAAAAGATTGAACTCTGATTTGGATATCATCAATTGAGGGTAAAATGGGAATA
The DNA here is from genome assembly GCA_963277665.1 of Viscum album. Taxonomy (NCBI): domain Eukaryota; kingdom Viridiplantae; phylum Streptophyta; class Magnoliopsida; order Santalales; family Viscaceae; genus Viscum; species Viscum album. The sequence continues at coordinate 379,616,638 of OY728160.1, read as the reverse complement.
AATATTCAAGAAAATTTTTTATACAAGGTATAGACACTATGAATTTATAGTGATTCCATTTAGACTTACCAATTTCTCTTATATATTCATGGATATAATGGATATATTATTTTGAGATTTACATGATCAGTTTTTGGTAGTATTTTTAGAAAATATTCTTATATATTCCAAGAGAAATAAAAATAATGAAGAACATTTGAGGATTGGTTTGAAGACCATGATATAGGTGGAAGTGTTATACCAAATATATAAAATGTCAATTCTAGATATTTAAGTTTGATTCTTTGGGAATATAATTATATAAAAAATAATATAAGTGGATTCATCAAAGATGAATGTTATTGAACATTGTCCTAGACCAACCATGGTGACTAAAATTCATAGTTTTGTTTAGTTTTGATGGATACATTCGATGATTTGTGATAAAATTATTATGTATATAAAATATAACAACTAAGTTGACATTTATAGGATCCACGTTTCTTTTGATATATTAATGTGAATAAAATTTCATGGAACTAAAGAGAAGGTTGGTTAGTACACCTATGATCACACTACCCTATAGTAAAAAAGAATTTATGATTTATAACAATGCATTAATGAAGGGTCTGAGATGTGTTCTTATGCACAGTGATATGGTTGTGGATTATGACTCACTTCAATTGAAGGTACATAAGAAAAATTACCCAACTCTTTATTTATAACTAGCAGTGGTAATTATTTTTTTCAAGATATAGTGGAATCATCTTTATGGTGAAATATGTTACATATATATAGACCATAAAATGATGATGTGTATATTCACATAGAAATAGTTGAATATGAACCAATGGAGATGGTTAGAAATAATTAAAGATTATGGATTGTCAATACATTAACATCATGGGAATTTGAACAAGGTGGATGATTCTCCGAGTTTGAAGGACCATGCTAGTTTTTCCAGGATGAGGATTTAATGAGATTTAATACTTATGGATTTTTAGATGATAAACCTTGAAATCATAAGTAAAGGTGAAAGGTAAAATATTTCCCTTATGAATGTTTAACTATCTATTCATGTGAACATTAAATACGCACAAAAGAAATATATGGACTTATAAAATAAAAGAATGTTCCTGATTTTAGTCATGATAGTGATAGAATGATATGGTTTAGGAATAGATTATGTGTCCCTTAAATAAAAAAAATTGAAGTAGGAGATATTAGATGAAGGTAATAATTTATCATTATCTAATCACCCTAGAATTAAAAATTTGTATATAGATCTAAAAAATCATTTCTTTTCAGAAAAAAAGAAAATAGATATTACAGAGTATATATCTTGGTGCTTGGTATATTGTAAATTTAAGGCTGAAAGGTATAAGTATAAGAGGATGTTACAACTAATATCCAAAATTGAGAGGAAATGGTAAAACATAACCATTGATTTCATCAAGGGTATCCCTAGGATATATAAAGGGTACATTTTTATTTGGGTTGTAGTCAATATCCTTATAAAGTTAGTACATTTCATTAATATCAAAGAATATTTTTCTATTGATTAGCTTGCCAGGTTATACGTTAAAGAAGTGGAAAGGTTGCTTGAATTACCACTCTCAATCATATCTGATCGAGATAAGAAGTTTACCTTGAATTTTTGTAGAAGTCTTCAGCAAGAATTTAAAATTGAGTTATGATTTTGAAATGCATATCATCCTCATATAAATAGTTAGTTTGAGAGAACCATTAAAACCCTAGAGGACATACTGAGGCATTTATATATGGATTTCAAAGGAGGTTGGGATCAGCACAATTTACTGGTTAAATTTTCTTAAAAAAATAGTTTTCAACTGAGTATTTATATGGTTCCTTATAAATACCTATCTATAAGGAAGTGTAGAAATCCAACATACTAGCTTGAAGTTGGGTAATGAATGATATTGGGACCTGAGCTAGATGAGGAAATGGTAGGGAAGTTTAGAGACATTCAACAACACATAAATGTTGATAAGAGTTAATATAAATGTTATACTAAAAATAATTAGGGTTTTATAGAGTTTAAAGTTGGTGATAAGGTATTCTTTATAAGATTTCCTCTAATTCATGATATAATATTTAGAAAGAAGGGAAAGTTAAACTCTAGGTATATCAATCCAAATAAGATTATTGATCACATCAGAATAGTAGGTTATCACTTGGTTCTTCTTCTAAACCTCTCATAAGTTCATTATAGGTTCCATGTATCTATTTTTAGAAAGTACATACTCAATTATTTACTTGTAATGAACTCATATGTAAAACTATTTAAGCATGATTTTCTTATGAAGAACAACTGGCATAAATCTTTGATAATTGAGATAAATTTATACAGAAAAATTATAATCACCTGGTTAAACTTATCTAGATGAATAAAAAATTTAAGGAATCTATTTGGGAACCTAATAATGTGATGAGGTAGTGGTATCCTAAGTTATTTTTATTAGAGTTACATAATTTTGGGGGTGAAATTATTATAAGGGGAAAAATATAACACCTTGAGATTTAAGAATATATTTATCTTAAATAAAAAATGTGTTTTATAAATTATGAATCATGTTACCATAAAATTATGTGAATATTGATTATAAATTATGAAATTAATTAAATTATATGGTATTTAAAGTAAATTTAATAGTTGAAAATAGTTTATAGTTCATCTTGGAAATACTATTAATCCTAAATAACTATTTTGAATTATTTTGTTCATGAAAATTAATTTTATATTAAATGTAATATTTTAAATTCACAGTAACTTCGGAAAAATAATTTTTTACCCATGAATAAAATGAATTCTTTGATTATCAATGGGTTAAAAATTAAAATAAAATCATTTGAAAGTAAAAAAGATATGTTTTTCTAAAAAACTGATTTATGCATGCAATGAGTTTTGATATTAATAAATTAAATTAACACTATAAATTAATGGTTTTAAATAAATATATATATATAATAAATTCAATAAAATAAGTTAAAATTCATTTAATTTGTTTTAGTAGTCAAATAATTGGAATAAAATCAGTGTTATGATTGAAAATTCATTTATCTAAAAAGAGTTTTCTTTTCATTTTGAAAACTTATTTTAAAAATATTTTCTAACACTAATAAAAATTAAATTTTAAAAAATTAATTCCATATTAGGAATCAAAATTTTAATTTTGTTAATGATTACACCTTAATTTTTTATAATAATAAATAGTAACTATTGTAAAAATTGGTTACCTCGGTTAAGATTAAAAATAGTTGACGATATGGCTAAAATAAAAGATAAGGATTAAAATAACACATAAAATTTCCTAAATTTGATTGATTGAATATATTTTAACCTTAAAATATCTTATATTTAATTATTTTTTAATTGTTTCCACTTTAACTAAAATATTTCATTATTGTATTTTATTGTTTTATGTTTTTAAAAGTTTTCCATCCACCAAACTTATACAAAGAGTTCCTCACCCCTAATTTGTTTACATCTTTTGAGAAAACTAGCTCAGTAGATCCCTAAAAAAACACATTATTAACTTCCCTCTCAAATTAATATAGATTTGTTTTCATCCCCTAAGAACAAACCAAGAAATATTAAGGTGTAAGCCAAAGGAGGTTTCTCAATGAATAAGTATTTATCATTATTGATCTTTTTTGAGTTCATTTATTCTTTAACATTACATATATACTATACAACAATATTAACATGATTAAATTAGTATAATTAATATAATAAAATGATTTTACATTAATGGTACAACCATTTTCTACCTCATTTCCATCCCATGAGAAATGATAATGTCGTTCGTGCGTACCTGTGGACTACCACCTCTATGAAGTGATGTGTTTTGTTTTTCATATCCTCCATACATTGATGGTAATGCAGATGGATTTAATGAGTATATATAGAAACAAATACAGAAACACACACACACACATATATATATATATATATTATATTTATGAAATTATTATGAGTCTATAAATATAAATTATTATTTACCTTTCTTTCTTTCCATTCGCTAGGAAATGAAACCAATACTTCTGCATATGTATGAGCTACCATCTCCATGAAGTGATGTAATTAATTTTTAGTTACCACACTATAGGAATAATTATAAAAGTTTATATAGTAAATAAATATGATACTTATAACATGATTAAGATTCCATATACGATGAAACCATGACAAAGGTTTGAGGACCAGAACCTGTACACCAAAACATGCATGAAAAATAGACTCGTTTTCACCTAAATGTTGATTTTCATGAATAATTGTTAATAAATTGGTAATTGGAAATGATAATATAATTTTATAATAAATTTAAAGTGATAATATGGTTCTTTTATAGATTTATAATAAATATAACATTTTTATATTGGATCTTAAGAATGATTATAGAGAAAGATAGGGCATGAGGTAATGATTTATATTACAATGTCATGTTTTTTGGAATTACCTATGTTAAATTTACATTAATAAAAATTATATGATAGATATACTTTTAAAAAATATTTTTTCTTATAATTTGGTTATTTTTATAATTTTCAAGTATTAGTACCATTTTCCTCTCTTTGGCACTTAAAGTAATTAAGAAAATATTTTAAGAAAACCCAACCTAATTTCCTCTCGGGTCGATGATTTTTTTTTAATATCTATGTTATTTAAAATGTTTTCAAGAATGATATTTTATATGATCAGATGATTATTTAAAGTTATTTTATATCATATTTTTCTTAATTTTAAATGTTCTAAAATAAATCTTCTTGTATTTTCTTCAATGTGGTATTTTTATATTTGTTACTAAAAGTGTGAAAGGAATATTTGTTTTAATGCTTACCACATAAAAAAATTTCAACACCTCATAACTATTATTTTCTTTGAATATGACTTTACAAGTTACCATGGTTATTTTTAAAGTTTTTTTCTCACTGTTATAGATTTTTTTGTTTAAAAGATACCAAAGGAAAAGAAAATTTTACATTATTTTCAAATAAATGTTCAAAGTCTATTTTAAAGGTATTTTCATCTATGTCAATATACTTTTATGTTTATTATTCTTCAATGTGTATATGGTCTAATGATACCATCTATGTTATTTTCTTGTATGAATTATAATAATGTGATGATGAAATGTTTATGAAACTTGTTTCTTTTTCACAGGTTATGCTATGATGAATTGATGAATGTTTTTATGATCTTATGGAACATATAAATGAATTTTGGTATGAGATGTGTGGGTCCATTAATGACCTACAATTCATTGGGTAATGATTGATAACTAATGAAATAATATAGACAAGAATGGGGAATGAACCCAGTTCAATATAGGTCTATTTCCACTATAATAGTCATGCAAGTGAATCTTGACTAAGGAAATAATGGACTAGGTAGTGAACCCAGTCCATTATGGGACTTTGTGCATTATGATAGTCATGGAAGTGAGCCTTCACTAGTAAAATAATTTCATATACTGGTGATTGTTCTAAAATTCCTATGACATGTTCTTATGCTTGTGATATTCTATCATGGATCATAATTTATTAATAATGATTCCTTACTCTTACGACTCTTGTTCTTTGAAATTAATGAATATTTATTCCATGAATCACGATTTATTATATATGAATTATTAGGTATGAACCTTTTAAGTTATGATATCGACCACATATCCTTATTCTTTTCTTATTATTATATATGATCATCAATTTATATCTCTCATTTTTTCCTATACTTATCATCTCATATTGACCTTTCTTATGTTTCCATTTTTACCAGGTTATAAATAAAGGTATTAAGTAAAAAATGTCTAATAATGGTAGTTTGAGAGATGAAATTTCTTGGATATTTTAAATATCTTTCATTAAATAAGTTGATTATGTATCTAGTATTCAAATACACTAAACCATCATATTTATATGGTGTGTATTATTGTGAAATATATTAAATATTCATATAAAATGATTCTATATTTATGTATGTAACACTTGGATCACCTCCCTAAACCCTTTACATTGTAATTTTGTTAGTCCTTCACCTCTTTGATCTATTGATTCATATTTGGGAGTTCATTGAATTGAGTTATTTTAGTCTACATCAAGGTAGTAATCCGAAGGAGCTTTTTTAGGATGGTTCTCTTTTCTCCTCTTTATTATTTTTTTCTTATTTTTCCTATTTTTATGATTTGTGTAGCATCTAAGATTTTTCCATGATTTCAGATTCTCCCTTACCGTTTTCATTTCTTGATTGATGGGATTTTATTTAGTGATATTATCTACCATGAGATTATTTACAGACATGGATGGATAATTCCAAGAGATTATGGATATGTTATTAGCCTATTTTTTGAGCTTCTTAAATTGAGATTTTTTATCATTATTTATAATGAATATTTAAGGATTTACCTTTTTTTGACCCATCCTAATAGTAAATGAATCATATGGTGTGTAGACCAACTATTAGTCTCTATAAATTTTTAATCATACCCTTAAATACTCTATTTTGGGTTTTTAGTTTTGATTAAGAATTGGGAAATAGTGATGTTCTTATATTTGGTTTTTAATTTTTCAGAGTATGTTTTGTTTTTAGGTTCAGTCATGATTTTTTTTATTTTTTTTCATTTATTGTATGGATAATATACTTCTTTCTCTAACTAGGTGAATTTTGAGGGGATCAAAGTTGTATGTTGGGGAGAATTTACATGCCCAAAATTTTTTTTCTATTATTTTACTTATTTACTTATTTTTTATATTTTCAGTGAATCTCAGGTCAAATTTCCTTGAATTTTATTGATTTTTAGGTTTCAATGATAGGGACATAGATAGTGCATGATTACAGCTAACCATATGATCTGAACATGGAAAACTATATTATATTTTAGTGACACTCTCATTATTGGTAAATGATTTTGCAATCATGAAGAATTATTATGTGTGTCCGGTGAGGGGTGCACAGTTGGCGCATGGTTTGTTAAACCACACATCAAAACTATATATCCTTATAAGTGTTTTAAAAATGTGAATTTCCATTTCCCCATCCATTTAATTAAACCCTAAATGGTTATCCATTTTCCATTTCTCATATGACACAACTTTATATAAAACCTCACTTATTTACCCCTATTCCTCCCTTTGATTATTGTCCTTTTTTCTTAAATTTCAAGGAATTTATTCAATATGAGACCTTATTTTCTCTTATTCTTCCACTTTTATTCTTATCTCTCTATTATTATCTTTTTTAGAATACTATTATACAAACTATAGGGCGAGGGTTGATGATTTTATTTGGGAATTTGGATTTAGGGAATGTGAATTGTTTCCGGGTTTCTTTTCTCTTCATCTTCTAGGTTTTCCTGCCATCCACACTCTGTTATAGATTTTTGTTTCTATGTATTCTATTTTTCTAGGAAAAAAATTTATTCTTTTATTTCCATAATTTTTTTCTTCAAGAATTATATATTTTTTGGGAGCCCTAGTAGATTATTAAATTGAGGTTAAAGTATTATAACCCCATGGTTCATTTTAAATGGGGAATTCCTTATATTTTAACTCTTATCAATTATTAGAAAATTAATATGCATTATCTGTGTTTCATAAACTTATAGATAGGGTTTTATTAAATAAATTATAGTTTTTAAATTTTTTTAGTCTTATATGATTTCTTATGGAGAGAATAGAAGGGTTGAGGGATTTTTTGGCTTAGACTTTAATACTTATGGGTTTTATGAATTTAGTTGTTAAGATCTTATTGATTATTTCAATTTAATTTATGTTTGTGATTTATAATATATCTTGTTATAGTTATTTATATATGGTATTATTATATGGAGAGTATTTTTAAATTAATGTTGGTTTTTAGTGTTATCTAAATGGTTTTAAAATGAGGATTTATTTTCAAAATGGTTTCAAGAATATTTAAGGGTAATTTATAAATTATATTCCAATAGACGGTTTGATACCTTAAAAATGAGTTTATTGTTAATTATTATTATTATTATTAAAAGTTGATTTTAAAATGGGATCACCAGTTTCAAATTTTAGGTATGGTTTGAACTTTATGAATATGGTTTTTCTTAGTATGAAACCACCCATGAAGTGTGCCCCTTGTGTGTGTGTAAAGGTTAAGTGGTGGAATCTTCCAAAAAATGGGAATTTTTTGTTATATATACTTTTATTTTATTCATAAATGTGTCCTCTTCTTAGAAGGGTGTTTAGAGGTGATATTTTTTTAATGTTTTTATTTATTATACTTTATTATATGATTTATCTTTATATGATGTGTCAAATCTATTTTTTACATCAAGGTAATATCTAGGTTTATATGATACACTATTTAATTATTATTATTTATCTATTTTGACTTGGTATATATTTCACCCTAGTTTGGGATTTCCCCCTTGGTTAATATAGTTGGGGTAAGACCGAACATTCGAGTGGTTGGATTGATTTAGGTGTGCTAATATAATAGATTATGTTCATATATTATTCTAGATAGTTACCAAATGATTCTATATTTTCCCATTATTAATCATGTTAATTGTGATTCTTTCATATTTTATTTTATTTCTACTTCTTTTTTTACTACTCTTAAGAATCATGTTTTACTGAATAATCTCAATGTTATGTTTTCACCATTATCCTATGTCTGTTCATTTCATTACTCTCTCCTTTTTTCCATCTTAGTTCTGATATTTTATTTGTACCACTATTTAATTTTCTTTAGTAGTTGGTTTTCTTATTTATATTAGAAAATTTTTATTTGTTTTTTTGTTTTTATAGTCTCTTTTTTGGGGTTTTGGAAATAGTTTTAGAGCAATAATTCTCAAAAGTTTTCTTTTAAAAGGATTTCAAACCAAGGTATTTAAATTTTTTCAATGATTTATTTTTGTATTTTATGAAAATATTTTTAAAAGAACTTGATGTATTTTTTCCTTAAAAATTAAACTCTATTTTTAATTTGTGGATATCAACTAGTGTTCATGACCTATTTTTTGAAATGGAATGCCCAAAATCTTTAGTGAAATCATAATATGATGTTTATACTCTCACCCTACTTTCACCACTTGATGTTTATAGATAAAGTGGCTCTTATAGGTTCATAATTTAGCTATAAGGAGTTATTTATAATGGGATCATTATTTAGACAACCCCTAGAGTGTGTTTGATTCATTGGTTAAATAGTTACCATGAGGTAACATAAAAATCACACACTAGTATTTGAATTTATTTTATATCCTAGTTTTTTCATCAAAGTTAGATTTCCTAGCATTTTTTTAGTTTAATAGTTCAATTTACATTTTTTTAGTCATTACATTTTTTATATTCTATTTTAACTTATTATTTTGACAATTCATGGAAGTATAATTTATGGATTCCCTAAGCTAGAATTCCAAAATAATTTGGGTATTTTATCTATATTATTTTTTGGGTGAAATATTTTCTTTTTTATATACTTCTGTGGCACTAGTTTTCAACCCACATAGCTCTTGTGCTTAGTTAAGGGGTGGCCAAGGATGGTTTGTGACACCATTAACCTCCATACTTTCATGAAATAAACAATTGTTAAGAGTTATATGATTGGTTATAAATTATTTTAAGTATTTTTAAATTTATTGAGAATCTAGAGTCTCTCAAAGTAAAGTGTATGATTTTTATTCTTTAAGGTCCTAGATGAAAATATAGGGTCTATATTACCCAATATAAGATATATGAAAATATTAAGTGGAAAAGATTTAATGTCATTTTTAATCAATATTTCTATCTAGACACTATGTCCTTAACAAATTCTTTAAACTTTTTATGCCTCTAATAGGGTCACAAGCCAATCATGGAGTATGAAAAATATTTTTGGAGATTATTAATTTCTCTCTGATATCATTTTTAAGGATAGGTTGAAATATTAGTGGTTTAAAATGGTCGTTCTACTTGAAATTCAATCCCAGGTCTTTCTGTTGATAAACCCCACTAAAGAAAAAGTGTTGGACTAGACCCAAATGATAGAGACATATCATGATAGGATTTCAGGATTTTTTGATTCTCCTTTGATTCCTAGTTGGATTTAAAGTGTCTTTCTAGAGAAGAATAATAAGAGTGATGTATCTAGATGGGGGAGTGGAGGTGGTTCTTATAATATATTTTTATCATCTTTTGCTAAATAAATCGGGATAAAACCATTAATTTTCCATTACTATGGAAAGGTATGGAATATTAGCCCAAATTTACTAGAGGCCCTATGTATTTTCATGGTTATGGTTATATGGGACACATTCAAAATTATTGTAGATCAAACCACCCTCCTTGAAGTGGTACGATTTCATCAGCTCCAAGGGGAACCACAAATTATTCTAAAAATTATAAAAAATGGGGTTTTAATGACATATTCATGGAGGAATAGGTGGTTCATCTAATGAGAATATTTATATTAGGTCCAATACTCTGGATTATAATTGGCCTCTATCCCATTTTGAAGTATGAATGTTACACATGGTGGAGCAAGATCTTCTAAAATTAGATGTAGGATCAGTAATTGTGAAAGGTACCATTCTTATTACTTCATCTATGGATACTAATTTATTTGATATAAGTTCCTATCATTAATTTATATATACCCATGTGATGTATTTATTGAATATTATGTCTAATATTATATCATACATCATAGAAGTATCTACATCTTTTGGGAATAAAAGTGATTTTGGATTCTAATTTCCTTCATGCATTATCTTTATATATGAGGTGAACCTATCATTGGATTTGTTTATTCTATATATGGTGATATTTTGTATTATTCTTAGGATTTATTGGATGTACACATTAAAAATACAAAGTAATTATTATCATCATAAGGTAAAATTCATTTCCCCTGATTGGGTCTATCCTTTATTTTATGGAAAATGGGACCTTCAGTATTGTAGAGGTGGATTTCCTCTTCTACAGGTCATTAGGTTAATGTTTAAGGCATAATATCTTATATTAAAGTCAATGAGGGGAGATTTGGGAGTGAGATTCTTTTTGTGGTTAGGTAATTTTTCAAAGTGTTCTCAGAATACTTCTTAGTATAACCTCTTGAGAGGGAGGTCAATTATTATATTGATTTAGTGCCGGAGACATAGCTAATATCATTACCTTAATATAAAATAGAATCAAGTAAATTGAGGGAAATAAAAATTTAGTTTGATTATTTATATGATAATTTATTTATTCAATCAATTTTTATTCCATGTGATACTCTGGTACTCTTTTCTAAGTAATTGAATGAAAATTTTGACTTATGCGTTGACTATAGGAAGTGTAATCACCTAAAAATCAAGAATAAATACTCATTTAATTTTATTGATGCCCTTTTTAATAAATTTTAGGGGAAAGGTGGTTCTAAAATTTCAACCTCTGACTGGGGTGTCCCCAAATCAAGGTGAATAAGTCTAATATTGTTACAACCTCTTTTAGAATAAGATATAGTCATTACAAATACTCAGTGATTATATTAAATCTAACGAATGATCATGTATAATCTATGGATGTTATTAATTATATTTTTCATTGACACCTCAACTCCTTTATCATACTATTAATGAATGATATATTTTTTTATTCTATGACCAAAGAGGAGCATGCACACCACTTGAGGGTTTCTTTGGGGAATCTATGTTGTTAGGACCGAGACGTTTTGATGTGTTCTATTGAAGCTTTAAGAGGTTAGAAATATAGTTGGTTAGGATTATTATATTTAAATAAGAAGATTTTATTTTGTAGTCTTAACATAAATCACATTACTTTTATTAAATCTTTTCAACATATTGAGAATATATAGAGAACATTAGACTAAGTTTTCTAGATAGAGTATATCAGACAAAGGCTTTTGAAACGATGGTTTTAAATTTAGTTTTGTAAATAATTTTTCTCCTATGTTGCATATAAGTTTCATCGGATAGAATTTTAAGTGAATATTAATATGGAGATGCTTTTCTATTTTAAATGTTTCCAAAATCATTATTATTTAAAGATCTCATGATTCAAACATAATAATAATGGGGAAGAAAATTGTTTTTATGCACAAAGTTCATAATAAGATGTTCTAAGATTGTTCACTTGACAAATCCTGATGGAAATAGGTTTTGGATGAGTAGATATTGTGTTCTATGTCTGTAAATTTGTCTAGATAGGGGAATAGTTTTGATGTTTAAGATATGATGTCGAGGAATTTCATCTCGTAAAGTCTAAATGGATGAATTCCAATTATATGGAGATTAATTTTACAAAGGACATCATAAAAAATCTTTAAATAATATCAAATAGATTTAAATTAGAAAAACCAAAGATTGGATAGATGTCATTGATTTATTAAATTGAAGGTTTTGGTTGAAAACATCAGTCATATGTTTCTATATTAAGTTCATCAAATAAAGGATGACATGAAAATGCTATATGTATGGAATTTTAATGCAAGTCATTAGATGGTGGAAGTTTTTAGAGAAATTTTTTTAAAAAAATTTATGATGTTTTTTTGAACATCTTATGACATCTCATTAGATATAAGTTTTTTTAAAAAGTTTTACCACATGATTAAGTGGTATAATGTTGTACAAATCTGAAGGTATTTATGAAAATTCCATAAAGATATCAAATGCGATGATGAAAAGCTGATATTTTAATGTTTGAAATACCCACTACTGGAAACATGATCTTTCCCAACACTTCTATACCAACGGTTTGTAAAAACCGTTGGTATAGCTACCACTTCCCAACGGTTCACCAAAACCGTTGGGAAAGGGCCTAAAAACACACCCTTTCCCAACAGTTTTGGTGAACCGTTGGGAAAGAGTGACCTTTCCCAACAGTTCACCAAAACCGTTGGGAAATGGTGTGTTTTTGAGGCCCTTTCCCAACGGTTTTGGTGAACCGTTGGGAAAAAGAGGAAAAAAATCCAACATACCACCAACTAAACATACTCCCACCCAGAACCTATGCCAACGGTTTTGAAAACCATTGGCATAGGTCTATCCCAACGGTTTTGAAAACCGTTCGGATATGTTCTTTGATTTTTTCCAGATCTACTAACCGATAACATTATATAAATCAAAATTTTAAATAATTATGATAATACATATATATATTTATGAAATTATGTTTACAAAAGTGATGTTAGCTTAGTGGTATAATTGTTCGATTATAAACGAGGGGTCCTCGGATCAAATCCCAGCGGATGTTTTATTTTTGGAATTTATATACCAACGGTTCCATTACCGTTGGTATAGATTTCATATTTCCTATACCAATGGTTTCCAAAAACGTTGGTATAGGTCTATACCAATGGTTTTTGGAAAACCGTTGGTATAGACCTATCCCAACGGCTTACTTGGATACGGTTCTCCAAACCGTTGGTATAGGCTATACCAACGGTTTGGAGGCCTATACCAACGGTTCCAAACCGTTGGTAAAGGTTAGTTTTCCATTAGTGACCATGGATGGAAGATCCATTATTTTCACTTACAAATAGGGATGTTTTTTGATGGAAGGATGGTTTAGTTTGTGAGAAGTTTGAAGAATTATCTAGAATCTCTGAGAAGAATATAGAGAAATTTTTTTGAGTGGTAGTTTTAAATTATATGTTTTCATTGAAGAAAGAAAATAAATAAGAGTTCCCAGATTTTTTTCATCCAAGTGTTACAATATACAGTGGGGTTTCATACACACCCAAATTTGAACAATTCAGATTTAAATAAGTGAGGTTAATCACTAAAAAAAAATAAAGTCAATGAGAAAGTCATTATAAAGAAACATGAGGAAGTCGATTTCTGGATGCATATTTCTCATTAATTGGGTTCAGAAAGATGGTGTTTAAAAATGATCAAATGAATAGGGTCAGAAAGGTAGTAGTCAAACAATTTTAATAGGTTTCAATTGTTAAATAGACATAGTTTCATATCATGTGGGATAAAACAGAATATATGTAGCGGTGAATGAACAGACAGAGTGTAGGAAAGTGATATATGTTTTAAATTGCACTGGATGGAATCTTCTAGAATGATGACCGAACATAGAAATTGTATGAATAAGTGATTATAAATACATTTTATATATAATTACATAAAAAATTTCTTTCATTCTACTAGGAAATAATGTGAAGAATATCTAATTTCAAGAATAGAAATTGTGAAGAAGTAAATGAAGCACAGTGAACACATATTGGATCCTATTGGTGAAGGTTTATATCATTTGTTACAAAACAATTGTTACATATTATATATTTGTAGATATCACATGAATTATTTTTATCACAGCTCATTGAAAATGTAAATATATTTCCCATTTTCCTATAACCACATAGAAATGATTATTTTCTAGTGAATTATATGATATTGATTTATTTCCAAACCATGCCAAGGATTAACTACTATTGGTGAGCAGTGAACCATGTAAATACTTTTTTTATTATAGATTGTTCTCATGTGCTTTTTTTTAGAAAAGTTATAACTCTTTAATAAGAGTTGAAGATTTTTTATAATAAAGAAAATATAAATGAAAAAGATAATTGATCACCCCTCCCCCTCATAGTGATCACACTGATCCGGATTAATCCTTTCAAGTTGTATTAGCAGGAAGATTCTCTTCATTAAATATTTGTTGAAGTATTATGACCTAGTCCTAACTTACATGAATATTACATCGTTTCAGATGAATATTTAGAACATTACAAAAGTACATGCCTGAGGACTGTAATAGTTTAGTTTCCTTGGAAACTTGGAACACAATCTTCTAACTTGGTGAAATATATTTAATGTTTCCCATAAATATCTTTCCCTTTAATAGTTTTCTTAAAACCTTTATTCATAACCTGGGGATAGGAAACATAAGAAATGGGTGAGATCGAATGCTTAATATGGGTAAATAAATGAAATACATAAGCATAACATGAACATAATGGTACAAGAATATAAACATAACATTTGAAGATCATACCCTACATATCAAAGATCAGAAGAATGAGACATGGCATAAATATTGGTAGTATATAATACATGAATCATAAGGTAATCAAGAGCATAGTCCATGACAGAATGAAATAGAAATAAGACATGGAATTTTGAAATACACATAAAAAGGTAATATTAATCTCTACAAGTCAAGGTGAATTGCCAAAACTTAATAAGGAACTTCATTGGGACTACACCTACTAGGTGGGACACACTACCTTCCCTAGTCACAGTAATTTCTTTATAATGGATCGGGTTTTCCCATATTCCCATAGTGGATCGGGTTTTTCCATATTCTATAGTGAACCAAGTTTCCCCATATTAGATAGTGGATCAAGCCTGTCGACTTGAATCCCACCATTATCTTATGATATATAAATCATTACCCAATTCATGGGGGGGGGGGAGATATAGGTCCCACTAATCTCATAATGAAATCATACATAATTTTTTCACATAAATCATAAACAATCATATCATAACCCATTAAATGAAATTGGTGTCATAAACATGTAATCATATCTTAACCAGTGGAAATTGGAAAGGTTTAATAATAATTTAATCCAAGCATAACCCATGAAAAGAAGTTAGTTTTATTAGAATATAACCCATGAATGAGAAACATGTTTCATAAACATATAAATTTTGAAATAGAAACGAGTTTAATGGACATTATTCTATAAAGATATAAACCATTCATATAAATAATATGAATGGAACCTTTGGACCATTTCCCCCAAAAAACATGAGTATCACCAACACATGTAATCTTAGATGGAAAATAATTTTGAAATGTTTTTTAAAAAAATTTCTTGTAAAAAATATCCTTTTTATTTAGAAAAAAAATGTTTTTAAAAAATATAAACCTTTTATTTCTTATAAAATAACTTGATTACTTATAAAGGAATCTAGAAAACCATATTCATTTAAAAAAATAAAATAAAGTTGAAAATATTTTGAAAATATTTTCCCTTGAAAATGTAATCTTGAAATTTTTTTGAAAACCATTTATTTGAAAACTTATAAAAGAATATTTAAATAAATTTCAACACCTTTTTCTTTAGAAAAACATTCAAAACATATAAATTAGGCCTTTTAAATCCATAAAACCATTTTCTATGAATAAAACCTTTTGAAAACATATAAAGGGATCCTTGAAAATTCATTAAAACACTTTTTAAACATATTTTTTTTGAAAACATTATTCATTGAAAATAAATTCAGAAACAATGAATGGAAAAAATGTTAGATTTTTTTTAAAATTAATATTTTAAACTTGTAAATGAAGCTTCAAAGGAAGAAAGACCATGACAACAGATGAATATATACATTCTGAACATTCCATTTGCACTGTAAAAAGTTTATAAAAGTGACTTAATCAGAAAATGAAAATAAGATTCCTTTTTTGAAAAAACTTTGGTTTCAAAGGTAAAACATGAGTAATTTTTTTTATAGAAAATAGGATAATAATAGAAAATTTTCAAAAACATCTTTAGAAAATATGATTTTAGAGGAATATAGATTTACAACCATAGAAGAAGATAAAGTTATATTTTTTTAAAAACACTTTCCCAATTATCTTTAGTACCAAGGAGTAGAGAATAGTAATAAAACATGAATTTATGATGAATAAATAAAGTATAATAAAAATAATGAGTTTTATTGAAATATGTATCATAAGGTTTCATCAATTAAAGCATAATCATAAACAATCCCGATAAATGATGAGATTGTTGCAATAAACTACAACCACTTGGTAACTTAAAATCATACTCCCCATGTAATAAAATGAAATTAAATAAAGATTAAAATATAATGTAAATAAGAATATTCTTGATATAAAATATCAAATGGTAGTGTATACACCTCATATAAGAATATAGTTTCATAACATATCATGTGTCTGAAATAATGAAAATTCAGACAAAATTCATTTACTAATTTGGTATTTTTTGAAACATAAAACCTATGAAAGAGAGATCATATAATGGATATGTAAATACCCATAAATTTAATTATAATAATCATAAAATAAATACATGGGTATTATAATCCCCACATATAATAAATTGGAGGTGAACATGGCTTGTATCACATGGGAAATAAAAGTGAGACGAGAAAACCCTTACCATAATTATTGAATTTAATCGTACACATTAAAACCTTTTGTATAATAAATATAAATTTATCATAAATATTCAAAAGAACCATAGTATTATATATAATACCATATATAATTTTTTATGACTTTATATTACCCATTTATTTACAATTCTATTTAAATGTTACATTTTGGTTAAAATCCGCTTTGTTTTTCTTATATGTTTTGGCTTGTTATTACTTATCCTATTAGTTAGATATTGATTTAATTATTTAAAAAATTTAAATAATGATATATATATATATATATATCATATATATTCAGTATATATATAAACTATTAAATATAGAAATATAAAATGGAATACACCATTCATGGAGACGATAGATCATACCTATGCAGGAACATTGTTTCCATTTTGTTGTCATATTGATAGAAAGAAAGTAATTGACTTATATATATATATAATATAATTATATTAAAATTATTATGTCATAAATATAATATATTTTTAGTAAAACCATATTTAATTCATTCCATTTATATTGTGAATGGATCACATCACTTTGAGGAGGTTGTAGTCCACACGTCCCCAAACGAAGTTATCATATTCACACAAAATGGAAATCATGAGGGTATGTTTTATATAATAATTACAAAAGTATAAATAAATAAAAAATATCATTTATTTCATATAAAAATATATTTTCCATCATAATTCCCAATCATGATAGATGGTAAAGGAAAAATGTACGACACCATTTTGTTAGGTGGTAAATCACCATACACAAGAATGGTAATTTCATTACACATTAGATGGAAGTGTGTGTAAGTGAAGGTCAAAACCTCTGAATAAAAAAATATCAGTATATTGGGGATACATAGGTTATTATATAATTGTTGAATAAGAATATTTTATGTGGTGGACAATGAAAACAAAAAAGTAGCTTGAGGAAGGATACTGCCTCTTCTTTGGGTAACTCTTCATGGTTTCAACCAAATAGATTACTTGGTTCAATTTATTTACAAATATAGGAATATATAATGTTTGGAGGGATTTTAGGATATTATTTTATCTGAGTTTGTGTGATCCAAATGGCTTTATAGGTGTGAATAAGTGGGAGGGGTGATTGCTTTTTTATAGTGGAGGAGGTGTGATATTCTTGTAAATTTTTGAAAAGGGAATTCCACCCACGTTTTTACTATTACAAGTGGCTCCCATAATGGTATTAATTTTATAAAATCGAATATAGGGTTAAAATATGGCCATTAAATGGATTTTGGAAAATGTTATATGTTTTTTTGGCCCCTAAGTTTGAGGTTTAGGTCTTTGTTAAGCGAATTTTTTTTTCTCAATCGCTGTAATTAATTTTAATCACATTCATTAATAATATCTTGTAAAAAACTAAATTTAACTAATTAGTCATTATACATTATTATTATTTTCATAAATATTTAATCAATTTTTTCAAATTAAAATCACATAAGTGGTATAAATTAATTTTAAATTAATCCCACAGAAGTGTCACACCAACGTGCTTTTAAGCGAAATGGTCAAAAAGTTTGAAATGTTTTTATATCTAATTTCAATGTTAAATTGGTTAAAATGAGTTAAATTAGATTAATTGGTGTATAATTGATATAATTATACTTTAAAATCAATCTAAAACATAAGTTAACTATATAAATAAATTATATGAAAAATCATTTTTGAATTAGAATTCAGTGTTTTTCACTATTAATTAAAAAATAAAACTTCTCATAAAAATACCAAAAATTCACCCAAAGTAATTTTTATATTAAAATTTAAAATCTGAAGTTTATTTTTTAAAATAAGAATTAAAAAAGTTTCAAAAATCATATTTAAACTGGGAACTCCATCAAAAGTTAGTAACATTACCTTTTAAAAAAATACATCTTCTTTTTCATAAATTTGGATCTATTCCTATATTATACATTTAAAATATATTGGATATGTATAATAATTATTCATTGAATATATAATATATTAATTTTATTAAATACATTAATCAAAGTGGGTTGTTTTATTTATTGAGATAAAATTTTGTTGGTATATAGAAAAATATTTTTCTTAGAAAAATAATTTCTTTATTTTCAAATAGTTATTATGATCACTTAATATAATTGATAACCAAAGGATTAATTTTATATATGATTATAAATAATATTTTTAAAATTTATTTAATCTTATCCATAACTTCCATTCCAATGGATAGGTGGTATCTATACTATTTTATTAATAATATTAATTGTATCTTGTAGTTTGGTAAAACTTGACCTTATATGTAACAATAGCTATCGAAGGGACTCATAATTTCGTATAATACAAGACAAAATTAGTGTTTCATATACGACAAGATAATCTAAGTGTTGAGTGTATCTAATTTTTGACTTGGTGTTGTGTATAACACGATCCACACCTAGCGATTTTGTATAAAAAATATATATTCCGTGTTGTGTGAAATGTAAAATATCAAAAGATTAAATTAATTTGAAAAATAATAATTTAAAAAATATCAGGGTGTTACATTCAGCGAACCTTAAAATGAATATCTCCCTAAAAATTCTTCTAGTCTATCGAAGCTATAACACTTGAAATTTCTATTCTTAGAATCCCATATCATAAAAATGAATACAAAAAATTTCTTTAAAAAGGGAAAGATGAAAACATAACAGTTTCCCAAAGTTACACATAACTAGGTTTCCACATAGGATAACATAAGTGGGAAGTGAAAACATGTACATGAAAGAGGAATATAACTATCAAGTTCTGATGGAGAGTGATGGAGAACATGGTTACAAGAAATTTAACAATCACAATGCTATAATAATTTGATTGTCTAAGGGGTTATTTTATTCATAAATAATGAAGGTACTAGGATAAATTTTTTGGTTTCAAGATCCTTTTTACAAAAGTAGAATAATTTTCATTAAAATATATACTTACACGATTTCAGGTAAACCTTACCCTTTTTTGTGCCTTGATCAACTTAAAATTCATCTCTCATTCCTAGAAATGAAGGAAAATTTATCATTCCTAAATAATTAATAGATCATGAGATCAATTAATAGAATGATAGGTCATTCTATTTGTCTATATCACAACACAATTTTAATAAAAGTTAACCAATATACATAAATCCTCATATGATGCGATTATAATTTAACCTCTAAAACCTAATCTAAAGTTTAACATAAACCATTACATAAATGGTTAACCTTATGGACCTTGTAAAAGATATAAGTAAAAAACTTTTTAAAGAAGGTTACTACATTCAAAATTTACTTAACATTGATCCCAGATATATCATATGGTATCACTTGGTCATCACATTCCAGACATGTGAATTCCTTCATCATGAATTCTATTGAAACATGGTAATAACCTAAATTACCATAAATCCTTATTGAAAACATGAATGTTTACTGATTACAAAATTTATTGGATATATTTCTTAAATCAAAAAAATCCAAAAACTTCATCAATGATAACATAAAAAACTTTTCAACAAATCCTTAAATAATTCCAATGTAATTTGTAACTTCTAATTTACTTTTTCATATCCAATATATCTTTATATAAAACTCATTATCTTAACATAAGAAACATATTAATAATTATCTTCTCTTAGTCAAAATTTCACCTTGCCAGTAAATCAATTTTCTAGTCAATCAATACCATTAAACATATTCTTTCAAATCCTTAGTCAAAAACATAAACTGAACAATCCTTATATATTTGAAAATTTTAAATTCTTCAATCCAAATACATAAACAATTTTATTATTATAATTCATCCTTAATACATTAAAAAATATTCCTCATTCCATTTCTTAATACCAATTTCCTTTCACATTTCATCTATAGTCTCATAATCATTATCAATATAACCATTACTCATACCACCTTACTGATTACCTTTAATATCTTTCCACTTAGGACATCTATTTTCAAAATTCCCATTCATTCCAAATTTAAATCATTCAACTATTCATAATACCTTAAGGAGGACAATATTTCTATTGATTTAATTAACTAATATTTTTATTTTTCTTTGAAGTTAATTACTTTGTGTCATTTTTCATAGTAAAAACATATTTATATTCCCTGATACATTCACTTGGTAGTTTCTTCCCACATTCCTGACATGTAGGAAATCATATCTTTTTTCCTACACGGTCTCCATTTTTAGAATTCTCAGAAAAATATTTCCTTCTCTTCCTTGGTGAGTCCGAGAGTTCATTAAGGTACATATTGATAATCAAGTTCTATGAAAACTGATTTGGCATGTTCATAATGACCTTTTCTCCAATGATCATTCCATTTAACTTCTCATCATCAAATTTTTCATCACATTCAACATTAAACCCATTAATTTTTGTTCCTTCCATTGACTAAAACCATAAATATTAGTGTGAGAAACATTTATCATAACAGAAAAGCCTCAAAATCATGAAAAATCACATATATAATATCTAAATCATGACACCTAATTTTTTAATTGATGACACCTTAGGTTTATCCTAGGTTATTCAAAGTTATATTTTACTTAAATCATTTATTATGGTATGTAATGAGTTTGTGAATTACCAAATCATATCCCTTGGGAGTTTCAAACCAGGTGTGCAACAAGGCCCATTGCGGTGAACAAGTTCCCGATCGACTGTTGCATGATACAGTGTTTTCGGGGGTTTTTACCCCTAGGTACATATATACTAGAACCACATCCACTTGTAGAATCCATACAAAGATTTATTTATAGGATACTAGTCACTATATCCTTTACCAAAATTATAGTACATTTTACTAAACATTAACAAATCCTCAGAGACATACCTAAACATATCATTTCAAATATACTATGGGATATCACTAATGTTTTCTCATCCTAGTTTCCAAATGTTGACTAAACCTTTACTTTGACACAAACTATAGTGACCTAGGATTAAAATTTATGTATATAACATCATTTTAGATGAATATTCATTACATTAAAAAAGTAAATGCCTGAGTTCCACAATAGTTTAAGGTCTTTGGAAACTTAGAACAAAATCTTCTAACTTGGTGAAATATCTTCAATGTTTCCCATAAAGATCTTCCCCTTTAGTATTTATACTTAAAAACTTTTCTTCATAACCTGGGGAAAGGAACATAAGAAAGGGATGATCTTGAATGATAATTAAGGTAAAATAAAAGAAATACTTATGCATAACATTAATATAAGGGTACGATAACATGATCATAACATTTTAAGATCATACCATGCAAATCAAAGATCAGAAATATGAGACATGGAATAAATATTGGTAGTTAATAAGACATGAATCATAAGGGAATCAAGAGAATAATCCATGAAATCATAATATAGGAATGAGACATGGAATTGTGTAAGACTCATAAACATGTAATATCATTCCCTATAAGTCAAGGTGCATTTCTAAAACTTAACAGAGCACTCCATGGGGACTAAACCTACTACCTGGGACACACCAACATTCCCAGTTATAGTACTTTCCTTGTAAGGGACCAGGTTTCCCCATATTCCCATACTGGATTGGGTTTCCCCATCTTCACAAAGTGGGTTGGGTTTCCCCATATTCCATAGTGGATTGGGTTTCCCTATATTCCATACTGTAAAAATCTAACTAAATTAAATCCCATCATTATCTCATGAGATATAAATCATTACCCAATGAATTGGAGGGAGATATAACTCTCACCCATATCATAATTAAATGATACATACATGATCCCAAAAATCATAAAAAATCATATCATAACCCATTAAATGAAATGAGTTTTATAAACATGTAATAATAACTTAACCTCTGAAAAAAACATGTTTTATAATAATTTCATCAAATCATAACCCATGAAAATTAGTGGGTTTTATAATAATATCTCCCATAAAAGAAAAACTAATTTCATCAACATATAACCCATTAAAGAGAAATGAGTTTCATAAACATTATTCCATAAAAAATTCACCATTTAAAGAAATAACATGAATGGGACATTTGGATCATTTCCCTAGAAAGACACGAGTAACACCAATAGATTTCATCTTATATGGAAAATAATTTTGAAATATCCTTTGAAAACATTTCTTGAGGGAAACAAACTTTCTTATTTGAAAAAAAATATTTTTAAAATCATAAATACTTTTGTAAAACCTTTTATTTCAAAATTAATTTAAGTACTTATAAAGTAATATAGAAAACAATATTCCTTGAAAACATATTAAAGAAACTTGAAAAAAATTTGAAAACCTTTTTCCTTGAAATCTTAAGCTTGAAAACTTTTTGAAAGAAATTTCTTTTAAATCTTATAATGAAATTTTAGAATTATTTTTACAAACCTTTTTCTTTAAATATAATTTCAAAATTTATAAATTATGATTTGAAATAATTTAAATCCTTTTCTTTGGAAAAACCTTTTGAAAACATATAAAAGAAGCTTTTAAAATCAATTAAAACACTTTTTAAACATAATTTTTTTTGAAATTTTTTTTCTTTGGAAATACCCTTAAAAATAATGAATTTCCAAAATATTGTGATTTTTTCTTAAAAAGGTATTTTTTAATCTTCAATGGAAATTCATTCATGTAGGAAAATAAATCCATACTTTCTAAACATTCTATTTGTACTGTAAAAAGTTTAGAAAAGTTTCTCGATCAGAAAATGACAAGAAGATTCCTTTTTTAAAAACATTTTTTGAAAAGGTAAAATGTTATTTTTATTAAATATCATAGAATAAAAGTATAAATTTTTTGATAACATCTTTAGAATTTTTTTTAAGGAACACATATTTACGATCGAAAAGGGAGATAAAGTCAAATTTTTATAAAAACACTTTATCAATTATCTAGAGTACCTAGGAGTGGAAAAAATGGTACAAAACCGTGAATTTATCATGACTAAATAGATGATAATAAAATTCATGGGTGTTATTAAAATATGGATGAAAAGGTTTCATCAATTAAAGAATAATCATAAAAAATTTGGATCAATGATGAGATTATTGCAATTAACAGTTACCACTTGGTAACTATAAATAATACTCCCCATGTAATAAAAAGAAATTAATTGAAGCTTAAAATATCATGGAATGAATTATATTAATGATATAAAATTTCAAAGGGTATTGTTTACACATCATATAATAATATATGTGCATAACATGGAATGTGTCTCAAAGAAGGTAAATTCAGACGAAATTATTTTACCGATTTTGTAACTTTTGAAACATAAAACCCATGTAATAAATATCATAAAATGGATATGTAAATAAACATAAATTTAAGTTTAGTAATAATATAATACATCCATGTAAAACATATACACCACATATAAGAAATAGGAGGTGAACAAGGCTTGTGTCTCATGGAAAATAAAAGTGAGACTAGAAAATGGTTACCTTATGTCTTGACATTCATCATACTCATTCAAAGATTCTATATAATAAATGTAATTTTACTATAAATATAAAATCAATAAATATTATTATATTTAATACCAAATATTATTTTTATGACTTTTTATTACCAGTTTATTAACAAATCCATGTTAATGTTACGTTTTGGGTAATATCCGCTTTGTTTTTTGTATATGCTTTGGATTTTTATTCTTGATCCTCTTACTTAGATTATGATTTAATTATTTATAGAATTTAAATTATTATATAAATATCATATATATTCATTATATATGTAAACTATAAAATATAGAAATATTAAATGGAACACACCATTCATGAAGACGGTTGGCCATACATATGCATGAATGTCATTTCCGTTTTATTATCATATTGAAAGAAAGAAAGTAAATGAAATATATGTATATATATAATATTATTATAATATAATTATTATTTAATATATATAATATAATTTCACTAAAACCGTCCTTATTTCATTCCATGTATAGTGTGATTGAATCACATCGCTTTGAGGAGGTGGTAGTCCACACATCTACAAATGAAGTTATCGTATTTACACAAAATGGAATGAATGAAGTTATGTTTTATATAATAATTATATAATAATTAATACATATTAAATATAATATATATCATATAAAAATATATTTTCCATCATAACTAGCAACCAAAAAAAGGTGTTAAAGGAAAAAAAACAACATCATTTTGTGAGCCGATAGTTCAATGTACACAAGAACGGTAAGTTCATTACCCATTAGATGGAAGAGTGTGTAATTGTAGGTATAAAACTTAGAATAAAAAAATATAAGTATATTTAGGATACTTTGGTATTATATAATAATGTAATAATACTATTTTATTTGATGGATAATGACTATAAAATAATGGATCTTGAAGAAGGATGCTACCTCTTTTTTGAGTAACTTCTCTTGGTTTTCACCTAAGGGATTCCCTGGTTGGATTTATGAAACAAAATTGGATTCTAGAATTCATGGAGGGATTTTTAGAGATTATTTGAGAAGTTTTTGTCTAGATAAATTTATTTAGTGGTGTAAATAATTTGGAGTGGTGAGTGCCTTTTTATAGTGGAGGAGGAGTGACATTCTTTTAAATTTTTGAAAACTGAATTCTACCGACATTGTTTATATGAAACATTTATAAAATAATGGTAAAGGTTATAATAAATGTAATATATGGTATAAAAATGGTCATCCAACGTATTTTGGAAAAATTTTAAGTCATTTTGGCCCTTAAGTTTAAAGTTTTGTCCCTTGTTAAGCAATTTTTTCTCTTAATACCTATAATTAATTTTAATCAATTTCACTAATACTTTTGGTAAAATACTATGTTAACCTAATTAAAAATTATAAATTATTCTCATTTAGAATATGGAATCAATTTTTCTAAATTTAAATTGTATAATTTTCAGATACTAATTTAAAAGTAATCCTGTACACGTATCATGACTACAAGTTTTTAAGCGAAAAGGTCCAAAAGTTTGAAATATTTTTATATCCAATTTCAAAGTGAAATTGGCTAAAATGATCTAAATTGGATTATGTGATATATAATTGATCTAATTATACTTTAAAAACTATTTAAAATATAATTTAACTATATGAATAAATTTTACAAAAGTCCAGTTTTGAATTAAAATTCAGTGGTTTTCAACATTCATCAAAAAATGAATGTTCTTAGAAAAACACCAAAAATTCACCCAAAGTAAATTTTGATATTAAAATTTCTTATATAAAGTTTATTTTATAAAATAAAAATTATAAATGGGTCAAAAATTATATTTAAAATGATTTCTCCATTTAAAGGAGGTAAAATTATCTTATAGAAAAATACATCATTTTATTTATAAATTTAGATTTATTATTATCTTATACCTATAAGATATATTTGATTAGTATAAAAAATATTTATTGAATATATAATATATAAATTCTATTAAAAAAATGTATCAAAGTGTGTTGTTTTATTTTTTGAGATAAAATTGTGCTTGTACATGGAAAAATAGTTTTATTATAAAAGTAATTTATTTATTTTTAAATAGTTATTACATTCACTTATATTAATTTATAAACAAAGGATTAATTTTATATACATGTGTAAACAATATTTTCATAATTTAGTTAATATTATTCATTAATTCTATTCCAACACCTAAGTGGTAGCTATAATATTTTAATAATGATATTAATAGTATCTTGTAGTTTGGTAAAACCTGACCTTGTGTTTAACCAAAGTCATCGAAGGGATTCATAATTGTGTGTAATACAAGAAAAAAATAGTTTTGAGTGTAACTATAGATGATATAATTGTTTCATGCATCAAAATATTGACTTGGTGTTGTGTACAACTCAAGCCACATATAATGATTTTATATAACAAAACCTTTATTCAATATTGTGTGAAATTTAAAATATCAAAAGCTTAAATTAATTCAAAAACAATTAAAAAAATCTTGGGATATTGCATGAAGTTTAAGGAAAATATAATTTTCCATGGATGTTCAGAATTCTGTGAACATTAAGGTTATTTCAGTTTTCAATGGAAAGAAATCTCATAATTTGATATATATAATGTTACCTTGTCTTATTTCCATTGTCTATAAATTTATTGGAGTTGTTATAGATGGTCTCACACCCAGTTCTAAGGGAGTTCCCCTAATAGCTAATAATAAGAAAAATTTGAAGAATGATGGCTGAACCAGAAATTATATAATTTACTCACTATTTTAAAGCAATTTTCCTAGATTTAAATTAGTTGGAATAGAAAAAGGAATATGGTAAAAGTGAATAACATCTTTTAATAAAATATAAAAGTTAATAAATCAAAGTTTAAAATTTAAATATTGAAATATAGAGATATTAAATGGGTGATTATGAATTTTTTGGTGAATTATTTATAATAGAAAATGACATTTTTAACTCTATAAGATATCATAGTGAGAAGTTGTAATATTCAACCATTTTTGGAAAGATATTAAAAATCCTTTCAGATAAATTTGATGAAAAAGTTTTACCATTAGAAGATAGAGATTTTGAAACTCTATCTCTGGATAATCTATATAACAATATCACCACTTATGAAATGCAAATAGAAAATGTTATGAATAAAAAGATAAGGATGATTAGTAAATTTCATTCAAAGATTCCAAGAAATAAAATTCTTATAAATTTCTCAAAGAATAAGATATTTAATCTAACACTGAATAAGTGGTTAATTTTTTTGATGAATTTATATCCTTGTTTTCTAAAAAGGTGAAAAAATACATAGGAAAGTACAAAGGAAAGTTACTGCTTAAATAATTTTTACATGCAGATGCTATAAATGTTTCTATTAATTTTATATAATGAAAGGAAGTTAAATAGAATGATAAATATGATAGAAACTCAAGTATATTGCTAAAAAATAATTTAGAAAATCCAAATCCTATTTTGAGGAAAAGGATAAGAAGTTCTCTACATACAAAAGGAGAAACTATTTGTTAAAGTGTGAGGAAGATGATTAAAGTGAAGAAGAGGATGATAAATTTTTGTGATAATTATATAGAAAAAATTCTTATTTAAAAATATAATTATGAAACATTCACTTGAGATGACAGAGACTCACTCGGGTGGTTGATGGAGACTCATTTGGGGTCTGATTTCTCCCACACAGTGGTGTGGATAAATCTCCCTTGGATCCCTCTTACCTTCCAAAATCTCTCATTTATACAAAGAAATAGTGATGCACTTGGATATTTTCTCTATGCAGATGATTTTATTATCTATCTCAAAAATTCCATGGTATCTCGACATTTCAGGGAAATGGACTTTTCCACCCCCCCAACACAAATCCTTCTACGAGTAGGGGATATTATATTTTAGTGGAAGACCTTTTTGTATCCTTATCCAGATTTCTTTTTCACTTAATGTCACTTTTAAAGGAACTAACTATCTTCTAATAAAAATAAATGATATGGGTTCTCTGATCCTAGGCTTATGGTTAGTTTTTCTCCTTGTTTGTCTATACCCCCAAAGTGTGATGGTCAGCCTTTCTTGGCTTATACTAGTTTGAATAACACAATGGGGGTCTTTTTCACTTCCTATCCTTCATCTTGCCACTCAAGTGATGCCTCCTCTTCCTCATGAGCTAGTAACACCCCCTGAGTTAGTTTCACCGCCTTGGTCTCCTCCATTGCCAAATGGCCTTCTATTTTTACATGGTGCTATATCAATTGGAACTAGACCTAGGATTACAAATTAGTTAGCATTAGACTCTCTCAGTGATCCCTAGGATGTTCATTCACTGTGTAAAGGTGGTCTTCTACTCCTTGGATCCAAATCCCTGAGATCCATTCCCTTTTGAATGCTCACCCATTTCCATGTCAAAGGGATACTATGTATTATCAGATGTTCTAGACGAACCAGTCCCAAATTTCAATGCTTTCACTTATCCTACTAGTGGTGTATTCATATAATCTCATTCCAAATGTTATTTGGATCTCCATTATTCATATATAATTAGCTTCTTGACATAAGTGTCCAAATCGTAGAATCACCTCCTTCAATAATATCTCTAATTATTTTCAATTCCCAAGGCCTGGGTGCCAAAGTGAAGACTATATTCCCCTCTAAAGAGTTTTATCATGTTAAGGCCTCCCTTATAGTGGTTCATGGACTGAATCCTCTTATTGCAAAATAATTTTTATATATTATTAAAATGATTATTTGTGTCTAGTTATATACCTGTTGAAAATATTTATTTTTCTAGAGACTATAAAATATATATATTTTGCGATGTAATTTTTTGAAATGGTTCATTTTCATTTGGATCCTATCACAAATTAATATTTATGATTGGATCCCATCACAAATTACCCAAAAAATACTTTAATTTCCAATTGTGTTACTGAGGGGGCTAAACCAAAAGATAAGGGTAATTTTTCTAATTAAACATCTTAAAATAAAAATTTATATCCATATTCTGATTTTACCCTATCCTAAATTATAATATACGGTTATTTGAAATCATTTTAATTGGGAATTAATTTATTAATTTTTATTCTTTTGGGAAATTTTCAAGTGGTTTCCAAGAAGGTCCGCTCCCCCACTTATAAAATGGAACCTTCTACCCTTATTTATTCACACATATTAAGCCATTTATATAAAAAAAATACCTACCAAAATATCTCCCCAACATCTTTATACTTGTGCTATAGTTATTGGTCTTCTTAAAATACCACCCATATAGTCCTTAATAAGAAATCCAAATGAGGTTTTTCCAAGTGAAGGTAATTGTCTTCACTAAGATCTTTCTTTTTTAATTATTCTCTTTTAAACTTAATTAATTTATTAATAATTATAATATAATAACACTAGTATATATCATATAATTATATGTTATTATATTTATGGAAAAAAATATGTCCATCTTCTCTTTTATCAAATTGGAAATGAAACCCTTGATCGTGTGAACGACATAATATTGCGTTGCGAACCAATGTAATTTGTTTTCCATCACCACTTACCACAATTGGATATAATTATGGATTTAATATATATAAATTA
Organism: Viscum album; assembly: GCA_963277665.1. Taxonomy (NCBI): domain Eukaryota; kingdom Viridiplantae; phylum Streptophyta; class Magnoliopsida; order Santalales; family Viscaceae; genus Viscum; species Viscum album. Next base: position 379,586,546 of record OY728160.1, on the reverse strand, counting down.
TATTTATTAAATAATTATAATTCTATAATTATAACATGATATCAACCTTATTACCTTCCAATCCTTTGTAAAATGTGAATGTTGCTCATGAGTATGTTTGGATTATCACCTCCACATAACGATGTGATAATTTTTTCATTTTATTTTGAAATAGACGGTAATAAGGATAGGTTTAATAAATATATATGATATATATTATACAATAATAATTTTTTAAAGGTGAAATATTATTTACCTTTCTTTCATTGCATCCATTAAAAAAATGGAAATATAGTTCATGCTTACATACATTCTACCCTCTCCATGAATAGTGTAATTCATTTTTCTATATAAATTTTATGTATTAATATAACTTAATATATATTATATTTATATCATGTTTATAATTATATATATTATTAAACCATGATCAAAGTAAAAGGATCAAAACTACAAAACCAAAACTTACATGGAAAACAAAACAATTATTACCCGAAACACCGAATTTAACAAAGAATTGTTAATAAAAAAGGTGAAAAAATACTATAATTAAATAATATAATGTGTGATGTGTATGAGTATTATTATTTAATAGGTGTATAATAAATCTATATTTATTATACAATAGGTATAATCACGTATGAAGAAATTCAGACCTAAGGTAAGGGTTTCTCTTCTCACTTTTACTTCTATGAAACATATTCTATATTAACAATTTATTTAGTTTTATGGTGTATATAATATCAATTAATTTATTTTATGATTATTCTCATAAAAATTAAGGTATATACATATCCATTTTAGACTCTTTCTTTCATGGGTCTTATGATTCCAAAGTTACTAAAGTGGTTAGGGTAAATTTCAAAATATCATCATTATTTGAGATTTTTTATGTTTGAGTATCAATTGGAAGAATTATATGTTATTTATATTATGATAGTAATATATTTTTTGAAAATATGGTTACTTTTGAAAATTATAATTCATCCATTCAATTTACTCTTTTAGTTACTCAAAAGATCAAAAAATAATTTTTAGAAAAAAACTTTATTTCCTCTTCAGTTGGGAATCTTTTTCCTCCACATCCATGTATTATAAAAATGTTTTCAAATTTTTATTATTATTACTATATTATTGTTTAAATCCATTTTTTCCATTATATTTTTTTAAAAATGTTTTAAAATGAATAATCCAGTTGTTTTCTGAATGATGTACTTTTTTTATTTTTTACAAAAGTGTCAAAGGAATATTTTATTTTAACATATCCAGAATCAATGGTATTTCCTAACATCATTACCTATAAATTATTTATATATTTCTTTATATGTTTCCATTATCCTTTTAAAATAATTTTATTTCATAATATTCTTGAAATTCATAGTTTTTGAAAGTGAATTTCAATGTAAAATGGGTATTTTCCTCAATAAATTTTTAATGAAATTTTACGGTATTTCTATTACTCAATAACAAAAACCACTATATTACTTATGGTATATTTGGAATATGATTTAATTATACCATATTTGTTATATATTTGGATGTTTTATGGTCATTTTGAATGGGGATATACTATTCAAATACCATTCACCATATTACTTTGAATGGTTTATGATATGTTTATTGATTGGATAAATTATCTACATTTAATATGATAGTTTTAAATATGATTTTTTATATTGATTATGTTTAACACCTTTAATATGAGGAATGGATTGGACTTAGTACGTGATGGGAGAGTCACATTATAGTCTCTCGATGCATTGGTAGGTCACATGAGACAAACGAGCTAAGGTATTTGGCACAGGATTTACACATTCATGTAAGATGTATTTGAACATGGACTTGGGGGTATGTTTATAATGCCTAAAATTTTGAATTAATTCATTATGAGATTAGTTTTTGATGAAACTATGGTTATTTTATTTTTTATGATACCCATAGATAAGTTTCAAGATCATGTAATTATTTATATGGCATTATTTGGTCATTATTTATTCCTTCAATGTTATTCATAATTATCATGTTATTGATTAAATGGAATTTATTTTTAGATATTTACATTAAAATATTTATTATGACTTATGTATTTATGATATATTCTACTGTACACATACCATAATTGAGAATCTGATCTCACCCATTTCTTATATTTCCTTTCCCTAGGATGCTAAGAAATATGTTATGATTGATATGTAGTAACATGATAAAGGGAATAGTGGTATTTTGAAAGATAATACTATGCCTTATTTTAAAATTTTAAAGGTAATTTTAGTTTCAAGTATGTATCTAGTTTTCTAATAATACTAAACTATTAAATCCTTTATGACGTGATCACATGTATCTAGAACTAATGTAATAAAGTAATCACCAACTTATAGTTACTAGGGCCAAGATCTTTACATGAATAGTATTGGATCTGAGTAGATTATGACTATATTAGGATATTTGACTAAAGTTATGAACAACAACCTTTCCCGTATGGAACATATTATTTATTAATAGTGTGATTCATTGATGTTGGACCACTTTATATGGTGGAAACATACATCATTTAATGGAACTAAAAATCCATTGACATCTGAATAGTGGATCAAGTCTCTAGAAAATATTTTTATGGATTGAGAAGTAATGATAGGAAGAAAGATATTTTGATAGTGTATTGTTTAAAAGAATTTGTTGTTCAATGGTGGTTTTTGAAAAAATAAAAATTAGGATGAGAAGATAGATAGAATAGACTGAATTATTTTTAAGTGATGTTTTTTGAGAAATACTCTCCTCATGATAAATAAGATGTTATTGAAATACAATTCCACAATCTAGGGTATAAGGAAGATAAAAGTGTTACTAATTATGAGGAAAACTTTACAAGAGTATTAGGGGTGATATAAACTATGTACACAATATGCAAAGTAATATCGACCATTTATTTAATGGGATTAAGACAATACTTTGAAGGGATCTAATCTCTCAAACATTTTTTTCTTCTTATGAAATAGAAACAAAATCTATATGAATAGTGAAATAATTCTCCATGTCATATATTATTAAAGGAAATTAAGAGAATATGATGATAAATTAGGACTAAGAAAAAAATAAAAGATTCAAAAGAAGATAAAGGATGGAACTAACCACATTTGATAATTTCAGAAACAAACACCCATGTGTCTTCTTAAAGGGAAAGAGAGTTTATTTCATGTGTGGATAGAATTTCCACCATGAACATGAGTTTAAGGGTAATAAAAAAGCCTATAATGTGTAGTGTTTCAATTATTAGAATATGGGGAACTGGGAAAATGAATTCCTGAAGTGTCTTAAGAATTATCTTAGAAAATGAAAAAGGAGAAAGGTAAAGCTTATACAATTACAACATTTGAAGTTGATATACTTTAAGTTTTAATAATAAGTACTTTTATCCTAAAATCACACTTTATTTGATTCAATATCTATGAAAATTTTTATATTTTTCAGGGATATTGAATCATAACTTGACACTCGGAGGAAAGAATTAAAAATCAAGAAACTTAGTGTGAATCTAGTTATCGAGTGATTTCTGTTAAGGTGAAAAACTATTACCTAATTAAAAAAATGGTTTTTATATTTATGTTTGGATTTTAAATAGTACAATTTTTTGGGGTTCTTTTAAATTTGAGGATTTTTTAATTAATAGATGATTCATAAATTAAAATAGAAAAAAATACTGAAATAAAAATGTTGTTCTTTAACTTTATTTCTAAATAATTGATGGCATTTTAACCCCTTATATATTTATAGTTTTGTGTTCATTAAATATTTCATGACCATGTTATCTATCACTCTATATTAGTATTTAGATGTTTATTTTCTAATCCATGACTATTTCTTACTACCCACCGATTTTATCCTTATATGGTAACCAGATTATGTGTAATTTTAGGTAATATTTATGTTTCCCATTCCCCCTTTTCAAATAAAGTTTTATGACCCCACAATATAATATGGGTTTTCAAAAAACATATTTTAAAATATTTAATAATTGATGGCTGAGCTAAAATTTAAAGGGTGTAATTTATTTAGGGGGTGTATAATGTAACAACCCAAAAAATTATATGAAAATAATAATAATCATGATTGTTTACTTAACACACAACAAATATAACCACTCAACTATGTTTTAAGTGAATTGAGATATATTATAAAAATATTATTTTTTAAACATGACATTTAAAACCTATCCATTGAATTAGTGGTATGAATATGAGTAATCAAATTATGAAATATATGTATAATTTTACTGATTAATACAAATTTATTGACTAATGATTAGGAAATAACCACTCAATTTTTGGGCAAGTCATGTTACGCTTTAAAAATGTATTTTCTTCAAAAATAATATTCATTACATTTTTGTGAGTGGAAATTATAATTAATTTATGAAAACTTTAGAAATTATATTTTATAAAATTTATATAATTTTTAAATCATAATATAAATATTAAATTATGGTTTAAATTATGTATTTTTATAAAATGTTTTATTTTTCACTGAATAGTGAAAAATATTAATTTTTCAAATACAATCATTTTTTTATTAAATCACATAATTTAAAAGTTATATTATTTTCAATTTTTTTATTAATGTAACTTATGATCTATTTTATGTATAATAAACTAATTAATTCTATTTTAATCATCAATATTTATGATTTTAATATAAGATAAATTTTATGCTTAAAATGATTTTTTTCTTCTAAAAACCATTTTTTGTTATATTTTTTTTATTTATATTAAAATTTATTTGTACCATGTATAGATATTTAATATTAAAAAATGGATAAAATATTTTGAATTATGAGGTTTTAATTTTTTAAAAGTAACCTTTTTATTTTTGGTCATTATAACGCCCCTAATCCAAAAGTATGGAATCAGGGCATAATTTTATTACCTTAGCCTGATTACAAGGAATTAAATCCCGAAGGACCGATCAGATTAGATATCATAAATTATATATTATATATATGATAACCATAATACACTTGGAGATAAAAAAAATACAAACATGATACATAATAAAATGAAATAAACTATATCCTTGAACACTTATTCAAAGATATCTTCTTCATAACCTGGGGAAATGAAACATAATATGGGTGATCTCAAATGATCAGTAAGGGAAATTAAATTTGAATTAATAATGAATCAATAAGAATAAATTAATATGGAAATTTAAATAACTGATATCCCATGCAATTCAAATAACTAGACAAGGAATAATATATATGGCAAGGTAAGAAACTGAAACTCATGCCATTTAATTAGAGAACTGAAAATGAAATGTATCAATAGATATGTCGATGAAAAATATCATGGATGAATAATATATAGAACTAAATTAGGGAAATTATTTATTAATGGACATCATATCTAAGGCATATGAAAATCTATACCATCAATACCTCTCAAAAGACAGTTTTAAACTATGGATATAAACCCATTTAATCTGGACAACTTATTTGTCTCATGAGAACCTGTCAATGCATCTAGAATCTCTATAAAGTTCAAGATCCACCCTTAATTTAATATCCAAATCATTCCTCATATATAATAATCAATTTTATCAATATAAAATATGCCTTTTCAAATACCCGTATTGAATAAAAGATACAGATTTGTCAATAATTCCCTAATTAATAAAATAACTAACAAAGTAAACACAGTATATGAAATGATATATGGTTTAAGTAATGATAATATCCATTGTATAAAATTATGTATGTTAAAGGTAATTTATAAGAAAAAATTATTACCAAAGTAAGTGATATTGTAAAGATTATCGTTAAGAACATTCTTGAGGAGAATAATCTTTAATCATTCCAAAGTGTCCCATGCCACTTTTGAAACATTTGAATCATAAAATATAGAATATATGACATTAAATGAAGCTTATAATTTCATGAGAATAAATAGATTCATGATATAACGTAAAAATTAAGTATATACACAAAATAAAAGTGATTTGTTGCATAATAACAAACAAGTCTCAATAGAATGTAATTTGGGAAGAAATTTTCTTACCTTAAACTTACTTTTATTTTGTGGTTTTTATCCGCCTTTATAGTGATTTAAAATATGTTAATAAATTATACCAAAGCCATAATAATTTTTATTATATCATATACTATCTTATTAAAATATTTTATTACCCTTTGTTGACACTCTTTCATTATTTTAGCTATTTTGGGTGTTATTTGACTAGTTTTTTCATGTTTGTTTTGACATGTTACTTGTTGTTACTATTTATTAAATCATGATTTCATCATCTTAAAATTTTAAAATATTACTTAATTATCTTTTAAATACAGTAAATATGTATTTATACTAGTTCATAATATTTTGAGATTAGAAATGAAGTGCACCATTCACGGAGATCGTAGATTGTACGTATACATGAACGTTACATTCATTTATTTGTTATATTAAAAGAATAAAAAATAAATAAAAAATAGGTATATTGTTATTAAATTATCATATTTAGGTTATATATGTTACAATGTTTTCTTAAATACATCTTTTATACATTCCATGTATGGCATGAACGAGTCATATCGCTTCGAGTGGCCGGTAGTCCACACTTCCTCAAACAAAATTATCATATTTATACAAGATGGAAGGAAAAAAGTATGCTATAAATAAAAAATCCAGAAGTATAAAGACATTATATATATAATATATATCATATATAAAAATAGTGTCCATAATAATTGCCACCATGATATGTGGTAGGGAAAAAATGAACAATCATCGTTTCCCGAGGCAATAGTTCACTATACACAGAAACAATATGTTCGTTAACCATTTGATGTAGGTGTGTGTAAGTGTAGGTATAAAAAATATTATAAAAACATACTAGTATATTTATGATACTTTTTTTGTTATAAAATAATAGAATAAAAATAGTATATGGAGTGAAGAGTGGAAATGAAACTAAAAATCTCGAGAGAAGTCGTTATCTCTTAATCGAGTAACTTATTTTGGTTTAAACAAAAAGATTTACATGGAAGGATTTATTAATAAAGGGATATTTTTAGGTAGAGGTGAGGGATATTGGGAATATTTTTTTATATCTTTTCAGAACCTAATAGGTTTTAGAGGTGTGAATAAGTGGGGGAGGTGGTGACCTTCTATAGGGAATGAAAAGGACTCAATTAGAATTATTGGGTACAAGTTTGGTGTACACATGTTATTACATGAAAAAGTCATAAAAAACCAAAAAAATATTTATTGGAAGGTTTATGGCCAATATATGTATATAAAATAGGTTTTGGGAAAGGGTATAGGTCATTTGGGCCCATAAGTGCAAGGTTTAGTCATTTATTAAGTTTAATTTTGCTTTAATAATTGTAATTACTTACACAAATATTTTGGGTAAAAATTTAATTTTACCATGTTAGAAATTATAAATTATGATTATTCCAAATATGGAATAAATTTTTCCAAATTCTAATCACATAAGTGGAAGAAATTAATTTAAAATCCACTCCTCAAATAGGACAACAACTAGGGGTTTTAAGGTAAACATGTCCAAAACTTTACTATGTGTTTATAGTCAATTTGAAATTGAAATTGATTATAAATAACTAAATTATATTAATTGATAAATTTTTTATCTAATTAAAATTTAAAACCAATATAAAAAATAATTTAACCTTATAAATATATCAGATGAAAAAGTAGTTTTGAACTAAAATGCAGTATTTTAAACTATTCATTAGAAAGTTAAATGTCTCTGAAAAACATTATAAACTCAACATAAAATAATTATTATGTTTATATTTCAAATATTAAGTTTATTTTGACATATTAAATAAATTAAAGTTTCAAAATTAATATTTAAAATGGGTTCTCCATTAAAGGGCGGTAAAAATACCTTATTAAAACTATAGTGTTGTATGAATAAAATTGGGTTTGTTGTAATCTTATAATTATCAAATCCATGAGATTAACATAAATATATTTTATTTAATATTAATTGTGTGTATTTCATTAAAATAATTCACTAGTTGTTATTACTTTAATTTATTTGGATCAAGCACCTTTGTGAGCATAAAAATTATTTTATATAAAAACATTTCATTTATATTTAATTGGTTCCTATATTCATTTATAATTAATTTTAACCTATAAATTATTTTATTTTATTATAAATATTATATTTCATAAGTTATTTAATACTATTAACAATGGTTAATTTAGCGATTAGGTTGAATCTTATTATATTAAATAAAAATATTTTAATAATGTGTGGTTAAAACTTGTTCTTGCGTGTTATGTAATCTTTCAAAGAAAGGTACTCTTTCGTGTAACGAAAGGTAACATGGTGTTGAGTGAATTACCAAATATAGAATATTTAAAATCTATTTAAAACAGTAAATATATTTTAAGGTATTATAGTATTATATCCCCTTACGAATTAGGGTTTGTGTGTCATTCATGTTATCAAATATAAGGTTCTTACTTTAGAATTTCGGGGTATTACATTCTCCCCACATTAATTTAATTGTATCCTCATAGTTTAAACTTGATATTAGTGATATAGGGATTGAAAATAAAGTATTTTTGAAAGACCCACATCATAAAAAGTGTTTATATAACATATTCTTAATAAGAGAGAAAGGAAAGTGCAATTGTCATGTTACTAGGTTCCATAGTAGGAGAACATAGGTGGGAAATGAAAACGTGGATAAGGAATAAAAAGTCTAACAATCAAGTTATGATGGAGAGTGCTAGAGAACATGTTCAGATGAAAGTTGTTAACCCCAAAACTACAAACCATAGGTGTGAATACAGGTAATTTATATCATAAAAAATGATGATAATAAGATAATATTTTTATTTCACAAACATTTTTTTTCTGTAGTTAAGGAGTTATTTAACTCTATAATAAAATATGAAAATATACATTTCTATAAACACAATATTATTCTTTTATTACACCTTGAATTATTTCTACTTCATCTTTTAGCACATAATGCATCATATGTTTAGTAATACATTAACTTGTTAAATATCATCCATTGAGAATATTAAACCATTTTATAATGGTTAAATTTTCCTACAGATTATGATCCAATCACTTTTGAAGTAAAGTCACTAAATTTTCTAAATGAACTTATGATTATCCTTTAATCAACATGAATTAGATCTAAATTTTTATATTCCAAACATGTGAATGACTTCATCATGCATCCTCTTGAAATATGGTAACAACTCAAATCACCATAAAACCTCATTGAAAACATGAATTTTTTTTCTTATGAAATACATAAGTTTTTTGATATACTCCTTTAATCAGAATGTTTTGTAAACTCCATCAATAATAGAATAGGACACTTTTTGAAAAGTCATTAATGAGTTCCATGGTAGTCAACACATATCAAAATCAATCATTTCTTCACCTTTATCTCAACATCAGGAACATATTGAGGGTTGTCTATCCCTCAATCTTGTGTTTCCTAAAATTTTAACTTTCTAATAAGTTTATTTTCTTGGTAACATTCAACATATGATCTCAAATCTTTATTTAAAAAGTATTGTAGTATAATCCTTACATATTTCACAAATCATATGATGAGAAAAAAATATTTTTGCAACATATTTCATAGATCAAAATACAGAATTACATTAAACATTACACTTTAATTGTGTCAATAACTTATGCTTGATCTTGATACATTAACTTATTCTCAGGTATATTATCTTGATTATTGGGGTAATTGTTTACATAGTGCCCCAAATACTTATATTTGTAACATTTAATAATAGCATTTTATGTATTTCCTTTTCATTATTTTTCCTGTTGACCCTTTTATACACACTTATAAAAAACTCTCAATCCTTTAAAGAATTTATCAGGGTGATTCTTTCCAAAGTTATCACATGTTGGAAAATCATTCTTTCCCTTCATCTTATTTGACTCATCCCCCTTTCATGGTGTTCAATATACCTCTTATTCTTTTGGTTTCCCCTGAAGCCATAAGACTTGGATAATTAGTTATCTGTCTTGATAGACCCCTCATATACTTGGATTAAGTCCTTGAAATAAGTGTTCGATCATTCAATCTGTGTTTCCAAGATAATATGTAACTTACATAGCTTTCCTTGTAAATGTAGATTCATAATCTGTAATACACTCTTAATAATTTTTCTTTAATACAAGTAACTTACTCTTCATTTCAAATTTTTTTATCACAAGGGAATTAATTATATAAGAATGTATCCTTAAATGCTCCCCATTTCATGAGTTTATTTCTTCATCATCCCTAGTATTTTGGATCATGGACAACCATTGATCAGTATCACCTTGGAGACAATAGACCCCAAGTGTGATCTTTTCCTTTTCACCAGATTCTGAGGCCATAAATATCTTCTCCAGAGACTTAATCCATTATTCATGTATAATTGGATTTTTAGTCCCACTAAATGATAGGTTCTTATACTGAATAAAGAGATCTAGCATAAGAGATTCTCTCTGTTGAATAGGTTGCTACACTTGGGTAGGGTTATTTGTCATAACCTGATTAAACGTCCCTAACATATCCATCACTTGTGCAGATCCAACACCAGATATATTTGTTTCCTCAATAGGTAAATCTCTACATTTTCTATGAGTACAGATACCATTATTTCTTCCAAGATCCATTTCTAAACAATGACATACACTATATTATCTCATAGAGTTTTCAATAATGTATAACTCTAAATACTGTTTAGCACATAACATAAATTTATTCATTATGAGTGTAAGAATCATAAACTTTTTTTATATTGGGGTAATCTTTAATTTGAAATCCTTCATAATGGTAGGTAAAGAAAATGTGAACTATCCTAACCGTATCCCATGGGAGTGTCAAAGAAGGTGCACTGTAAGGCCTTTTTTCATGTAACATGTTACCCTAAGTTAGGCTTGGAATACCTTGTTGGAGTTATTACTCCTAGGGAAACTTGTGCCCGAGCCACATCCACTTGTAGTTTTTAAATAATGATATATTTCTAGGAACAATCACATAATAACCACCTTACCAAAATTCTCAGATGTTATTTTATAGTTATCTGAAAAGTATATATTAGGGTTGGTCTCCCTAGTCTATGTTTTCAAAATCTAGTTTCAAAAGTTTCCGCTAAACTTTATCTGATACCAACTGTAATGTCCTGACCCCAGAAGGGGAGATCTAGTGCATTATTTTAGTTAATTGGCCTGATTATAAGGAATCAAATCCCAAAAGGCCGATTAGTTTATAATTATTAGAAATCCATATTACCTTCATGATATAAATAACACATTGGGAAATAAAAAAACCAACATGATACATAACAAAATGAAATAAACTACATCCTTGAATGAATATTAAAACATTTATTCTTCATAACCTGGGGAAATGAAACATAATAAGGGTGATCTTAAATTCCCTGTAAGGGTAAATAAAGATGAATAAATAATGAATAAACAATAAAAAATTAAAATGGCAAGGTAAATAACTGATATCCCATGCCCTTAAAATAACTAGATAAGGAAAAATAAATATGGAAGGGTCAGAAACTGAAACTCATTCCATTTAATAAATGAATTGAAAATGAAATGTATCTATAGAAATGTCAAAGAAAAATCTCAGGTATTAATAATAACTAGATCTAAGTGAGGGAAATTCTTTCTTAATGTGCATCATATATGAGGCACATGAAAACTAGTATTGTCAAGACCTTTCAAAAGACGGTTTAAAACTTTGGATAGAAAACCATTTATTTTGGCCAAATAATTTATCTTATGAGAACCTGTCGATGAATCAAGGAGTTATATAAATTCTGGGCTCCACCCTTCTTTGTATTTCCAAAGAATCTCTCATATCGAATAATCAGTTTTATCAATATACAACATTCCTTATCAAATATTTCTATTAAATGAAAGATACATATTTTTCAATAATTACCTAGTTAATAAAATTACTATCAAAGTAAAAACTATATGTAAAATGATATAGTATTAGGAAATAATAATATCCATTGTATAAAATTATGTATATTCAAGTAAATTCACAAAGAAAAATGATTACAAAAGGAAGTGACAATGAAAATATTATCATTACGAACATTCCTAAGAATAATTATAACAACTCTACTCTTTATTTCATATTTAAACATGATTTATTACATAAAAAAGAACTTAATAAAACTCAAAATATTGATTGTTTGGGGATTAGGAACATAACATAACAACTTAAAACATGAAGTACACATCTTTATTGAAAAATTCTTTTACGTGACCACAACATTACTTCGTAATTAGCAATGCATGGGATTACCTGAGGACATACATAAGAAAAGGGTGAGAAATAAAATCTATTAAGGGAGTGAACAAGGAATAAAATGAAGAATACAACACATTTTAGGAAATATGCAAATCAATGGAGCTCAAAAGAAACATGAACATAAATGAATGATATAACGTGATATTCATAACATGGAAAATTCACCATAGGGTAATTTTGAAAACCTATTTATAAAAATAATATTAATTTTATCTAAATAATTTTCTAAATATATGAATTTTCCCTTTGAAAATAAAAACTGACATTTATTGAAAATTGATGGGTTTTTGACAAAAACAGTTTTAAGCCTAAAAAAAATTACATTCGACGACATAAAAATTATATGATCATTTATGTTTAATAAAAGTAATTTAATAATAATATTTTATTAGAATATTATTTATTTCAAATATCCATCAATTCATTAAAAATAGATTTCTTAATTGAATTTGAATATTAATCCAAAAATACTATTTGTGCTTTAAAAATAATTTACAACGTAACCATAATAGAATGAAAGTATATTCATTATTAAATATAAAAAAAATTTATATAATCATAATGATAGGGTCTTGTTACATATCTCTTTTTTACACCACCATATTCCATAAGAGTAAGGTGTGCGATGGTGGGTCTTTCTTGGGGCCATGATCTCGATGAGATTGAACCTCTCTTGAAAACAGTTTCGATCATGATTATGTTGAAGGATCTCGGCTTGGGATTGGTATAGGTAAAATCCAAGAAATGATATCTCCCATATAAGCTCCAATAAATGGGCTTCATATGGTACAATCCTACTGGTTGAGACCATCACTTCCTTTGACTTTTCCAAAAAGATTTATTAAAACCCTATATTTATACTAGTCATGTGATCATTGTTCAATGAACATATAATCAATGGTAAGGATTATTAATGTTCATTTAAATATAATTGGATATAATAAAACAAAATGAGTGCATGTGTTTTATATATCCATAAGACATTTAAAAAGAAGATAATTTTATTTACAAATGTTCGGGTCGTTACAACTCCCCCTAAAGAAATTTCATCCACAAAATTTCCTTTTCACACATTAAAAAAGACAAGGGTGTCTTTCTTTTTCATCACTTAATTTGGTTCTCATGTTGCTTCTTAAAACTTGTGGTTTTACCACAACACATTGATAAGGGGCATTGTCTTATTTTTTAGATGTTTTTCTCTATGATATTTGATTTTCACCAGCTTCTCCTCATAACACATGTAATTTTCCAATTGTACCACCTCTAGATTGATTACCTATTATGGGTATAGTATATATTTTATCAAGAGTGATACATGGAATACATCAGGTACTTGAGACAAGTTCGGTGGGAGTGCTAGTCGATAGGCCCCTGCTTCGATGTGATCAAGGATCTTAAAAGGGTCGATGTACCTTGGACTAAGCTTTCCCATCTTCCCAAATCTAATAACTCTATTACCAAGAGATATAAAGAGGAATACCATGTCACCAACATAAAACTCTAGATCTTGTCGACGATTGTTAGCATAGTTCTTTTGTTGACTTTGGCAGCATTGATGTGATGCTGGTTAGTCATAAAATTATTCACAATTTCTTCGACCATTTCCAGACCTTGAAGCTTTCGTTCCCAAAATGCATCCCAATATGATGATATTCTGCACCTCTTACCATGAAGGGCTTGATAAGGATCTATTTGTATTCTTGATTGGGAACTATTGTTTTAAGAGAACTACACCAAAAGAAGTTTTTGGTCCCATCCACCTTTGAAGTTCATTGAGAAATCTCTTATCATGTTCTCAAGTGTTTGGATAGTCTGCTTAGATTAGCCCTCAGTTTGCGAGTGATAGGCCGTGATGATGTTCAACTTAATGTTCATAGTGTATTGGAGACTCTTCCAGAACATAATGGTGAATATTGGATCTTGATCAGACATAATCAATAGTGGTTCTGCATACAGCCTTACCACTTCTTTGATGTATATCTGTGCTATTTGATCAAATGAGAAATCCTCTTGAATTGTAAGGAAGTATAGGGAGAATTCCTATAGAAATCTCAATCTAAATTTCAACAAGTTTGTGGTTTATTTTAGTGTTATACCTGAGTGAACTTAGGGTTTCTCACTTTTATTTAAAATTGGTTTGATAATAAAAATTTAACTTTCAGGTAGGTTGCAATGAAGTGTGCAATCTTTGTAAGACAATCCACAATAACCAAGATAGATTTTTTTTCTTTTTTATGAATTTAGAAGTCTAATGAAAAATTACATGGTGATGTTTCCCCATTTACATGTTGGTATGGGAAATGGTTACATCATCCCCTTATACTTCTGCCTCTCAGCCATCACTTGTTCACATGCTAGAAACTTTGATGTGTATTTATTGATCTCCTTCTTCATATTATACCACCAATAGTTCTGTCATAGATCTTGATACATCTTCATGTTTCCTGGGTGAATAGAGAAATTCAAACTATGTGAATCATCCAAAAGTTATTTCTTTAACTCAATATTTTATGGAACACATAGTTTTTACTGAAATATCACAATTTTCTTTTCATTAACATTAAATTATGAGGATTTTCATTTTTTGATAGTTTCCAATTTCTTCTGATTTCCCACATCATCTTTTTGATCATCCTTTAACCTTTCAAAAAGAGATGGTTGAAAAATAATTTGTAAAAGGAATGACGATTTTCCATTCTTTATGATTTCCATTTCCATCTTCATAAAATCTAAGGGGATTGGATCTTTTTCAATTCTCAACAATGATAGAATTGCTGGGTCCTTTCTAATTAAATCATCCACCACCTTGTTTGATTTTCTAGGGTGGTAATAGATTTATTAGTCATAAATTCCATGAAAATTGATGGAGAATTAGTGAGTTTGAATATAATCACTATGAACTCATAATGCCCATACCTCATACAAAAAGCAGTCTTGAGGATATCCTCTATCTTCACCAAAACATGGTGATATCTTGACCACAAATCCACCTTGGATAAGTATTGTGATCACTATAGTTGATCGAAAAAACCATAAATTCATGGAAAATTATACTTTTTATTTATCATGATTTTTTTGAGCTCATGATAATCAATTCAAAGGTGCATTGAATCATCCTTCTTCTTGATGAAGAGGACCGGTGGGCCCCATGGTGAAGCACTTGGGTGTATAAACCTTTTATCCATATTCTTATGTAGTTTTTAATTTTGCTCATCAAGATCCAAAAAAACCATTCTATATGGAGTCTTGGATATTCGTAACCCCCCTGGTAAAATATCAATTGATAATTAAACATCTCCTCTAGGAGAAAGACAAGGCAATTCCCCAGGAAACACATCAGTGAATTCCCTCACAATAGGCATGTCTTTAAGGATAGTTCTTTCCTTATACTCAATCATATGAGAAAGGTATTCATGCTCATAGGCAAGTAATATACATACTTTATATAATGGTGATAAATATAATTCATCCTCCTCCTTGCACTTTTATAGAATTGGGGGTTGATTAACTATATAGAGAGTGATTTCCCTCTCACGGAAATTTATGTTGGATCTATATAGGGAAAGCCAATCCATGACAAGAATTGTGTCAAATTACACCAGAGGGAGTATGATGAGGTTATCTGAGAAGTTTAATCCACAAATTGTGATAGGGGAGGAGTTATATATATAGGATGCAATAATTGTCCCATTAACCATTTTCACCGACATCTCTACTTCTATGCTTTACGGTGTTGTTTGGATTGTTCTACTAAACTTTTGAGATATAAAAGAATGTGTATAACTATGGATGATAACACTACCTTTCAATTTTTGATTTTGGTTCTAATTTTTTCCACATATACATAGGGATGAGTATCTTAATCAGTTAAAAACATAAAGGGGAATCTATTGACATTAAATGGATAACTTATCAATTACATTTATCTTCTTAACTTATGAGTTTCTAGGCCTCATTATAGGTTATCCATGATCCACTTCCTAACATATATTCCTATGGGAGTATTTTCCTTTGTTTCCTTAATAATGGTTGATACTAAGCTTATTAATTTACCAAAGAATATCCCCTGGGAGTGTCGAGCCATGAGTTCCACAAGACCCATTTTCATGCACAAGTTCCCATTTTAGTCTAGCTCAAAGTGGTGTTTTCAAGTTTTAACCCTAGATTCATCTATCCTAGAGCCACTCTACTTGTTCATATCCAGTTTGGGATGTATTTTCTTTATAAACCACTTACTCTATACTCACCAAAATTTTGTTATTATTTTCTTATACTTAGTCTTATCCCTAATGATTTCACTAGAGTTTTTTAATTCAAATCCCAAAAATAACTAAACTTATCATATAATACTAAATATAACAACCATGATCTATATTTTATATTTAAACATGATTTACTATATAAACTTGCACTTAATAGAACTCAGAATATCGAGAGGTCTAGTGTCTTTGGGTCTTAGGAACATTACATAAAAAATTAAAACATGAAGTACACATCTTTTTAAAAATTTCTTTTACATGACCACAACATTCCTTCATACATATCAATGCTTGGGATAACCTCAGGACATACATAAGAAAAGGGTGATATATATATATATCCCTGTAAGGGATTAAAAAATACATAACATGAAGAATACAATAAATGTTAGGAAATAGGCATATCAATAGAGCACAAAAGAAACATGAACATAAATGCATGATATAACAAGATATTCATAACCTGGAAATGTGGCAATAACATAAAACATGATATTAGCAGGATCCGAGGATCATTTTACATGGATTAACATGAGTAAACCCTCATTTCACATGAAATATCATGAGTAAAACCTCATTGAGCATGAATTTATAGGATCAAAATATATATGTAGATTACTCAATTACAAGAGGGTGGGTGAATTTTAGGTTTAAAAATTTTCATTTTTATCCTTAATAAAATATATGTTTAGTAAAGTTAAACAAGATGGATTCACAAAAACGCTTTAGTTTTTAACAAAGAAACTAACTATCTTAGGATCTGATAAAATGAATCGAATAAGGAATATTAAGACAAGTTTACCTAGGGAATTATTATACCTTAAAGCATATATAATCTTCTTTATATAAAAGTATATAAGAATAATAAAGTCTAAGAAAGTTACACTTCCTATCTTCAACAAAATGTTGTAGAATTAAAACTTATAACAAAACATGACAAGTATACATGATCTTTTAACCCAAAGAGAAGGGTATCTAATAACCTTGGTTAAAGGACCCTTGATTTAAACATTTAAGAAAGTCTGTCTTACCCACACTGGGGTAATATCTTGATATAAATATCAGTATCTATCTTGTTATCCCCACAATCCCTAGATTAATCAGGTAGTCAGCACCTCTGTCTTCCTATCCCCGGAAGCCCTCGATTGATAACAACAATAGTCAGATTCGCACAAAATAGGTTTAAAAAGTTTTTCTTATCTTTAAGAAGTTGTTAACAAAATTTTTATAAGGAATATTTGAGTAGAGATATCACAAAGTATCAATTCATTCCAGAGTTCAACTCTTTTGAATCGTTCAAATGTCTAGGTATTTATAGGCATGGATTCCAATGGTCAACTTCCTCCTCCAAATATTATATTTTTCCATAAATTTTTGAGGGACCAATACATGTGGTACTCCAGAAATGGTTAAGTTAAAATTGATTGGATAACATTATTTTATATAACAAACTTCTAGAAATATTAAAATGCTTTAGAAGAATCATCACATTTAGGATATATATAATGAAATTTTTCATTAATTAAATATGATAACTATAAGAAAAAAATTAATCAAAGTCTTAATATAATGAAAAACAGAGTCTAGAAATATTGACAATCAATCTCTGAAATAATAGAGAATTGGATTTTTATTTCTAAGGAAATCGAATTCTAAATTATGTTGAATTCAGAGTCTGATTTAAGAAGAAATCAATGTTCGATTTTAAAAGAAATCAGAGTCATATTTAAAAAGAAATTAGAGTTTGATTTAAAAAAAATTGGATCCTGATTTCAGAAGACATTGGATTTTGATTTCTAAAGAAATTAGAGTCTTATTTCAGGATAAATTGAAGTGTGATTTCTGAAGAAATCATAGTCTAATTTTAGAAGAAATTAGATTCACAAGAACTATATGGTTCTGATCTATAGATAAGGATATGATTTTTGGCTGAAGAAAAATAAGTCTAGGCTTAGTTTAATAAAATATTAGATAAGGCATTGGAAACCATATGTAAGGTTAAAACCATTCTTAGAGAAATAATTTTTTTTAAGAAATTATTTCTCAATGAAAGATAATTTTCGTTAATAAAACATGTTTGTGATTTTCAAAACATAAAGAAATGAAAAAATCATACGGAAAATTATTGACTCAACAATATCCCCCCTTTTGGAAATAAAAAACAACTTTTCATAAAATAATACAAGTACAAAGGTTTTCTTTTTTAACTTTAGAAGAAATACTTATCTCTCTTTTTGTTTATGGATCATGATGAACACGACCAACTCCCCTTAGGTTTTAAAATCCCTAAGGATCATATTCTTGTCTTTCATAGAGAAGTTATTCTCCCTTACTTATGGATTTATTATTTATGTAATCTCCCACCTATTTGGAATTTTTCCTTAAGGAATATTCTTTTTGAACATTATTTTCTACCCCTTTGTGATTTTAGAAAATGAATGAAGGGAAAGAAAAAAAATTATACCTGAAAGTTTAGGAAACATACACAATGAAAAAATGAAAGCGAAACAATTTTAATTTAGATAAAAAAAATTTTCAAAGGAAATTAAATCAAAAGATCAGATTTGAAAAGAAAAGTATTCATCTTTCTTTTTATTCTTTGGCATCAACTTTTTCGAGGTTTCTTTCAGCTTCTTAAATTATTTATGATTATCCTTAAAATTTTTGAGTAAATCTTGCTAATCTTGATTTTTCCTTTAGAAAATTTTGATTCTTTCTTCCTGAGACTTGATTATTTAAACTTGATATTTTATCACTTCTTCCCAGTCTTTGAGTTTTTTAGCCATATCTAATGAATTTAGTTTCCCATTCAGATCTTTGTATTCTTGAAAAAGACTAGCTTCCTATGCTTTTAGTTGATCTAAAAAAATTATTTATAAATTATTGATCTCGTCAACGAACTTATCAAAATCATCCTTGACTGAGTTTGTGAAATCATAAAAAATTTCAAGATCATACATAACCAACTTTGACCACTTTTTGATTTCTTTTCAAGATCTTCTATGATCATCATAACTGATTTGAAAAGTTTGGAACTCTACTTAAAGTTTGATGAAATTTTCCTTAAGAATAATTTTTGAATATGACTTCTAATTAACTTTTACTTGAATAAGCTAACATCTTCAATAAATGGTGGGAAACAAAGGGATGGATTTCACAAGCTTCGTCAAGGACTGAACAAGAAAATCATGACCTAAAGAATACAAAGACTCCAAAACAGAGTTTTTTGTTCATGAGACAATTTCAACTTACTCTTATTATTTATTCTTAGATGTTCCAACAATATATTTCTTTTATTTTTCAACAACATAATTATTAGGTGTGTTTCAACAAAAATTTCTTTTCTTTTATATTTCATAGAAATTTTCTTCTCAAGATTCTGAGTCTCATGCTATCTATAAAAAACATGGATAGTTCTATTACCATCACCATCAAATTCTTTATAAACAACTTTATCTAGAACATTATCAGCTTTAACATCAACATATTTTTCAACCTTATCATCAACTTGTTGAACAAATTCATCATTATTGTGTTGATAATCTGAAGGGGCTTTATTTAGCTCATCCTAAGTAGCATCATCTTTCTAAATGGATTGGAATTTATAAATTATCTTAGTGGAGTCTTCTTGGGATGTTCTTATAGAAATATTTTTAGATGGACTTTTTTCTCATGATATTCTTCCACCATTCTTATCACATCATCAATTTCATACTCCTCTTATACTTATTCTTGCTGAACTTATTCTTCTTCAAGTTTTGGTTCCTGAACTAAAATATCCTTCTTTCTCTTATCTGATACTAGAGTTTTGGTTTCCATTAGTTCTTGCAAGAAATATAATGGTACCTAAATTTTTTTAGATGTATTATCAGCATCTCTTAGAAATATTAGACAATTTCAGCTTTTGATAAATCCTTATTTATCTTCTTTTATTTCTTTTTGCTTCCATTTTCTTCAGCTACTTGAATTTTTAAGGCCTTGGCCTCAGTAGGATTCATTCTAAAAACCATATCACCTTCCTTATTCTTCTTCTTCTTCAGTTCTCTCCATTTAGATAAAAACTTGTCTGAAAAAGTCTTTTTTTTGGGCTTGGGTAGAGCAGATACTATTTCAGTAGCTGGTGCTTTCTCCTAGGGTTCCAACTCTTTACCTATTCTTTTCGTAGGTGTTGGTTTGGAGATTTCTCTAACTTCTCCTTTATTGAAAGAATCTTGATCATCCTTATCAGGAAGATCAAATAAATATCCCAACTTGATACTGAAACTTATTTTCATCCTTTTAAAAGTATCATCACTTAACAACTTTATCTTGAATATTTTGGCCTTAAAGTTGCACAATATTTTGAAAGATTCTAATAAACAAACAATGATCTTAGAGAAGATCATAGGATACATAATGATTTGGGATTTGATGGTTTCATTCTTTATGTTGCACATGGTTAAAATAATGTACTTAACTAGGTTAATATTTCTTACATTCACCAATAAATCCATCAAGAAGACATTACATATATTTATAGAGTCCTAATTTCCCTTAATTGGAATAAAAAAACATTGCATCCAAAGGGAAAAGAGTTTGTGGTTTGTTGAAAGATGATCTATATTGGGTGTCTTTATTCCCTTTAGACCAAGAAATTGAATATCCTTAACCTTCTCAAAAGATCCTTCCTTATCAAGAACTATATATGAGAAAAAGTGTTCTTCTCCTTCATAAGGTATGACCAAGCTACTTAGAACCTTATTGTAAGATAGAGAGTAAGTCTTTTCATAACTCTTAAAAGAAAATAGTTCATTTCAAACTTGTTCATAAAACTAAATGTTATCATAAAATTCTAAAACCAAATCATTATATACCAGTTCATAATTCTTCTCCTTGGATACGTAGAGGCTTTCTTGTTCATTAAGCTTGATGATCTTTGAAATCAAGGAGTTATACTTGGAAAAGAAATTCGGGTCCACTAACCTTTCCCTAAGGATTATCCATTCTTTAAGTTCATTGTTTGATTCCATCTGAGTTTGTGAGGAAACCTCAAGAGACATTCTGAGATTAAAGAGAAGGGAAAAAATGAACAGAAAATTTGTTGGGTGGTAGGGATTTAGTGAAAAAATAGTTAGAAAAATGATGTGGGACACGAGTAGTGGGTCCTTTTATATACTTCATGGTTACAGTTCGTATTCTGGGTTTAATCCAATGATTGAGTTTGCTTGATCTAATATGATGTTTTATATCAATGCCAGAGAAGGATTTATAGATTCCAATATTTTGAGGTTTTAAGGAAAATTTGGATTAAAGGAAAGTGAATCCAATAAACTTTTCTTATAACAATATTGAAATACCAACAAAAATAAAATAAAATTATGATGATATAGATAAGGGAATGTAACTTCTTGATTACTCAGAAAGATTTTTCAATATTGATTATTTCCTCCTATAAAACATAGGTTCCAAAATGTTTTATTAGGGAAGGAATTTTTTTTAGGTTCTGAATTTTTTTTGGAAAAGGAAATATAGAAGAATAAACATATACAATCCCCCTATGAAAAAAAGTATCTTATTGTTAGGAGAAATATTTCAACAAAAATTTAATATAGATGATTAACTTACAATTATCAATCCTAAATTTTGTTTAATGTATTAAAATCTATTAGAGGGTAAAGGTTTTTTTAATATTATAGCAAGTTGATCTTGCATTCTGATAAATTGAAGAATGATATCTCTTTCGTGTTTGTTATCCCTAATAAAGTGGTGCTATATATCTATGTGATTTTCATGTGAGTGATTTACATGGTTTTTTCATAGGGAAATGGAACTAGTATTAATAACAATTATCCCCGTTTTGGTAAAATTCATGTCATAGTCTATGAGTGTGTGTTACATCCACAACACTTGATCACAAAAACTTCCACATGCTACAAATTCAACTTTATGAGTGGAAAGTGCTACTGAATGTTGTTACTTACATAAAAAGATAACTAATGAATCTCCTATAAAATGAAAAGTTCCTAACGTACTGTTTCTATCTATTGTGTATCGACCAAAGTCTGCAACTGAAAATATTTTTAAAACAAAATCATTTTCATAAGAATAGAAAAGTCATAAATCCATGGTTCCCTTTAAATAATGATTTTTTTTTCAATACATTTAAATGGAATTATTTTGGATCATATTGATAACTTTCACATAATCATAATTTAAAGATTAAGTATGGATGACTAGCTATTAAGTATAACAGAATTCCCATCATACCTCTAAAAGATGTTTGATCTACTGGTTTCTTATAATCATCAAGATCAGGAATGTTTAAGGTACCAATTGGAGTACTTATACATTTTGGGTTTTTAATATCCATACTTTTTAAGAAGACATTTAATATACTTATGTTGAGATATGAAAGTTCCTTCTGGTTTTTGAGAAATCTGAAAACTAAGAAAAAATGTTAACTCACCCATCATACTCATATCAAACTCATATTTCATGAGATTCACAAATAAACCTGTTAAGGATTACTGAGTTGATCTGAATATAATGTCATCAAAATTAATTTTAACAATCAAAATTTTTTTATCATCCTTTTTTTATAAGAAGGATTGGATCAACAATTCCTTTAACATAATTATTTTGTATGAAAAATCATATAAGTCTGTCATATCAGGCTCTAGTGGATTGTTTAAGTCCATATAAAGCTTTGATAATTTCATGAACATGATCAAGATGTTTTTTGTCTTCAAAACTAGGAGGTTGTTTAACATAAATTTTCTATTGAACAAATCTATTAAGAAAATCACACTTCACATCCATTTGAAAAAGTTTGAAATTGAAAAATGTTGTAAAGGCTAATAGAATATGAATAAGTTCAATTATAGCTAATGGAGCGTAGGTTTTTTCATAGTCTATTCCTTCTTGTTGATTATATCCTTTAGAAATTAATATTTATTTATTTCTTACAATGATTCCATTTTTATCACATTTATTTTTGAAGACCCACTTTACTCCAGTTACAGAATCTTATTTTAGCCTTTCAACCAAAGTCCAAACTTTGTTTCTTTCAAATTAATTTAGTTCATCTTGCATAGATTTGATCTAATCACCATCACCAAAATATTGATCAATACTTTTAGGTTATAATTAGGAAAGAAATTATAGATGCTCTACTTTTTTATTTAGATAACTTATAGTCCTTAAAAGTTGATTTACATCAATAATGATACTATTAGTGGGATGATTCTTAAGAAACAACTGATTTGGGTTTTGTAAAACCTGTTCTTCATCATAAGGTAAAAAATATTCTATGGTAAATACTTTAGAAACATTTTATGGAGTATTTTTTTCATTATAAGAATCTTCCATCAAAGTTTGATAATCGGTTTTTAAAAATGCATCTGAAGATGTAGGTTGGCATTGTTTAAAAACAAAAGTATCAGTTTCATCATGTTTGACATGCAATGTTTCTTCAATAGTACATGAATTTTTCTTAAAAACTCTATAATACTTAGAATTAGTGAAATAGCCTAAGAAAATTGTTTTATTGGATTTGGGTGTGAATTTTTGTAAGTTATATTTTGTATTCAAGATGAATAATTTTCATCCAAATACTTTGAAGTAAGATACTTTAGGTTTTCAACCAGTCCATAACTCCTAAGGTGTTTTATTAAAAAAATATCTCATTAAAATGTGATTTTAAGTATAATAATCTGTACTAATAGCTTCAACCCATAAGTGTTTAGAAATAGAGTATTCACTCAATATGGTTCTTGTTATCTCATGAATAATACAGTTTCTTCTTTCAAAAACACTATTTTTTTGAGGAGTTCTTAGAGTTGAGAGGTTTTAAGTAATTCATTTCTTACTTCCAAAAGTTTAATAATATGAAATTTCAAATTCTCCACCATGATCACTACGACTAGTAATCAATGGAAGTATTTTCTCATTTTTATCTTTGGATAAAATAGATTTAAAATAAGAAAATGTTTCTGATTTATTTTCTATAAAATGGACCCATATAAATCTAGTGTAATTATCATCTAAAAAAATACATAGTATTTTCCTCTAATACTTCCAGTTTGTATTGGACCGAAAAGATCCATAATCACTAGTTGTAATGCATCAAAAATTGAAACTTCACTAATTGATTTAAATATTGACTTATGTTTCTTTCCATATTGATAAGGATCAAAAACTTTTGAAGAATCAATTATAAGATCTGGTAGATCCTTAAGAAGTCTTTTATTTGAGAGTTTTTAAAGGTTCCTAAGGTTACAGTGTTTTAGTATTCTATTTTATAACCAAGATTGATATTAAATTTCACTTAGGTAAGGTAAGTATTGGATCTTAATGTCTTATATGTTAAGTGTATAAAAATTTTCATGCCTATGGGTAGAGAGAATAAACTCTTCCTTGGAATTGTGTACAAGGAATTTATCATTCCTAAAATTTAGAAGGAAACCTTCATCCCATAATTGGATTATTCTTATATGGTTGTTCTTAATACTTTTAACAAATAAAACATTTGAAATTAAAGCTTTTACAAGAAGAAAAATACTACATATACCAATAATTTCTCTATGATCATTGTCTCCAAAAGTTAAATTTCCACATTTTATCTTAATAATATTTTCAAAGAAGCTTTTGTTACCAGTCATGTTCTGGGAACATCCACTATCCACGTACCATGTATTGTTTTTGGAACTTCCTTTTTTTTTCTTGAAAATAAAATAGTTAAACTTTCAGAATCCAAACTTTCTTGGATCTAGAAATGTTAGAAAGTAAAATCTTAGGTATCCACATTAAAAAAATGGGATTTATGAAAACCATGGATTGGGATATATTCGAAGAAAAGTTTTTATGCCAATGTACACCATATTGATATTAGTTCAAAAAGGAACACTTTGGGGTACAAAATAGTTGTGACTAAAAACTGTTTTTGAATGAGAATAACCAAATCCATAACTATTATTTAGAGTACAAGGTTATGAATAAATTTTATCAAAACCTTCATTTCCACGAGTAAAGTTCGATAAAAGTTTATTTAAGGAAAATATTTTATATTTTAGTCTAATGAATAAATTATTATCCTCATATTTATTAGTCTTAGAATTTGAGTTAGTCTCTAAAATATTTTTCTTGGAAATAACTTTTCCATGATCCTTGGAAAGTTTATCCTTTTCAGAATTTACTTCCTTATGGTTTTTGGAAAAAATTTCAAAATCAAGGGTTTTTTGTCCTGATCTTTTGAATGATCTGATACTACTTTTTTTAAAATAGGGATTCTAGAATTTTCCTTATGAAGTTTCTTATTGATCTTACTAATTTTATTCTCAAGTAACCTGGAAAACCAAGATACGTCTTAAAAAGAAGGTAAAGTATTATCTTTTGATGAGGATAATTATTCATTTGAAGATTCTTAATATTCTTCCTTAGGATAATTATCATTTGAATAAATATTGTTTAAATATTCAGACATATTTACATTATCCATGAGACATTGATTTTTAGTAGGAATTCTGGCTATTAGACTAATATTCTTATGTCTAAAATATTTAATATCCGAAGTTTCATTAGAAGAGTCACCACCGCTATAACTATAGGTTTTATTATCTTTTAGTACTTTATTAGACTTAGAATTTTAGTACTTCTTATTTCTTTCTAAATGCCAATATTTTATTTATTTCCTTTTGAGTATAGGACAGTCTGATCTGATATGATCTTCCCTCTTGCATTCACAACAAGTCACTTATGAATATTTATTATCCTTTATATGTTTCTTCTTGTATCTATCTTGGAAATATTTCATTCCCACAATCTTGTTCATTCTTTGAGCAATATTGGAAAGTTTATTCTCAGAATGATCACTACCACTTGATTCAAGTATATTAGTAGCTTTCTTGGATTTTGATATGGTAAGTCTCTAAGGACTCTTGGATTTTATATGATTTTATGTATTAGTGAAATCAACACTTCCATTACTTTTATTTTTATTATTTATATTTACATCTCTCTTCATTCTAGTTTCATGCTTAAAAGAGTCCTGAATAACTCATCAATAGTGATATTTGAAAATTTTATATTCTCATCAATCATGGCTATTTTGGATTTCAACTGATTGAAAATAATATCTATCATCTTATCCACAAGAATCTCATCATCAAGTAATTTCTCAACCATATACTGAAGGCTACTGATGATAGTCATAAATCTTTTTTGAACTTTGCATACAGGTTCTCCATAAGGAAACATAAACTATGATATTTAGCTCTGAGAATGGATTTTTTTTCAATAACCTTAGATATTCTAAAATGTGTAAATTCTAATTTCTTCTAGATGTTATTAAACTCTTCACATGATGAAATATTACTATAGATATTTCTAGTCATAGAACATAATAATGTATTGCATACCTTAAATTTAAGCTGATACTATTTCTTTTCTTGATTGGTGAATTTTATGATTTCCTTGCCAGGAATCTTGTAGTCTCTAGTTAACATAACAAAGTTATCTACACTAGTATTGATAATGAAAGTCTTCATCCTATATCTCCAGTATTCATAGTCATTTCCATCAAAAAACTGGAGGTCTGGTAGGATTTAAGTTGTCTATAGAACCAATGTTCATTCCTGTCATTATTTGAAGAAAACATTTTCCACAAAAAGGATTAGTAGAGAAAGTTTATAAACAGATAGTTTACTAGGAAAGGATTAAGTAAAACATGAACTGGTAAAGTTAAGTAACAAAATTTGAGAAATGAAACTTATATGAAAGTATAAGAATTTCATAGACCTACTATAATTCCTATTGTTTGATCAAAATGTATATGTAGGATACTGAATTACAAGAGGGAGGGGGAGTTAATTTTAGGTTTAAAAACTTTTGGTTATTTCCTTAATAAAATACATGTTTAACAAAGTTAAAAAAGATGGATTCATAGACCCTCTTTAGTTCTTCACAAAGAAACTAACTTTCTGAGGATATGATAAAATGGATCCGATAAAGAAACTTAAGAAATTTTTTCATAGGGACATATTATATATTAAAGCATATAGAATATTATTTATATTATAGTATAAAAGAATAAGAAAGTGTAAGAATGTTACACTTCCTATCTTTAACAAAATGCAGCAAAATTAAAACTTGTAACAAAATAGTACAATTATAAAAATTATTTTAACACAAAGAGAAGGGTATCCAATAAACATCGATAAATGTCCCTTGATTTATACTTTCAAGAAATTTTGTCTTACTGACACTAGGGTAAGACCAAGATAC
Source organism: Viscum album (assembly GCA_963277665.1). Lineage (NCBI taxonomy): Eukaryota > Viridiplantae > Streptophyta > Magnoliopsida > Santalales > Viscaceae > Viscum > Viscum album. Next base: position 379,558,712 of record OY728160.1, on the reverse strand, counting down.
AAAGATCGGTATCTATATTACTATCCCCGTAAGCTCTCGATTATGAAAATAATCAGCACCAATATATTCCTATCTTAGGATGCCCTCAATTAATAACAGCATAAATCACATTGACACTAAACTTGTTGAACAAGTTATTCTCAGCTTCAACAAGTTGTTCATATAATTCACATAAGGCATATTTGAGCAGAGCTCTCGCAGAGCATCACTTCATTCTAGAGTTCAACTCTTTAGACTCATTAAAATGTATGGGTATCTATAAGCATGTATTCCAATGGTCTAATTCCTCATCCAACGATCATATTTTTAATTAAATTTTATAGGAACCCGTACACGTGTCACTCAGGCAATGGTTAAGTTAAAATATATTGAACGAAATCATTTTATATAACAAACTATGAGAAAAATTACAATGCTTAAGAAGAATTATCACATTTAGGATATGATAAAATGAAACATCACATTAAGGAAATATGATATATGTAATAAAAACATTTAATTGGATTCTTAATATAATTAAATTCGGAGTCTAGAAATATTGACAATCAGATTGTAAAAAAAATATAAAATCAGATTTTGATTTATGAGGAAATCATAGTCTAAATTATGATAAATTTTTTGTCTAATTTAATAGGAAATAAGAGTTTGATTTCAGAATAAATTAGAGTCAGATTTAATAAGAAATCAGAGTCTGATTTTAGAAGAAATTGGAGTCTGATTTGAGCAGAAATTAGAGTATGATTTCAGGATAAATCGGAGACTCATTTCATAAGAAATCAGAGTCAGATTTCAGAAGAAATTTAATTCTTAGAAATTATAAGGTTCAGAGGTATAGATAAGGATCTAATTTTTGGCTTATGAAAAATATGGTTAGACTTGATTTGATAAAAAATTATATAAGGAATTGAAAACCATATGTAAGGTTAAGATCATTCATAGAGAAAGAAAATTTTCCTTAAGAAAATATTTCTTTGGGAAAGATAATTTTCCTTAAGAAAATGTGTTTTTAATTTTCAAAACATAAAGGAATGATAAAATCGTAAGTAAACATATTGAATCAATATAATTATAATGAGTAAACCCTTATTTCACATGGTGTGTCAGGATACTAAACATTACCCAATGCATTGGAATGCTATTAGGGCACACCCTTTATAAACATTTCATTTCATGCATAACTGTGACACATAGATCATATAACATAGAATCATTCACCATAATAAGTTATTAAAAGATTATAAAATGTATAATACATACATGTAAGTACCCAATAAATAAGTATATGAGCATAAATGTTAATAACCTTGGTAGAGAAATGGATTTGGTATTCAATACACAATGGAAAATCATAGTGCAATTTCTGCAGCATAACGACGTCAAATAGAAATTCATAAAATAGATTAATTAGAGAGAAAGTAGTATCTCATAATTTATACATGAAATGGATAGTAAGGTGATCTTGGAACATGATACCCTAAAATATTAAATTAAATTTGGTTTCGTAATATAAAATAAATTCTTGAAAGGAAATGATAAGAGAGAAATCCCTTACTAAATTTTTACATGGTAATGGGTGTACACGAGAGAGATTAATGATATATAAAGGGTTATATTATCATTAAAACATCATAAGGTAAGTATGGATAACTTATGAAACCATACCCTATCATTTTTAATTTGAAATAAAAGGGTGTAACAATATAAGAAAACCTGGATAAGAATTGAGAAAGGAATAAACCCTTATGGAATTTTGGCATAGTAAAGACATAGGTAAGGTTTCAATTAGGGTATGATAAATGATCCCCCATTTAAATAAAATAAAATGGATCATAGGTAATTTATTATAAAAGGATTACAATATAAAGAATTGAAATTAAAAATACAAATTTCAAATATGGTTCTTGAATTGAAAGGAGGAGAGGATGGTGAGAATCCCTTGGATGTGTGATCCCAAAGGCTTGGGAGTGGATTATTGTGATCTTGGGGTGCCTTTAGAGGAATATAGGGAGTATAGAGTAGAGTTTTGACAATATTAAAAGAGTTTTACAGAAGAGGGTTGGGTGCTTGGGTGGATTTATATAGGAATGGTGGGGGAATTCTTTATTATTATTTTTTTGGACACCACACACAAAAATATGAAAAACCAAAAAACATACCATGGTTTTTACCATGGTTTATGACCATGGGAAGTGGTAAAAATTATTTTATAAGTCTAATGGGAGAAAATATTAAAATATTTCCCTTTATTATGTGGACGTGAGTCATATATTAAAGGAAATGGTTTTAAAATATTAATATATATGATATGTTTTAGAGGATTCACTAAGGATTTATAAAATAAATCAAATAAAAATAAAATTAAATTATTTTAAAGGAAATTTTTTTTTCCTAATATTCAATTTATAGTATTTATTACATCATTATTGGGACATTATGATGTCATAAAACACATCATATATTTACATAGTATTTAATTTTTACCCAAAAATTCAACTGCCTCAAAAAATTATGAAACATTCATCGTAGGGTAATTTTAACACCCTAATTCCAAAAAATATTAGTTTTACATAAATTTATTCATAAATATGTGAATTTTCACTTTTAAAATTAAAGTTTCCATTTATTGAAAATTGACATGTTTTGACCAAAATTATTTTTAAGTTGTAATAAAAATTACATTAGACTACATAAAATTGTATGCAAAGACCCAGAATTTCTATGGAATTGTTTTTTCTGAAATAAATGAGAATTTTACGAGTCCGCAAAAACTGAAGGTTCATGATTTCGAGGCCCGGTGTTCCTCGAATCAATTTCTGATGTTTTATTCAGGTACGTTCAGTAAACGTACGAGCGGGTTTTTAAAACTTTTGAACCGGTGCTAGGAATTGAAATCTAAGGGCATCGTTGAACTCACAGCGCTGATATTTTCTTAATAAGACTTTCACCTCAATGACATATGGTCCGAAATAAAATATAGTTTTTGGTTTTTAATGAATTAAATAAAAATAAGGTTGTGTAAAATTTATTTTTATTAGTTGGTTAAAACCTCCATGTGGATGTTAGAGGTGGGGACCACCACACCTTAACCTCCCATGAGAGGTTATGGAGTTGGGGCCCACCCGAACCTAACTCGATCTTCATGTTTAATATGGTGGGGACCACCCGAGGTTGAAACCTGTTGAACTCCCCAATAAGTTGGGAGAAACCCCTTGAGCTCCCCACTTTATGGTGAAAAATCCACTCCATTAATTAATTGGGCATCAATTAATTAATTTGAATCTTTTTGAATTATGTGCCAATGATTAAATAATATGTAAGAAAAATCTATTATTTTGATGGCATTTTTATTTGGGTGGAATTTGGGAGAGGGGAGAAATTGAGAGAAGGCACCCAATGAAGAACGTGTTCCACCGACGAAGAACGCTCCAACCGACGAAGAACGTCAAACTCGATTCCGACATCGACTTCCTTCTTTGGAACCTCATTGACATAGGACACATTCATCTACAACAAATCGACGTCCTCCTTTCCGTGACTTCGTCAATGATTAATGATCAAAGGTAGGGGATTCAAGCTTTGTTGTTTCACAATCTTCGTTTTTCTTCAAGGGTTAGGAATCGAAGCCACATGCTATCACCCTAACGTGGAGGGTGCGTTCCGAACAAACACGGCCCGAACCCTCCGCCTTCTTTGTGGAATTTGATGCTAAACACGACATGAGACTAGAATGAGAGACTCTCGTCAACAGTGATTACAGATCGGAGGCGACGTCCTGAGGAGAGTGAGACTTCTTCCAGAGTGAGAATCGGGCCACCAGAACCTGTCCGGTGATTCGTGGAAAGATCGCCGATGGATTGAACTGACGAGCATCACCACGTGGCAGCGGCGGCGCAACCGCACTGTCGGAGGAGCAGCCACCCCTGACGGGCCGCATCAGTGCAGTGGTGGCCGGCGCAAGCCTAGCCGTAAAAGGAGACCAGTGGTTCGAGCCACCGGGTTGCCCAGGAATATGCGAAGTAACTGCGCCGTGTGGTGTAACAAAGTGGGGCTGTGGCCCCTGTCTTGGCGGTGCAATGATGACCGAAGAAAGGCTGGCCGTGAGGATGACCGGCGGGCCGAGCTACCGAGTAACTGGAGGAGGTGCGTTGCAACGACGCTGTTCGGGAGGTGGCTGGCCGCTCGGCCAGCCGGGAGGAGCAGGACCCCTCATTGGATCCGGCATGACATGGACTAGCATCATGTAGTGCCGGTTTTGGTAAATCACCCGTGGACCCCACGGGTCTCCAGCCACGTGGGCCACCGGGCCGAACCCAGTGCGGGCCGCCGGGCCAGACCCCGCGAGGGCCAGGCCGCCCCTGCGGGCTGGGTCGTCCCGAAGGACCAGGTCAGACCCTCGGACTGGGTTAGACCTGTGGACTGGGTCAAAACCATGGATCAGGTCAGACCCACGGACCGAGTTAGACCCTCGTTTGGACCCGGGTCGGGCCGGGTTGGTCCGACGGGGTCGGGCCAGACCCGAACCTTTTTTGGCCTATTTCCATACTTTTGCTCTTAACTTGAGCTACGAGCATTCGATTGACAAACATTCTTTGGAGAAGGAAACCTAATAAGGAGATGTGTCCTTTGGTATACTACACGCAAGGTTTGGACATAGTTGGGGTAAAACTGGGTTGGATTGAAAGTAAATCCAACCGGGCCCTGGGAACTGAAATGCCAATAACCCTCAGACCGGGTGTCCGATTGATGCACCGTATGTCACATTGAGTTTTTATGGAAAGATGGATATTTTGGATACATCAACCTGGGAGTCATGGTAGTTGATGTATCAACACTTGGCTTGAGGAGTGGACCCTCTCGGAATCAAGCATGCTTTGTGCAGAACCCTGTGGCTGGTTGTGCACTGATGACATTTCCTGGATCCTGTGTGGGTTTGACAGCACTGACGACTATTCTTGGATCCTCTATGGATTCGATAGCATTGAAGACTGTTCCTGGATCCAGTGTGGGTTTGACAGCACAAAAGACTATTCCTGGATCCTGTGTGGGTTCGACAGCACTGACGACTTTTCCTGGATCCTGTGTGGGTTCGACAACTTCTACGACTCTTCCTGGATCCTGTGTGGGTTTGACAGCTCTGTTTACTATTCCTAGATCCTGTGTGGGTTCAACAGTTCTAATTTCTGTTCATAGATCCTATGTGGGTTCGATAGAATAGATGATTCAGTGGCTACATCTGATTATCTCTATCTCTCTACATAAGTTGTAAACCTGTGTGAGATGAGTCAGAAACTTCATGTTTTCCTCATGATTGAGATGGATCACTTGATAACTTAGGTATATGTATGGGTATATACCTAAGTTGGGTTATCTATTGATTTCATACCTTGTGGTTTATACTTGTTAGATTTTGTGAGACCTTGAGGGTCTCGAGATCCCTATTGAGTATGGTCATACTCACCCCTACATAGGCTATGCCTGAACCTCATTGTGTTGGATGCAGATGATGGACAACACTGACCGAGGCTGAGTGTACTAGGACTGGATGGTGCCTGCAGGTGGGCCTCACGACTAGTCGGTACCTAGAGCAGACTGACAGACGTGGAGTGCTGAAGAGGATATCTGTACCTACCCTTCTGATAGGATCCATGGTGGATGATCCAGGAGCTACTTTTCATCATTCATCTATTTTTTCCCTTTTCAGTTGTACTTGTACTTTACAGTCTGGCTTGTATTTCTGGCCCCTTTACCTTTTAGCACTCTCTTGTTATTAAGTTTTTCTTAGTGTTTTGTATCCAGCTGTGTACTCTGTTGTGTGTGTTTATAGTTATGAAGGAAATGCCTTCCCAGATTTATGGAATTACGCCTTTCGTGATAGTCGCTAACCCCTGGCCTAATGTAGGTGGTCTTGGGGTAGTCACGACACAGGCCCCGGGGGACGAGACGTGAAAAATTGGTATCAGAGGAGTTGGATCTACCACAGAACTTAAGAATCTAATCTTTTATGTGAAGAAGTAATGTTAAGGGTTCTGAGTGTGTTTTTTAGTTCAGAGAGTCCAGTGTCGGTGCGGCAGCCGACGTATCCATACAATAGGACCCTGACTTTTGATTTCTGACTTAGTGCATGAATACACGGATTTCATGTGTGTTTCAAGAGTTTTCTTAGTGATCTCTTTGAGTTAGCTCACTAGGTATAACTTATTGACTATGGCACACCTATTTCCTTTTAGGATGTCCCCACACAGCCAGCTAGCAAGGGTTCTAGGCTTTTTAAGAGATTCTAGTCCACCAAGCGACGAGGCCTCGGTGCAGGGTCCTATCATAGCGGAGGCACCAGTGGTACCACTACCCATTGGGACACTGATGCCACCAGCCCCAGCAGAAGAGAGTGCACACCACCTAAGCGCGTTGCACGAGTTCCAGTGCCAGAGGCCACCCAGGTACAAGGGTGAGACGGACCTGCAGGCAGCTGAGGATTGGATGGAGGCTGTGGTGAGAGTTTTTAGACTGGTAGAGACACCAACAGACCTTATGGTGATCCTTACCTTGAGTCTCCTTCAAGCAGCAACATGCAGATGGTGGAGCCTGATGCTCCAGGTGCATGATGAGGCGACACTTATCTAGGAAGACTTCAAGAGCCTATTTCAGGAGAATTTTGTCCCAGCCACCCTACGTGTGGTGCAGATACAAGAGTTACTTCATCCACAGCAGGGTATCATGACAGTAGCTCAGTACTCGACAAGGTTCACCGACCTCTCCCGCTACTCCAATGATATGGTATGGGACCCATTCTTCAGGGCCTGAACCTTTGAGAAGGGGATCGGGTGAGAGATTAGGGATTTGATGATTCCCCTCAGCATCCCGATGTTGGTGGGGGTGTTGGATCGAGCCCTCTTAGTGGAGAGTTTCCTTATGGATCAGTCACCAGCAGCCAGACCCACCACCAGGCGTCACATAGCAGAGTATTCTGTAGCAGGTAGCAGACAGATGTCGTAGAGGTCCAACCGGACCAGACCATCCAGTGGATGACCTCAGGACACAGGTTTGGTTGTGCAAGGCACACGAGACAGATCCAGTCATTCAAGGAACATGTAGTGTTTCAAATGAAACGGGAAGGGTCACATGGTTCGTGACTTTCCGACCCACCATTCAGATGATCAACAGATAGTTGAGGGACCTCTTAGGCAGAGGCAGAGGTTCAATCGCGGCGATCTGTAGGTAACAGGTGAACATGGCAGAGGATATGGTCATGCAGCTGGTGGTGGGTGATGTTTCAAGGTGTTACTGCCACCACCACTAGAAGGTCCACCCCGACCAAAGAGAGCAGGTGGACAGGCGAGAGCTCAGCTTTAGGCAGCTGAGGCTTACGATCACGACGTTCCGGAGATGATTCGAGGTACGATCTGTGTCTACTCCACCATAGCTGCAGTTCTTATAGACACAGGTTCCAGTCACTCTTTCATTTCCACTGCCCTTGTTCGGAGCTCAGATATTCTGAAAGAGACGTTAACTCAATCCTTACGGCTAGAGACTCCTATGGGAGAAGAATCGATGATCACGCACTGGTGCTAGCAATGTGAGATTACTCTAGGAGGTGAGAGCTTCAACTGTGATCTCCTAGTAGCGTCGTCGAGGCCTTATGATGTCATCTTGGGTATGGACTGGTTATCTACATTCCATGCTCAGATCTACTGTATTAGGCGCAAAGTGAAGTGTGTCCGCATGGATGGGACCAAGTTCGCCTTCACCGGCGAGAGGGGAGCCTTTGCAGCACATGAAAAACTTACTCAGAGGTGGGTGCAGCCAATCACTCATCAGTTGGCCTACCTTACCCTCAGAGTAGTTGATGTGGAGAGTCTGAGCTATCCTGTAGTGGTGGACCAACACCCGGATGTTTTCCCTGGCGATGTTCAAAGACTACTTCCTTGCAGAGAGGTGGTCTTCTACACTGACATGTAACCTAATACGACACCGATATCTACACCAGCATATCATATGCCTCCTGCAGAGCTTCATGAGATGCAGGTATAACTAGAGGACTTGCAAGGGAAGGGATTCATCCAACCCAGTGTTTCTCCCTGGGCAGCCCCGATCCTATTCACCAAGAAGGAAGATGGAATCTTGAGGCTTTGTGTCAACTACCATCGCCTGAACCAAGTGACCGTGAAGAACTAGTACCCACTCCTGAGGATTGACGACCTCTTTGATCAGTTGAAGGGAGTATGGTGGTTCTCAAAGATAGACCTTAGATCAGGCTATCACCAGCACAGAGTTCGAGGCAAGGATGTGCAAAAGACGACTTTTAGAGGTTGATACGGCCACTATGAGTTCTTGGTTATTCCATTTGGCATAACTAACTCTCCAACAGTGTTCATGGGACTCATGAATAGAATCTTCCAGCCATACCTCGATCGTTTTGTCGTAGTCTTCATCGACGACATTCTGATCTACTTGACTACTGTGGAGGAGCATGCCTACCATTTGCAGGTAGTACTAGACACAGATCAAGAGAACTAGCTTTATGGTATGCTCTCGAAGTGCTAGTTCTGGATCCAAGAAGTTCACTTTTTGGGACATGTCATCTCAGAGGATGGAGTTGCAGTAGATCCAGTGAAGATTGAGGTGATAATTTCTTGAGAGCCACCCAGGAGTGTGACAGAGGTACGAAGTTTCCTGGGTTTGGCTGGTTACTACCGGAGGTTCATTCCAGGCTTCTCCAGAGTTGCAACACCACAATCAGCCTTGACGAAGAAGTGGAAACCCTTTGTGTGGTCGGAGAGATACCCGAAGAGCTTTCAAGAGATAAGGAAAAGGCTGACTGGTGCCCCCATCTTGAGGCTTCTAGAGGAAGGCGTAGGGTATTTAGTCTACTTTGACACATCAGGGACCATACTCGGGTGTGTCCTGATGTAGGAGAGAGTAGTGATCACGCATGGTTGTTGGAAGATGAGACAACACAAACAGAACTATGCTACCCATGACATGGAGATAGTAGCAGTGGTCTTTTCCTTGAAGATGCGGCGACACTATCTGATGGGTGAACGTTTTACTGTGTACTCTGATCACAATATTCTTAGGTGTATCTTCTCTCAGAAAGACCTGAACCTGAGAGAGTGGTGATGGCTTGAGTTCCTCCAGGACTATGACTTCTAGATAGTCTATACTTATGGAAAGGGGAACGTTGTAGCAGATGCACTCAGTAGGAGATCTGGTATACAACTACTAGGCGAGGTGATAAAGCAGCTGGCTTCCTTACAGATATCCTTTGTGGATCGAGATGAAGCAGACTTCCTTTAGTCCCTTACAGTCACTCCTTCACTTCTTCAGATAGTCGGAGAGGCACAACGTGGGGATGCTGGCAGTGAGATGTAACATGCTCAGATATCCACAGGGTAGGCACATGATGGATTTTTTGAAGGTAGGTAGCATGTCATCCTCTTCAGAGGACGTACTATGGTACCGGTTTCACTTTAGGAGGAAGTTTTGATTAAGTTCTACACATCACATCTAGCGGTACATCCCGGAGTAGTGAAGATGTACTAGGAACTTTGACGAAAGCATTGGTGGATAGGTATGAAGAAAGAAGTTGCAGAGTTTGTCTTTCGATGCCTCACTTGTCTGCAAGTGAAGGTGGAGCACCAGGTACCAGCTGGCTAGGTTCAGCCTTTAGAGGTACCAAAGTGGAAGTGGTATGAGATATCCATGGACTTCATGACAGGACTTCCACATATATCCATGGGTCATGACTCGATTTGGGTGATCGTCGACGTACTCACCAAGTAAGCTCACTTCCTACCGAACAGAGAGCAGGGTTCAATAGAGATCTTGGGATGCCTTGATGTGCATGAGATTGTGTGGCTACATGGAGTACTTTCTTATATTGTCTCTGATCATGACACACGATTTACTACTTGGCTATGGAAGGGGTTGCAGGAGGCTTTTAGGATGCAGCTTCTTCTGAGCACCGCCTTCCATCCTCAGATAGATGGTCAGACTGAATGGACCATTCAGACAATCGAGGACATGCTGCATACTTGTGTCCTCGACTTTAGTCGCAGATGGGAGGATCACTTACATTTGGTGAAGTTTTCCTACAACAAAAGATATCACTCCACCATTGGGATGGCACATTTTGAGGCCCTGTATGGTCGACCTTGTAGATCGCCACTGTGCTGGAAAGACCCAGGGGAGTCAGCACTAGTCAGACCAGAGATGGTACAGGCTACCATAGAGAAGGTACAGGTCATTCAGGAGCAGTTGAAGACTGCACAGAGCAAACAGAAGTCTTATACCGACAGGAGACAGAGACCTATGGAGTTTGAGGATGGAGACCGCGTCTTTCTACGGTTCTCAACTCGATGAGGATTATAGAGATTTGGCCGAGGTGGCAAGTTATCTCCATGTTTCATCAGACCATTTAAGGTCCTCAGCAGAGTTGTTGAGGTGGCATACCACTTTTCTCTTCCACCTCAGATGCACCGGGTGCATGAAATCTTCTACGTATCCCAGCTGAGGTGATACATGCATGACCCTTCTCACATAATCGACCATGGAGAGTTGGACGTCGACGATGGGGTGACTTTTATAGAGGTTTTAGTGGAGATTGAGGATCTATAGGAGTGGGTCCTTCGTGGATGGTCGATACCTCTGGTGCGTGTTTTTTTGCAGCACGAGAACCTTTAGGAGAGCATTGGGAGTGGGAGGCTCAGATGCGTGCTCAGTATCCCCACTTATTCCCTTAGTTCGAGTTGTAGCTTATGGGGACGTAAAGACCTGAGGTGGGGAGAATGTAAAGACATGAAATTTATTTGGAATTTTGTTTCTAAAATACATGGGAATTTTACGAGTCCGCGAAAACTGATGAAGAACGCTCCAACCGACGAAGAACGTCGACCTCGATTCCGAATTCGACTTCCTTCCTCGGAACCTCCTCGACGTGGGATGCATTCGTCTATAACGAATGAACATATTACTTTCCGCGACTTTGTCAATGATCAACGATCAAAGGTAGGGGATTAATGCTTTGTTGTTTCACATTCTTCGTTTTTCTTCAAGGGTTAAGAATCAAAGCCGCATGCTATCACCCTGACATGAAGGGTGTGGCCCGAACAAACACGTCCCAAATCCTTCACCTTCTTTGTATAATTTGACACTAAATGGGGCATTAGAACAAAATGAGCGACTCTCATAAACGATCATTTCGGATTGAAAGTGAGATCCTGAGGAGAGCGTGTCTTCTTCCGGAGAGAGAATCGGGCCACCAGAACTCGTCCAGTGACCCACAGAAAGATCGCCGACGGATGGAACCGATGAGCATCATAGCATGGTGGTTGCAGCACAACCGTGCCACCGGAGGAGAAATTGTGGTTGATAGGCCGCGATGGTGCATCGGCAGCTGGTGCAAGCCCGATCGTGAAGAAGACCGGTGGCATGAGCCGCCTGGTTGCCGAGGAAGGCGCGACACAACTGCGCCGTGCGGTGGAATGAAGGGGGGGGGGCTGAAGCCCCTGGCTGCGGCGGTGCAACGGCAGCCGGTGCAAGGCCAACCATGAGGAAGACTGGAAGCCCGAGCCACTGGGTCATCGGAGGAGGTGCAACGCAACGACGCTGCACGAGAGGCGACCGACCACTCAGCCAGCCGGGAGGAGTGGGACCCCTCGCGGGGTCCCACGTGACACGAACCGGTTCCACGTGGCGCTGATTTTTGGAAATCACCCGAACGGATTAGCCGTTCAGGATCTAGGGGCACGACTTTCCCCTGGACGTGGCTAGGGTGGACCCCACGGGCAGCCAACCACATGGGCCACCGGGCTGGAACCAGCACGGGCCGCTGGGCCGGACCCAGCGCGGGCTGCCGGGCTGGACCCAGCGTGGGTTGCCGGGCCAGAACTAACACGGGTCTGACCGCCTTCGTGGGTCGGACCGTCCCTGTGGACCGGGTCGGGCCCCAGTCCAGACCCGGGTCGGGTCGGGCCAGACCCGGACCTGTTTTGGCCTCTTTTAATACTTTTTCTCATAACATGAGATAAGGGCATCCGATTGAAGAACCGTCTGTGGTGAAAGAAACCTTGGAATGAGACGGTTCTTTTGGTATACCACACTTGAGTTTTGGACATAGTTGGGGTATGGCCGTGTTGGATTGAACGTAAATCCAACCGGGCCCCCGGAACAGAAATGCCAATAACTCTCAGACTGGGTGTCTGATTGACACACCATTTATTACATTGAATATCTTATGGAAAGACATATATTTTGGATACATCAACTTGGAACTTTGTGGTAGTTGATGTATTGACAATTGGCTTGAGGAGAATAACCTCCTGCAATCAAGCATGCTTTGTGCGGAACCTTTTAGCTGGCTGTGCATTGACGAATGTTCCTGGATCCTGTGTGGGTTCGACAGCACTGACGACTGTTCCTGGATCCTATGTGGGTTCGACAGCAATGACAACTGTTCCTGGATCCTATGTGGGTTCAACAGCACTGACGACTATTCCTGGATCCTCTGTGGGTTCGACACCACTGACGACTGTTCCTGGATCCTGTGTGGGTTCGACAACTTCGACGACTGTTCCTGGATCTTGTGTTGGTTCGACAGCTCCGTTTACTGTTCCTGGATCCTATGTGGGTTCGACAGTTCTGACTTCTGTTCCTAGATCTTGTGTGGGTTCGACAGAATATATGATTTAGTGGCTACTTCTGATCGTCTCTATATCTCTACATAAGTTTTATACCTGTGTGAGATGAGTCAGTATCTTTTTGTTTTCCTCATGATTGAGATGAATCACTTGATAACTTCAGTATATGTATGGGAATTTACCTAAGTAGGGTTATCTGTTGATTTCATACCTTTTGGTTTATCCTTTTAGATTTTGTGAGACCTTGAGGGTCTCGGGGTCCATACTGAGTATCGTTATACTCACCCCTGCATGGGTTATGCCTGCAACTCATTGTGTTGGATGCAGACGACGGACATCGCTGACCGAGGCTGAGCGTACTAGGATTGGAAGGTGCCTGGAGGTGGACCTCACAACGAGTTGGTACCCAGAGGAGAATGACGGACGTGGAGTTCTAAGGAGGCTATCTGTACCTACCCTTCAGGTAGGATTCGTGGTGGATGATCCATGAGCTACTTTTCATATTTCAACTATTTTTTCCCTTTTCATTTGTACTTGTACTTTACTGTTGGGATTGTATTTCCAGCCCCTTTACTTTTTAGCACTCTCTTGTTATACAGTTTTTCTTAGTGTTTTTTATCCAGCTGTGTTCTCTATTGTGCGTGTTTACAGTTATAGAGGCAATGCCTTCCTAGATTTAGGGAATTACACCTTTGGCGCTAGTCGCCAGCCCCTGGCCTAAGGAAGGCAGTCTTGGGGTAGTCATGGCACGGGCCTCAGGGGATGGGTCATAACATTATACGATAATTTATATTTAATAAATTTAATTTAATAATAATATTTTATTAGAATATTATTTATTTCAAAAATCCATTCATTCATTAAAAATATGTTTCTTAATTGAATTTGAATATTAATAAAAAATATTATTTGTGCTTTAAAAATCATTTACAAAGAAACAATAACAGAATGAAAGTATATTAATTATTCTATATAAAAAATGTACATAATAATAATGATATGGTCTTTTTTCATATCCATTTATCACACCAGGATATTCCCTAAGAGTATGTTGTGTGAGGATGGGGATTTGTTGGGGCCATGATCTCAATAAGCTTGAACTTATCCCGAAAAGGGTTCTGCTTGTGCATATTTTGATGGATTTGGTATTGGGTTTAGTATAGGGTAAACCTAGAAATTTTATTTTCCTCTGTGTATCCGATAAATGGGCTTGATAGGGTATGATCCTACTGGTTGAGTCCATCACTTCCTTTGTCCGTGCAAAAAGGATTTGTTAAAACCATATATTTATACAAGTCATGTGATCAATGTTCAATGGATATATTTTCAATGGTAAGGATACTTAATTTTAATTTAAATACAATTGTATATGATAAAACAAAATTATTTCATGTGTTTTATATATCCATAATACATTTAAAGGAAAGATAATTTTATTCATAAGTGTTTGAGTCATTACAAGAATAATATTTAAACATTCCAAAGTATCCCATACCACTTTGAAACATTTGAATCATAATATTCAGAATGTATGAAATTTAATTAAACTTATAATATAATGAAAATGATGGTATTCATGATATAAAATTATAAATTCAGTATATACACAAAATAAAAAAGAATTCATGCATAATAACAAAGAATTCTCAAGGGAATGTAATTTGGGAGGAAATTCCATTACCTTAACTTTCCTTTTATTGTGTGGTATTTATCCTACTTTATATAAATTTAAAATATTTGAATAACTTAAAAAACCATAATAATTTTTATAATTTTATATACTAACTTCTTACAAATATTTTATTACCCTTTTGTTAACACTCTTTCATTATTCTAACTATTTTAGGTGTTAATAGCCCAGTTTTATCAAGTATGTTTTGATGAGTTACATATTGTTCATATTTTTCAGATCATGATTTCATCATATAATGAATGTAAAATATGAATTAATTATATTTTATATTATGTAAATATGTATTTATAATATTCCTTAATATTTGGAGACTAGAAATGAAGTGCACCGTTCATGGAGATTGTAGGCTATATGTACGCATGAATGCTACTTTCATTTCTTTTCTGTATTAAAAGAATGAAAAATAAATTATAAATATTACATTATAATTAAAGTGTCATATATATGCTATATATGTTACAAAGGTTTATTAAAACCATCCTTTATACACTATATGTATGGCATGAACGAGTGATATCGCTTTGAGGGGGAGGTAGTCCACACTTCCTCAAACGAAATTATCATATTTACTCAAGCTAAAAGGCATAAAGGAATGTTATAAATAAAAACTAAATAAGAATAAGGACATTTTAAATGTCATATATATCATATATAAACCGAGTTTTCAACATAATTTCCACCATGATAGGTGGTAGGGAAAAAAATGAGCAATCATCATTTCGTGAGGTAGTAGTTCACCGTACACAGAAACGGTATGTTCATTATCCATTAGATGGAGGTGTGTGTATGTGTAGGTAGAACCCTTAAAAAATCATATTATATTGAGGATACTGGTTTTTTTATACAATCATATAATAATAAGGGTATATAGAGTGGAGAATGTAAATGAAACTCAAAAATCTTGAGAGAAGACATTATGAGTTTATGCCAAAATACTTCCTTGGAAGGATTTATACCCAAAGGGAGGATTAAAGGTAAAGTGGAGTGATTTTGGGAAGATATTTTTTCAGATATTGTTCAAACCTTATAGGTCTGAGAGGTGTGAGGAAGGGGGTGAGGTGGTGGGAATTTATAGGGAAGGAAAATGACTCACTTGGAATTTTGGGAAACAAGTTTGGTGTACACTTGTTATTACCTAAAAAAAGTCATACCAGACAAAAATAACTCTATAATGGAAGTTTTATGGCCTAAATAGTTCTATACAATAGGTTTTGGGAAATGTTATAGGTCATCTGGGCCCCTAAGTTAAAGGTTTAGTCTTTTATTAACCATAATTTTCTTTTAAAAATTTTAATTAAATTTAATTACTTTCACTAATATTTTGGGTAAAAAAATAAGTTGACCTTATTAGAGATAATAAATTATGACTATTACCAATTTCTAATCCATTTTTTTCAAATTCCAATCATACAAGTGGCATAAATTAATTTAAAACAACTTGTGATCATAAAAAGGGTTTTATGTAAAATCATTTCATTTATATTAAACTAGTTCCTACATCCATTCCTAATTAATTTTTAACCTATAAGTTGATTTATATTATTATAAGTAGTATATTTTAAAATTTAGTTGATACTATTCATAACTACTAATTTAATTTCTCGGTTAAGTCTTATTATATTAAATAATAATATTTTAATAATATATGGTTAAAACTAGGTCTTGCGTTTAATGTAAGCTTTCGAGTAAATTCTCTATAGCATGTAATTAAAGGTAAATCGATGTCAAGTGAATTACCAAATATAGAATATGTTAAATATATTTAAAATTTTAAATATATTTTAAATTTTAGTGGTATTATATCCCCTTACATGTTTGGTTTCACGCGTCATGCACACTGTCGAATATAAAGTTCTTACTTTAGAATTTCAAGGTGTTACATTCTATCCACCTTAGTTAAACTGAATCCTCAAAATTTAAACTTGATCTAAGCGATATAGAGATTTAATTTTTTTTGAAATAAAAACATCATGAAAAGTGTTAATATAACACATTCTTAATAAGATAGAGAGGAAAGTACAACTATCATGTAACTAGGTTCCCTAGTAGGAGAAAAAAAGTGGGGAATGAAAAGATGGATATGTAAGAAAAAGTACAACAATCAAGTTTTTATAGAGAGTGATAGAGAAAATTTTTAGATAAAAGTTATTGACTACAAAACCATAAACCATATGTCTGAATAAAGGTCATTGATATCATCATAAATGATGATAATCAGAAAACATTTTTGTTTCAAAAGCATTTTCTTCTTTATTTAAGGAATTATTTCACTCTATAAGAATATAAGTAAATATAAATTTCTATAAAAATAATTTTTTCCTTTTATTACACCTTGAAAAATTTATACTTTATCTTTTAGCACTACAATATTATCATTACCGATTTTATAGATCACATGATGAGAAAAAAATATTTCTACAACATATTTCGTAGATTAAAATAAAAAAGTACATTAATCATTACACTTTGGTCATGTTAATAACATATACATTACCTTGATCCACTAAATTATTATAAGTTACATTATCTTGATGCTTCGGGCATTCATTTTCATTTTGCCACATCTCCTTGCATATGTAACATTGAATAACAATATTTTCCTTCTTTCATTTGCAATATTTTTCTTAGTGAGCCTTTTCTCCACACTTATAAAAAACTTCAAATACTTTAAAGAATTTACTAGGGTGATTATTTCTAGAGTTATCACATTTTGGAAAATCATTATTTACCCTCAACTTCTTTGACTCATTCCCCTTTTCATGGTGTTCATGATACCTATTATTCTCTTAGTTTCCCTTGAATCTACAGGACTCGGAGAATTCCTTCTCTATATTGAAAGAACAAAAAACTATTTCAATATATGAATAAAAGTTTTAAGATAGTAGAGCCCATCAGATACTTGGATTAAGTCCTTCAAAGAATTGGTCGATCTTGCACTCTATGTTGCGATTATAATATATAACATACCTGGATAACCTTGTAAAGGTAGCTTCATAATCTACAACACTCTCATTATCCTTTTCCTTTAAGGTAAGGAACTTCATCTTTATATCAATTTTTTTATCATGAGGGAAGTATTTATCAAAGAATTCATCCTTAGATACTCTCTATTCCATGAGTTCTATTTCTTCTTCATCCCTAGTATTCTGGACTAAGGGCCTCCACTGATCAGTATCACCTTGGAGAAAATAGACCGCAAGTGTAACCTTTTCCTTTTCACTACATTCCAAGGCCTTAAATATCTTCTCTATAGACTTAATCTATTTCTTAGCTAAAATTTGATTAGTTGTCCCACTAAATGGTTGGGGCTTCTACCATATAAAGTGAGCTATCATAGGAGATTCTCTCTTTGGAACATGATTCTCTATTTGGGAAAGGTTATTTGTCATAACCTGACTAAGCTACTCTAACATATCCCTAAAATTCTTAGATCCAATACCATATATATTTGTTTCCTCTCCAGGAAATCTCTACATTTTCCACGAGTACTGATACCATTCTTCCTTCCAAGGGCCATTTCTAAACAATTACATACAATGGATTATTTCATATATTTTTTAATGTTGTATAACTCTAAATATAGTGTAACACATAACATTAATTTATGAATCATGAATTCTATAATTATAAACATTTTTCACTTTAGGGTAATTTTTAATTTCAAATCCTTCATTATGGTACGTAAAGTAAATGTGTAATATACTATGTTTATACCCCAATATTGTCAAACCAGGGGCATAGTAAGGCCTGTTTTAATGTACCAGGTTACCCCGAGTCAGGCCCGAAACACCATGTCAGAGTTATTAATCCTAGGTAAATTTATCCCAAAACCACATCCACTTGTAGTATCTGTATAGAGATGTATTTCTAAGAATACCCACATAATAAATACCTTACCAAAATTATAAGATGTTTTTTATACTAATCCTCAATTTCTATCTTAGGGTTGTGATTCATAATCTATTTTTTCTAAATCTAGTTTCCAAGGTTGCTGCTAAACTTACTATGATACTAACTTTGACGCTCGACCCCAAAAGTCCAGAGCTGGTGCATTATTTTATTACATTGACTTGATTAAAAGAAATAAAATACCAAAGTAATAGTAAATTTATCAGTCTTGGAAATCCATATTACATACATGATACCCCTAATACATTGGGAAATAGAAAAAATACAAACCCGATACATAATAAAATTAAATAAACTACATCCTTGAATGCATATGAAAAGATTTATTCTTCATAACCTAGGGAAATAAAACATAATAATGGTGAATTTAGATTCTAAGTAATGGTAAGTAAATCAGAAGAAATAATAAATCAATGGGAACAAATTAACATGTAAAGGTAAATAACTGATATCACATTCAATTCAAATAACTAGACGATGAGAAATCAATATGTCAAAGTAAGACTCTGGAACTCATGCCATTTAATGAATGAACTTAAAATAAAGTGTATCCATAGATATATCGATTCAAAATATCATGTTTGAATATTAATTGGAAATAAATGAGGGAAATTATTTCTTAATGGATGTCATGTCTAAGGCACATGAAAACCTATACCGTCAATACCATTCACAAAAAAGTTTAAAACTACGAATAGAAACCCAGTTAATTTGGAAAAATAATTTATCTCAAGATAACCATTCAATGAATCTAGGAGATATATAAAGTCTATAATACACCCTTAATTTTATTTCCAAATCATTCCTCATATCAAATAATCAATTATATAAATAGGCAATATGCCTTATCAAATATCTGTATTGAATAAAAGATACAGATGTATCAACAATTTCTTATTTAATAAAATAACTATCAAAGTAAACATATTATGTGAAATGATATAAGTTTTAAGAAATAAAAATATACATTTTATAAAAATATGAACGTTAAAGGAAATTTACAATGAAAAATGGTGGACAAATAAAGTGATATTTCAATGATTATCATTTGGAACAATCTTGAGGATCATAATATTTAAACATTCCAAAGTATCCCATACCACTTTGAATCATTTAATTCATAATATCTAGAATTTATAAAGTTAAATGAAACTTATAATATCATGACAATAATGGAATTCATGACATAACATGAAAACGACATTATATACACCAAATAATAGATAATTGGGACATAATAACAAATAAGTCTCAATGAAATTTAATTTGAGATGAAATTCCCTTACCTTAGACTTATGTTTTTGTTTGTGGTCTTTATCCTACTATATAGTGGATTAAAATATATTACTAAGATATAAAATAACCATGAACAATTTTATAATATCATATTTTAACTTCTTATAATATTTTATTACCCTTTTGTTAATAGTCTTTCATTATTTTAACTATTTCAAGTGTTAATTTCCTAGTTTTCTCAAGTATGTTTGGAACAATTAATTTTTGTTACTATTTATTAGATATTTATTTCATTATGTATAAAAAGAAAACTATGAATTAATTATCTTATACATTCAGTAAATATGTATTTAGAATAGTCCATAACATTTGGAAATTATAAATGAAGTGCACTGTTCATGGAGATGGTAGACCGTACGTATGTATGAACACTACTTTAATTTCATAGTTGTATTAAAAAAGTGAAAAATAAATGATACATATGTATATTATAATTCCAGTATCATATATATCCTATATATTTTATATAGTTTTATTAAAACCATCCTTTATACATTCCATGTATGACATGAACAATTCATATCGCTTTGAGGGGGCAGGTAGTCCACACTTACTAAAACGAAATTATCATATTTATACAAGAATAAAGGAATAAATTAATGTTATAAAAAAACTATTGAAGCATAAATATATTGTAAATATCATATATATCATATATAAATAGTTTTTCTATCATAATGTCCACCATGAAACGTGGTAAGGGAATAATGAACTATCATCATTTTGTGAGACAGTATTTCACCATACACATAAACAATTTGTTTGTTAAGAATTATATAGAGGTGTGTTTAAGAGTAGCTATAACCATTAACATAATTAAATCCTAGTATACTAAGGATACTAGTGTTTTTATAAAAAAATATAATAAGAATAGTAAAGGGAGTAGATAATGGAAATGAAACTAAAAATATTAAGAGAAGATGTTACTTCTTAATGAGGTAACTTCTTTTGGTTTATACAAAAATGATTACTTGGAATGATTTAAGGACAAAGGGAGGCTTCAAGGTTCATGGGAGGGGTTTTGAGAATCTATTTGGGTATATATTGGATGAACCTAAGATGTTTTAGAGGTGTTAAGAAGTGTTAGAGGTGGTGGCCTTTTATTGGGAAGGAAAATGACTCAGTTAAATTTTTTGAAAATAAGTTAGGTGAATGTTTCATTGGGAAATGTGGTGTGGAATGGGTTTTAGTTATTGTGTTTCTATTTTAAACTTTACATGAATCTCCCAATGGTTACCCCATCCATACCTAGGTATAAACCTTCTTTCCAAAGGCCGACGATTGCCTGGGTTTTCAGGCCCAACAACTCTTAGGGACTCACATTGGTTGAGAGGATGGGCGGTCTTGCTCATCACACCCTTGGGGGGGGGGATTGTTTCCAACTCTGGGATTCTCTTATATATTTAATATATGTTTTGTAACTCTTTTTAATCTTGATACAAGATCAAATACCCTAACTAAATGACTTTACAACTATTCTTTTTTATGTGCAAACGATCGATATCTCTTGGGTGAGTCCATCTGTATGTGTCCAAGGTTATTTACCATTACCCAGTAACAAATTCCCGCTTATATGATAAAAACATATAACTAAGTTCTTTGGAACATACTCCCATATAAGCAGGTGATTAATATTCTAAGGATTGGATTAAGAAATTATGAGGCGTCCTATGTATCCTAGTTAATACCAGAATCAAAAACCACATAGTTCGTTTAACTTGTGAAATTTTACATTATGTAAAAAGAATTATATGGGTGATCTAGGACACCTTCAATCTCAAGGCATATAGGGATGTGCTATATATCCTAGATATAGAAATAATTAGAGTTATCATAGTTCATTTTTTAGGAATTATATATTGGAGTTGCCTATTTAATTATAGTGACTCATGGTGGAGATGAAATGATTACCGTAAATTTCCAAGCTCACGTGAGGCATGCTCAGTGTAAAAAACAAGGAATAATAAGTAACCAATTTTATTTCTTTGAGTAAGGGACTTAGATGCTAAGATCACACCGAATGATCAATATGGAGCTCTAACCTCAGAGAGAGGTAGCATACGTACCCTGATTATGATCGGAATCAGAGTCATCATAGTCCCCTTTATGTCATGGCTTATATACTAATGTCTTCTTGGATGATAGAGATTTATGATTCTAGTGAGGTGTTCATTGTATCTCATTAAGATCACATGAACCATGATCAGAGTGATAAACAAGGGGGATCATATGATCAACCTCATGGTGTATGGTTATGATAATTGTATATTGGAATAGTCATTGGGGTGTTTGGTATAGAGATTGTGACTTTGGGAGGTGTCTTACGTATCCTGGTTATGGCAGGAATCAGAGTTCTCCAAGTTAATTTTATGTTGGGACTTACAAACTGAGGTTTCCCCATGCCATTATAGGGGTTTTATGGCATATTATATTTCCATTGCAACTCCCTAATCCCACATGAGACATGATCATTTCTGAGAAACAAGGGATAGAAATTAATCAATAACATTTTTTTTAGGTAAGGGGATCATATGTTGTTCCCTTTATAGATGATCAATATGGAACTCATACCTTAGTGGAAGGTGTCCTATATATCCTAAATATGATAGGAATTAGAGTCATCGTAGTTCTCTTTATGTTGTGGATTACACACCGAGGTTTCCCTATTGATAGGGGCTTACATGTCTAGGATAGAAAATATTGTGTAGTCCTAGGATTCCCTGGTGATCTAGAATTATAGTTTGGAAGACATTACAAGTCCCAGTTGGCACATCCTAGGGGATATCACATGACCTGGCATGATACATATGGATGGTGTCTCAAGAGGCAATGTGGCATAGCCCAAGAGGCATCACGCATCTTGAATGACACCTCGGGAGGGAATCATGAGTCTCAACTGACATGAGAAGAGGGTTTCTTAGGGGCTTGGTTGTCATGCCCAAATTTTTCCGTGAGACTTGGATGATGTGATAAAGAATCATTATATGAGCTGGGCGATGTGTCCGGAGGGTGTCACAAGTAGTAGGTGGTAGACCCCTAGTGTTCTCAAGATCGAAGTGGAATTCATGGGGGCACTGTATGATGCACCCTGACATGTCTGGAGGACTTTTCATGTCTCAAATGACATGCCAAATTGGTGTCATGAAATATGGGAAATGTGCCTTGGGGCTATTGCATGCCTTTGGATGACACGTGAAGCACATGAGGGGAAGTGGGCATGTATTTTACCTAAGCCTTATGCCTATGATATTGGGTTTATCCATTTTATTCCAAATTACTTAGTTTCATTCAGTGTTAGTTTCTTTAAGTATCGCGTGATTTGGAGGCCATGTGGTATGTTATTTGCATGTACTATCAAAAGTACTTTGTGTGATATATGAGTGATCACATGAAGCAATTTATGTCCAACGCATGAGTAATCTGGCTGCCCGTTGATATATTACCTAAAGGAATGTTTCCAATCACGTGATTAATTTCCCCAAGAAGTCCATAGAAGTTGAGAGTTGAATATTGTAGATCCTAGGTGTACAGTCGATCGAATCTCTCCAACACAGTGGTCCTGAAAAAAATTAAAAACCCAAAACCATTCTTCATGTTGGGGTGGGGAATTTATAGTCATCCCCCCTGATACTTTCTGGTTTTTGAGAAATATATTGTGAAAGTCAACGCTTGAGTTAGTGTAGGGGCATGGCACCAGACGATTTCATGAGTCTCTACGATGGAATGCTACAAGCACATCACTTATTTTTTAGTGATCGTGAGTCTCCTTCATTAACGGATAATTTATTAGATTATTTTTTATTATCAAAGACTTGTTTGATCACGTGTTTGTGTTGAGGGACTTCCATTTTGTTGTGATGACATGTCTGAGGGCCATCACAAGATTCAAATGCTTGTGGTAATACACTAATGAGACCTTGGATGACTTTTCTTGGGGTCTTGAAGGACAATTCTATAAGTTCATTGGGTGTGTAACACCCCAAGCTTCCACGGTACGTTTCACTTTGAATAATGCAGTAGCTTGCATAGGACACAACTTGGAGTTTTAAGACATCACAACCAATCAAACTAGCCATTATGAATAGTAATACCCACTATTTGAAATTTTATAAATTTTATTATTCAAAATGGACTTCATATTTTAATTCTAAATATCGAAATTTGCTTAGGGTGAATTTTTGGTATTTTTTTGAAAACTTTCAATTTTTGATGAATAGTGAAAAACACTGCGTTATTGTTTAAAACCGACTTTTATTTAAATAAGTAGTTATATTATTTTAATTTATTTTAGGTCAAAATAGATACATAATACCTATATATTTTCAATTTAATTCATTGGAGTCATTTTATAATAAGTTTAGATATATAAAATTTTATTGAACTTTTTACCGCCTTTTACCCACCTTTTAAGAGCATTTACAAATTTGCATAAAACATAACTTCACTGATTCTGTGAGTTGAATTTAAAAAATCCAAGAGACATGGTTGACATTATTAGGTAATATGTGGTTCAATAAGATGAAAATAATTTTTGGTGAATAATAACTTTTGACTTTTATTTACCACAGTTAAAAGTAAATTGAGTAATTAAGGGTAAAAATGAAATTATAATTACCATAACACAAGTCCTAATTCTATTGGATAAGTATAGTTAGACAAAAAAAACCTTATTAATAAAATATGATCCTTTTTATCCACTTGGATTAGTTTATGACATTTATTATTATTTTATTTAAAGTAGAGTTAAAAGAGTTAAATTTAATGTTTAATAACTAAACCATTTTTAATATAGGGTTAAACACAATATAAATTCGACTATAAATATTCATTATAAATATAAAAATATTTCCTACATAATTATATTTTATCTATAATTTTTAGAAATTAAATAATTTAATCTATTTTGACACAATGATGATGCATTAATTACCTTAATAATAAAATATTAAAATAATTGTTATTATAAATATCCAATAAATGTAAATTGAAACTTATGATGAATTAAAATAATTTTATAGGTTAATATTACATTTTTGGGTTTATTAAATAAATTTTATTATAAGTGATAACGTTTTTTTGGCATTCAAAAAAATAAAATACTAGATAGTGTCAAAATTGACATAATTGAGTTTTTAAAACAAATAATATATTATTAATTGATATAATAATCATAAAAATCTAAGGTTCAGCCAAAGGACATAGATAAGGTTATATATATTAATAATGAACCAAATGTATTTCTATTGTCTTGTTATAGTAAGTTTATTAACCACATAATATAATAATACAAAGAGACATGGTAAATGTCAAACTATTTAACCAAGAGTTAAATCTAAAGGATAAGGTTAATATGGTGACCTAAACCTGTCAAAAACCTATTTTTTGAGATTTTTTCGACCCATACCCACCTTAGCCTTAAAATAAATTATTTTTGATCCATTAGAAACCGAAAATGATTTTATTATAAAATAATATTTCAAGTTTCTCCTAAAGTGACCCTCACCTCTCTTATAAAAGGGTACTTCCCCTTCTCTTAATTTCACACCTCCAAAGCCATTTGGATCGGCCAAACCCTGACCAAATATCCTCCCAAATTTCCTAAATTCATCATAGAGGCCTTAATTTGGTCAGAAAGCCAACCTAAGGATCCCTTTTGATCAAATGAAAAGGAAGAACCCAAAGAAGAGGTAAATATTTCATCACCTCTTTCAAGTTATTTTCTTCTTCTACTCCAATTTATTTTTTGTTTCCATTACAAAAAAATAACTCCAGTATCTTATATATACTGTGATGTTATTTTAAAAATGGTACAACCATATTCATTATTCTATCCATCATATGAATGACAAAGTCACCATACGTACGTACGTACGGCTTACCGTCTCCACGTAGTGGTGTAGTTTGTTATTCAAACACTTCATTACTTGGAGGGGTATAATAATGAGTACAAATTATGTAAATAATAAATATAAAATTTTATTTATTCGGTATATATGATATAACATCCAATTTCATATGATTTCACCATCAATATAATGATATTATCACTCTTGCTTACATACAGATTACCGTCTCCACGAAGGCGATGAGATTCATTCCCCATTATAATCATTCAAGAATAATTTTCATTTTATGGTAAAAAATAATGTTTATGAACATAATATCATTATGTATATGAATCAAAAAAATCATATCTATAAAAAACATGTCTTACGTAACCAACCATATAGATAAAAATGAATCAGTTAACTCCCAAAACGATGATACTACTAAAATATTATTAACAAAGCAATATTATAAGATCATATATGATATAGTAGTTATGTATATGATTATTTTACAGTTTAATAACAATGTTTTAGCTATTATACATGAGGTTAACATACCATTGACTAAGGAAAAGTACAAGGTAAGCGTTAATTTCACAATCTCTTTATTATCCGAGGTTGTTTTTACTTAAGTATCTACTGGGACCCCTTTATCATCCACATCCATGTTTCTTAAAAATTTATTCTAAAACTTTTTAAATATTTTTTAGAATATGGGTTAAATTAATTTATAACCTTTTTGTAATTTTTATAAAATGGTTTGAATGGAATATTCCCATCGTTTTCCAAACAAGGTACTTTATGACCTTTTTGACAAAATTAAGGTAAGAACGCCTTTTTTTAACTTATACGGTGGGTGTGGATATTTTTGGCCGTTATATCATCATAAAAGCTTCCCATACAAGATTATAAGAATATTTTCAAAATAAATGTTTTCTTTTTATAATTATGGGACTTTTAAATAATTTCAAAATAGAAAGAGGTATTTATTTCAAATAGTTTTCATTTTATCCATGTCAACATCATTGATGGATTTAAAACTTGTTTGAAGTTGATTTATTAAGACAATAATCTTCCAAATTGTATTTAATTTTTGTGATATGTTTGAATATGGATATGTTATTTTAACTCCATTCATGTTTTAATGATAAATTATTGACATTTCGTATGCTAGTTTTAATACGAATGTTTATGTTATGTTTAAATTTTTTCATATGAGGAATGCACAGGACTTAGTAAGTGACCAGTGGAGACCCCTATAGCTCCTCGATGCATCAATATTTATCATGAGACAAACTAGTGTCTTGGAACAAGTATTTGACAAAATCTTATTTGTAGTCTTGGCACAAGGCCTTGACTATGTGTTTATGAAGTTTGGCATTATACATTCCATTGTTATGAAAGTGGCTATTGATATTGAATGTGATTATTCAACTAGTAGAATATCAATTTGAATAAATAAATAGAATTATTGGATTTTATATTTTCCATATTATGATGAATGTTATGTTTAAAAGGATTTTGTTTTAGTCTTATACATTTCTTTAAATGTTTATGCTTATTTATAAAAGTTTTCGCTATATTGTTATCCTTATTGAGAATCTGAGCTCACCCATTTCTAAGTTTTATTTTTCCCAGGATGTGAAGAAATATTTTATGGTTGACCTATAAGGATAGGATAAGGATATAAGTGTGGTCAATGGGGAAAATGTTGTTGATGTTTTTATTTCATGATGTAATGTAATAATTATGAATGTATCTTGAACATCCAAGGCTACTAAACTGATCAGTCTTTCGAGACATGATTCCTTGTATAATGCCAATGTTATGTAATAATGCACCGACTCTGGGTAATTGGGGTCAGGGTGTTACAACTAGTATTAGAGGAAGTTTAGGACAAACCTTGGAAACTATATTTATATAAACTCTGATTAGAGGACATTACCCTAAGATAGAATTTGAGGATTCGTATAGAATAACTTCCTAGAATATTGGTTATGTAGAGATTTTGTATATTTTCCAAGAAATATATCCCTATCTGGATATGATCCGGTAGAGGTGGCTCTGGAATAGAGATACCTTAGAGTGAAAACTCTGACAAGGAGTTTTGGGTTTGACCAGGGGTATCCGGGTACACGACAACGAGCCTTGCTGCACTCTTGGTTACGATACTCTCGGGGGATATGCTTATGATAATTCACATTTTCACTATAAATCATTATAAAGGATTTATGAGTATATACCTCCTCAAAGAAAACATTTTTTTTATGATTATGGATTATATCCATAAATTGTTCAATTTATGTTAAGTGTTTTACAAGTTTGGAATTATGTATTGAGATTCATAAACTAATATAGTGTATGTCATTGTTTAGAAATAGAGCCTAGTGGAAGGAATGGAAACCGTATCAATGCACATAATCCATGTATGGATTTCAATACTACTCAAGATAATTACAGTGGAGCTGGTGATGCAACTGGTGCTGATCAGCTTATCACCATACTAAGACAACTCACTCATGTTATGATTAATAACCTTACCCATATAGAGCACCCTGATCTATAACTTGGAGGATTAACGTTAAACCTCTTCATGAGGCAACAACCACCAACATTCAATGGGATTACAAATCCATTAGTAGCTGGCAAATGGATAAATTCCTTAGAGAAAATATTTCATGCTTTGGGGAGTAAAGAAATGAAAAAATTTGTCATGGCAGTTTATCGCCTCACAGGAGATGCAGATCAATGGTTGTCCTCAATCCAATACACAAAGAAATATGAAGAAGTATCAAAAATGTAATGGAGGGAGTTTAAATAGATTTTATTAGAAAAATAATTTCCCTGTGACCATCGAGCAGATATGAAGATACATTTTCTGATTATGAGGAAAAGGGGGATGAGAATGTCACAAAGTATGAGGATAACTTTACAAGGTTAGCAAGGTATGCATCAGATTATATACGTAACCCAAGGGGTAATATTGATTGATTCTTTTATGGGTTAAAACCATTTCTCCATCAACCATTATTCTTAAAATACTTCTCATCGTATGAAGATATTGTCTCATGTGCTATCAAGATAGAAAAATAATTCTCTAAGTCATATGACTTCAAAGAAAATAAAGAGAAGATGAGATATTCTGATCACTATGGAAATTGAAATAAAGGGAATGGGGAAAAATTTGTACATCCATCCTATGGTAAATGTGGGAAGAAACACCCTGGTACTTGCCTGAAGGGAATGTGAGCCTTTTACAAGTGGGGTGAAAAAGGCCACCAAGCTCTTGATTTCAAGGGAAAGAAAGAAAATTTCAATGTTGAATGATAAAATTGTTGAGAAAAGGGATAATATGAAAATGAATTTCCTATGCGCCAATGGAACATACCACAGAAAAGGCCTAGGGAGAAAGTCCAAGCTTATGCGATCACTACTGCAGAGGTTGAAGCTCCAAAAGAAATGGTGGCGGGTAATTTAATGGTTTCCTCAAGTTTAGCCAATTATTTATTTGATTATATATCATCACATTGTTTTATATCTTCCCCGTTTCCTAATAAAATCAGATACTTTCAATTTGACTTAACAAGGGAGTTGTTAGTTAAAACTCTTAAGGTAAGTATCATCGCAACAAAGTTTTTTGAATCAGTTCTCATTAAGATATATAAATGTTCTTTTTTGGCTGATCTCATCATCATTCCCATGATTGAATTTTATAAAATCCTATGAATGGATTGACTTTTGGACCAGGATGTGAAAATTTATTATAAGAAGGAGGTTATAATTTTCAATGATGACAAGGTGTACCTTATCTTTAGAGGAGAAACATCCCCACCCGATTCTTATATAGATCCACCCTAGTAGCTCTACTAAATTCAATTATTGGGGATGAAGAGAATGAAATAATTGTAGTTGAGGAAAATAATGTTTGAATAGAGGACGTACCTATTGTGAAAGAATATGTTGATGTGTTTCCATAGGATTTACATGGACATTCTCCTGAATGGGAAATTGAGTTTTCCATTGATTTAATTCTTGGTTCAAGGCCCATATTGAAGAACCCTTAGAGAATGGTCACTATGGAATTAGTGGAACTAAATAAACAACTAGAGGAATTGAGTAATAAGGGATTTATCCTATCTAGTGTTTCTTCATGGGGAGCCCCTGACTTTTTTTAAGAAGAAATACGAATCTATGAGGTTGTACATTTACTACAGGGAGATCAATGCTATAAAAATAAATAACGAGTGTCCCCTACCTCATATTGATGATTTACTCAACCAAATTTATAGAGCTAAATATTTTTCAATGATTGAACTTAAATATGGATATCATAAGTTGTGTGTGAAGAAGGAAGACATTCCAAAAACAACATTTCGAACTAGGTACAAGCATTACGAGTTTACAGTAATTCCTTTTGTATTGAATAATGTGCCCACTATCTTTATGGATTTAATGAATTAAGTATTCAAGGAATATCTTGATGAATTTGTAGTGGAATTTATTGATGATATCTTGGTATACTCAAAAAAGATACAATGATCATGAAAATCACTTATGCACTATTCTGAAAACCCTCAGAAGAAATGAATTATATGGGAAGTTTAGCAAGTGTTAATTATGGCATCAAGAGATTTCTTTTCTTGGCCATATTGTCTTTAAGGATGGAATATCTTTTTATCCTTCAAAGACCAAGGGAATCCAATAATGGATAACACTGAAGAGTATAACTGAGGTACGCATTTTTTTTGGTTTAGCATGTTATTATCGACGTTTCATCCGGAATTTTTCCCGGTTGGCTAACCCATTAACCTATCTCGCATGTAAAGGGGTTAAATTTGTTTAGACAAAAGAGTGTGAATAATGTTTTGATGAACTAAAGAGAAGATTAGTCAATGATCCTATCTTGACTCTACCATCAGGGAACGATGGGTTTGTTATTTATAGTGATGCTTCAATGAAATGACTTGGTTGTGTCCTTATGCAGAATGATAGAGTTATTGCCTATGAATCATGATAACTAGAAATTCATGATAAAAACTATCCGACTCATGATCTTGAGTTAGCAGCTATAATATTTGCTCAGAAGATATGGAGACACTATATCTATGGTGAAAAATGTGAGATTTATACTTATCACAAGAGTTTGAAGTTTATTTTCTCAGAAAAAGAACTCAAAATGAGGCAAAGAAGATGGATTGAACTACTCAAGGATTATAATTTCACTATAAAATACAACCCGGGGAAGAAAAATAAGTTGGAAGATGCTTTGAGAAGAAAGGATCATGGATTTTTGAACAAGATGAGAGTTGAAAGGGATCATATTTTCATGGATCTAGTAAATATGGATATGGGAATAACCATGGAAGGTGAAACATCAATACCTTTTCAAATGGTTTCCAAACCATATTTACTATAAAGAATAAAAATTTCTCAGAATAATGATGGGGAGTTTCAAAAGAAGATTAAAGATGTGAATGATTGGAGATTGAGTGACTTCATAAATGAAGGTGGAATTTTGGAATTTGTGAAGATGCTTTGTGTTCTTAAAAAACCTAATCTAAAAAATTAATTGTTGGATGATTCTCATAGCTCAAATTTCTCTATACACCCTCGGAGAACCAAGATGTATAGAGATTTTAAACAACATTTTTGGTGGGACAACATGAAGAGGGAGATTGCTGATTTAGTGTTAACATGTATGGTTTGTCATCAAGTGAAAGCTGGAAGGAAAATAACCTGGAGGAGTCATGCAACCTCTTCCCATACCAGAGTGGAAATGGGATAATATTACGAAGGAATTTGTCATTGGGCTACCAAATACTTCTAGAAGGAATGATGCAATATGGTTCATTTTTATTGTCTTATCGACTTAGTGAATTTTATTTCTATAAGAGAAGATTTACCACTTGAACATCTAGTAAGACTATATATTAATGAAGTTGTGAGACTCCATGGTGTAACCCTATCGATTTTTTCTGATCAAGATCCCTATTTTACATCAAGATTTTGGAAAAGTATTTAGAAGGCCTTGGATACTGAACTTTTTTTGAGCACTACCTTCCAACCTCAAACCGATAGACAATCAGAACAGACTATTCAAACCTTAGAAGTCACGTTGAGATCTTGATCACTTGAATTTCAAGGTATTTGGGACCAATATTTACCTCTAATATAATTTTCCTATAACAATAGATTCGATTCATGTATTTAGATGACACCATATAAAGCGTTAAATGGAAAGAGATGTCACACAGCAACTTCTTGTGATGTTTTTGGTGAATGAAAACTCATAGGCCTAGAACTTTTTGTTGAAACAATGAAAAAGGTGAAGATTTTACAAACCCACATCAAAGCATCTCTAAGTAGACAAAAGATCTATTCCAATAATTGGAGGAAGGATTGGTAATTTCAAGTAGGAGATCATGTTTTATTCAAGGTATATCTATGAAAGGGTGTTTTATGATTCGGTAATAAGGGTAAATTGAGTCCCAGGTACATCGGACCTCTCAAAATTCTAGAACAAATTAGGGTTGTAGCTTACCGTTTGGTAATGACACTAAGTCTCTCCAATGTTCATGATGTGTTTCACATATCACTTTTGAGAAAATACATGCCTAACCCAACGCATGTACTCACCTATGATAAAATTGAACTGGAACCCGACCAGTCTTATTGTGAAGAGCCTGTCAAGATTCTTGATACCAGAGAACAAGTGATGAGAAACCAGACGACTCGTCTGGTAAAAGTTATATGGAGAAACCATAAGATGGAAGAGGCAATGTGGGAAACCGAGGAACTTATGACGAAGAAACACCTGAATATTATTATGCAGTGATATTATAGATATTTCGAGGATGAAATTATTTTAAGGAGGGGAGAATTTAACACCCCATGATTCTACGGTACATTTCCCTTTCAATAATGCAGTAGCTTGAATTGTACGCAACTTGGAAATACATCAGACCATTCAAAATTCTAGAACGAATTTGGGCTGTAGCTTACCATTTTGCAATGCCACCAAGTATCTCCAATGTTCATGATGTGTTCCATGTATCAGTGTTAAGAAATTAAATGCTTGACCCAATGCATGTACTCATCTATGAAGAAGTTGAAATTGACCTAATCTATCTTATTGCGAAGACCCTATCAAGATTCTTGATACCAGAGAACAAGTACTGAGAAAACGGATGACTCGTCTGGTAAAATTTCTATGGAGAAACCATAATATGGAAGAGGCAATGGGGGAACCCAAGGAACTTATGAAGAAGAACCACCCACATCTTTTTATGCCGCGATATTCTAGAAATTTCAAGTATGAAATTATTTTAAGGGGGGATAATGTAACACCCCAAGCTTACACAATACGTTTCCCTTGGAATAATGTAGTAGCTTGGATTGTACGCAACTTGGAGTTTTAACACACCACAACCAATGAAACTAGCCATTATGCATAGTAATACCCATTGTTTGAAATTTTATAAATTCTATTTTTCAAAATGGACTTCATTTTTTAATTTGGAATTTCAAAATTATCTTAGGGTGAATTTTTGTTATTTTTCTAACAACTTTCAATTTCTGATGAATAGTGCAAAACACCGCGTTATTGTTTAAAACTGACTTTTTATTTAAATAATTAGTTATATTATTTTAATTTATTTTATATCAAAATAGATACATAATACCTATATATGTTTAATGTAATTCATTGGAGTCATTTTATAATAAGTTTAGATATATAAAATTTTATTGAACTTTTTACTGTCTTTTACCCACCTTCTAGGAGCATTTATATTTTTTCATAAAACATAATTTTACCACTTCTGTGAGTTGAATTTAAAAAATCCGAGAGACATGATTGACATCAATAAGTAAAATTTGGTTCAATAAGATGAAAATAATTTTTGTGAATAATGGCTTTTGACTTTTATTTACCACGGTTAAATGTAAATTGAGTAATTAAGGGTAAAAATGATATTATAATTACCCTAAAAAATGTCCTAATTCTCTTAGATAAGTTTAGTTCGACCAAAAAAACCTTAGGAATAAAATATGACCCTTTGGTTCCACTTGGATTTGATTAGGACATTTATTATTATTTTATTTAAAGAAGAGTTAAAAGAGTAAAATTCAAGGTTTAATAACTAAACCATTTTTAATATAGGGTTAGAAACAATATAAATTAGACTATAAATATTCATTAGAAATATAAAAATATTTAATACATAATTATATTTTATTTATAATTTTTAGTCATTAAATAATTTAATTCATTTATGACACAATGATGATGCATTAATTACCTTAATAATGAAATATTAAAATAATTGATATTGTAAATATCCAAATAAATGTAAATTGAGACTTATGATGGATTAAAATAATTTTATAGGTTAATATGACATGTTAGGGTTGATTAAATAAATTTTATTCTAAGTGAAAAACTTTTTATGGCTTTCAAAAAAATCAAATAATAAATAGTGTCATAATTGATATAATTGAGTTTTTAAAACAAATACTATATTATTAATTGATATAATACTCCTAAAAATATATGTTTTGGCCAAATAACTTATATAAAGTTATATATATTAATAATGAACCACATGGGGTTCTATTGGTTTGTTATAGTAAGTTTATTAACCATATAATATAAAAATACAAAGGGACATGGTAAATGTCAAACTATTTAACTAAGAGTTAAATATAAAAGATAAGGTTAATATGGTAACCTAAACATATTCAAAACCTATTGGTTGAGAGGTTTTTTGACCCATACCCACCTTATACTCGAAATAAATCATTTTGGATCCCTTAGAAACTGAAAATTAGTTTATTATAAAATAATATTTCAAGCATTTCCAAATGTGACCCCCACTTCTCTTATGAAAGTGTACTTCCCCTTATCATAATTTCACACCACCAAAGCCATTTTGATCTACCAAAACATTCCATAATATCATCACAACTTCCATACCTTAATCATATAGGACTTACTTTGGTCAAAAATCCAACCTAAGGAGCCCTTTAGATCAAATTAAAAGAAAGAACCCGAAGAAGAGGTAAATATTTCATCACCTCTTTCAAGTTCTTTTCTTCATCCAATTACTCTTTCTTTGTTGTTTCCATTCTAAAATTATAACTTTAGTATCTTTTATATAATTTGTTGTTATTATAAAAATGGTACAACCATATTCATTATTCTATCCATCATATGAAGGACAAAGTCCCCAAATGTGTGTACGTAGGGCTTACTGTCTCCACGTAGTGGTGTAGTTTGTTATTCAAACAATTCATTATTTGAAGGTGTATAATTATGAGTATAAAAATTTTAAATAATAAATATAACATGTTAATGATTTTGTTTATATGATATTCCGTCCAATTACATATGATCTCACCATCAATATAATGATATTATCACTCGTGCGTACATACGAATTGTTGTCTCCACGAACGCGATGAAATCCATTCCCCATCATAATAATTCAAGAATAAATTTCATTTTATGATTAAAAATAATTTTAATGAACATTATATAATCCTGTATATAAATCAAATACATCATATCCCTAACAAGCATGGCTTACGTAACAAATCATATAAAGGAAAACAAATCAGTTAACACCCAAAATGATGATACTACTAAAATATTATTAATAAATCAATATTATAAGATCATATATGATATCATATTTATATATATGATTCTGTTATAATTTAATAACAATTTTTTTAACTATTATAAAGAAGGTTAACATACCACTGAATAATGATTAGTTCAAGGTAAGGGTTAATTTCACAATCTCTTTATTATCCGAGATTGTTTTTACGTAATTATCTACTAGGATCTCTTTATCATCCACATCCTTGTTTTTAAAAAATGTATTCCAAAACATTTTTACTATTTACTAGACTATGGGTTAAATTCATTTATACCCTTGTTTGAATTTTTATAAAATGGTTTGAAAGGAATCTTTCCGTCATTTTCCAAACAAGAACATTATGACCTATTCGACAAAATTAAGGTAAGAATGTATTTTTTTAAATTATATAGTGGGTGTGGCTATTTTCAGCGATTATATCTTCTTCTATGATTATTATACAAGCTTATAGGAATATTTTCAAAATAAATGTTTTCTTTTATAATTATGTGACTTTTAAATAATTTCAAGATAGATTGAGGTATTTATTTCAAATAGTTTTCATTTCATCTATGTCAACATCCTTTGATGGATTTTAAACTTGTTTGAAGTTGATTTATTATGATACAAATCTTCCATATTGTATTGAAGGTTTTGTGATATGTTTTCCTATAGATGTGTTATTTTAACACCATTCATGGTTTATGGATAAAGTATTGAAATTTTATATGCTAGTTTTAATATGAATGTTTATGTTATGTTTAAACCTTTTTATATGAGGAATTAATTGGACTTAGTTAGTGACTGGTGGAGCCCTCTATAGATCCTCTATTAATTGGTAGGTCTAATGATACAAACTAGTGTCTTCTCATAAGGCCTTGACAAAATATTATTTGTAGTCTTGGCACAAGGCCTTGACTATGTGGTTATGAAGTCTGGATTATGAATTCCATCATTATGAAAGTGGCTATTGATATTGCATGTGATTATTAGACTAGTAGAATATACATGTGAATCAGTAAATGGAATTATTCGATTTTATCTTTTCCATATTATGCTTAAGTTTAAGTTTAAAAGGCTTTTTTTAGTCTTATACATTGCCATAAATGTTTATGCTTATTTGTGAATGTTTCCACTATATTGTTATCCTTACTGAGCATCTAAGATAACTTATTTCTATGTTTTATTTTTACCAGGATGTGAAGAAATATTTTACAGTTGACCTGTAGGAATAGTCTAAGGATATAAGTGTGGTCAATGGGGACAAAATTTCGTTGATGTTTTGATTTCATGATGTAATGTAAAACTTATGAATGTATCTAGTACTTCCAAGGCTAAAAAAATGATCAGTCTCTCAAGACATGAATCCTTGTATCATGCAAATGTTATTTAATAATGAACTAACTCTGGGTAACTGGGGTCGAGACATTATAGGGTACGTCACATTCCTTTCAGCGATTGCAAGCACCTCTCACACCCTCTCTTTTAATTCAATTTATTCGATGTAACAAAGGTTGGGAGTCATATAATATTTCATGTGTGTTGTCGAGGGTATTTCTTCTCTTTTTTTAGAAATGCGTCACGTGACCAATATGGGTCGCATATTGGTTCACATGCATTCCATGTCTTGAAAATGATGATGACAAGCCAAAGATATTCTTCAAGACAAATAGGACATGTCATTGAGGGATTGAGGTGCCATGCAGGTCATTAGGGGTGTATGATATGTCTTTCAGTGACTGATAACCCCCCTCAACTACTCCCTTTTTACCCCCTTTGTTTTATTTTACAAAGTACAGGGATCATGTGAGTTGGAATGAGTGATGTATAAATTTGTTTTTTGATTTTTGGATGATGTCTCACTTTACCAATATGGGTCATATGAAGAGTGTGAAAGCATGTAGTGGACAGGCCTATGTACTTATATTTAGAGTGTCGTGGGATTGTCCGGGAACTCTTGAGGACTTCCATGTGGTTAGGATGAGAAGCCAAGGGGCTTTCAAGAGGTGAGGAAGACGTGTATCCTATGAATCGTGGAGTCTCTCGGGTCGCCCAGGGTGCACGTTTCATGCCTTTCATCGACCGCGAACCCCTCTCGGATCCTCCCCCTTTTCTCCTTTGTTTTATGTAGAGAAGGTTCAAAGGTCCTACAATATTTCTTATATATCACCAGGTGATTTTATTCTTCCTAATGATGACCTGGTGCAAGAGATTCATGACCACTAGGGGTCGCTTCTTTTAGGATGTCATTTTTCTTTATTATTGAAGGATTTTGGATGGTTTTTCAAGATCTTTCTAATGAAAACATATGTGGTATAGGGTATCTCATTCGGTGTTTTTAGTGTGGGGGGGAGGGGATTCTTAAGAGTAGGTAGGTTTAAGGATGTCTCTGTAGGATTAGACGTGGGTGATACACCATGTTTTGGACTTCCACTTAACCTTGAAATGGTCACACAATTGTGAGTCTCTCAAGGGATTCCCGAATCTTTGAACATATCCTTATTCCTTGATTTCACAGGGAAAATAATAATACCAATATTTAGGTATTTCGTCATTTTGTGATTTTTCTAGTGCTTATTTGGATGTAGTCCACAAATGACCCCCTCAAAAGTTATGTCCTAGGGGGGAACGATTCAGTTCCGAGGATTACAAATTCCCGCTAGAACCTTTGACAATTTTGAGAACCAGTGCTTTGGGTGGTGTTTGGTTTACTAGGAAATATTTTCTATTCTGCAAACTGCCTATATATGGGGGGGGGGGGGGTATTGGAAAATTTATTCCATCTTCCACCTTTCCTCATAGCTCTTCCTCTATTTCTCTCGTTGAGAGACCCTGCAATGAACCCTGATCACAAACCATATCCGCAAGTCCACACCCTGAACCCATATTTCCAAAGCTCTTGCATAAATATGCTTTTTTCTCACGAGGTTGTCTGCCGCAACCTTGAAATTTATTTTAGGTTATTCCTTAGACTTTTTTTGTGGGTGCTATGGTTGCCTCAAGTGGTTTTATGAGACTCACTGAACCAATCATTCAATCGTTGGCGGATCACATGACCATGTTTAGGTCATGTGATCATGAGTCTTTAGGGGGGGGGGGGGGTCATGCGATTTTCATGATTCCCTGGAGGGGTTATGCACCCAATGAGTCCTATAGAGGTCATGAAATCCATGAACCTTCATTATAGTTCATGGATCTCTTAATGAGTCATGCAATGTGAATGATGTCGTTGTCTTGTGTCATGGTTTTTTTGTCAATACTCTATGTATTATTTGTCTAACCTATAACACTTACATATTTTTATATTGATTCTAGTCCTCATGAAGGTTCCTTAGCTACGGCCAACCATAGGGCCATGATTTTTAGAATCACAATGCGGATCCTCACTATCACGTGCAAACTAATAATGATGTAACACCCTGACCTCAGTTTCCCAGAGTCGGTGCGTTGCTACATAACATTGACATGATACAAAGAATCATGTCCCGAAAGTCTGATCAATTTAGTAGCTTTTGATGTACTAGATACATTCATAAGTTTCACATTACATAATTATATAAAAACATCAACAACATTTTTCCGCATTGACCACACTTATATCTTTAGACTATCCCTACAGGTTAACCATACAATATTTTTCTTCACATCTTGGGAAAAAAAACCTAGAAAGGGGTGAGATCAGATGCTCAGTAAGGATAACAATTTAGTGAAAACCTTCATAAATAAGAATAAACATTTATGGAAATGTTTAAGACTAAAATAAAACCCTTTTAATCCTAAAATTAAGAATAATATGGAAAATATAAAATCAAATAATTCCATTTAATTATTCACATGAATATTCTCCTAGTTGAATAATCACATGCAATATCAATAGCCACTTTCGTAATGATGGAATGCATAATGCTAGACTTCATAACCACATAGTCAAGGCCTTGTGCCAAGACTACAAATAAAATTTTTTCAAGGCCTTATTCCAAGACACTAGTTTGTCTCATGATACTTAAAAATGCATCGAAGAGCTATAGCGGGCACCACCTGTCACTTACTAAGTCCAATGCACTGCTCATATGAAAAGGTTTAAAAATAACATAAACATTCGTATTAAAACTAGATTACGAAATTTCAAAACATTATCCATAAAACATGAATTGTTTAGAAATAACACATCCATAGTAAAACATATCACAAAACCTTCAATAGAATATGAAATATTTGTATCATAATAAATCGACTTCAAAAAAGCTTAAAATCCATCAAAGGATGTTGACATAGATGAAATTAAAACTTTTTGTAGAGGAATATCTCATTATTTTTCGAAATCATTTAGAAGTAATATAATTATAAAAGAAAATATTTATTTTAAAAATATTCTTATAAGATTTTATGGGAATCTTTAACAATGATTTGATGGTGGAAAATAGACACACTC
This sequence comes from Viscum album, assembly GCA_963277665.1. NCBI lineage: Eukaryota > Viridiplantae > Streptophyta > Magnoliopsida > Santalales > Viscaceae > Viscum > Viscum album. The sequence goes on along the minus strand of OY728160.1, from coordinate 379,519,278 downwards.
ACCTTATAAGTTAAAAAAAGAAATTCTTACCTTAATTTTTCCGAAAAGGTCATAAAGTGCCTTGTTTATAAAACGACAAAAAAATTCCTTTCAATTTTTTTATAAAAAGTCAAACAAGGGTATAAATGGATTTAATCTATAGTCTATTAAATAGTAAAAATGTTTTGAAATACATCTTTAAGAAACACAGATGTGGATGATAAAAAGTCTCATTAGATATTTACGTAAAAACAACCTCAGATAATAAAGTGATTATGAAATTAACCCTTACCTTGTACTTTTACATAGTAGATTTTATGTTAAAATCATGTATAATAGTTAAAAAACTGTTATTAAATTATAAAATAAACATATAAATATGATATCTTATATGATCTTATAATATTACTTCTTTAATAATATTTTAGTAGTATCATCATTTCAGGTGTTAACCGATTCGTTTTCTTTTATATGATTGGTTACGTAAGTCATGTTTGTTATGTATAGGATGTATTTAATTCATATAAATAATGATATTATGTTCAAAAACATTATTTTTTATCATAAAATGAAAATTATTCTTGAATTATTACAATGAGGAATGAATCTCAACGCGTTTTTGGAGACGGTAATCCGTACGTACACACGAGCGACAATATCAACACATTGATGGTGAAATAATATGTAATTGGATGATATATCATATAAATAGAATCATTAAAATGTTATACTTATTATTTAAATTATTTATACTCATTTTTATACCCATCCAAATAATTAAGTGTTTGAATAACAAACTACACCACGTCGTGGAGACGGTAAGCCGTTCGTATGCACGTATGGTGACTTTGTCATTCATATGATGGATAGAATAATGAATATGATTGTACCATTTTTATAATAACATAACAGTATATAGAATATACTGGAGTTATTATTTTAGAATGGAAACAACAAATAAAGAGGAAGTGGAAGTAGAAAATAACTTGAAAGTGGTGATGAAATATTTACCTCTTCTTCGGGTTCTTCCTTTTGATTTGATCAAAAGAGAACCTTAGGTTGGATTTATTACCAAAGGAAGTCCTATAGGATGAAGGGAGGAAATTTTGGAGGAAATTTGGGTTGGTTTGGTCTGAGAAATATGGCTTTGGAGGTGTGAAATTAAGAGAAGGGGAAGTACCCTTTTATAAGAGAGGTGAGAGTCACTTTAGGAAAAACTTGAAATATTATTTTATAATAAAACCATTTTAGGTTTCTAATGGCTCCAAAATTATTTATTTCTAGGATAAGGTGGGATGGTTCAAAAACCTTTCAACCAATAGGTTTTGGACAGTCTTAGGTCCCCATATTAACCTTACCTTTTAGATTTAACTCTTCGTTAAATAGTTTGATATTTACCATGTCTCTTTGTATTTTTATATTATATGGTTAATAAACATACTATAACAAGACAAAAGAACCCCATGTGGTTCATTATTAATATATATAGACTTATCTAAGTCCTTTGGCCGAAACATAGATTTTTAGGAATATTATTTCAATTAATAATATAGTATTTTTTTAAAAACTCAATTATGTCAATTTTGAAACTATTTAGTATTTTATTTTTTTAAAATCCATAAAAACTTTATCACTTATAATAAAATTTATTTAATCAACTCTAACATGTCATATTAACCTAGAAAATTAGTGCAATTCATCAGAAGTCCCAATTTACATTTATTTTTATATTTATAATATCAATTATTTTAATGTTTTATTATTAAGATAATTACTGCATCATCATTCTGTCATAAATAAACTAAAATATTTAATGTCTAAAAATTATAAAAAAAATATCATTTTTTAGGAAATAGATTTATCTTTATAATGAGTTTTTATAGTAGAATTTATATTCTGTGTAACCCTATATTAAAAATGGTTTATTTATTAAACTTTGAATTTAACTCTCTTAACTCTTAATTAAATAAAATAATAATAAATGTCCTAATCTAATAAAAGTGGGATAAAAGGATCATATTTTATTCATAAGGTTGTTTTTGGTAAAATTACACTTATCCAATAGTATTAGTACTTGTTTTAGGGTAATTATAATGTCATTTTTATACTTAATTACCCAATTTACTTTTAATCGCGGTAAATAAAAGTCAAAAGTTACTATTCACCAAATTTTTTTCATCTTATTGGACCAAATTTTACTTAATTATTTCAACTGGGTGTCTAGGATTTTTGAAATTCCACTCACAGAAGTGGTAAAATTAAGTTTTATGCAAATTTGTAAATGCTCCTAAAAGGTGGGTAAATGACGGTAAAAAGTTCAATAAAATTTTATATATCTAAACTTATTATAAAATGACTCCAATGAATTAAATTGAACATATATAGGTATTATGTATCTATTTTTACATAAAATAAATTAAAATAATATTACAAATTATTTAAATAAAAAGTCAGTTTTAAACAATGACGTTGTGTTTTTCACTATTCATCAAAAATTTAATGTTTTCAGAAAAATACCAAAAAATCACCGTAAGATAATTTTGATATTTTGAATTCAAAAATGAAGTCCATTTTAAAAAATATAATTTATAAAATTTCAAAAAGTGGGTATTACTATTCATAAAAGCTAGTTTGATTGGCCGTGGTGTGTTAAAACTCCAAGTTGCGTACAATGCAAGATACTACATTATGGAAAGGGAAATGTACCATGAAAGATTGGGGTGTTAAATTACCCACTACTTAAAGTAATTTCATCCTTGAAATTTCTAGAATATCACTGCATAATAATATTCAGGTGTTTCTTCATCATAAGTTCCTCGGTTTCCTACGTTGCCTCTTCCATTTTATGGTTTCTCCATAGAACTTTTACTAGACGAGTTGTCCAGTTTCTCATCACTTGTTCTCTGGTATCAAGAATCTTTATAGGATCTTCACAATAAGACTGGTCAGGTTCCAGTTCAATTTCATCATAGGTGAGTACATGCATTGGGTCAGGCTTGTATTTTCTCAACAGTGATATGTGAAACACATCATGAACATTGGAGAGACTTAGTGGCATTTCCAAACAGTATGCTACAACCCCAATTAGTTCTAGAATTTTGAAAGGTCCGATATACCTGGGACTCAATTTACCCTTATTACCGAATCATATAACACCCTTTCCTAGAGATAACTTGAAGAAAACATGATCTCTTACTTGAAATTCCAAATCCTTCCTCCAATTATCGGCATAGCTATTTTTCCTACTTTGAGCTGCTTTGATGTGGGTTTGGGTAATATTCACCTTTTTCATTGTTTCCTCCACAAGTTCTGGGCCTATGAGTTTTCATTCACCAATATCATCCCAAGAAGTTGGTGTGCGACATCACTTTCCACATAACGCTTCATATGGTGCCATCTGAATACATGAATGAAATATATTGTTATAAGAAAATTCTACTAGAGGTAAATATTGATCCCAAATACTTTGAAAGTTAATTAATAAAGATCTCAACATTTCTTCTGAGGTTTAAATAATCTGTTCTGATTGTCCATTGATTTAAGGATGGTAGGAAATGCTCAAATGAAGTTCAGTATCCAAGGAATTTTGAATAATTTTCCAAAATCTTGATGTAAAATGGGGATTGAGATTAGAAAAAATCGATAGGGGTACACCATGGAGTCCTAAAACATCATTAATATATAGTATTTCTAGACGTTAATGTGGTAAATCTTCTCTTATAGAAAAAAATGTTCTAATTTGGTAAGATAATCAATAATGACCCATATTGCATCATTCCTTCTAGGAGTCTTTGGTAGACCCATGACAAAGTCCATCGTAATATTATCCCATTTCCACTCAGGCATGGGAAGAGGTTTCATAACTCCTCCAGGCTGTTTCCTTTTAGCTTTCACTTGTTGAAAACCATACATCTTGACACAAAATAAGCAATATTCTTCTTCCTGTTGTCCCACCAAAAATGTTCCTTTAAACCTCTATATATCTTGGTGCTCCCAGGGTGTATAGAGAAATTAGAGCTATGAGCATCATCCAACAGTTCCCTTTTTAGATTAGGTATGTTAGGAACACAAAGTCTCTTTCCAAATTTCAAAATTCCATCCTCATATATAAAGTCACTCAATCTCCCATCATTCACAGCTTTAATCTTCTTTTGAAACTCCTCATCATCAGTTTGAGAACTCTTTATCCTTTCTAGTAAAGATGGTTTGGCAACCATTTGAAAAAGTATTGATGTTTTACCTTCTATGGTTATTACCATATCCATATTTACTAGATCCATGAAAATAGAATCCCTTTCAACTCCCATATTGTTCAAAACTCCATGATCCTTTCTACTCAAAGAATCTTCCACCTTATTTTCCTTCCTCAGGTTTTAGTGTATAGTTCAATCATAATCCTAATTAGTTCAATCCATCTCCTTTTCCTCAAGTTGAGTTCTTTCTATGAGAAAATATACTTCAAACTCTTATGATCAGTATAAATCTCACATTTTCACCAAAGAGATAGTGTCTCCATATCTTTAGAGCAATGATTACAACTGCTAACTCAAGATCACAAGTGGGATAGTTTTTCTCATGAATTTTTAACTATCGTGATGCATAGCCAATAACTATATCATTCTGCACAAGAGCACAACCAAGTCCTTTCATTGAAGAATAACTATAAATAACAAGCCCATTGTTCCCTGATGGTAGATTCAAGATAATATCGTTGAATAATCTTCTCTTCAGTTATTCAAAACATTCTTCATATTATTTTTTCCAAACAAATTTAAACCGTTTACATGTGATCTTGGTTAATGGGTTAGCCAACTGGGCAAAATTCTGGATGAAATGTTGATAATAACCTGCTAAACCAATACAACTGCGTACCTCAGTTATACACGTTAGTGCTGGCCATTCTTGGATTTCCTGGATCTTTGAAGAATCAAAAGTGATTCCATCCTTAGAGACAATATGTCCAAGAAAATAAATCTCATGAAGCCAAAATTTACATTTTATAAACTTCCCATATAATTCATTTCTTATGAGGGTTTTCATAATAGTGCACATGTGATTTTCAGGATCTTTGTAGCTTTTTGAGTATACCAATATATCATCAATAAGTAACACTAAAAAGTCATCAAGATATTCCTTGAAAAATCTATTCATTATATCCATAAAGATTGACGGTGCATTAGGCAATCAAAAAGGCATTACTGTAAACTCCTAATGCTCGTACCTGGTTCGAAATGCTATTTTCGGAATGTATTCCTTCTTCACACACAACTGATGATATCCAGATCGAAGCTCAATCTTTGAAAAATATTGAGCTCCATGAATTTGATCGAATAAATCATCAATGCAAAGTAGTGGATACTTGTTCTTTATTGTTGTAGCAGTGATCTCCCTGTAGTCAATGCAAAACCTCATAGATCCGTCTTTCTTCTTAACAAAAAAGGACAGGGGTACCCCTGGAGAAACACTAGGGTGAATATATCCCTCATTACTCAATTACTCTAGTTGTTTCTTTAGTTACACTAATTCCATAGTGTCCATTCTATAAGGGGTCTTCGATATGGGCCTTGAAACATGAATTAAATCAATGGAAAACATAATTTCTCATTTTGGAGGATGTCTAGGTAAATCATCTAGAAACACACCAACATATTCTTGCACAATAGGTACTTCTTCTATTCAAACATTCTTTTCCTCACCCATAATTATTTAATTCTCTTCCTCCCTAATAATTGAATTTATTAAAGCTACTAGTGGTGGATCAAGATAAGAATATGTGGTGAAATTTCTGCTCTAAAGATAAGGTACTCCTGATCATCATCGAAAATTTTAACCTCCTTATTCTTACAATAAATTTTCACATCATTGTCCTAAATCCAATACATTTTGAGGATAATATCAAATTCAATCATGGGTATGACATCTAGATTAATAGATAAAGAATATTTATATGCCCTAATGGGAACTGATTCACAAAAATTTGTTATGATGATACTTACCTTAGGAGTTTTGACTGAAAAATCCCTTGTTAAGTCAAATTGAAAATATCTAATTTTCTTAGCAAAATGGGAAGATATGAAATAATGTGATGATCCAGAATCAAATAAATAATTGGATAATCTTGAGGAAAAAATTAAATTACCTTCCACCATGTTTTTCAGAGCTTCAACCTGAGGAGTAGTGGTTGCGTAAGCATGGACTTTCTCACTTGGTCATTTTTAAGGAAACTTACCTTGGTTCTTAGGACATTAATTTGTATAATGTCCCTTTTCTATACAATTATAGCATTTAACATTGAAAGCCTTTTTCTTTCCCTTGTAATCACAAGCTTGGTGTACTTTTTCACCACACTTGTAATAGACTCCCATTCCCTTCATGAAATCATCGGGGTGTTTCTTCCCAAATTTACTGTAGAATGGATGTTCATCTTTTCCCTTCTTCCCCTTATTTCCATTTCTAGAGTGATCAATAGATCTCTTCTTATCTTGCTTTTCTTTGAAGTCATAAGACTTAGAGAATTCCTTTTCTGTCTTGATATCGCATGAGACAATACCTTCATACGATGAGAGGGATTGTGAGACCAATGATCGATGGAGAAATGGTTTTAACCCATCAAAGAATCGATCTATATTACTCCTTGGGTTACGTATGTAATCTGCTGCATGCCTTGCTAACTTTTTAAAGTTAGACTCATACTTTGCGACTTTCTAATCCTCCTTTTACCTCAGACTCAAAAATTTTCTTTCCATATCTACTCGATGGTCACAAAGAAAGTATTTTTCTAATAGAATCTCTTTAAAATCCCTCTATTCTATGTTCTATACTTCTTCATCTTCTTTTGTGTTTTGTATTAATGACAACCATTGATCTAGATCTCCTGTGAGGCGATAAACTTCCATGAAATATTTTTCCCTTTCGCTACTCCCTAAAGCATGAAATATTTTCTCTAATTAATTTATCCTTTACTCAGCTGATAATGGATTTTTACTCCCATTTAATGTTGGTGGTTGTTGCCTCGTGAATTGGTCTAACATTGATCCTCTGCATTGTGGATCAGGGTAATCCATACGGGTAAGGTTATTATTCATAACCTGAGTGAGTTGTCCCAGTATGGTGATAAGCTGATCAGCACCAGTTGCATCACCAGCTCCACTATAATTATCTTGAGTAGGAGGTAAATACCTAAATGTATTATGTGCATTGATACGGTTTCTATTCCTTTCACTAGGCACCATTTCTAAACAATGAGATACACTAGATTAGTTTATCAATCACAATACACAATTACAAACTTTTAAAAAAATTAACATAAATTGAACAATTTATGGATATAATCCATAATCATAAAAAAATGTTTTCTTTGAGGATGTATATTCTCAAAAATCCTTCATAATGGTTTTTAAAGAAAATGTGAATTATCCTAAGCGTATTCCTCGGTAGTGTCGTAACCAATAGTGCAGTAATGCCCGATGTCGTGTACTAGGATACCTCGGGTCAAGCCTGAAACTCCTTGTCAGAGTTTTCACTCCTAGGTACATCCGTGCCAGAGCCTCCTCTACCTTCTTGTATCCAGACATGAATTTATTACTTGGAAAATACACAAAATCTCTATATTACCAAGATTCTAGGAAGTTCTTCTATACCAATCCTCAAAGTATTTCTTAGGTTAATGTGCTCTAATTAGAGTTCATCTAAATCTAATTTCCAAGGTTTGTACTAAAATTCATTTGATACCAAATATACTGCCCGACCCCTGTTACCCAGAGTCGGTGCATTATTACCTAAAATTGTCATGATACACGGAATCGTGTCCCAAAAGACCGATCAGTTTAGTAGCCTTGGAAGTACTAGATACATTCATAAGTTTCACATTACATCATGAAATTAAATCATCAATAATATTTTTTCCCCATTGAATACACTTATATCCTTAGCCTATCCCTACAGGTCAACCATAAAATATTTCTTCACAATCTAGGAAAAATAAAACATATAAAGGGGTGAGATCAGATGCTCATTAAGGATAACAATTTAGCAGAAACTCTTATAACTAATCATAAACATTTAAGGCAATGTATAAGGATAAAAAAATCCTTTTAAACTTAAACTTTAGAATAATATGGAAATGATAATATAAAATAATTCCATTTACTTATTTAAATGGATATTCTACTAGTTGAATAATCACATGAAATATCAATAACCACTTTCATAATGATGGAATGCATAATGCCAGACTTCAAAACCACATAGTCAAGGCCCGATGCCAAGAATTCAAATAAAATTTTTTCAAGGCATTGTTCCAAGGCACTAGTTTGTCTCATGAGACCTACCGATGCATCGAGGATCTATATAAGGCTCCACCCATCACTTAATATGTCAAATGGTTTCCTCATACGAAAAGGTTTAAACATAACATAAACATTTGTATAAAAACTAGCATACAAAATGTCAATACTGTATCCATAAATAATGAATGATGTAAAAATAACACATCCATAGTCAAACATATCACAAAACCTTAAATATAATATAGAATATTTGTATCATAATAAATCAACTTCAAACAAGCTTAAAATCCCTCAAAGGATGTTGACATTGATGAAATCAAAAAAATTTTGTAGGGAAATATCTCTTTCAATTTTGAAATCATTTAAAAGTCATAAAATTATAAAAGAAAAAATTTATTTTGAAAATACTCTTATCAGCTTGTATGAGAAGCTTTGATGATGATATAATGACAGAAAATAGCCACACTTTCCGCATTAGTTACAAAAAAAAATTCTTACCTTAATTATGTCGAAAAGGTCATAAAGTACCTTATTTGGAAAACAACGGAAATATTCCTTTCAAATCATTTTATAAAAATTCAAAAAAGGGTGTAAATGGATTTAAACTATAGTCTAGTAAATAATAAAAATGTTTTGAAATACATTTTCAAGAAACATTGATTTTGATGATAACGAGGGTCCAGTAGATACTTAAGTAAAAACAACCTCGGATAATAAAGAGATTGTAAAATTATCCCTTACATTGTACTTTTCCTTAGTCTATGGTATGATAACTTAATTTATAATAGTTAAAAAATTGTTATTAAATTATACAAGAATAATACACATAAATATGATATCATATATGATCTTATAATATTTCTTTGTTAATAATATTTTAGTAGTATCATCCTTTTGGGTGTTAACAGATTTGTTTTTCTTTATATGCTTGGTTATGTAAGTCATGTTTTTTATTTATAGAATGTATTTAATTAATATAAATAATGATATTATGTTCCTAAAAATTATTTTTAATCATAAAATGAAAATTATTCTTGAATGATTATGATGGGGGATGAATCTTATCGCGTTTGTGGAGACGGTAATTTGTACGTACGCACGAGCGACAATATCATTATATTAATGGTGAAATCGTAAGTAATTGGATGATATATCATATATAAAGAATAATTAAAATTTTATATTTATTATTGACATCATTTATACTCATTATTATACCCATCCAAATAATGAAGTGTTTGAATAACAAACTACACCACGACGTGGAGACGGTAAGCCGAACGTATGCAGGTATGGTGACTTTTTCATTCATATGATAGATAGAATAATGAATATGGTTGTAAATTTTTTATAATAACATCAAAATATATAGAAGATACTGGAGTTTTTATTTTATAATGGAAACAACAAATAAAGAGGAAGTGGAAGAAGAAATGAACTTGAAAGAGGTGTTGAAATATTTTCCTCTTCTTCAGATTCTTCCTTTTGATTTGATAAAAATGGCTCCTTAGGTAGGATTTATGACAAAAGGAAGGCCTCTAGGATTATGGGAGGAATGTTGGGAGGATATTTGGGTAGGTTTTGGCTGATAAAAATGTCTTTGGAGGTGTGAAATTAATAGAAGGCGAAGTACCCTTTCATAAGAGAGGTGATGGTCACTTTAGGAAAAGCTTGAAATATTATATTATAATAAAATAATTTTCTATTTCTAATGGATCCAAAATGATTTATTTCGAGGATAAGGTTTGGATGGGTCAAAAAACTCTCAACCAATAGGTTTTGGACAGGTTTAGGTCAACATATTAACGTTATCCTTTAGATTTAACTCTTAGTTAAATAGTTCGATATTTACCATGTCTCTTTGTATTTTTATATTATATGGTTAATAAACTTAATATAACAAGCCAAGTGAACCCCATGTGGTTAATTATTAATATATATAACCTTATATATGTATTTTTTTCTGAACCATAGATTTTTATGAATGTTATATCAATTAATAATATAGTATTTGTTTTAAAAACTCAATTATGTCAATTTTGACACTATTTAGTATTTGATTTTTTTTGAATGCCATAAAAACATTATCACCTCAAATAAAATTTATTTAATAAACCTAACAAGTCATATTAGACTATAAAATTACTTTAAATCACCAGAATCTTCAATTTACATTTATTTGTTTATATATAATATCAATTATTTTAATATTTCTTTATTACTGTAATTACTACATCATCATTGTGTTATAAATAAATTAAATTATTTAATGTCTAAAAATTATAAATAAAATATAATTATTTAGGAAATATCTATATATTTCTAATTAATATTTATAGTCAAATTTATATTTTGTGTAACCCTATATTAAAAACTTTTTAGTTATTAAACTGTGAGTTTAACTCTTTTGACTCTTCTTTAAATAAAATAATAATAAATATCCTAATATAATCCAAGTGAACCAAAAGGATCATATTTTATTCATGAGGTTTTTTTGGTCAAATTAAACTTATCCAATAGAATTAGGATGTGTGTTAGGGTAATTGTAATATCATTTTTACCTTTAATTACCCAATTTACTTTTTACCGTGGTAAATAAAATTCAAAAGTTACTATTCATCAAAAAATATTTTCATCTTATTGAATCAAATTTTAATTACTGATTTAAACCGTGTCTCTATAATATTTTAAATTTAACTCACAAAAGCTGTAGAATTACATTTTATGCAAATTTATAAATGCTCCAAGAATGTGGGTAAAAGACGGTAAAAAGTTCAATAAAATTTTATATATCTAAATTTATTATAAAATGAATCCAATGAATTACATTGAAAATATATAGGTATTGTGTATCTATTTTTACCTAAAATAAATTTAAATAATATAACTTATTATTTAAATAAAAAGTAAGTTTTAAACAATAATGCAATGTTTTTCACTGTTCATCAAAAATTGAAAGTTTTCAGAAAAATACCAAAAATTCACCCTAAGCTAATTTTGATATTACGAATTCAAAAATGAATACCATTTTGAAAAATAAAATCTAAAAAATTTCAAAAAGTGGGTATTACTATTCATAACGACTAGTTTGATTGGTCGTGGTGTGTTAAAACTCCAAGTTGCATATAATGAAAGCTACTACATTATTCCAAGGTAAATGTACCATGGAAGATTGGGTTATTACAATTTGGTCTTATAGAAGTTACTTTCTTCATGTATTCAGAATTACCCCTTATCTGATCAACTTACACTATATGAGTTTGTATTGCTAGATGATACCGTTATACCTCCCCAAGATTTTATCTTGCCATTTAACTGGGTATCTAACTCTTTGAACCGTGTTCAATTCATGAATACTGATGATGGTCAGCTGGTTACGACCCAATATTTGGGCTTGTCTTATTTGTTGTCCAATTCTCCCTTGAGTCTGGATGGTCATTTCATTTCTCAACAACCAATTTTTCAGAGTTACTCAAGCCTATTCTCTTCTTCTCTGGATGACTTGGTGGCGAATGGTTCTCAAAATGGGATCTTCATCATGGATGAAATTTCTCAGATGAATGGGAATATCCATTCTAGGTGATTTGAGCTATTCATAATTTTATAATGATCTATATAGGGTTCAAGTCCATGTAGCTATTTGGGTTTATCAATTAATCATTTACTGCCTCCTTCAAGAAATGATTATCCACTGGTGTCCAGGAACCAATACGTTCCATATTCCTCATGGTGATATGGGTATCAGTTTATGGGATATCTATCAACAGGGTGGCATGAATCCTCTCAAAGAGATGTATGATGAATTTATTCCTACTACGGATGTATGGTATGATCCTCTATAGACTTCGGTTCTAGAAAAGGAGATTGTCACCATTGTGAATAAAATGACAGGGAGAGAGCTGATAGTGCGCTGATTTATTTCCTTCACTAACTTGATCAATATGTTTTTGTGAAAATTTGGAGAGACCCAACGTTATATTCCCCTGTCGATGCCCTTCTCAAAAAGTTTGTAATAGTGTTGGCTCTTATTTGGCCATTCTGGAAGATGGGGACTACACCTCATGGGGATATCGGGTGAACCCGATGGTTACTTAAGACCTTAGGTTGGAATGTTTGCTTACTATGTTACTAAGTGGGTGGCTCTTCTTGACTAGGGATACATGCTTGGGAATTCATGTTATCACATTGTTAATGATGACACATATTGTAGAAGGGTGGCGCATTAACCTGCCAGTGCGAGTTCATGCATGCCTCTACCATATGTTGGGTCATGTCCAACAAGGTAGCACAACCTAAAAGATTGGTGATCCTCTCCAATTCATGTTTGGCTATATAAGGGAGTACTTCCATTATTACGAGTACTAAAATATCTCTAGTATCCCAGATCCAATATCCATCCCTATATTTTTGAATATATCTAGGTTGGACATATGACTCTATCCCCTGTAGAAGTTAAAGGTGCACTATTCTGATCTGACAGATTCGACATTGCTACATTCGATGTACCGAGAAGTATGATTATTGATGACAGAAGCAACTCTATTGATGATAGGTCTTATATGATCAAACTTTGGGATGGTATTCTTGCATTCAAGGTGGACGAACTGATTATCTGTGAGTCGTACACATCATACCTATTTTCTTGACAGTTTGGTTGTGTTTAGGGAGTTTCCCCCATTCTTTTGGCCAACGTATGAGGGAAGAGAAATCCTAGCATTATTCACCAATTTTGGAAGATACTATCCCATGAAGATACTGGATATATGATCATATTTCCACGTACTGACACTCCTTCTTTCCTGACCTAGGATTATTCTCAGGCTTGGGTGATGGCTTATCCCGATGGGGTGCTAGGCCAACTGGTCCGCCATGTGGACATGCCCCTTGTGTCACCAATGCCCCTATCTATGGATATAATGGAATTGATTAAGGATTTTGGTGAGGTATTGAGGATGAAACCTTTATTTTATGATGGTTATTTGGACAGTAAATCAAGTTCTCTTGAGGAGACCAGTCCTCTAGTGCAGCCTATGGATGCATCGCCTATTGAGAGAGAGACATATGGGCCTTTTTCTCTAATTTCAACATTGATTCACCTAGTTGTTCATCCTTCTGTTGTAACCTTTTTTTTGGATTCCGATGCTCAATAAAATTATATGATTATCTAGGAGTGTATCCGTGTCTTGATTATGGAGACCCCCAGAGACATTCTTCCATCAATGAGAGAGGCTTTTCCAGTTATTTCATGATTTAGGGGCCGATGGTTTTGATCGACGGTCTTTGTATGAAATTATGCAGCAGATGATCCTAACCTGAAGAGACTTGTCCATGTAAGGAAGGGGATTTCAGGACCTCATGTATGAGGCCTCCCTTTCCAAACAAATGAGGGAGGCAGAAGTGGAAATAGAGCATGGTCACTAGTTATGGTCTGAGTGAAATCCCAGATGGATGCCTGGAAAGTGTAGATATAGAAGTATGAATAGAAGATCTATCATTTTAAGTCCAATATTTTAACATCAAAAACCTCATTGACCACTGATCAAAGTAGGGTTGAAGAATTGTCTTCTCTAGTTGAAGTTCTTCACCCTGAGGTTGAGGCGGAAGAAGCGAGGAATAAAACACTCCAATACTCAATTGATGACTCCTTCTAGACTCTTACTGACCTGGCTAGAACTACCAAACATATTTTTGTTGTGAATCAATTTATTTGTATTTCATCCCATACATTTTCATGACAATCTATTTTTTTGTTGATGTTTCAGAGAGACTCTAAAATTTAGACATTCCTCCCCTTTTTTTACTATGAATGGATGGGTTTTTTTCTAATATTACTATCAAATTTTATACCTAATATGATACCTCGATATTATGTCTCTTTTCTATCGACAAGAACCCCTCAGTTTTCAACACATGATCATGAATACCTGATCATCAGAAGGATCATTTGGGTAGGAAGTGTGTCTTGTAAAATGAGTGTTTTTCATATTTAATGAGAGTAGATTAACCATAATAAGGCCATGCGGTGGGACTCGCGATAATTTATTTAAAATTTAGTTTAATGTATTTTAGCCCACACCATTTGTTTCATTAGTTTAAGGAATTCTAGATTTGACCATCTATTAATTTAGTTTAAGGTATTCTAGCTCCGACCATCCATTGCTTTAGTTTAAGGTATTTTAGTTTGGACCATCTGTTTGTCTAGTTTAAGTTCTTCTAGATCATACCATATGTTTTTTTAGTTTACGGTACTCTATCTTAGACCACCCATTTCTTCCTTTTAAGGTATTTTATCTTAGACCATACGATCATGGGATATGGTGTAAACGTTCTCTGAATAACCCAAAGCACTCTAAGGTTCTTGACCCTACCATGGTGTTACTAAGGATCACGAGGACTAAAATTCCCATTTTGTAGAGTGAAATGTTTGGTTGAGGGCCATAAGTGCATATTCAGGAGCCATGAGCATGTATGCATAGTCAAGCAAAGGTTCCTCGAATCTAAGTTTATTTTACAAGGGTTATGGAATATTTATGGTGTAAATATTGATGAGGTTGGAATACTTGGAATATAAAACCATCCTAGGTAGTTGGGGTATGGATGATGTAAATCATAACTTGGGAGTTTTATTCCATGAACATGATATGGTGCAGACATGTCCAGTATGTCCCTTGACATTATGAAATACCAGGTCCCTCTGCGGTGTTACAAAGGTTTACAAGGATCGAAGATCCTTTTTGGAAAAAAGAAGATGCATTTAGTCGGTGGGTGAAAGCCCTTATGCATCGATAGAATTCCACGATAAAGATGGTCCCCACTTATTTATGAGGGATATAAAATATTTATGAAGACTCAAACATCTATATAATAAAGCTGGATATGGGAAGAAATCCATCCCGGAAGGGTTCTAGAACCATAGGGTAGATATCTATTAAAATGAAGCTCAATTTCTATGACATGTGGTTATGAATCATGAGATGATGTCCATCAAAGGCTAGGAAATGAAGTTTCATGGTCCATTATTGAGAAAGGGTATGAAACATGGTGACTTAACATTGAGGATAATGCATCCTCTTGGATAGTTTGGTAAGGAGATTTTAAATCATGATCTAGGGCACTTGAATTCATAAAATGGTATGGGAAAATCATACATGGAGCAGTTCAAACACATTGAGGTGTTGAGTGCTATCATGATGTTGTCAGGGCTCAATAGAATTGGAATTTACTTCTTCAAAGTAACACATTTGGTTTATGACCATAGACACATATGCATGATCCTTGAGACTGTATGCATAGTCAAGAAATGGGTACTTGAAGACAAATATTCTTTCCAAGGGACATGGTAGGTTATGATGATTTGAGGCACCCCAAATCAAAAAGTGTGATACATGGAAGATTTAAAATCCAAGGAGAGTTCAAATTCTCTAATTTTTGTTTCACTACCTAGAAAACATATTCTCATCGCGAGGAGATGTGAAAAATATGCCCCTAACATTTTCCTTGACCAGTAGCTCCAGTGAGCATAATGTGACTTTTACTAGGTTTATGGACCCTATAATAGTTTCACCTTTTATGTTTTCACCTGATTTTTTTTTCTAAACTATATGGATTAAGAGTTTAGAGGTCGAATACTTGAATCTTTCTAAGGTCGTTATTTGTAGGTTTTCAACATGGAAAGTTTTGTGTCTCTTCTACTGAAAGTTTAAGGTCCTACGATTTGGACCACCATGATCTTGAGTTTGAGGTCATATGGATTGAACAAAGCATAGGTAGTTTTGGTTCATGAATTTCATGGAACATAAATTGAGGATGTGGCACAAGAGGTTAATTAGGATGACTAGGGTTAATGGAAATCCAACCTCTTTTAAAGAATAGGAGGGAAATGACATAAATCTGGGATCGAGTTTCTTAGGTCATGAGTAATATAGTGGGGTAGTCATAAAAGGAGTGGTTCAGAAACATTGGGTTGTTGAGTATTGTCGTGATGATGTTAGGGCTCCCGATAGTTGGGATGTCATTTTTTAGAGTGACACATTTGGTTGATGACCATAAACGCATATTCTGACGCCATGGGAATGAATGTATAGTTGAGCAATGGGTCCTTGAAGCTGGGTATCCTTTCTGAGGTCCATGGAAGGTTAAAGATAGTATGAGGAACTTAAGAGATGAGGTGTTGTATATGGATTGAAGTGATTTTAAAATATTGAAGAAGCACCCTAAACCTTGGTTTACTGGGGTAAGTCTCTTATGGTCATTTGATATGGAATGAAAGATTGAAGATAGTCTACAAATTTTTTCATTATGTTGTGGGGATGTTTGTCATGAAATTTTAATGTCATGAAACCACGATGTCTTCCATGCAGTTTAACGCCATGCGGTAAGAACGTATTTCCATGTAGTTTAACATCATGCAGGGATGACATAGGTTGTGATGCAGTTTATTGTCATGTAACTAGTATGATGTGGAAAATTTTAATGTTGTGTTGCAGAGTCATATGCAGATAGTTTAGGGTCATGTTGTCTAGACCATACGATGGTGTTCCTATGTTGGAGATGGACAATGTTGTTCCATGAAGCAACCTAGTGTGAATGAGGACCAAAGAGGTCTCAAACACACCACGCACCTTTTCAGGCAAACTTATACCAAAGGGCTTAAAAAAGGTTATTAGTACAATTTTACCTGAAGAAGAAATGTATGGTCATCACTACTTTTCTCATGAAGATGAGTATAAAGCCACATCGAGTTATAAGAAAGTAAAAACTCAATATAGGTCTGCCCCATGCATAGAGGTGGGAATTATATTTGTTGATAGATGTTGCTGGGGCTAGGATTGGAGATCTTGGCGTCACTATATATCTAGTATGGGAATGAATAAAGATACATTTAGTTCTTAGAAGTTCCATGTAGTTTAACTTCATGCAGTGAGGATGAAGGTGGATCAACATGAATTGGTGGGAACATCACAATTGGGTCGAATGATTGAATGCTGGGTGTCACTACGTATCTCATGAGGATGAGAATCGAATGACCCGTAGTTTTTGGAGGACCATATGTTTAATGTCATGTAGAAAGGACATCAATTTTGTAGTATAACATCACAGGGAAAGGACTTATGTCATGTCTTTTATGGTATTTCATTTTGGATTGTAATGGACCAATTATACACCTCTATGAATTGCTTGTGAGGGAAACTCCCAACCTTAATTCCTAAGCTCACATGAGCTATGGTCATTGTGAGAATCAAAGAGAGACATAGGTTCCCCTATAGTGAAGAGATAAAAGAGGGGTGTGACATGGGAATTTTGTATGATGCAGCGGCTAGACCAAGACATAAGATTGAGGCATCGCTACATATATCATTGGGAATGATAATCAAGACATACATTGTTTTGAAGGAACTGTAGTTTAACGTATTTGTAGAATGTACTTATGGATTACCTGATGTGAGGTGGAATGGGAGTTGTGGATCCATGTGGTTTTATGTAATGAGGTAATGAAATTGGTCATTCAGTTTAATATCTTGTGGTAAGGATGAATTCTGTACAGTTTAATGTCATGCGGTTTTGATGAAATCCTTACAGTTTAGCTTCATGTGGTCAGCATAAATAATGTATCTTACTCTTATGTGGTTTCCCTTTTGATTAATATCTCATGAAAAGTATTTCTTAAGAAACATCACATTGGTGGGTGGTGTGACATGCTCCCCATACATGGTGGCCAATGAATAAGATCCATTATGATAGACCTTATGTATGATGTAACGTCCTTCCCTCTTGGGCTCCAATTTTGGGGGCTTCTTCCTCGATATCATTGGGGTTCTAAGAGCCAACACTAGTTCTCCTGAGAGTAATGAGTGGAGGTGAAACTTTTTATTTAAATATCATGCAATCCAATTATGATGGATTTCGAGGTTGTGCTATGTGTACAACCTTTTCTCATCTAACCATTCGTACTCATCCATCCATTTTTACGACTACTCATCATCTGAGAGTTGACGGTAAATGGATCTTCAAAGTGAGGGAAGATGAACTTCTTTAGGTAATACTACCTTAGTCCTGTATACTAGTAAGTATGGAGTTGCTTGTGTATCAGTACATGTGGTGGTACGGTAGACCCAAAAAGCATGGAAGAGTTTATCTGTCCAAGAATTCTTATCCTTGTTCACCATATTCTAGATTATGTCTGATAAGGGATTATTCAAGGCCTCTATCTTTCCATTTTCCACTGCATGATAGATATATGAGTGGTTGGGATCAATGTTGTAATCCTGTTAAAACTTCCTCAACTCTGTGGAACAAAATTTGGTGCTATTATCCATCAATATTGTGTGAGGGACTCCAAAACTGGTGATGATAAGGGACTTTATAAAGTTTATGATGTTATTATTCCTAAATTACTTAAAGGGCATTTCCTAATCCTATTTGTAGAAGAGGTTAGTGAAAATAAGGATATACTTGAACTCATTATATGTGACTGGGAGATATTCCCCAATGACATACATCCCCCAAACGACAAATGTCCAGGAATATTTAGTGGTATATAGCAATTATGGGGGCTGATGGATGAATTTTTCATGGATCTGGAATGCATGAATGTTTTTGGTGAATTCTACATAGTCTTGTACCATAGTTTTCCTATAATATACCAACCTCCTAATTTGGTGGGAGATACTGCTTCTAGATTTATGGGTGCTGCAAGATCCTTTGTGTACATCCTCCATAATGGTGAAAACTTCCTCTTATTCCATGAAATTGAGGATAATTCCATCAAATCCATGATTATAGATTATTTTTTCTCATTTGGGCCATCCAAAAGAGTGAAGTTTGCTTCTCTGTGATGAATCTATTCCATTCCAGCATAATTTATTGGGAGTGTCCCATATCTAAAATAGGAGATTATGGGCTCCATCCATATAGGGGTGATCATTGGTTCATCAAACTTCAGGGTGGTGCTGATCTGGTTGTTCTCTTCTATAATTCATATGGTGACACATGACACCATTCTTTGACGTGTAATATGGAAGGTTGCTGCTTCATGATCCTAGTCATCTAGGATGGCAATTGTATTGGCCAATGCATCGACATGAGCATTCTGGGATTGGGGAACATAATGAAAGGTGGGATCAAAAGGAATTTTTTCCATCAATACCCAGACATAGATAGTGAGTGGGGACAATTCATCCCTTTTTAGGGAATATTCACCCTTGACCTGCTTTATCACTAGCTCCAAATCCCCTTTGATGTTTAGGTAGGATATGTGCAACTATAGGGATAGTTCGAAGCTAGTGATGAGGGCTTGGAATTATGCCTCATTATTTCTATAGACTTAGGATAGTGAGAAAGAGCAGGGAAAGGCTTATTTGTCAGGAGAGACAAATAAAGTCCTAAAGAAAAACCTATTGAGATTCAAGTTATCTATTCAAGAGCCGACAGGACTATGAGAGGAACCTTCAAAGTACATATCCCATGTTTTGGGAGTGTCATGGTCATAAAACACCTCTTCGTCTTGGATATCGATGTCTTCCAGTGTACATTTTAGGGAATGGTGTGCTACGATGAAATCATCTAGGGATTTCCCTTCCATCAACTTCTAAGATATGAATTGGATTCCATATTGATAAAGAATGACCAACCATCGACCCAAGCACCCCGTCAACATGGGGAATCCAAGAATATACTTGAGTGGATAAATATGAGAGACCAGGTGGACCTCTTGGTGCAACAATTAGTGCCTTGACATTTTCACTATTAAAATGAGTGTGAGGTAATTCTTATCAACCTTGAAGTATCAAGTCTTAGTACCTAGCATGGTCCAAATTAGGTATTAGAGAAAATTAAATCTTACCACATCATTCTTCTAAACAATAAGGGTGCCCAATGGGAATTCCATAGTGGCCACAAATAAGATGATTGGACTTCCTTCCACTAGAGTAATCAAAACTT
This sequence comes from Viscum album, assembly GCA_963277665.1. NCBI lineage: Eukaryota > Viridiplantae > Streptophyta > Magnoliopsida > Santalales > Viscaceae > Viscum > Viscum album. The sequence continues at coordinate 379,499,071 of OY728160.1, read as the reverse complement.
GTGGGTCTAGCAAATATTGCTTGAGGATTTTGAAGGCTTTATTACAATCATCATTACATTAGTAGGAGACTCCCTTATTCATTATCCTAGTGAAGGGGAGAGTCTTTCCAGCCAGTTTGGATATAAATCACCATATTTTTGAGAGGTTCCCTTGGATTCCCCTTCTTTCAGGTTCATGGGGGTGAAATTTACAAAATAAAATTAGTCATCTTCTATGCCGAGGTGCAGTACCATGAAGCCAAGGAGCTTGCCTAAGATTACCCTGAAGTTAAATTTCAATGGATTCATCTTTAGAATATGCCATCACAAATTGTAAAATATTTCTTAGAGATCCACTAAGTGATCACACCACTTCCTATATTTAATGACTACTTCATCAACATAACACTTGACTATCCTTTCGAAGAATGGATTAACAATTTTATTCATGGATAAATGATATGTGGTGCCCACATTATTTAATCCATAGGGCATGGCATGATATAAGAAGATCTATTGAGGTGGTATGAAGGTTGTGAATTCTTCATCCTCAGGGGCCATCTTCATTTGATTGTACCCTGAGTACCCATCCATGAAGGAATGGGCCTAAAGGCCAATAGTTGCATCAATCAAGAGTTCTATGATTGGTAATGGGAAATTGTTCTTTGGGAAATTCTAATTAAGGTATATGAAGTCAATGTAGACAATAATATTCATTCTCTTATTCTTGATGGGGATGATGTTGGCAAGACATATCAGGTATTTCACTTATCAAACAAAGTTGGATTTGATAAAATTGTGGACTTCTACATATATATTGGTGTCATGCGAGGGGTTCAACCACTTGGTTGCTTTATTGAAGCCCTGATTCTCATTGAGAAATATGAGATGATGTGTAGCCACATCTGAATTTAATTAGGGCATTTCCGTATAGTTCTAGAAGAAAAAATATTGGTAATGCCTTAGAAATGAAATGTATATCTCTTTCTCTTCGAGAGACATGGCGATACTAATCATGTTTTCCCACGGGTTTTCTTATATCCCCATATTTATCTACCGGATCTCGTCTATGGTTGTTGAGATGCCTTCTTTGAATGCTAGAGGGGGAATTTATGAGATCATCCTAATCAATTTATGATTATATAGAGACATATTCATTTGAATATGGTCGTCCATGGACCTCTCTATTAGTATCAGGGTCAGGGGGGAATCTGATGATATATCACCATCCCCTACTATCTGGGTTATTTCAGAGAGATGCCATAGATGATTCTTGATGAAGAATGCAGAGTCTCAGACCTCACAGAATAGGTCTACTACTTCGACCATGTTTTTGGGGAACACATAATCATCATTAATCATGCTCCCGATATTCACATCGGCGGTCCCTAAGCCATTGAGGATGAAACTTGTATATAATCATCCACCATTGTTTTATTACCTTCATTATTATAAAAATATGTTTTGGTATATGTGGCTCCACAAGTCTCGAAGGGGGTGCTATCACCATGTAGTATGCCAACCTTTCCATTGATGGGGTACTTTAGAAATTTATGGAATGTTGAAGGTACTGTGAGGTGGCTAAGGGTCCAGGGCCTTCCAAGTAAGTCATTATATGTGATATTCTACTGGATAACCATGAACCCGACATCAGATGTTAGCCCCCCAAATTGGGTTTTGATTTTTGATTTTCCCTAGGGGTTTTTGATCATGTGTGTTATATCCTTGGATGGTCATCTTTGTAAGGGATGAGTCCCCTTCACTATACCATAGTCATCAGAGGGTCCACACTAGGATAAGATTGATCTTTAATCTATTATAAATTATTACCCTTTGGATATTGACATTATTGAGTCTTCTAGAGATGTATAAGGGTTTGATGTGCCCTTAGATAGCCTCCTCCCAATCTTGACCAGTGAAAGATATGGAAACATGGAATCCTAATTCCATTTTATCCACTTGATATACTTTGGCGGTAGTGAATTTGGTATTGAATTATTGTGGTCTCTATAGGGCTCCAGTGAGTGCCTCCCTGAGTTCTTTTGATTGATTGAGTGCATATAGGACCAAGATCTTTTCTAGGACGTTAACTAGCTATTTTAGAACATCATACTTTTCTACTAGAGGTCAGTGCTTCCTAGTATGGGGATGATCTTTGGGATGTAGTTCAAGAGTTATATCATTCGAGTTAGATGTGTTTGGTTCTCATGTAGAGGTTGAGGGAATATCTCTTACCAGCAGTTCTAGTTGCACTAACTTTACCCATTTCCTAGTTTGATTGGATTGGTCCCCTTTTAGGCAGTCATGCAAGACAATCAGATTTGGGTGACTACTGGAGGGATCTAAGGAACCTCCTTTCCTCCTTTGGGAATACTAGAGTTCTTTTCCATGATTCTTGGCTACATATATGTCCTATATGAGGACATTACTAGAATATTGAGTTAGACCACATCCACACTGTCCCCTATTTCCTAGGCTTTGTCACATGCATCCTCCTTCTCTGAGGTTATATGTAGGAATAAAGTATTCAGGTGCATTCTCATCATCATAGAAGGGTTGTTCAAGTGTATTATGTTGATGGAACCAAAGATGAGATCTTTATCTAACAAGGGTTCTATTTGGTCAGGCAGTGCCCATGTTGCCGATGTCATAGAGAAGAAATCAACAGGGGTTAATGTATGCTTTGGAGGATAATATACTTATTACTCTTATATTTCATTATTACACTAGTGGTCACTCCCACCATTGGGAGGTGAATATGAATCCTCATTCTTAGGTGGTGGAGATACTACTGGCCTGCACAACTGTGCTCTCTAAGTGGCATGGGATCAATCAACTGTCTTCCGAAACATCTAGTTGTGTAATTTTCGAACATGTATGGCTGGGACCTCTTGCTAATGATCCACTTATTTGTCTTGGACCATGGTTATGTAATCAAATATATTAGGAGAATTATCCATCACTACTTGTCCAAAATCGATCATTCCTTGAAGGATGTATTTTAAGACGAAGCAATTCTAAATATTATAACCCAGCCTTCTGTGGAAAGGGCAGTAATAAGGTTGGTCGGTGAGCCTGACCTCATCAAGATTCTTGTGTATCAGGAGTGTGAGAGTATTATTGTCCATGTCTACCAAGTCGTAACTAGGTACTTGTTCATTCCTGAATAATTACACCTTGTTAATATGTTATTTAAATCTCAGATGAGCCTAGTTTACCTATGATTCTGAATAAGGGAGATTCTATGGTTTTCTCCACTCGATAGGAGGTTCTTGGAAGTTTGGGGCCTACTTGGGTATCTGGATGGGTGCCTCTATTTTATTAAGAGTAGTAGTTACAACTTCCATTCTAGATAACATTTTACCCCATGACATTTGTAGAGCTTTGGTTTTGGTCCACTAAATATCCTCTTCAAGTCATTGTGCTATTTCAACAAATTCATGTAATCCACCCATATATGTCATTGAAATCAAGGGTGTCTGCAACTCATCCCTAGGATTTTCGATAAATACTTCCAGTAGATTCTCTTATGATACAGGGATGCTGATTGAGTAGGTAAAACCCTTCCACCTTGCTATGAAATTAGACATTATCTCATTTTGGCACTACTTGCAGTTCATCAGGTCGATGATGGTTTCATTCCTCTGTGTTGAACTGAACTGATATAGGAAATAACAATAAAGGTCTTCCCGTCTTGAAATAGATCCTGCTGACAGAATACTATACCAAATGAAGGTTGGACTTATCCTATTATGTACAAAACAGCTCAGGTTGGTTGCCTCCTGCTGATCTTGAGGGCCCATCATCAGCCCGCATCAAGACATGATGTGTGTGAGATGCTGCTCATGGTTTCCTGTACTATCGAAGGTAGTGAAGGTAGGATTTAAAAAGTTGAGTGGAGGTGGGGTATCATTGACCGATTTAGTATATGGATTCCTTTTAGGCTGAAAAAACACATGGATCCCTTCCATGGATTCCATTCTATTATCTAGGGACTCGATGACATTAAGGATCTCTAGAGTCATTTCTACTTAGGCCATCTCCCACCCATGCGGAGTCGACAGGGGGTTGATGAGGTTTCCCTATTTTTATCTCCCACTGATTTTCTATTCGTCCTAAGACTGAATGGTTATCCAGAAGGGGAAGAGGCTATTGTCATAATAGAGGGAAGCCACAATCAATTTTATCTTCTTCATGTATGTGGGATGCTTACCTATACCCAGATCTAATCTAATATTCAGATGCTACCATTAATGATGGATCCGTTGTAGTAGGGAGAACATTTGTCTTTGCTTAGAGAAGATACTCCATGGGAATATTTCCCCTAAGTAACTCCTCATTAAGTTACTGAAGAGATTGTATTTCACACTAATATTGTGACAATCAGTCCTCTAGGGAAAAAACCTCGCTCCTCCTGGGAGGTGATAGAGATGTGGTTGTACCCTTCCCCTTGGAAGCATTTCATCAGGAAGGTGGAAACCTAATATTTATAATTTCCATGTCTTGGAGAAGCCTCGGGTTCCTGGTGCGTGTAGCCTCATTTAGTGAATTCAAGTCACCCTCCTCCCAAGGTTTGTTTTTAGTGTCACAACCTCTTATATTTGTGTTGTATTCAATATCTTCCATGTTGATAGTGGATAAATTCATATAGGAATATTAGGAAATGGTGGTTGTACCATTTCTCTCGATGAAACTAGATGATTCTGCATTGCTTCTATCAGGGTTGTTATTTGATCCCTAGGCCTTATTGAGCTATTTTGGATTATAACCCTAGTGGGGATTAACTATCCTCACTAAGAATTCCTCCCTCTTGGTTCAATGAATAGTGATCATAAGGGAGTTCCCGGTCATGGTTGATGAATTGTCCCCAACCAGTAGAGGTGTGTTTTTCAGTAGGTGGGATGCTGACCATGGATTAATTTCTCCCAATATAGAGAAGAGTGATTCTATATGTGGTGGTGATAATGATGAAAATGCCCCCAGTCCAATGGTGTGGGGTCATTTAGGGCCATATTTGGCACTGATTGATCCAATGTTTGATGATCCAATGGCTCTGGTTTTGAATTCGACAACTCTCGGGATGAACATGAAGATATAAATCCCCCCATCCCATTGGGGTGGGGTTGTTAATGGATCACCGATGATGTTTCCAGGGTCCTCTTAGGGGATTCTGAACCTAGGGATAATGATCGAGATATAAATTCCCCCAGCCCAGCAGGCTGGGGTTCAATTACTGGTGATGCTGATGTATCCCAAATCTTCTCAGAAATCAATGATCCGAGAGGTGGAAGTGGTGTTATATGTTCTCCCATCTCATCAGACTGGGTATACTCCCAGATGGATGGCATTGTAGCTACACTAATATCCCACTTGATATGGAAAAATTGTGATCGTGTAGGAGTTGGATGCGATAGTGACCTGTGATGAGCATAAATTCCCATGAGATGTTGTCCTGGTTATCTGAACTATGATCTCAATGGTTTAAATGTCTTATTATTATTATGAGGGGACTAGTTTTAATTCCTATTGGCTATCCACTCTCTCTGTCCGTAATGTCCTGGAACTATTGGAGAAGAGGCAATCTATTGTAGTGACCAACTAGCCCTAGCATTACTTGGTCCCCTGAATTTTCCAGAGGCTATAACAATACATGATTCCGTATCTTAAGGGATCTACTATTCCAAGGGAAAAATAAAGTGTAATGCTATATACTGTCCCCATCATTGAATGATGATGCTTGATGAGGCTTTGTAGATCAGCTGTCGAAGCATCATGATGAAATTGTGACAAGCGTGTTGTAGATTTATGCTACGCTTTTTTGATTTCGGATCATGGGCTATGGAGATAGCAGTTTGGTCAAGCTAGAAACAGATTATCTTGATTGTTTGAAGGTGAAACTCATATTCTAGATAAAGGATATATCAATCCTTTAGTCACTGATGAGTAGACCATATATTCTGGTGTAGATAGGGAATATACTTCTTTTCTATATCTTATAGGATCTCATAGTTAGAATTAGCGAGGGAATAGATCATGATGGGGAGGCTATTTTCAACAAACTTGCTCCATATTTCAATGTTACCCTCCTAATCATTAGAATCACATGCCTACACTCTATCAGATCATAGAATGTGGTTCTGATGGTCTCCCAATGATGGTAATGGAGTGTTGTTAGAAGTTTATGGGGAACCATATATGGTTGACCCCAGTGTTTCAAGCACCTCTCTTTACGAAGGTGTTAGGGTTTGGTTCACCTCTCTATACAGAGGTTTTCAGTAAAAGGGATTATTCTTTCCCATGGGAGGTATCTCCATGGGGAGGTTGACCATAGTGGATTTTAGGAGTATAGTCCCTGAGATTCATCTCCACACTATCAAGAGGATGAATATCATGGTAATGAATGTATCCTACTTCCACCTTGATAGAAGAGTCGATGAACCCTTGTGGAATTGATAATGTGTCTCAAATGACACCAAGGACACATGAATTGAGAAAATTTCGGATATGGGCTATGTTTTGTGTCGTAGTTGGAATATACTGAACTACCTTTTATGATTGTCCATGGATATGATCCAACTGCGTGACAGTTTCTGGAACTTGTATATAACCATCATGTGTGTTGGGAGTATGATCCCACTACTTAGAAGATGTTAGAATATGTCGATAAGCTATATACTTATTGATAGGGATATGAGACTATCCTAAGGCATGCTCGAATCTCACTTGAGGAGCCTCATGCAATATGGGAGTATGATCTTGATCTTGAGCCTTTGAGATATTCCTCTGGTCTTTATTGGTGGGAGTATGTGCCTCCCCCAGGCATATGCTGCTCTCACCTGGTTGGACCTAGTTGGATTAGGAAGGTGAGCCTGGTATGAATATGAATTCCCTGTCAGAATATATTTACGGACCTCCAGAATGGGAGAAGAAACATGATCCTTCCCCTGTGTTCCCTTGGAATGATGCAGGAACAGTTCTTAATTGAAGGAAGTTGGAATATGTGCCTAACTTTTATGATCTTCTAGGATATGCTGGATGGATCCATTGACAGGAATATGTCCTTGTATCAAGGCTTGTTCCATTCCCACTTGGTCAAGCTTGGACAGAAAAGGGATATGCGTTCGATCGTGGGACTTTAGAATATGAAACTGGAGTTCTTAGACATGAATGTTCCCTTTTCCCGAGGCATGTGACACTCTCACCTAGATAGACCTATTTGGAAAAGGGATATGATCCTGATTCAATGCCTCACCATTTATCAGAATATACTGATAATCCTATCAGGTGGGAGAAAGAGTGTTCACTTTCTATGATACAACAAATTGTTCATGCTAATTATAGTGTAGTGCTATCCTAGTTATAGTGAAAAGAATTTTCACCTATCCCTTCATCTCAAATAGTGATGGAATATGCCAATAGAGTTCTTCAGCTATTTATAAAATGTATTGAAATTCTAGCAAAGTATGTGCAGGGATATGAGCCTACACATTTTCTGTCTCCCTGATAAACTAGTAGATGTATTCAATTGATGCGGGGATATGTTACCACATCTATCCTCCATGTTCCACCAGAGTATACCGATGGGATTCATATATGGGGGTAGGAATATGGTCCCCCACCATGCCTGTTGTGAGAATATGCCCGTAGACTTGTTCAATGTGAGCATGGATATGAGCCTGCTGGCTGGTCCCCACCTTAGTTTGCAAGAAGTCACCATTGGTGGGAGTGGGGATATGTTCCCTTTTCTAGGTATCAAATACCTTTATCATCTGATGAGTTTTCCTTGCAACCTGTTCATGGGTTTCAGAAGGATTTGTGCATCAAATTGTACCCTTAGCATGCGACTAAAGGGTACCAAAAAGATTTTGTTAATGATAGCGGTTAATAGGATCACTCATAGGAAGATATTGAACCTAAAAGGAGCTTTATCCGGCTTCCTGGTCCACATTCATTAGATACGAAAGGTTGAAATTATTTCACTCTAGGGATAAGCTCCCGAAGCTATTTGTTGTGGCGATGAGAGCTATAGGTTGAAAAAAAGCCTTCCCTATGTAATATGGGATCCCTGGATGCCATGTATAGGGGAATTCATGAGATGCCTCCATGGTCAGGATAGTACCATATTAATGGTACTCCCAAACCATTATATTCGCTACCTTCCATTGGAGTCACCGTTCACGTGAGATTGTTTTTCGAGCTGTGGAAGTTGCATTTGCATTCAACTTTCTGGAACGAATCATGGATGACAATGAAATCATCTCAAATAGGTCTACTAAAGTAGTATCTGTAATTATAAAGACAATAAATAATAATCCTATGGATTAGTGCAGTATTGTAGGCATTATTTTCTCAATCAAATATGCATGGTTAAATCATTTTTTATTTTATTCCCAATTCATCCATTCCACCTATTTGGAATTATTAAAACGAGGATGGAATAATGAGAACCCTATCTACATAGGATCATTTGTAAGATTATGTTAAACTTATGGCTTTGTTTTTATAGGTTTTTAAAAACAAAGTGGTCTGATGCATTATAACCTAATCATTTTTTCATTAGAGTGCTTTATGCCGGGTTCACCAATTTTGTTTCATTGGGAAATTTGGTGTGGAATGGATTTCACTCATCATGTTTCAATTTTCACCTTTTCCTAAAACTTCTGATGGTTCCCCCATCCATAGATGGATATAGGCATACTTTCCAAAGGCCAATGGGATCTTGGGTTTTTAGGCTCGTCGACTCTTAGGGACTCACATTGGTCAAGAGGATGGGAGGTTGAGCTCATCAAAACCTTAGGGGGGGGGGGGGGGGTAGAATTTTTTCCTACTATGGTACACTCATATAGATTTAAGATATGTTTGTGAACCTCTTCATAATACCGATACATGAATACTTACCCTGACGAAACGACTTTAGCCCAATTCTCTTTTCTATGAAAAATACTGAGATCTCTTGGGTGAGTCCATTTCCATGTGTCCTAGGTTCTTCATTATTACTCATTAACAGGTGGATATTTATATGCTGAAAACCTATAACCATGTGCTTTGTAACATACTCCCATATAAGTATTCCATTAATATTCCATGGATGGGATCGATCCATTATGAGGCATCCTACGTATCCTGGTTATTTCATGAATCAAAAATCACATAGTTCGTTTTACCCGTGCTGTTTTACATCATGTGGAAGTGGTTATATGGGTGCTCTAGGACACCTTCAAGCTCCGGTCCTAGAGGAAAATCCTATGTATCCTGGATATAGAAAGACTTAGAGTTTTCATAGTTTATTCTTCTGGGACTTATATATTGGAGTTGCCTATGTCCTTATAGAAAGTCATGGTGTAGATGACATTATTAATGTTACTCCCTAATCTCACATGATCCATGCTCGATGTGAGAAATAAAGGATAATAAGTAACCAATTTTATTTCTTGGAGTAAGTGAATTAGATACTAGGATCACCCCAAATGATCAATATGGTGCTTGAACCTTGGAGAGAGGTAGCCTATTTATCCCAAGTATAGAAGGAATCATATTCCTCATAGTTACCTTCATGTTGGGTATTATAAACTAAGGTTTCCCTAGATGATAGAGATTTATAATTCTAGAGAGGTGTTCGTTGTTTCCCTCTAAGCCCACGTGAACCATTCTCAAGGTGACAAACAAGGGGGAGCAGATGATCAGCCTCATGGAACATGGGTATGAGAATTGTATATTCGAACAATCCTTAGGGTGTTTGGTATAGAGATCAAGCCTTAGGCAGGTTTCCTACATATCCTAGTTATTGAAGGAATTAGAGTTTTTGTAGTTAATTTTATATTGGGGATTACAAACTAAGGTTCCACCATGCCGTTATAGGGGTTTATAAGGAATTTGATATTCCCATTGCAACTCCCTCAGCCCACATGAGCCATTATCATTTATGAGAAATAAGGGATAACAAGTAATCAATATCGTTGGTTTAGAAAAGAGAATCATATTCTAGTCCCTCCATATATGATCAATATAGAACCTAGACCTTATAGGGAGGTGGCGTACATATCCAGAATATGAACGGAATCAAAGTCATCATAATTTCCTTTATGTCATGGCTTACACACTGCGATTTCCCTATTGGTCAGGGATTACACATTGAGGATAGGAAATATTTCCTAGTCCTGGGATGCCCTGGTTCTCTAGACTTACTTTCTAAAAGACATCATAAGTCCCACTTATAATGTCCAAGGGGTTATTGCATGAACTTTCTTGACACATACGGATGGTGTTGTGACATCAAGTGTGGAAAATCCCAAGTGGTGTCGCTTATCTCAGATGACACATTTAGAGGGAATCATGAGTCTCAGCTGACATGAGTAGAGGTTGTCACATGGGATTAATTTTTCATGCCCAGATGCTTTTGTGAGACTCGAATAACGCAAAAAAGCACTGTTATATGAGTTAGGCAATGTGTATGGAGGGTGCCACAAGTCCTAGGTGATAGAACCATAGGGCTCACAAGATTGAAGTGGCACCTGAGTGTACACTGTATGATGCACCCTAACATGTCTGGAGGACTTCACATGTCCTAGATGACATGATGAAGGGGTGTCATGAAATACAGGAAATGTGCCCCGGTGCTGTCGCATATCTTTGGATGACACACACGAAGCACATGAGGGGCAGCGAGCATGTATTTTGGTAAAGCCTTCTTCCACTGATCTTGGTTATACCCCTTTTATTGTGAATTCCTTGGTTTTATTCAGGGTCAATTTGTTTGAGTCTCTTTTTATTTTGAGGACATGTGGTATTTTCATCTCATGTACTGCCATAATTTCTTTGCATGATCTATGAGTGATCAGGAGAAGTGATTTATGTCTAGTGCATGACTACTCCAGCTGCCCGCTAGTAAATTGCTTGAAGGAAGGTTTCCAGTCACATGACTAGTTTTCTTAAGAAGTCTGTATAAGTCAAGAGACAAATCTTGTAGATCCTAGGTATCTGGTTGATCGAATATCTCCTGCATAGTGGTCCTCAAAAAATCCAAAACCAACCACCTTTATTTGTGTTGGGTTGGGGGATTTATAGGATGCTCCACCCCTCATACTCGCTGGTTTGTGCGGTGTATCTGGAGAAATCCTAGGATGGATTCAGTGAAGGGGCCTAGAACCATGCAATTTCACGTGTCTCTACCATGGATTGTTTCAAGCACGTCTCCTAATTTTTAATGATTGTGAGTCTCCTTCTTCAAAGCATCCTTTATCAGATTATTTATAATTATCAAAGACGTGTTTGATCATGTGGTTGTGTCGAAAGTCCTCTATGTTTTCATGATGACATGTCCAAGGGCCTTATTAAGATTAAAATTACAATGGGAAGACACTTACGAGACTTAGGGTAAGTTTTCTTGGGTCTTGTGGGAAAGAGACGCAGGTGTGTTGGGTGCATTGCATGCCATTCAACAACCATGAGTACCTCTACTCTTCTTTCTTTTAATCCCCTTTATTTGATCTAACAAAGGTTGAGAGTCATGAAATATTAGTTGTGTGTTGTCGAGGGTATTTATTCTATTTTTTTGTAGACTCTTTCATACCAGTATGGGTCACATGGGGTTTCATGAGCATTCTATGTCCTGAAGATTAGAATGACAAGCCCAAGGGCTTCCGTGAGACAAGCCTGGCATGTCGCCGAGGGCTCGTGGTGCCTTGTGGGTTATCATGGGAGAATCACATGTCTTTAAATGACCACGAACCCCCCTTACCTCCTCCGTTTTAACCACATTTATTTTACTCTACAAAGTTTAGTGACCATGAAAGTTGGTACGAGTGATATCTAGTATTTTTACTCAATTTTTAGATGATGTATCGCTTGAACAATATGGGTCATATAGTGTGTGTGAAAGCATGCAGTGGAAAGGTCTATCCACCTATCTTTAGAGCATCTTGAGGTTGTCCAGACACTCCTGAGGCATTCCATGTGGTGAGGCTGACAAGACTGGGGGCTATCGTGAGGCGAGGTGGACATGTTCCTGAGGACTCGCAAAATCTCATGGGTCACTCAGGGTGTGCATCACATGCCTTTCAGTGACCGTAAAACCCTATCACATCCTCCCTTTTATCTTCTTCATTTTATGTGGAGAAGGTTTAGAGGTCATGTGAGATTTTCTGAATACAACCAAGGTATTTTATTCTTATTAATGATGACATGGTGCATGAGCTTTCTCATTACTTGGGGTATCTTCTTTTAGAAATCATCTTTATTTATTATTGCATGATTTTGAATAGTTTTTCAAGAACACTCCAAGGAAAACACATGTAGTTTATGGGCACTCATTCTGTTTTCTGTGGGGCCTTCACAAGAGTAGTAAGGTTTAAAGAGGTATCCATAGGACTAGCTGCGGGCGATGCACCATGCGTGGGGCCTTCACGTGACCTTGAAATGGTCATGCGATTGTGAGTCTCTCAGTGGATTCTCGAATCTTAAATCATTTCGTTCTTCCTTTCTTTTAGGAGGAACATAATATTATCCGTATTCAGGCATTTCTACCTTTTGTGGTTTTTCTAGTTCTTGTTTAGCGGGTGTCAATATGGTACACACATTGTTAACTAAAAAATGTTATCACAAACCATCAAAACTCTGGAATGGAAGGTGTATGGCTGAGATATGACCAGAAAATTGGTTTTTGGAAATTTTCATGGTCATTTGGTCCCTTAAGTTAATTTTTTAGCAATTTATTAATCTTAATTTTTTCTTTAATAATTGTAATTAATTTTAATTACATTCACTAATATTTTGTAAAAAAACTAATTTGATTTTCATAGACATTATAAATTTTTATGATTCCGAATATGAAGTCCAATTTTCCAAATTCCAATCACCGAAGTGGCATAAATTAATTTAAAATTCATCCTGTATGGGGGACAACAACATGAGTTTTTAATGTAAAAATGTTCAAAATATTTCCATGTTTTTATAGTCAATTCAAAGTGAATTTGATTATAATAACATTAATTGGATTAATTGATAAAATTATTATCTAATTAAACTTTAAAAACAATATAAAACATAATTTAACCTTTTAAATAAATTATATGAAAAAGAAGTTTTGAACTCAAAAGCAGTATTTTTAACTCTTCGTTAAAAAAATGAATGTTTTAGAAAAAAATAAAAAATTCATTTTAACCTAATTATTATGTTTCTATTTAAAATATGAATTTTATTTAGAAATATTAAATAAATTAAAGTGAAAACATTAATATTTCAAATGGGTTCTCCATTAAAAGGTTGTAAAAATAAATTAATAAAAATATAGTATTTTATGCATAAAATTGGGTTTGGTGTGATATTATTCGTATCAAATCCATTATATTAACATAAAAAATTTTATTGTATATATAAAATATATATTTTATGAAAATAATTCACTAATTTTTATTACTTTAATTTATTATGATAAAACAACTTTGTGATCATAAAAAAATGTTTTATATAAAAACATTTTGTTTATATTAAATTGATTCCTATTTTCATTTCTAATTAAATTTTTACCTATAAATTAATATTATATTATTATAAAAAATATATTTCATAAGTTAGTTAATACTATTCATAACTTATAATTTAATTTCTATGTTAAGTCTTATTATATTAAATAATAAAATTTAAATAATATATGGTTAGAACTTGGTCTTGAACGTAATTTAAGCTTTTGAAGAAAGTTTCTCTTGCGTGTAACACAAGTTAGCCCGGTGTCGAGTGCATTACCAAATATAAAATATGTATAATTTATTTAAAATAGTAAATATATTTTAAAGTTTCACAGTATTATATCCCCTTAAGTGTTTGGTTTCACTTGTTATGCATGCAATTGAATATAAGGTTCTTACTTTAGAATTTCAAGGTGTTATAGTCATTATGAATAGTTATCATAGTAAATATTTACTACCTAGATAAGGGTCAAATAGGTAAAAATAGGTAAAAATAATGATATAATGTCTCATAATCTCCCCAAAACTTTCCATTATTTCATTGGATTATAGTAATCAAACATCATTTTTCCTAAGTCGGCCTAACAGAACCCATTCCACAACTACCATGAACCCGCCTCCAATAGGCCAAGGGATGGTGACTAGCACCAAGTAGGCATATCACATAAATGAGAGGCCTTAACCTAATATACCTGCACACACACACACACACATCTCTAAGCCCATAAAATACTAAATTATAAAAAAACTAATAAACACACATATATACATCTAAAATACCACCATCAGAGTACAAAAACATGGCACAAGAAATAAAGGGCCAAATACAAGCCCACCCAATGAAAATAAAAGAAAGTAAAACCTATATTGTATTAGAGGAATTCTATAAATGAAATATATAGAAAAAAACTTGATATGTCTAGATCACTTTGCTCTACCGAGTCCCAGTCCCTCTAGGAATCCATCAAAATGTCAATTTCCTGCATAATACATGACACGCGCAAGAAAATCCCATGTAGGGGTGAGTATAACAATACCTAGTAGGATACCAAGAAATTATTAATAATATAGCATCAATAATAACAATCATCTCATCACAGGTATATTTCAACAACGTATGTAACTAGAACATCTAGATATTATCATAGTAGACACACAATATCAAGATGAGGTCACAACTATCTTTTCTGCACTAGGATTATTGTCTAATGGTTTTATATAATAATCATCCTGAGGAAAGTACTCCACAAGTCAGATAGTACTAATGTAATTTTTGTGATATTTCATTCCCATCAGGTTTATCCATAATAATTATGTGTTGTAAGTATGAAGAGAACGATACACTAATGGGATCACACCCAAGTCCATGGGGTATAAAAACAACCTAATATGGATTAAACCACTAAGTAGGGGATTGAATCCCTCACAGTGTTGGTTAATATAATTCCAAGAACTCCGTAAAGGGAAATAGTGATGATAAAGGATCTCACTCTGGACCTCATGAAGGGATTCCAACAACTCTATCCAAGACTGAACTTCCATACAGTGGATCACCATCATATGAATAGGATTAAATTCCATAAAAAACCTCAGGTAAAGTATCAAGGGAATGTAACTAATAAAAACCTATCCAAGATAAAGAGGATAAGGTCTCCAAGCCATATTTTAGGAAATATAGGGTGTTTAATGGTAGTATACAAAATTTCCCTTCAGCACTGGGTTCTACTTGTGTAACATGACCTTTGACCATGTACGTGTTTGAGTACACGACATGTAGCCCACCACACATGGTGTGTGGTGAAACATGATCTCATGGGCATGTACCCCCTTTACATGCATATCCTCTTTCCAGGGTGTACATGGTGTGTGGTATGGCCCACATTGTGTGTAATTCCACCTGATGACCTGGGTGTGTTCCTCCAATACATGACAAGCTATCCATACAGGGGCCACACAATGTGTGGTAAGGACCACACGATGTGTGACCTTTATCTCTATGCATTAACCCTATTCACCACTCAGTGGGTCCCAAAAAACATTTAATTTTGTATTAAAAACCTTGTAACCAAGGATTTTCTAGAATCCCAGATCTATTTCTCGCGTCATTGTCAGCTACTCCAACCATCGATTCAATCATAAACCTCACTAAAAATCAAGGATACAGGGTCAATCGATCCCTTCCATCACCGATCACTAGGATCCAACCTTCAAAACCACTTGGGAAATGACCTCATGCTCCATTTTTAGTCACGCCATTGAATGGGGATAGAAAAAAGTTATTGATCCATTCTAATCCACCTCCAATCATCCACTATTATCATTACACCTCAATCACATCCTCAATCACAAGTCATATACATGGTATCGATCCGTTTCAATGAAGAATGGTCACACAATGATAAAATACTTTGTATTTCATCGAATCACGGGAAAAATAAATTTCCCATGATGAACATGAAATGAAACAAGGGATAAATGAAAAAACAATAAAATGTGAGGAATGATCCTTGGACTTTATTCATTTTTGGCCATGATCTATTGTAAAAGAATTATATGAATTGAGATGGATAAATCAATGATAAAATAAGTTCAACTGTAAATAAAATCAATCGTCGATTCATGAATCAATTATATTTCATGGAATTAATCCGAGTTCAACCAAGATAAACAATGAGATGGAAATCAGAAAAAAAACATCCTAGATCTATTTGGTTTAAACATTGATAAATAAATAATCCACATCATTTCCGTTCATGAGATACTAAAAATTCACTGCACACTGATCACCGATCCATGATCTAATTGTTATTTGTATGAGAATGATCCTGCAACACTCCCTATCAAATATCCATGGTTTT
This sequence comes from Viscum album, assembly GCA_963277665.1. Classification (NCBI taxonomy): domain Eukaryota; kingdom Viridiplantae; phylum Streptophyta; class Magnoliopsida; order Santalales; family Viscaceae; genus Viscum; species Viscum album. Next base: position 379,482,771 of record OY728160.1, on the reverse strand, counting down.
AGGGCTAATCTAGTGTTTTTTCCATAGATTCATATTTATAGATAACCTTAGGTCATTATATTTTAATTAAATAAACTATTTAAAGTAAAATAATTTATTTAAACATTATCCCATGACCACACTCAACATGAGATTTCGATGCTCCCCAAGGTTATATCACACCTAGGGTAAAAACCATGCTCTGAACTCAATGTTAACCTAAAATTTATTATCTGATCCTCCATTTAAGTTTTATTCAAAATTTTCTGAAAAATTATGCATCCATGATATTTAATATATTTTAAAAATTAATTCTAAGATCATTTGTCCTTGAAATCTCCGTCCACCTTAGTGTCTAGCTCTGAAAACGATCCATATAATATTCAAAAGTATTAAATCAAAAAATCAAAGTTGTTATATTCCCCACCCTTAGGGATTTACATCCCAGAATTAAAAACAAAAGACTAACTAATGTGATGAGGGTACTAGTCTCACATATGGGTATCCCACACCTTGGTGCTCTCCTGAAGATTCTCATGCTTCTATTGGACACACACTAGGGGAATAAATTACCTAGGAATGATCTTCACCTTACAATTTTTAATCTCTTCTAGGTACAATGCAAAAAGTAGCTCCATACTATATGTGTATCTCACCCCATTCGATAACATGTGATATATCATGCACATATCTTTTTAGATGAAACACATGGAAGATATCATGTACTCGGTCTAACCGTGGAATTATAGATAAGTTTTAATCCACCTCTCCAAATGTATTCAGTTCCTGGATAAGGCCAATGAATCTTAAAGATAGCCTTCCACCCTGGAGAAATATCTGAAACCCATGTCAAGGTGATAACTTCATGATAAAATGGTATCCCTCCTCAAACTCCAAAGGCATCCACTGTCAATCCACATAAGACTTAAGATGCATATATGTAGTCCTCATCTGTTTCTGGATGATTTTCTCCTTCTCTATAGTTGTTCACACAACATTTGATCCCATAAGTGAAGAATATCCTACCTTAGTACAACATATCGATGACCTTCACCCATATGTGACCTCAAACAGTTCCATACCGATGGTGGAATGTTAGATATTGTTGTATGAAAAGTTCACCATGGGTAGGTAATCATTAAATATATGGAAAAAATCTAACATGTAATCCCACAACATGTCCTATAGGACCTGAATGGTCTACTCAGTCTGGCCATCCATCTAGGGGTGAAAAGTTGTGGTCAAACACAACTAAGTCCCAAAGGCATCCTGTAATCCCTTCCATAACAGAGTCATGGAGTGAGAATCATGGTTAGAAAGAATCATCAAGGGAACTAAATGGAGTTAGAATATATCCTATATGTACAATCATCCCAATATCTCAACTAAACTCTACAATGGAATAGGTAAGAAGTGGGATGACTGGGTCAGTTGGTCTATGATCACCCACTTAAATCATGTCCTCTAGATGTATGTGAAAAAATCATCGTGAATTATATGGATATCCCATTCCACTTACACTCTATATCTTCAAGGGTTTGAGATAAACTCATTAGAACCTGGTTCTCAACCTTTACTTGTTGAAAATTATGGCATCGAGAGACAAACTTTGAAACACATATCTTCATCCTTGGCCACTAAAACTATCGTTGATGTTCTTGATACATTTTTTACAAACCTAGATATACCACCAAGGGTGAATTATTAAACACCCTAGGTACCTCATATCTAGGGTAAAATGGCACCATTATCCTTCCTCTAAAATGAATGACATGCTCCCCACCTTCATAAAACTCATCAAAAGCATTTTCAGTGGATATATGAGCATGTGGGTCACATAATTGATATCCCCAAGCCATGTCTCCCCGAATTTCTATAAAATCATAGGGGGTAACAACCATCGATTAGAGGTATGTTTCTCCATCTATATCCAAAAAGGATAACTATAATGAGGCCAACTGGTTTGATTCCTCTATCTACAACTACAAATAAGATCTCTTGCTAAGGTCATCTGCAACCATGTTCACCTTACCATCAGTATAGAAAATCATGAAGTCATAATATTGGAGGAAATCTATCCATTTCCTTCATCTCAAGTTAAGATAATTCTATTAGAAGATATACTTGACAAATCAGGTTCAGAATAGATGATAAATCTCCCACTTATAAGGTAGTTTCACCACATTTTAGGTTCAAAGACTACAACTTCTAGCTTAAGATCATGGGTTGTGCAGTTATACTTATGCAGTGTGAACTATATTGAACCATAGGCAATCAATTCCTATATCTACATCATAAAAAACCAATCTTGGTCCCTGATTCATCTTAAAACACTATGCACTCAAAACCCACCTCTTACAATCTCAAGATGGGTGCCCTCATCAATCTCTGCCTCAACTTCTAGAAAGCTTGTTTAAATATCTTGGTCCACATGAAATGATATCCCTTTTGGTTCAAATATATAAATGGAGATAATATAATATAGAAATAAGGTAAAAATATCTGATATTATCCTACCAACCTAAGAAATCTCATCACCTTTATCGTGCTCTTGGGTGGATCCCAAGCTTACACTACTTCAACCTTCATTGGGTCTATTGCTACACTATCTGCAAAGTTGACATAACCTAGGTAGAAAACCTCTTGAATCCTGAACTAGAACTTTGAGAGATTACTATAAAGTTTGTGATCTCTATGTATGTATAGGACCATCCTCAAGTGTCACGTGTGATCCACCCTAGATTCCTAGTACACTAGAATATCATCGATGTTGACTACCACCAACTGGTCTAAGCAAGGCTGAAAGATCTAGTTCATGAGTCCCATGAAAAGGGCTAGGAAATTATTCATGTCAAAAAACACCCCCCAAGTGATCATAGTGACCATAAAAAATTGTAAATCTATATTCTGTATATCCTGATCATATACTCGCAGTTGGTGATAGCCCGATCTAAGATCAATTTTTGAGAACCATCATGCCAATCTCAACTGATCAAAGAGGTCATTGTTATTTTGTGGTGGATACAAGTTTTTATAGTCACCTAGTATAGGTTAAGATTATACACACACAACCTCAATCTCTAGTACCCCTTCTTGGAAATCAATTATTGGGATTCCTAGGGTGAAACATTGGGTCTGACAAAGCCCTTCCCTTACAAGTACTCCCACTATACCCTTAGCTCCTAAATCTCTATGGGATCCATCCAATATGATGGCAGAGATATCAAGGAAATACATCCTCATACTCCGAAACCATTGTAGTAAACTTAAAATTCATTAAATCCACTAAACCAAGGGTCATGAAATCCAATTAGGGTGTAACTGGATATTCCCTACTATGCGTGTAGTGAACTGAACATTTATAAATAAAATTAACTTTTTATGATTTAATTTCTTATGGATATTGGAAACATGTGAACTTATTTTCTTATATCCAATTGGATTTTAAATTACTTTTAATTATCTTCATCATGGATAATATAGCCATTGAAGAGTGATTACACGACTAGTATAAATATAAGGTTTTAAAAAATACCTTTGGCACAGAAAAAGGAAGTGATGACCCCATCCAGCAGGATTGTACCCTATTAATCCCATTTATAAAAGCTTCCAAGGTAGATATAATTTTTGTTATTTTCTCTATACCAAGACCAATTCAAGATCCAACAACTTATGCATGAGAAAAACTATTTATGGGTGAAGTTCAAGCTCATCGAGATCACGACCCCAACCATGTTCACCGAACAGCTCCATGAAAGCCCCACCATCGAAAACCTGACTCTTAGGGAATATGATGGTGTAATAAATGGATATGTATCAATACCGTATTAATAATGTTTTGTATATTATTTTTATAGAATAATGAATATATTTTTCTTCCTATTATTATTACTCTGTTAATGATTTTTAAAGCACAAATAATACTTTCTAATGAAATAATTAATTTTTTAAATAAATAATATTTTAATAAAATATTATTATTAAATCACGTTTTTTTAAATTTAAACGATCATATAAATTTTATGAAGTCAAATGTAAATTTTATTAGGTTTCAGAAACTCATATTTTCAAAAAACCCGTCAATTTTCAATGAATGTGCACTTTTCTTTTAAAAGTAAAAATTCACATATCTAAAACATTATTTAGATAAAATGTTTAATATTTTAGAATAAATATTTTGAAATTAACTAATAGTAAATTTTTCATAATTTTCCATAACAATCGATTTTTTGTGTAAAAATTAAATACCGTATAAATATACGGTGTGTTTTATGACCTCATAATGACACAATAATGATGTAATTAATATTATAAAAGATATATTCAACTAAATATATCATTTTAAATTAAAATAATGTGATATTTATTTTATTTGATTTATTTTACAAAACTAGAGTGAATTCTCCAAGACTTATAATATATTTTAAGATTTTAAAACCATTTCTATGAAAGTGTGACTCATCTCCACATAAGAAATGAAAATATTTATAATGATTAGAAAAAAATATTTCCAAAATAACTTACAGAGGATTAAAATTTTCTTGTAATGATTAATGTGAATAAATCTTCATGGAGTTGAAAAGGAGGCTTGTCACTACCCCTATTCTCACACTACCCATAAGTGGGGGACTTTTTGTAATCTTCAACGATGATTCAAAGAATGTATTGGGATTTATGTTGATGAAAAATGAATAATTCATTAACTAATCATCAATGAAGTTGAAAATTAATCAGAAACACTATCTCACACATGATCTGAAGTTAACAACAATGATTTTTGGGTTAAAAATCAGATGACATTATCTCTTTGTGGAGAAGTGTGAAATATGTATGAGTCAAAAAAGTCTCAAATGTATATTCACATAAAAAGTGACAAATATGAACCAACAAAGATGGTTATAGATCATCAAGGATTACAAATTCTCAATCCACTACCTTCCTGGGAAGGAAAACAAGGTAGCATATGCTCTAATTAGAAAGGACCCATCAATCATTTCATTGATGATAATTGATATGGATCCGATCTTCATTGATTTGAAAATCATGGACATGGGAATCATAAAGAAACTAACATCATAAATCCTTTCATAAATGATTTCTGAACAATATCTTTTTTAAAGGTTAAAGGATGCTCAAAAAGATGACGTGATAATTCAAAAGAAAGTAGAAACTATTAGAAAAGGGAAATCCTCGACATTATATGTTAATGAAGAATGAATTGTGAGATTTTGGTCAAGAATATGTGTTCCATAAAATCCTGAGTTAAGGAAATAAATTTTGGATGATGCACACATTTCAACTTTCTCCATTCACTCAGTAAACATAAATATGCATCATGATCTATGGGAGCACTATTGGTCGGATAATATGAAGAATAAGACCACTGAATATACATCAAAGTTCCTGGTATGTCATCAAGTGAAGGTTGAACAATAGAAGTATAAGGGGAAGATGCAACCATTACCCATACTAACATGGAAATGGAAAAAAATCACCTTTAACTTTGTCACCAGAATTCTAAAGACATCCAAAGGAAATAATGTTATCTGGGTTGCTATTGATTGTCTTTCAAAGACTGCACACTTCATTTCATTTTGAGAGGATTTATCACTGGATCAATTGGTACCTATATACATTAGAGAAATCATAATCCTACATGGAGTATGACTTAAGATTGTTTCCAATCACGATCCAATATTTAACTATAATTTTATAAAAGTCATCAGTATGAATTAAAAAATTAACTGAACTTTAGTACGAATTATCAACCTCAAACAGATTGACAGTCTGAGCAAAAAATCCAAACACTTTAAGGCATGTTGAGAGCTTGATCAATGGGGTTAAAATGTGGATTGGACCAAAAAATTATTTTGGTGGAGTTCTCTTAAATGGCCCCTTAAAAACACCTTTTTGGGAATATTTCCATAACACCGACATTTTGGGATGAAGTTGGGGAATGTAAACTTCTAGGTCCAAAATTTTTCAAGGAAATGGTGGAGAAGGTTAATACCATATTTCATAACATCAAAGTTTCTTAGAGTTATTAAAAGAGCTACACTGGAAATTATCAACGAGAACTAGAGTTTGATTTTGGAGACAAGGTATTCCTCCAAACATATCCATGTAAAAGTGTGGTGAGACTTAGGAAGAAGGTAATGTTTAGTCCAAGGTACATTATCCCTTTTGAGATCCTTGATCACATCAGATTCATGGCCTATCGACTAGAACTCCCACATAACTTTTCTCAAGTACACAATGTATTCCATGTTTCCCTCTTAAGAATGTATATACTAAACACATCACATGTTTTCAATCCATTGGTGGTACCATTGGATAATGATCTTTCCTATTAGGAGCATCTGGTGAAGATCTTAGATTTTATTGAAAATGTTCTATGAAACAAGACAGTTCCCCACATCAAAGTGTTCTAGAGAAACCACAATTTTTTAGAAGCAACTTGGGAACCAGATGAGGTGATGAAGAAGAGTTAACCTCCTATTTTTTAGTGTGTGAAATGGAAATTTTTAAGGTGAAATTTCTTAATGGGGGAAGGTTCTAACGACCTGAAAATTTATGAATAAAATTATATTTATTTTTATTTAATGTGTTATGGATAAAGAAAACACATGAACTTCTTTTATTATATCCAATTTTATTTTAAATGACCATTAAGAATATTTAATATTTATAATATATCCATTAACCAGTGATCACATGACTAGTATAAATATAGGGTTTAAAAAAAATCCCTTTAGAATATACAAAGAAAGTGATGGCCACATCTAGTAGAAGTTTACACTATAAAACCAATTTATCGGATATTCCAAGAGAGGTATAATTTTTGGGATTTACCTATACCAATACCAAGATGATATCCAGTAATTTAAGCATGAGTGAAACTGTTTACTGGAGAAGCTCTAGTTCATCGAGGTCACAACTCAAACCATGTTCACTGAACTGCCCCATGAAATCTCCACCATCATGGACCTTACTATTAGGGTATATGCTAGTGTAAAAAGGGATATGTATCAGGACCCTAGAAATAAGATGATGTACATTATTTTTCATAGAATAATTCATATATTTTTCTTCATATTATTGTTACTCTGTAAATGATTTTTAAAGAACAAATAGTGTTTTTGGGTAATATGTTTTGAGGAATTAATGAATTTTTTGAAATAAATAATATTTTAATAAAATATTAATATTAAATTAATTTTTTAAAATGTAAATGATCATATAAATTTTATTTAGTCAAATGTAATTTTTATTAGGGTTTGAAGACTCGTATTGTCTAAAAACCCATCAATTTTCAATAAATGTCAATTTTTATATTAAAAAAGAGAATTCACATATTTAGAAAATTATTTAGATAAAATAAATATATTTTTTGGAATCAGGATGTTGAAAATACTTGAGAGTATATTTTTCATAATTTTCTGAGACATTCAAATTTTTGGGTAAAAATTAAATATCGTATAAATATACAGTGTGTTTTGTGACATAATAATGAAGAAATAATATTGTAAAAAATATTATAAAATTAATATTTGATCAAATATATATTTTTATTTTAAAATAATATAATTTTATGTTTATTTGACTTATTTTATAAAACTAGTGTGAATCCTCCAAGCCTTATAGTACATTTTATGATTTCAAAATCATTTCCTTGAAAGTGCGACAAACCTACACATAATCAAGGACAATATTTTATTATATCTAGACCTAGGAATCATAAAATAATTTATACTAATCCCCTTTTCTGTAAACCATGGTATAAAACCATGGGATGATTTGTGGTTTTGAATATTTTATTGTGTAGTGTTAGAAACTAAAATAATAAAGAAATCTGTCTCTTTCCTATATAAACCCACCCAAGCTCTAAATTTTCTTCACTAAAACTCATAAAATCTTGTCCAACTTATTTTATATACACTATATAGTCCTACCAAGGTTCTCCCAAGCTCCCAATAATCCTCTACTAAGCCTTTGGAGCCCACAAACCAAGTAATGGATCTTCCACCCTCCTCTTATCAAGCAATATTGTCATGTTATGCATTTTAATTTCCTTTTACCTATGTTTGGAGGTCTTATTAAATACCAATTACTTTAAATTTGACATATAAATGACTGGATATTCCTTTAACTCTCATAAGTCCCCCTATGATCCTTTAAGTACACCCATTACTATGCCAAAATTTTGTAAGTGATTTCTCTCCTCACATTCGTATTAAAGAACCTTCTTTGAAAATAGTTATTTTAATTTCAATTGATTGTATTTAAATTCATTTTTAATACTTACCATACAGTCCAATTTATATTATTGGTATGAGGTATCATTTATCTCCCCTCTTTTGGTCTTTTACCTAAGCCTTTACTGTGTCTAAATTCCGTAAGGGATTTCTCTCTTCACATTTTCATTCAAGCAGTTATTTTACATTATGTTTCTTAAATTACATTTTCATATGTTTGGATATGATGTTACATAATCCTCTCACTATAAATTTTATTTATATAATTATGTGATCTTCTTTTAAATCCCATTAACCACCATGTTCATTTAAGTACACCCATTACTATGCCGAAATTCCGCAAGGGATCTTCCACCCGTCTACTTTATCAAGAATCCCTTTTATGTTATATCTTATAATTTCATTTTCCCAATGTTTTAGATATGTTCTTAAATATTCTTTTTACAATCCATTTCATGCCTATGTTATGGGAGACCCCTTTCTCTCTCCTCAACATATTTTATGAACTTCTATATGACACTTTTATGCTACCAAAATTGCACCCCGATTTTCCATGCCATGATAAGGGTGCAGTGAATACCATACCCATTTCTCTATCATAGTTGTTACTATTTATACACATAATCCTATTTATTTGGTACATACATGTATTAATTCTACATTTCTAGAACATGGAATAAAATTATGGTGTTGAATGAATCCATGTTATATGATCTATATGGCGCACTTAAGCATGAGATTGAAATGTTTATGAAGGATGCACCCTAATAGCACTCTAATGAATTGGGTAATGTTCAGTATCATGATATTTCATGTTGGGAAAGGGGTTTACCTAATTAATTAATTTTATTTTCTTTCACCATGATATCTTGGGGGTCTATATTTGATTTATGTTTATGATGTAGTGTTTTAAGTTGTTTCCACATTTTCCATGTTATGATTATCATATTGAATCATGCCTTATTATTCATGATCCTATATGACTTGTTGATATCACTTTTATAACATGTATTTTTAACCTCATGTTATTCTATGTTTACTCACTTACTAGGCTTTATTACTCACAAATTTCTTATGTATGTCCACAGGTTATCCCATGCAGTGCTAAGTACGAAAGAATTTTGTGGTCATGTCAAAGAAGTTTTCAATAAAGATGTTGTTATACTTAATTTTTTATGTTCTTATGTAATGTTCCTAAAACCAAAAGACACTAGAAGTCTCAATATTCATAGTTATGTTAAGTTCAATTTTATTTAATAAAAAAATGTTTAAGTATGAAATAAGTATCAGGGTTGTTATAGTTGGCATCAGTGGACATGTCTAGTTATTTTTAGAATTAGGATTAGAAAACCCTAGTGAAAATCTTATGAATAAGACTAAGTGTAAGGAAACATCCTTAATTTTTTTTAAGTAATGATTATGCGGTTTATCAATAAAATACATCCATATCTGGATACTACAAGTGGATGTGGTTCTAGAAAATATGTACCTAGGAGTAACAAATCTAATAAGGTGTTCGGGGGTTGACTTAGTGTAACCTGATATATGAAAATGGGCCTTACTACACACCTGGTTTGCCACTCCGAGTTGATATGATTTGGAAAGTTCATAATATCATTAAAACCTATTATTAAGGGGACAACAAAAAAAATCCCCATAAGACTATATGTTTGGAAGTGGATCATGGATAAGACAGCATGAAGCCTATAAACTCATAAGTTAAAGAGATAAATGTAAGTTATCCCATTAATGTCATTGGATTCCCCCATTATGTGTTAAATAGTTTAAAATTACTCATCCCTAAGTCTATATCAGATAAATTAGAACTAGAATCAAAATGGGAAAGGTAGGGTTATAATCCATAGTTTTACACATTACTTTATATCATGAAAGTTTAGTAGAACTATTAAAACACAACCAAAAGGAATGGAAGTAGATATGTCAGTGAAGATGGAAAATGTGGAAATTATTGTATCCCACACATATAACTCCTCCTCTATCATAAGTAGTTGATTTAAATTTTTGAAAAAACTTTTCACACTTCCCATGGTAGAAATTTATGCAATTATGGGCTTGGATTGGCTTTCACTATATATAGTAAACATAAATTTCTACCAGAGGGAAACCACTCTTTATATGGAGAATTGACCCCTGATTCCATACAAGTGTCAGGAGGCAGATGAATGTTATTTAGCACCATCACCTCAATAATGGATATTATTTCTCTACAAGAAAGCATATCTAGATGAAATGATTGAGTCTAAGGGAGGAACCATCCTCGAATAAATGCCTATTGTAAGGTAATTTGCTGATGTGTTTGCTTAGTAATTTCATGGGAATCCTCTATGCTAAGAGGATGAATTTTCAAACGATCTTATACCAGGGCCATTGTCAATATCAAAGGCTCTGTATAAGATGACTTTTGTGAAACTTGAGGAACTGAATAAATAACAATAGGAGAATCTATATAAAGATTTTATATGTCTAATGGCTTCACCATGGGGTGCACTAGTCCTCTTTGTCAAGAAGATGAATGGGTGAATGTGCCCTTGTATTGATTATCATGAGCTCAAGAAAATAATGATAAAGAAAAAGTTTCCTTTTCCATGAATTGATGACTTGTTCGATCGGATATGTGGAGCATAATACTTATCCAAGGTGGATCTATGGTACAAATATTACCAATTCAAGGTAATGAAGGAGGATATCTCCAATACTGCATTTCATACAAGGTACGATCATTATAAGTTCATAAGGATTCTATTAAAAATCACTAATAATCCAAAAATCTTCATAGACATGATAAATATAGTCATTAGAGATTACCTTGTAAACTTTTGTGTAGTCTTTATAGATGATGTTATAATATACTTTAAATCTAAGGAGGAGAATGTGGAGAATCTAAGCATTGTGCTAAAGACCTTACAAAAGGAGAAGCTCTATCTGAAGTACAAAAAACTGCGAGTTTTGGTTGAAGGAAGTCTCAATCTTGGGGAATATCGTCAAAATAAATGAGATATATGTAGATCATTACTAGAAAAAAGTAATTTAGGTATGGATGAGGCCAACATCTGTGACATTTATCATTATATTCCTTGGGTTTTCTGGATATTATCGCTAATTTGTGAGAAATTTCTCCTGATTGTTGAATATTCTTACCAAGATAACTTGAAATAGAGTCAAATATTCTTGGAATGATGAATGTGAATAAATATTCTTGGAGTTTAAAATGAGGATTTTCACTACCCATGCACTCACACTACCCACAAGTGGGGAACTTTTTTTAATCTTTAGTGACACTTAAAAGAATGGATTGGGATGTGTGTTGATGAAAAATGACAAAGTCATTGCCTACACGTCATGGAATATGAAATTGAATTAGTAAAACTATACCATGAATGATTTAGAGTTAGTAGCTAAGATGTTTTTCTTAAAAATATAGCTACATTATCTCATTGGAGAGAGGTGTGAAATATATATGAATCACAAAAGTATCAAATATATATTCACATAGAAAGAGATAATATGCACAAAAAAGATGGTTATAGCTCATCAAGGATTATGACTTCTCGATCCCCTACCATCCTGGGAAATAAAACAAGGTATAAGATGCACTATATTTAAATTACCCATCAATTCATTCATTTATGATATTTGACAAGGATTCGACCTTCTTATATTTGAAGAACATGGACATGGTAATCATAAATAAAGGAACATCATCAATACTTTAACAAATGATTACTCAATCATATATTTGGAAAAGGTTAAAGGATTCTTAAAAAGATGATGTGGGAATTCAAAAGAAAATGGAAACTATCAGGAAAGAGAAATCATTGGAGTTCAATGTTAATGAAGAAGGAATTGTAAGATTTGGGTAAAGACTATGTGTTCCATCATATCCTGAGTTAAAGAAATAAATTTTGGATGATTCACATAGTTCAACTTTATCCATTCACCCAATAAAAACAAAGATGTATCAAGATCTCTGATAGAACTATTTGTGGGACAATATGAATAAGGATATCATTAAATATACATCAAAGTTCCAGGTATGTTAGTAAGTGAAGGATTAACAACATAATTCTTAGGGTATGACGCAACCATTACCCATACCAGCATGGAAATGGGAAAACATCAGCATAGAATTTTTCACCAGAGTTCTAAAGACATCCAAAAGAAACAATGCTATCTGGGTTGTTGTGTGTCATCTTACAAATAATACACACTTCATTGGGATTACAAAGGATTTCTCAGTTGTTCAACTATCATGAATATACCTCATAAAAGTGGTAAGGATTCATGGAGTGCCACTATAAATTGTGTCTAATCAATATACAAGTTTCACCTCTATGTTCTGTAGATGTCTTCAATATTCTATAAACACCAAGATGATCTTCAGTACAACTTATCACCCTCAAACTAATGGCCCGTCTGAGTGGACTATCCAAACACTTGAGGAAATTTTGATAGCTTTCACAATGGACTTCAAAGGTGGATGGGACCAACATATTCTTTTGGTGGAGTTCAATTAAAACAATAGTTTTCATTTGAGTATCCAAATGGACCATTATAAATCCTTTTATGGAAATAGGTGTAGAACACCGACATGTTAGAATGAAGTTGGGTAAAAAAACTTCTAGGTCCTAAAATGGTCAAATAAATGGTGGAGAAGGTTAAGAACATATTGCAGCACATCAAAGATTCTCAGAGTCGACAAAAGAGATACGATGAAAATGGTTTTAGAGACCTATAATTTGATTTTGGAGACATCGTATTCCTCCATATATCTCCATGGAAATTGTGATGAGATTTTGGAAGAAGGGAAAGCTCAGTCCAAGGTACATCAATGCTTTTTAGATCCTTGATTGAATCAGAGCAGTGGCCTATTGACTAGAAATCCCACCAAACCTATCTCAAGTACTCAATGTATTCCATGTGTCCCTCATAATAAATTATATAACATACCCATCACATGTACTCAATCTAGAGGTGGTACCATCGGATAATGATCTTTTCTACGAGGAGTAGCCATTGAAGATATTAAATCATAGAGAAAAATTTCTATAAAATAAGACAATGCACCACAATAAAGTGTTATGGAGAATCCAAAATTTTGAAGAAGCAACATGGGAACCAAATGAGGTGTTTAATAAGAGTTACCCTCATCTATTTTAGTGTGGGAAAAGAAAATTTCGAGGGTAAAATTTAATAAGGGTAGAAGGTTGTAACAACCCAAACAATTATGAATAAAATTCCATTTCTTTTGATTTAATGTCTTATGGATATAAAGAACTGGTGCACATATTTTTTTATATCCAATTGTATTCTAAATGACCATTATGTATCTTTACTATTGATATCATAGCTATTAAACAATTATCACATGACTAGTATAAATATAGGGTTTTAAAAAATCCCTTTAGCACAGAAAAAGGAAGTGATGACATCTTCCAGTATGATTATAAGATATGAAGCCCATTTATCAGAGTTTCCAAGGGAGATATCATTTTAAGTAATTTCCCTAAACCAATAACAAGGTGATATCTAACAATTTAACCATGATAAAAACCATTTATATAATAAATTTAAGCTCATCAAGATCACGAACCAAACCATGTCCAACAAATGACCCCATTAAAACTCCACCATCGCACACCTTAGTCTTAGGGAATATGACGGTGTAATAAAGTGATATGTATCAAGACTCTTGAAATAAGATTATGTAAATTATTTTTTATATATTAATGAAAAAATTTTTCTTTATATTATTTTTTATCTATATATGATTTTTAAAGCACAAATAGTATTTTTTGTTAATATTTTTTGATGAATTAATAGATTTATTTAAATAATTTTTTTAATAAAATAATAATATTTAATTAATTTTTTAAATGTAAATTATCATATAAATTTTATGAATTCAAATGTAATTTTTATTAGGGTTTGAAAACTCGTATTGTCAAAAAACCCATCAATTTTTAATAAATGTCCATTTTTATTTTAAAAGTGAAAATTAAAATATTAGAAAAATTATTTATATAAAATGGATATTATTTTTTGAATAAGGATTTTGAAATTATCCAATGGTAATTTTTTCTTAATTTTCCGAGATAGTTTAATTTTTGGGTAAACATTAAATACCATATAAATATACAGTGTGTTTTATGAAATCATAATGACAAAATAATGAGGTAATAAATACTATAAAATGTATTTACAGACAAACATATGTTATTAATTTAAAATAATTTGATTTTATTTTAATTTTATTTATTTTATAAAGCTAGAGTTAATCTTCCAAGACTTATAATATATTTAAGATTTTAAAATCATTTATTTTACTGTGTGACTCACATCTACATAATAAAGGACTATATTTTATTATTATAGTCCCTTGGAATCATAAAATAATTTATACCACTCCCCTTATCCTGAAACCATGGGAAATAACCATGTTATGATTTGTGGTTTTGAATATTATTTTATGTAGTGTCCAAAACCAAAATAATAAAGAAATCACCATCATTTCCTATATAAACCCACAAAATATCCCATTTTTATTCACTAAAAGTATTTTAATATCATCCACACTCTTCCCTATACTCCCTATATTGATTCCATGGTGCTATCAAGCTACCCAGAAGCCTTTGCTAATCTTTTCGAGTCACAAATCCAAGTAAGGGATCTTCCACCCACCTCCTTTATCAAGAAATATTTTCATGTTATGTCTTTTTAATTCCCTTTTTTCATATGTTTAGGAATTTTATTAAATACCCCCTTACTTTTCATTTGATATATAAATGATTATATCTTAATTTCACCCACATTAATTTTCCCTATTATCCATTAAGTACACTCATTACTATGCCAAAATCCTATAAGGGATTTATCTCCTCACCTTTGAATTCATGCAACTTTTTTGAGATTAGTTCATTGAATTTCAATTTACTATATTTACATTCATTTTTAATACATACCTTACTTTCCAATTTATGTTATTTGAATAAGGGATCGTTTATCCCCCCTTATTTGGTCCCTTACCTAAGCCTTTTCTATACCAAAATTCTATTGGGGATTTTTCTCTTCACATTTACATTCAATCACTTATTTTATATTACACTTATTAAATTAAATTTTCAAATGTTTGTATATCATGTTTCATGATCCCCTTAATTTACATTTTATTTATAAATTATGGGATCTTTCTTTTACTATCATTAATCCCCCTATTATCCTTTATGTACACCCCTTACTATGCCGAAATTCTATAAGGGATCTTTCTCCCATCTCCTTTATCAAGAATCTATTTTATGTAATGTCTTATGACTTTGTTTTTTATATGGATATGTTTTTAAATATTATACTTACTATCCATTTCATTACTATGTGATGGGAGACCTCTTTCTCTCTCATCAATCCATTTTAGGAACTTCTATATGATGTCATTAGCCTACCCAAATTAAACCATGATCTTCCATGAAAAGATAATGGTGTGGTGAATACCATACCCATTTATATATCAAGATTATTCACCTATATGAACATAATCCTATTGATTTCGGACATACATGTATGAATTATACATTTCTAGATAATGGAATAAAGTTATGGCATTTAATGAATCTATGTTATATGATTTATGTGGAACACTTAATCATGAGATTGAAATGTTTATGAAGGGTGATACCTCATAACATTATAATAAATTGGGTAATGTTTAGTATCATGATACTTTATGTTGGGATATGTGTTCCATTATCGAAATTTCTTCCACCATGAAGTCTTGGCGGTTTATATTTGACGTTTGTGTATGATGTGGTGTTTTAAGTTGTTGCCAATTTTCCCATGTTATGATTATCATGCTAAATAATGTCTTATTAGTCATGTTACTTTATTCCTTATTGACATTACTTGTCAAACATTTATTGTTATACTCATGTTATTCTATTTTTACTCTCTTACTGGCCTTTATAGCTCACCCCCATCTTATGTATATCCTTAGGTTATCCCATGTAGTGTTAAGAAAAAAGGAATGATGTGGTCATGTGAAAGATTTTTTTAATAAATATTTTGTCATATTTCAAGTTATAAGTTGTTATTTAATGTTCCTAAACCCCAAATAAGCTATACCTCTCTATATTTAGTGTTGTATTAATTGAAATTTTATGTAATAAATCTTGTTTTAAAATGAAATGATGATAAGGGTTGTTAAAGATGATATCAGAGGATAAGTTTAGTTATTTTTTGGATTAGGATTAGAAAACCCTAGTGAAATCCATTACGGATAAGACTAAGTGTAGGAAAACAACCATAATTTTTTTAAGTATAGAGTAAGTGGTTTATCAAGAAAATAAAATTGTATCTGAATACTACAAGTGGTAGTGGTTCTAGCATAGATGTACCTAAGAGTAGCAACTCTAACAAGGTGTTCTGGGCTTGATTCGGGGTAACCTAGTACATGAAAATGGTTCTTACTACACACCGAGTTTGACACTCATAGGGGATATTCTTTTATGAATTCACTAGTTTATTATAAACTAATATTATGTTAATAAAAAAATTTCCATAACAATATATGTTTTTAAGTTGATCATGGATAACATAGATCAAAGTGTAGAAACTCATAAGTAAATAAGATAAAGGTAAGTTATCCCTTTAATGTCCTTGGGTTCCCCCTTTAGGGGTTAAATTGTTTAAAAGTACTAATCCATAAGTCTATATTGAATAAATTAAGACCATAAAAAAATGTGAAATGTAGTATTATAATCCATAGTTCTACACATTCCTTTATGTCACAGAAGTTTTGTAGAAATATTCAAACACCACCACAAAAAATGTAATTAGAGATGTCAGTGAAGATTGAAAATGGAGAAATTATTTCATCCCATGTATATAACTCTTACCATGTCACAATTAGTGTATTGAACTTCCCTACGAATCTTTTCATACCTCCCTTGTTGGAATTTGATGAAATTTAGAGCATGGATTGTCTTTACCTATATAGAGAAAACATATATTTCCATGAGAGGGAAATCAATCTCTATATGGAGAATTGAACCCTGATTCTATACAAGTTCCAGGAAGAGGATGAATCTTATTTACCACCATCATCATAGGAATGAATATTATTTCCCTACGAAAAAGCGTATCTAGTTCAAAAGATTGAGTCTAAGGAGGGAACCATCCTAGAAGACATGTCTATTGTGAGGTAATACACTGATGTGTTTCCCGAGGAATTTCCTGGTCTCCCTCCTAGCCGAGAGGTTGAATTTTTAATCGAGATTATACCTAGGGAATTACCAATATATGAGACTTAGTATAGGATTTATGTTGTTGAACTTGAGAAACAAAAGAAATAAATGCAGGAGAATCTATATAAAGGGTCTATACGCCCAAGTGCTTCACCATGGGGTGAACCAGTCCTCTTCGTCAAGAAGAATGGTGGGTCAATGAGCATTTACAATGATTATATTGAGCTCAAAAAAATAATGATAAAAAAGAATCCTTTTCCTAGAATTGATTATTTTATGATCTACTACATGGAGCACAATTATTATCCAAGGTGGATATGTTGTCTGGATATTAAAAAGTAAGGGTGAAGAAGGAGGATATCCCCAAGACTGCTTTTCATAAAAGGTATGGACATTATGAGTTCATTGTGATTCTATTTGGACTAACTAATTATTTATAAATCTTCATTGACTTTATGAATAGAGTATTTAGATATTACCTCAACAAATTTTGGGTACTCTTTATAGATAATATTCTAACGTACTCTAAAACCAAGGAGGAGAATGCGGAGTATCTGAGAAACTTGCTAAAGACCTTGAGAAAAGAGAATATCTATGAAAAGTACAACAAGTGTGAGTTCTGGTTGAACTAAGTATCATTCTTAGGGAATATAATCCCACAAAATGGGATATATGTGGATAATTCAAAGAAAAAATCAATTGAGGGATGGATGTGACCAACATCTATGACAGATTTCCATAGCTTCATTAGGTTAGCTAGATATTATTGCCGATTTGTGAGAAATTTCTCACGATTCTCAAATAGTCTTACCAAGATAACTAGGAAGGGATTCAAATTTTCTTATAATGATGAATGTGAAGAAAGATTCCTAGATTTGAAAAGGAGGCTTGTCACTGCCCAAGTTCTCACACTACCCACAATTGGGGAACTTTTCATAATCTTGAGTGATGCTTCAAAGAAATGATTTAGATGTGTGTTGATACAAAATGATAAATTCACTGCCTATACCTCAAGGTAGATGAAAATTCATGCAGAAAACTATCCCATGCATGACCTAGAGTTAGAAGATGCAATATTTTCATTAAAAGTCTTGTGGTATTATCTATTTTTGGAGAAGTCTGAAATATATATGAATCACAAAATTCTAAAATATATATTCACATATAAAGAGATAAATATGCACCAAAGAGGATGGTTAGAGATCATCAAGGATTAGGACTGCTCAATCCACTACTATCCTGTGAAATCTAACAAGGTTTTATATTATCTAAGTATCAAGGATCCATCAATTATATCATTGATGCGAATTTAGAAGGATATAATATTTTTATATTTGAAGAAGATGGACATGGGAATCATAAATAATGGAACATCTCAATCGTTTCAAAAATTATTTCAGAACTATATCTTTTAAAATGTTTAAGGATGATCAAAAAAATTATGTGGGAATTAATAAGAAAGTGGAAACTATCAAAAAATAGAACTCATCATAGTTTGATTATAATGAAGAAGGAATTATAATATTTGGTTCAAGATTATGTGTTCCATAAAACCATGATAAAGAAATAAATTTTGGATAATGCACATAGTTTGAATTTCTCTATTCACCCAATAAATAAAAAGATGTATCGAGGTCCTTGAGAGAACTATTGGTTGGATAAAATGAAGAAGGAGATCAGTTAATATACATCAAAGTGGCTGGTATGTCAGCAAGTGAAGGCTGAATGATAGAAGTCTAAGGGGATGATGCAACCATTACCCATACCAACATGGAAATGGGAAAACATCACTATGAACTTTTCACCAGGATTTTAAAGACATCCAAAGGAAACAATGCTCTCTGGGATGTTGTGAATCATCTTACAAAGTCTACACACTTCATTGTGATTCCATAGGATTTCTCACCGGATCAACTGGGCTAGATATACATCCGAGAAGTGGTAAGGCTGCAAAGCGTACCACTATCGATTATGTCTAATTGAGATCCAATATTGATCTCTATGTTTTGTGAAAGTCATCAGTATGATCTAAACATTGAGATGAACTTTATTATGACTTATCACTCCCAAACCAATGTTTAGTATGAGAGGACTATCTGAACACTTTAGGACATATGGAGAGCTTTCTCAATGGACTTCAAATGGGATGAGACCAACCTCTTATTTCAGTAGTGTTATCTTACAATAACAATTTCCATTTGAGTATCCAAATATCCCCTTATGGGAATTGGTGCAGAACACTGACATGCTGGGATGATGTTGGGGAATTAAAAATTATAAGTCTTGAAATGCTCAATGAAATGGTAGAGAAGGTTAATAACATATAGTTTCACATCAAAGATGCTCAGAGTCTAAAAAAGATCTATTCTTAGAATCATCGATGAGACCTAGAGTTTGATGTTGGAAACATAGTATTCCTCCAAATATCTCCATGGAAAATAATGATGATATTTGGGAAGAATGAAAAACATAGTCCAAGGTATATCTACCCTTTTGAGATCCTTGATCATATTAGAGTAGTGACCTTTAAACTAGAACTCGCACTGAATGTATCTCAAGTAAAAGATGTATTCGATGTGTCCCTATTAATAAATTACATACTAGACCCATAAAATGTACGTAATACAGAGGTGGTACCATTGGAAAATTATCTCTCCTACAAGGAGAAGCCGATGAAGATATTAGATAGTAGAGAAAAAGTTATATGAAATAAGACAATTCCTATTATCAAATTGTTGTGGGGAAACCAAAATTTTGAAGAAGAAAAGAGGGAAAATATAGGTGGTAATGAAGAAGAGTTACCCTCATCTCTTTTAGTATAATAGAAAGATATTTTTAGGCTGAAATTTCTTAAGGGGGGATGGTTGTAACGACCTGAACAATTATGAGAAAAATTACCTTTCTTTTGATTTAATGTCTTATGGATATAAAAAAACATGAAATTCTTTTATTATATCCAATTGAATTCTAAATGAATTTTATGTATATTTACTTCTGATAATATAATTATTGAATAGTGATTAATGAATAGTATAAATATAGGGATTTAAAAAATAATTTGGGAAAAGAAAAAGGAAGTCGTAGTATCATCTTGTAGGTTTCTACCCAATGAATCCCATTTATTATATATTTTAAGGGAGATAGAATTTCTGGGAATTTCCCTAAACCAAGCCCAAGTTGATACCTAACAAATTCAAAATGATCAAAACCGTTTATACGAGAAGTTTAAGCTCACTGAGATCACAACCGAAACCATGTTCACCGAATGACCCCTTGAACACCCCACCATCACACACCATACTCTTAGGGAATTTGATGTTGTAATAAAGGGATATTTATTAATATAATAGAAATAAGATTATGTACATTATTTTTATAGAATAATGGATATATTTTTCTTCCTATTTTTGTTACTTAGTAAATTATTTTCAAAGCACAAATAGTATTTTTCTTTAATATTTTTTGATTAATTAATGGTTTTTTGAAATAAATAATATTTTAATAAAATATTATTATTAAATTAATATTTTTAAATTTAAATGATCATATAAATTTTATGCTGTCAAATGTAATTTTTATTAGGGTTCGAAAACTCCTATTGTCAAAAAACCCATCAATTTTCAATAAATGACCATTTTATTTTAAAAGTGAAAATTCACTTATTTAGAAAATTATTTAGATAAAATGAATATTATTTTTGGAATCAATATGTGGAAATTATCCAATGGTAAATTTTTTCTAATTTTCTGAGACAGTCAAGTTTTTGTGTAAAAATTAAATACTGTATAAATATATGGTATGTTTTATGACTTCATAATGACATAATAATGATGTAGTAAATAATATAAAAGGTATATTTGACCAAATATATGTTTTTCATTTATTATAATGTGATTTTAAGTTTATTTTATTTATTTTATAAAACTAGAGTGAATCCTCCAATATTTATAATATCTTTTAAGATTTTAAAATCATTTCTTTGAATGTGTGACTCAAATACACATAATCATGGGATTTATTAGGCCCTTGGACTCATAAAATAATGTATACCACTCTCATTTTCTATAAATCCTGGAAAAACCATGATATGGTTTGGGGTTTTGAATATTTTATTATATAGTGTCCAAAACCAAAATAAAAAAGAAACCCCCATCATTTCCTATATAAATCCACCCATGATATAATTTATCTTCAATAAAACTTCTTTAATATCCTAAAATATCTGACATATACTCCCTATAGTCCTCCCAATGAACCCCAAGCTCCTAAGAAGCCTCTCCTAAGCCTTTGGATTCACACATCCAAGTAAGGGATCTTCCACCCTCCGCTTTTATGAAGCATTGTTTTCATGTTATTTCTTTTAATTTTATTTTATCCTATGTTGTGGAATGTTATTACATATCCCAGAACTATAAATTTGATATATAAATTATTATAGATTCATTTAACTCTCATTAATCCCCCAATGATCCTTAAGTACACTCGTTACTATACCAAAATTTTGTAAGGGATTTCTCTCCTCAACTTTGAATTCAAGATCCTATATTGAGATTAGTTATTATAATTTAAATTGAATCTATTTACATTAATTTTAAATCTTTAACTAAATATTTAATTTATGTTACTGGTATGAGGGATCATCAGCCCCCTCATTTGGTCGCTTACCTGAGCCGTTACTATACAGAAATTCTATAATGAATTTCTCTCTCCACATTTCCATTCAAGAACTTCTTTTATGTATTTCTTCTTAAATTCCATTTTCATATGTTTGGATATATATTATATGACCCCATTACTATAAATTTGATTTATAATTTATGGTATCTTCCTTCCACTCCAATTAATCCCCACCTATGATCCTTTAATTACACCTGTTACTATGCCGAAATTTCACAAGTGTTCTTCCGACCACATCCTTTATCAAGCAAACATTTTATGTTATGTATTATAATTTCATTTTTCCTTTGTTGGGATATGTTCTTAAATATTATTATTACTGTCCATTTCATGCCTATGTGATTGGAGACCCCTTTCTCTCTCATCAACCCATTTTATAAACTTCTATATGACTTTGATATGCTTAGGAAATTGCACCATGATTTTCCAGGCCAAGATAATGGGGTAGCGTATAGCAGACCATTTATCTATCTAGGGTATTAATTTTTTTGAAAATACTCCCATTTATTTGGTAATTACATGTATGAATTCTACATTTCTAGATCATGGAATAAAATTATAGTGTTTGATGAATCCATTTTATATGATCTATATGGAACACTTAAGCATGATATTGAAATGTTTATGAAGGGTGTGCCGAGATATCCCTCCAATGAATTGGGTAATGTTTAGTATCATGATACGTCATGTTAGGACATGGGTTTACCTTATTCCTTTATGGTACATTTGTCCACCATTAAGTAATGGTATTTTATCTTTGGATTATGTTTATTTTGTGGTGTTTTAAGTTGTTTCCATATTTTCTATGTTATGATTATCATGCTAAATCATGCATTATTATTCATGTTATTTTATGCCTTTTTGATATTCCTTGTCTAACTTGTATTGTTATCCTAATGTAATGCCATATTTACTCCCTTACTGGGCTTTATATCTCATCCCTTTCTTATGTATGTCCTCAGGTTATCCAATGCAATTTTATGTATGAAGGAATGTTATGGTTTGATGAAAGAAGTTTTGGATAAAGACACTGCTCTGTTTCATATTTAAAGTTGTTATATAATGTTCCTAAACCCCAAAGACACTAGAAATCTCAATCTTCAGAGTTTTATTAAGTGTAATTTTATGTAATAAATCATGTTTGAATATGAAATAAAGAGAAGGGTTGTTATAATGCATGATTACTTATTCCTTTGCATGGGTTTTCTTTTTTTAAAAGGAAAAACTTATACCATCATTCTAGAAACACCACATCCTCTATCGAAAATTGTCTATTTGGGTATGAACTGTAGATAACCAGTCCATGCCCGTTATGACATCATAAGGCCTCATCACTGCTATAAAGATATCCTGAATGAAACTCTCACCTCCAAGAGTTTGGTTACACCGTTTGTAGAAGTGTGTTATTACTAAGTCACATCCAATAGGAGTATCCAAGCACAAGGTTTGATCCAAGGGCTCAAAAGGAATCACTTTGTCTCTAACTTGGGTAGTGCAAAGAAAGGATTTTCTTACATTCATGTCTATAAATGTTACAAAAAAATTATATAAGACATATATTGTACCTCATATCATCCTTCAAGCCTCTTGTTTTTAAGCTTGAATCCCCTACAATTTTCCTTCCCCTCATCCTATAGATCCTTGTGCCTGGTGCGAACCCCTAGGGTGGTGGTGGTAATAATTGAAAACGTCTACCACCTCCAGCCAATCTTCTAACTTCTATTCCACATTCATCATCGTGTAAGACTACCTATTCCAACCACTGCCTCTTCCTAGACAGTCTATCCACTATCTCATTATCAACCATATGGTGGGTTAGAAAACCCCAAGTGAGATGACCTCTTCTATCACAAGAGTAGCACTACTTCTCTATTGGATGACTAGATCCAATATATGAGCCTTGAAGCAAATACTCTCTATCATTGGATCACCTCTTAATTCATATTTCACATCTAAGTCCCTGCATATGTCATTAGCTTCCTACTACCAAAGTCTCATCCCCATCATTCCCACTAATAGTACAAACTATCTATGTTTGCTCATCCAAAAAACTCTCAACCACCAAATCACTATCGAGCTCCCCAACATAGGTAGGAATTCCAAGAGGTATTACATTAGATCGAATATATGCTCATAGATATCACATGACGGTATAAGCCTAAAATAACTAGCCACCTACCATATCCATTGAGTAATGAGAGAGGCTGGTTAACATCAATGAATACTCAACCACTATCGTAATACCCTGTTGAACTGTAGAATCTCCACGATGTGAAAAACTCTCTGTGTAGTTGTATAAAGATCCTCTATGAAATGGAATTAAAACCATGACCATGAAAGATTATCTTTTCATATGACTGTGTTATGAAGACCCACCTTTGTCCCACATAGACATGGGGAAGGCTCGCTATATGGACAACCATCTAGTTTTCTGGTGTCCTAATGAGACGAAAGGATCACATCACCTCCTCAAGGAATTCCTCAGCTTGCAGGGGGTTTGGATCACCTCGAAACCTAAGGGGTCACCATCAATGAAACTCATAAAGCATTCTCAACCCGTGCACCTCATCTTTTGGTACTATTGGAACTATCTTCTAGTCAACTGGTGGTGGAAATCCGGATGCACCCCTAGATATAACACTTCCTAAACAAGTCCCTATATCAAAGCCTCAACACTGAGGGGATCATCCTCATGATCCTACTACTTAATTCTAACTATAAAATTTCATGGAGGAATCCTAAAATAGATAATATTTACCATGGTAAATGGTTATATTTGGAGAGATAACTCAATAAGGATATAGAATCTATAACCCATTTATATATGATGCATGTTCCAATGTTTTCCCTAAAATTAGTGTTTGTATCTACCGAGTCCAAAAGAAGGATTTCAGAGTCCTGGAGTATGGATATGTCAACCTCCACACTAACACTGAAGTCCCTGACCTAAAAACTAAAATCTAAACACTTAAAAATATTCCCATAAATTCCAAACAAATATCATAGGCTCCGGTCCTATGGTAGAAACTCCTATGATACAACTTTTTCATGACCCGACCCAATGGGGCCCATGCCGTGACTACCCCAAGTCCACCTCCAATAGGCCAAGGGATGAATACCGACATCTAGTAGGAATAAAAAACACATGGGACTCCTTATCCTAAGTTACCTGTAGACACACACATCTCCAAGCCCATACAATGTTGAAATGTAAAACAATAGATAACCATGCATGCATACACCCAAAATTCCACCATCAGAGTATGAAAACATAGTACTGGAAAGAAAGGGACAAAAAAAGTCCACAAAAAGAAAATAAAAACAAGAACAACTTGTGATGTGGGATAGGAATTCTATCAATGCAATCACCAAAACACACCTTGGTTTGATTGTCTCACTAATCTCTGCCTGGTCCTGGTCCCTCTAGGACTCTGTCAGAAGGTCGGTCATCTGAAGAAGACACAAAACATATGAGAAAATCCCATGAAGAGGTGAGTATGACAATAACTAGTAAGAAACCCTAAAATCACTATGCATATATCATCGAGAATAATAGTTATATTATCATAGGTATATGTAAACATCATATGTAACAAGAAAATACTAATATACTCATAATAGACACAAATTCTCAAGGTAAGGTCAAAAATATATTTTACAACCTAATATTCCTTTATGAAGGTTCCATATAACACTCATATAATAGAACACACTCCATGAGTCAGATATCAATGATGGGTTCTATCAGAGAAGTCATGCTCATCAGGTCTCTCCTTAAGAAGTACATGCTAGAAGCCTAAAGAGAATGATAAAAATTTGAGGATCAAACCCAAGTCCATGGGGTATAAAAATAAACCAATATAGATTAACATTCTATGTAGGGGATAAACTCCCATTTAGTGTTGTTCATGATGATTCTAATAGCCCCACCTATGGTAATGATGATGGTAAAGGATCTTACACTGGGCCTCACAAAGGGATTCTAGAAACTCAATCTAAGACTAAAGTTCTTAAAAGGGGATCAACATCCTATGAAATTGATGAAATTATATACCAATCCCCAGGGGAAGGATCAAGGGAACATAACCTAATGAAACTTGTCCAAGATTAGGAGGAAAAAGGCTCGAATCTATCTTTAAATAAGTACATGAAATATACTGGCAGTACACAACATTTCCTTTTGGCATCGGGTTATACAAGTGTAACATGGACCATGAGTTGGTCTATTACTGAGTACATGGGGTGTGGCCTTATAATGATGTTATGTGAGGATATATGATCTCCTGATCATGTACCCCTGTACATTTTTTGTGTCCTTCGAGGTTGTACACGAATTGTGGCATGGTCCACATAGTGTGTAACACAACCCAACTTTTTGGGTGTGTACCTCTTTGACATGATAATATGGATAGATTGATACCACACGACCTATGGTTGGTACCTCATGGTGTATGGTAGGGACCACATGGTAGGGGATCCTTACCTCTCTGTGTAAATCCTAGCTGCCACATAGGGGGTCCCATACAACGTGTAATTCCATATTAGACGTCGTGTAACCCAAGATTTTACTAAATACTAGATCCATTTCACACATCAAATTACACTTCTATAGAATATGATTTGGATAAAAAGCTCACCAAAAAATAGGGATCCACGATAAGCTGATCTCTTCCATCACCGATCGTCGAGATCCAACCTTCAAAACCACTCAGGAAACACCATCATACGCAATCCTGACCCACACTGTCAAACTAGGATGAGTGAAATTTATTGATCTATTATGATCCACATTAGATCATCCTCTATCCTCACCAAAATTCAATTATATCCTCTATCATGATCCATACCCATGGTATTGATCCTTTCCGATGAATAACGATCATACCATGATCAAATACCGGGTATTTCATTGAACCATAGGCCAAAGGATTTTACCATGATGAACGTGTGAAGAAATGGGGGATAAATACTTGAACCATAAAATGTGAAAAATAAAGCTTGACCTTTGTTTGTTTTCATCCTTGATCCATTTTCAAATAATTGGATGAGCAAAGAGGGATAAAAAATGAACAAATAAAATCAACCGTAAAAAAAATCAAACATCGATGCATGGATCAACTATTATTATTAGAATTGATTTGAGTTAAAATAGGATAAATAATGGGATGGAAATCAAGAAAAACAAGTATCCTAACATAATTTGGATCAATTTCTGCACACCAATATTTAAATTATTATTATCTTATAATAATATTATTATTTAAATTACAATATTCATCCAGATAGAGTTTTATAGAAATCAATCAAGTATGCAGCTAAACCAACTCAAACATGAAGATGTTATATCTTAATGGATGAGTATGGTTAAGGGAGTATATAATATCATTATAAAAGAATTATAATTATATTATTTATATGTTTTTAAGTTTTTTAATTTTATTTTAATTTTTTCTCATAAAGTAATAAAAAAAATAGGAAAATATAAGAATGTTACTTCTTGAAGGTGGTAGACTGCACAACTCATGATTAACATTTCTTTTATTTTCTAAGTGGATATAAGGGGTAAAATAATTTTAATTAAATTAATAAAATGAAATTTAAACATAATAATAATTATAATTTCAATATGTTAATTATTTTAGTGATTATTTAGGAAGGATTATAATATAAGTAATTCCAAGTTAAATTAATACTCACATGGAAAGCTTGAGTTTTCTCTTGGAAAACTCTTTAGAGATGAATGAATTAAGAAAAAAATGTGAACAGAAGCTTATGAAGGTGGTAGAGGGTTCTAGTAGTATACAATTGGAAGTGTTTAAAGGATAAATTAGAAGGTAATGTGATCCTTGAAGTGATTGGGATGCTACAATTTTATATGTTAATAGAAGGGTGGTTTTAGGAGTAACCAATATATTTTCAATAATATAATGTTTCTATTCAAGAGTCAATGAAAAAAATGGAACATAGGTGTTAGGGTGGGTATAAAATTACATCAACCACTCATTTATTAGATAATATTGAAAGTTTTGTTGCTATTTATTTTAACTTTTAACTTTCAACCATATTTACTTTTACCTTGGTAAATAATTTTTTATGTTAATAATAAATTTAAATGACAA
The DNA here is from genome assembly GCA_963277665.1 of Viscum album. NCBI lineage: Eukaryota > Viridiplantae > Streptophyta > Magnoliopsida > Santalales > Viscaceae > Viscum > Viscum album. The sequence goes on along the minus strand of OY728160.1, from coordinate 379,454,487 downwards.
AAAACTAATATTGAAACATTAAAATAATCTTATCATTATGATTTGAAATTTTAAAATAATTTTATCAATTAAAATTTATAAGGGTGCGAAAATTTTATTTTATTATAAACACACTTAATCATGTAAAACATATTTTTATGAAAAATGTGTTTTTAAGATTAAAATTCATGTGCAATACATAGTTATTAAAATTATCAATTGTCATGGAATTAATATTTTTATTATAAAAAAAAAATTTATGAGGTTTTAAGGAAAAGAAAAAATAAAATCTAACTATTAAAATAAATGATTCGAAGAAAACATTAAAAAACCATTTTTATTAAACCTGTATTTTAATTTAGCTCTAATAATGTTTGATGTAGGGTTTATAAGCTCAAAATATAATCTAAAATAAATAATTTTATTTCTTAATTAAATTTTTATTTACTTAAATTTTTTTTTAAATTTATATGATAATATTAGATAATGATAAAATCATGGATATTACATTTCATGGAAAAAATTTATTTTTCGAATAAAAATCAATGTTTTTAGAAAAAATACAAAATTAATAATAAGTAATTTTTTTGTGATAAATTCAAAAATTGAATATTATGTTATCAAATTTTTATTGTAAAATTTTAAAATTTATTTTTTAAATGGAAATAAATAATAAAAATAAAAAAGTTTTATTGAAAGTAATCTGTTTCAATATTAACTAATATTAATTATTTGTATTCAAAACATAATAAATTTTTATGGTTCACCATATTATTTATAATTATATATTTATTAATTTTTTATTTTAATATTTTTTAGTTTTTTTATATTGGGTGTAGTGTGTAAGACAAGTAACTAGACATAACATTAGTTTTACATGGTCTATAATTTTGGGTTATTATAGAGGAGATCTTATTTAGGGTTTAATTTTAGTAAGGGTATAACGAGTATTATATATATATATATATTTATTTTAAAACATGGTGTGTCGAAAGGTTGTCAAGAATTATTGAATAAAATTTATACCAACCACATAACCCTAATGGGACTCACCTAGAGAGCTGCATGGTTTTACCGCACAGTCTGGATAACTATACAATATCTATAAAAACCATGTTTGTTAAAATTGTTTGCGTATCACATGGTTGTTTCTTGGTTTCTAAAAATATTTTTAAATATTTGTGCTATAAAATTCAAATTTAAATGTTATATTAATGGTTTATTTTAATCCCATAAGTTTCCCCCTAACTATGTGGTATCTCTGCCCAATAAATTGTTCAGAAACAAAGTGAACAAGAAATCCATTCTTAAAAGAGTACTCACATGATTTATACTAAAATATGAAAAAACCTATGCGATAGTGTGATCCTATTAAAGGTTCATCTTCATGGTTTTCTAATCCATGTGGTGATCATGCAAAGAGGTCGTACGACCGAGTAAAAATTTCCAAATACATAAAATTTAAACCTAAAAATCACTAAACTAAAAGATAAGTGGAAATAAAAATAAATAAATAAAATAATAAGTAAATAAAACATCAATGTGTTATAATAAGTTTTTATAATTTTTTTTATAATTTTTAAATAATAATATAATAGTAGGTAGTTAAATTCCATTCAAATTGAAACTCTAATTTTTAAAAGGAGTTAAAATGTACTAATCAATCTCTAGCCAATTAAAATTATCCTTTTTTACTTTAAAAATAAATATTTAAATATATAATATATTTCAAAATGTTCCACATATTTTTAAAATTTTACATATCATTCTAGATAAAAATATAATAATAACAAGTATAATTCTACTTAAACTCAAATTATTATATTAAAAGGTGTTTGAGTGTGTTACTCATACTCTTACAAATTTAAAATAATATATTAACCACATTCAATTTGAATATTTATATTCAAAATAAATCGATTATATCTTTAAAAAGGAATATGTTGATATAAAAATGTAATATATAAACTTTTACCATAATTTTTAACATAAACATTGAATATAAGTTAAATTTATTATTTATTATCATATATTATAATTTATAATGTTTTTTAAAAAATAAACTCCACCTAATTTTGTAATAAAGATTAAAAATATATTATTCATTTTATTAAATTCAATATATAGTTATCAATGAATAAATTTTTAAATAAAAAACAAATTTTATGTGTGGGGATTTATTGATGTTATTAAACATTAATATAAAGTGGAATAAATAATAAAACCAAAATATTAAAATAAAGAATAATTGAAAAACTAAATAATAAAAAAATATATCAAAAATAACTTTTAAAATATGTTTAGAATTTTTAGATGAAACATTAATTTTCAAATTCGTGTCTCTTTTTGTTTTCAATGATAGCACTAATCACCAATGACATGGTGGTATACTATTATTATTGAAGTAATTATATTGAAACCGCAAATTAAATACATAAAAGAATAGATGAGAGAAATTATAGAGAACGTCCTTGATGAGGAAAAATAGAGAATCTTTCTATAATGTGGAAAACTAGAAAAATATTTCACAAAAGAGGGAATCTAGGTAACTCTAAGAACCTCCATTGATCTCTCTCAATGGTATGATGTTAAATCCTATTTTAATTTCTATTTACAAAAATATGATCATTCTAAAGCTTCAATAAAATCTTATAATGAAAAAAATCTAAGGAGGTGCAACAAATAGCCTCCAAAATGCGGCTTAAGTTCAAAACAACCTTTTGAGGTGCATTAATGGTCCTCCAAACATGTTAAAATAGGAAAATGTGTTTAAATGAACACTTTATGAAGGACTCCTAATTTACCAAATGTAACAATCCTTGGAAACAATTACTCTGATACCAAGACCAAATACCTTTTGGGATTTATTATTTCAACATTTTTATTTATTAATACTATAAATAACTAATTATTTATATTATAACACCATATTATTTTTTAATCTTATAAAAATTATATAATTAAGTATTTCAAATGCGCCAAACTGAAATATTATTATTTTTCCTAATAAAAATATTTTTCTACACATGGAATAATCACCTTAGTCTAAAAATCCCAATTAGAAGTAATCTTAAATCTCATTCACAATCATAAAATAAGAGTAGTATCTAGAAAAAAATCATATCTAATCAAACTAAAAAGGTGTTGGTGTGACATAATCCACAACATTTCCATGAGAAAAGTTATTTTTTTATAACATTAGGTTACACATGAGACATGGATAACGATTATCCCATACTTATTATATAATTTTTTCAATTTTTAAGTTGAATAAATCTTATTTAATTACACCAGATATAATTAAATTATAATATCCATGTATTTAGTTAAATAAAACTCAACTAAATCACCTAATGTCATAACCTATCATATGGGTGGGTACATCTTATCTTTATTAATGAAATTCCTACACTTTATTAGGAGCATACTCAATTACCATATATTAATAAAAATTATCAAAAAAATTAGATAGGTGTTAGTGTATGAAACCTATAATGTTGGAAACATATTTCACAATCTAAAGTTGAAGGATCTATATCAATACTTTACTTAATTAACATTAATGGAACATATATAACAATCCTTGTGGTGTACTTTATGCGAGTCAATCAAAATAGAGGTTTACAAACTTATGTCATATGAGTGATCATTTTTATATCTATACAATTGATCATATTCATACTGATCTTAATATATCATCCCAAACCAATATGATGATCATAGATTAGAGATAACCTAGTAATATTTATATTCAAAGGGGTTTTATCATATCATCTCCAATGTTTTAAGAATGAAACATAAATAAATGATAATGTATAGCCATTAATATATATTACACGATATAGCAATTACTTATAATTAAAACACATGACTCTGTTTAAGGAACAAGCACTAAAAATCTCCCACTTTCCCTAAATCTAGTCACCCCTGTATCTAATACCAAGAGAATTGGTGGGGCATTCATGCTTTTGTTATGGGATGTTTTTTTGGAAATATTCAATATTATCCCATGTACGAAATTGAAATGTCTTAATATTTACCATGATAATTTTCTTTAAAATGGAATGAAATTTATGTAGAATATTTTTAGATCATTGTCAAGATGAGGGTTCCCTATCTTGTGCAACCACTCCACTATTATCATAGTTTAGTTAAACTAGATGCATGATTCTAGGGAGAACACCCAATTCAATAAGGTTTTTTATAAGATTCTTATTTATCAAACTAAAATGTAATGTAATATATAAATATATCTATCTTCTTCTATATAATCATCAAATGAAAATTTCATAGAAAATTTCCAACTTATAGTTTCACCATTCAGGTAAAATATAAATCTTTACTTATATCTAAAATGATCTTTATTAGTTTTGAAACAAGAATCCATGTAACTCGTTATAATGAGATATTCCTCACCACAAAATACTAAGAATTAACACTTAGTGTTCATGAGTACTTAAATGTATTCTTGATGTGCACCCAATGATATTCAATACGGTCTGATTGGTATTTTCTCTTCACACTTAACAAAATAGCTACATCTGGTTGACTACACAACATAAAATTATTTATTGACCAAACTACCAAAGATTATGTAATTTTATTCCTTAATTCTTGTTCTTTAATATTTGAAGGACACTATGTTGTTAAAACGCTTTTGGCCTGTACCATTGGTAAAGAACCATTGTAGAGTTTTTCATGTTAAAACTAATTCTATATTTTCCAATGTATGTGTTCTGACCAAGGAAAATAATTCATTTAGATCTACCTTTATAGAAAATCATAGTTAGTATGTACATTACATCACCAAGATATCTTTTTCATAGAAAATTCCCTAATGAATTTTTCCTTCATTCTAACATTGGGATGTAATTTCTAATGAGCACTCTATCATCAACATATAACACCAGAGGAAAGACTCCCACTAACCTAATTATATGCGTAATTTTTAACTTCATTTTTGATAAAGTGAATGTAACGCCCTGACCCCAGTTTCCCAGAGTCGGTGCATTATTGCGTAACATTGGCATGATCACAAAAGATCAAGTCTCGAAAGACAGATTAGTCTAGTAGCCTTGGAAACACTAGATACATTCATAAATGTTACATTACATCATAAAGTGAAAAACTACAATAACAAATTCTCCATAGTCCACACTCATATCCTCTTCTGACTATCCCTACAGGTCATTCATAAAATAGTTCTTCACATCCTGGAAAATATTAAAACATTGAAAGGGTTGAGCTCAGATGCTCAGTAAGGATAAAAATATTGCGGAATCTTTCATAAATAAACATTAACATTTAAGGCAATGTATAACTAAAACAAAATCCTTTTAAACTTGAACTTCAACATAATATGGAAAAAATAAAATTAAATAATGCCATTTACTTACTCACATGGATATTCTATTAGTCGAATAATCTCATGCAATATCAATAACCACTTTCATAATGATGGAATGCATAATGCCAGACTATCATAACCACGTAGCCAAGGCCTCATGCCAAGACCACAAATAAGATTTTGTCAAGGTCTCGTGACAAGACACTAGTTTGTCTCATGATACCTACCGATGCATCGAGGAGCTATAGGGGGCTCCTCCCGTCACTTATTAAGTCCAATGCATTCCTCATATGAATAGGTTTAAACATATCATATAACATAATCGTATCACATAAAACATGCATAAAGGAAACATAACATTTCCAAATTTCCATCACAAGATATCAATACAACACATTGACATAATAAAAACACTTTCAAAACCATTTTCAATACCAAAATAAAGGAAAGTTAAAAATTTGTATTTATTTTTCATTAAAAAAAAGTTATGGCTTGTAGAGGAATCCGAAACACAAATAATGGTAATGGTGGCGGAGAAGTCATTGTATAAGGACCCAGCCTAAAACCTTACTTAATATTGAATTAAATGAATAATTCACATTGAGGATCTTTTCAGGTTTAGAGTTTTATAGAATTAGAACATAACTATTACATCTTAAAAGATTACAAAGTAGACACTTCTACTAAGTCTCCATAAAATAAAAACTCTTAAAAAGAATGATTTCTAGATTCCATGTTTTAGATAGCATGAAATTCCATTGATCCCATCCTTGACCTTATTCCACTTTAAGTCCTGTGAAAAACATTTTGAAAAACTTGGGGTGAGCATAAAAAGCTCAGTAAGGGATACAAAAAGAATGAAAACTGTTAGTTTTTCAAACATCAAGTAAACCATGTATACTATATCAAAGTAATACCTTCACCTTCATGAAGTAGTAAAAAAAAATCTTCACAGAATAAAGTATCATTACTTACCTTTTTGTAACCAAAGGATTACCATAAAACCCATATAAAGAACACATAGAATATATAAAGGTAACTTGGGACATAAACATACTTAAGTGGAATAACCATACGGTCGACTTCCACACATATCACTTAATGGAATAGCCATACGGCCAATTTACATACATACTTAATGGAATAGCCATATGGCCGACTTCCATACCCAATGCATTGGAGGTTATAACGTAACCACCCGTCCTGGTATTCACGGCACCACCCGTCATATGGTTTATAACGTAACCACCCGTTAAAATGTCCAAGTACCAATATAAAATCATAAAACATAAAACCAATATGAAGGAAAGATAAAATTTCCACATTTCAATCACAATATATCATAAATATATTGACATAATAGAATCCTTTATCAAAACCATTTTCAATACCAAAATACATAAAAGAGTATATGGTATTTATTTTATTTTAAAAACATTATGGCTTGTTGAGGAAGCCAAAGATCAAATAATACTCGCGGTGGCGGAAAAGGTCGTTGTCACCGCGTACGTAAAAAAAACATTCCTTTTTGTCGTTTAGTAAAACGCTTCGTAGAAAAAGATTCCTTTTGTATAAAAGTAAAAGTCAAAGGAGTTTATACACAGTATAAAAGAAAGTTGTGTATAAAAAGAAATATGCCTCAATGAAAGGAGATTGAGACGAAGTCCCTTACCTTGGGTCCGACTTGACTCGATCGTTCTTTAACGTCCTGAATAATAAACTTGAGTTAATTTATACTTGATTAAGAAGCTTTTTAAAGTTCATTATTCTTTTTATATCACTTATTGCCATGTTATAAACATTATGTAACCATTTAAGTTAATAATGTTTGTTTTGTCAATATTTGGTTCTTAAGTCGAAAGTTGACTTCTTACAATTACAAGTTGTTCATGTGGTCAAAAGTTCTTTATATCCAGAATGAAATTCCTGATTTGGACATCATATATATCATATATATCCAGAATATACATGTATTTATAATATTACATAATCATTTAGAGGTAAGAAATGAAATGCACCGTTCATGGAGACGGTAAGCCGTACGTACGCTTGAACGCTACTTTCATTTCTTTGTCATATTAGTGGAATTAAAACTAAATGAGAGGTATGTATATTTTAATTCCAGAATTATATTCATCATTTAGATATTTCATTAATTATATATATACATTATATACATGTAATTTTAATAGTACATTACATTTGGGGATAAGAAATGAAATGCACCGTTCATGGAGACGGTAAGCCGTACGTACGCATGAACGCTACTTTCATTTCTATCTCATAATTTAATGGAAAGAAATAATAATGATATAGAGGTATATTATAATTCCAGTATAACATCATATATAATAACTTTAAATCCATCCTTTACACGTCCCACATATGGCATTAACGAATCACATCACTTTTAGGGGGCGGTAGTCCGCACTTCCTTAAATGAAGATATCGTGTTTACCCATAATGGAAACCATAAAGGTATGCCAAAAATGAAAAATACAGAAGCTTAAAGGTAACATAAACATATTATATATCATATATAAAAATAGTGACATCATAATGGCCACCCTTGAAGGTGTTAAATGAGTATTGAACAATCATCGTTTCGGGAGGCAGAATTTCGCCATCCACGGAAACCGTATGTTCTTTAACCATTTGATGTAGTTGTGTGAGAGTGTAGCTAAAATAAATATTATAACAACATCCTAGTATATTGAAGATACTTGTGTTGTTACAAAAGAAGTAAATAAAAAGAGTTTAGAGGGTTGGAGAAGCAAAATAAAACAAATGAACAAGAGAGAATGAATTACCTTTAAAAGTGTAACTCCTTTTGATTTGAGCCTAAAGGCTTCCTTTGAAAGGATTATGCCCAAAGGGAATCCTCTAGGATTAGTAGAGGGATGTGGAGAGAGTAATTGGGCAGGGGTTGGCCGAGCCAAAGGCTTGAGAAGTGTGTGAAATGAGGTAGAGGTGGGGGCCTTTTATAAGAGGAGAGGAGGGGCACTTTTGGAAAGTAAAGAAATATTACTTTATTTGAAAATGTGTTTCGGTTTTAAAAGGTCCCAAATTGGTATAATTCGTGGATAAGGTGATAAGGGTTCGAAATACACTCATCCAATTGGTTTTGGACATGTGTAGGTTTTAGATTTTTTTCATTATCTTTCCATTTTATTTAAATCGTCAAATAATGATGTCATCGCTTCATCATTATTATGTCATATATAATTTAATTTATTTAAAGTCTAAAAATTATAAAAAAAATACTATGATGTAGGAAATCTTTTTAGCTTTCCAATGACTATTTATAATCAAAATTTGGACTTGTATAACCCCACTCAAAAATTATTTTAGTAAAACAATTTATGTTAGTGTCATTTTCACTTTAACATTAAATAAAAATATATTAATGTCATTTTCCAACTAAAGTGGCTCCATGGGGTCCCCAAGTTGGCCCATGGCTTGTCTTGGTCGGCCATGACTCACCCAATAGGTGTAGGACAAGTGTCATGGTGTTTCCACATTCTTATAATACCATTTTTACCTTAAACTACACTAATTACCTCTAATCGCGATTAATGAAAAAAAGTTACTATTCACCAAAAAAATTATTTTAATCTCATTGAACCACATTTTACTTATTAATGACAACCATGTATGTCGGATTTTCAAAATTCAATACACATTAGTGGTAAACTTTCATTTAACTGAAAAATCAGTTTGCTTGATTACCACTTAGTGGTTTCACTATTCATCAAAAATTGAAGTTTTTCAGAAAATTACCAAAAATTCACCCTAAGCTATATTTGATATTCCGAATTCAAAAATGAAGTCCATTTTACAAAATTCAAAACTTATAAGTCAAATTAATTAATTTAATAATTAATTCCCGCTGTCATGACAAATAGCGTGTTTTTGCGAAACAATAAGTATCAAAAGATTGACACCAGTTTAAGTCCAATTTCAAAGTGAAATTGATTCCAATGACCACCATTGGATTAACTGGTAAAAATATTTTCTAATTTCACTTTAAAACCAATTAAAATAATAATCTAATCATATAAATAAATTATATTAAAAAGAGGTTTTGAATTAAAATACAACAATTTACACTATTCATAAAAAAATGAACTTTATCAGAAAGGTACCAAAAATTTACACAAAGTAAATTTTGATGTCCCGATTCTAAAGAAGCGTTATATTTGGTCCAAAATAAAGTATAAGAGTGATCAAAACTATATTTAATGGCGGTTCACCGTTAAAAGGTTATAAGTGAACCTTTAGTGAAAATTAGAGTATATATGCCCGTAAAATTGAACTCTTTCCGTATTTTAAGCTTTTATCTTTTACTGGGTAAATGTATAAACATTTAAAAACATATCTAATCATATTTTAGTTATTTCTATCCATTCCCGCCAGTACAACGGCTACTTGTTAACTAACATTTAAAATAATATTATTTTATTACTAGTGTGCTACGTAAGTTTCAAAGAAACTCATCGTTGCGTATCGGGTATGCTATCGAACATAGAAACCCCTTTAAAATAAAATTAATATTTAATTCGTAAATATTAATATATATGAAAATTCTTTATTCTTTATTTACCTGGGATGTTACATCCTTCCCCCCTTTTGGGAATTGCGTCCTCGCAATTTTATTCACTTATCAAAATAAGTGGGGGTATTTATCCCTCATAGCATTTTCAGATTCCCACATTGCCTCTTAAATCACATGGGTTTTCCACAAAACCTTTACCTGATGAATCAACTTATTCTGTAACACTTGCTCCCTGTGGTCAAGAATCTGGACCGGTTGTTCCTCATAAGATAGGTTCTCTTCCAGCTGAACTACCTATGGGCTCAAAACATGAGATGGATCTGGCATATAATTTCTCAACATCGAAACGTGAAAAACATTGTGTACCTGAGATAAACTCGGAGGTAAAGCCACTCGGTATGCAACTGATCCAACTCTTTCCAGAATTTAGTATGGTCTAACGAACCTTGGACTCAACTTTCCTTTCTTACCAAATCTCGTCACACTTTTCCAATGAGAAACCTTGAGAAAAACATGATCACCTACCTCGAAAGATAGATCCTTCCTCCGGTTATCCGCATAACTATTCTGCCTGCTCTGAGCTGTTCTCATGTGCTTCTGAATCAACTGAACTTTTTCTGTCATCTCTTCTACCAATTCTGGTCCCATCAGTTTCCTTTCACCCACTTCATCCCAAAATGCTGGAGTTCGACACCGCTTCCCATATAATGCCTCAAATGGTGCCATCTGTATACTGGAATGAAAACTGTTATTATAAGAAAATTCAACCAAAGAAAGATGTTGGTCCCAACTTCCCTGATAATCCATAGAACAAGCTCGTAGCATATCCTCCATTTTCTGGTTTTTTTGTTCTGACTGCACATCTGATTGAGGATGAAAAGCTGTACTAAAATTTAATTCAGTACCCAACGACTTCTGAAGGACTTTCCAAAAGTTAGAAGTAAACCTGGGATCACAATCCGATACAATGGAGAGAGGAACTCCATGTAACCTGACTATCTCTTTAAGATACAAACAGGAAAGTTGATCAAGAGAGAAAGTATCTCGTATAGAAAGGAAATGAGCATATTTGGTCAAGCGATCAACAATAACCCAGATTGCATTATTACCTCGAGATGTCCTCGGTAATCCCACAACAAAGTCCATGGATATGTTTTCCCATTTCCACTCTGGCACTGGTAAAGGCTGAAGCATCCCTTTCGGTAACTGCCACTCTGCTTTAACCTATTGACATGTCAAACACTTCACAGTAAAATCAGCAATATCTCTTTTCGTTCCATCCCACCAGTAATACTCCCGCAGATCTCTATACATCTTAGTACTGCCCGGATGAACTGAAAACGGAGAACTATGGGCTTCACATAACAACTCTCTCTTCAACTTTGAATCACAACACACACACAATCTCTTCCCAAATCTCAAAACACAATCATTATCAATGTTGAATTCAGGAAACTTACCTTTCTGAACCAGCTCTACCTTTTTCTGCAACTCACTGTCTTGCTTCTGTGCTTGCTTGATTCTATCTGATAGAGAAGATCTCACTGATACCTGAAACAAAATAGAAGGACTTCCTGCACCAACAACTTCTATTCCAAAGTTCATCAAATCCTTAACCAAAGGATCACGTTCCAAACACAACATTGTTAATGAAGCATTACTTTTTCGACTCAAAGCATCAGCCGCTGAATCATCCTCCTGCCTCAATTCTAGGAACTGTTTTTCCATCCTAAGACGAACCACCTTAGGAAAATATTTCTCAAGAAACATACCTTTGAATTCGTCCCAATGAAGATCCTCAATATCATCACTATCCCTTATATTTTTCACCATCGACCACCACTAATCAGCTTCACCTTCAAAACGGTAAACAACAAGACTAAACTTTTGATGTTCTGAACACCCCATGACATCAAAAATATTCTACGGTTCTTTAATCCACCCTTCAGCTTGCACAGGGTCAGATGATCCTCTGAATGATGGGGGATGTTGCCTCATGAAATGTTCCACCACTGACATGTTCCTCTGCGGTTGATCTGGCTGATCTCGTGCCTGGATACCACCACCATTTATAGCCTGAGTCAACTGTTCCATCACTGCAACAAACTGTTCAGTTCCAATTCCGACCATCTCAGGTTGCTGATTTGGAAGTTTATCTTCCTCTTGATGTCGTCCCAACATAGCTGCTTTGTTTCCTCTGCGGAAAACCATTTTGAACACAGAAATATCTTAGGCGAAGCAACATGGTAATCCGTAAATGCTATATCATTTCAATCATATTATAATTTAACACTTTTCTAACTCCTAAAGTTGTCTAAACCGTCCTCTGATACAAACTATAAGGCCCCAGCCTTAAACCTTACTTAATATTGAATTAAATGAATAATTCACATTGAGGATCTTTTCAGGTTTAGAGTTTTAGAGAATTAGAACATAACTATTACATTTTAAAAGATTACAAAGTAGACACTTCTACTAAGTCTCCATAAAATAAAAACTCTTAAAAAGAAAGATATCTAGATTCCATGTTTTAGATAGCATGAAATTCCCTTGATCCCATCCTTGACCTTATTCCACTTTAAGTCCTATGAAAAACATTTCGAAAAACTTGGGGTGAGCATAAAAAGCTCAGTAAGGGATACAAAAAGAATGAAAACTGTTAGTTTTTCAAACATCAAGTAAACCATGTATACTATATCAAAGTAATACCTTCACCTTCATGAAGTAGTAAAAAAAAATCTTCACTGAATAAAGTATCATTACTTACCTTTTTGTAACCAAATGATTACCATAAAACCCATATAAAGAACACATAGAATATATAAAGGTAACTTGGGACATAAACATACTTAAGTGGAATAACCATACGGTCGACTTCCACACATATCACTTAATGGAATATCCATACGGCCTATTTCCATACATACTTAATGGAATAGCCATACGGCCGACTTCCATACCCAATGCATTGGAGGTTATAACGTAACCACCCGTCCTGGTATTCATGACACCACCCGTCATATGGTTTATAACGTAACCACCCGTTAAAATGTCCAAGTACCAATATAAAATCATAAAACATAAAACCAATATAAAGGAAAGATAACATTTCCACATTTCAATCACAATATATCATAAATATATTGACATAATAGAATCCTTTATCAAAACCATTTTCAATACCAAAATACATAAAAGAGTATATGGTATTTATTTTATTTTAAAAACATTATGGATTGTTGAGGAAGCCAAAGATCAAATAATACTCGCGGCATCGGAAAAGGTCATTGTCACCGCGTACGTAAAAAAACATTACTTTTTGTCGTTTAGTAAAACGCTTCGTAGAAAAAGATTCCTTTTGTATAAAAGTAAAAGTAAAAGGAGTTTATACACAGTATAAAAGAAAGTTGTGTATAAAACGAAATATGCCTCAATGAAAGGAGATTGAGACGAAGTCTCTTACCTTGGGTCCGACTTGACTCGATCATTCTTTAACGTCCTGAATAATAAACTTGAGTTAATTTATACTTGATTAAGAACCTTTTTAAAGTTCATTATTCTTTTTATATCACTTATTGCCATGTTATAAACATTATTTAACCATTTAAGTTAATAATGTTTGTTTTGTCAATATTTGGTTCTTAAGTCGAAAGTTGACTTCTTACAATTACAAGTTGTTCATGTGGTCAAAAGTTCTTTATATCCAGAATGAAATTCCTGATTTGGACATCATATATATTATATATATCCATAATATACATGTATTTATAATATTACATAATCATTTAGAGGTAAGAAATGAAATGCACCGTTCATGGAGACGGTAAGCCGTACGTACGCATGAACGCTACTTTCATTTCTTTGTCATATTAGTGGAATTAAAACTAAATGAGAGGTATGTATATTTTAATTCCAAAATTATATTCATCATTTAGATATTTCATTAATTATATATATACAGTATATACATGTAATTTTAATAGTACATTACATTTGGGGATAAGAAATGAAATGCACTGTTCATGGAGACGGTAAGCCGTACGTACGCATGAACGCTACTTTCATTTCTATCTCATAATTTAATGGAAAGAAATAATAATGATATATAGGTATATTATAATTCCAGTATAACATAATATATAATAACTTTAAATCCATCCTTTACACGTCCCACATATGGCATTGACGAATCACATCACTTTTAGGGGGCGGTAGTCCGCACTTCCTTAAATGAAGATATCGTGTTTACCCATAATGGAAACCATAAAGGTATGCAAAAAATGAAAAATACAGAAGCTTAAAGGTAACATAAACATATTATATATCATATATAAAAATAGTGACATCATAATGGCCACCCTTGAAGGTGTTAAATGAGTATTGAACAATCATCGTTTTGGGAGGCAGAATTTCGCCATCCACGGAAACCGTATGTTCTTTAACCATTTGATGTAGTTGTGTGAGAGTGTAGCTCAAATAAATATTATAAAAACATCCTAGTATATTTAAGATACTGGTGTTGTTACAAAAGAAGTAAATAAAAAGAGTTTAGAGGGTTGGAGAAGCAAAATAAAACAAATGAATAAGAGAGAATGAATTACCTTTAAAAGTGTAACTCCTTTTGATTTGAGCCTAAAGGATTCCTTTGAAAGGATTATTCCCAAATGGAATCCTCTAGGATGAGGATAGGGATGTGGAGAGAGTAATTGGGCAGGGGTGGGCCGAGCCAAAGGCTTGAGAAGTGTGTGAAATGAGGTAGAGGTGGGGGCCTTTTATAAGAGGAGAGGAGGAGCACTTTTGGAAAGTAAAGAAATATTACTTTATTTGAAAATGTGTTTCGGTTTTAAAAGGTCCCAAATTGGTATAATTCGTGGATAAGGTGATAATAGTTCGAAATCCACTCATCCAATTGGTTTTGGACATGTATAGGTTTTAGATTTTTTCATTATCTTTCCATTTTCTTTAAATCGTCAAATAATGATGTCATTGCTTCATCATTATTATGTCATATATAATTTAATTTATTTAAAGTCTAAAAATTATAAAAAAATACTATGATGTAGGAAATCTTTTTAGCTTTCTAATGACTATTTATAATCAAAATGTGGACTTGTATAACCCCACTCAAAAATTATTTTAGTAAAACAATTTATGTTAGTGTCATTTTCACTTTAACATTAAATAAAAATATATTAATGTCATTTTCCAACTAAAGTGGATCTATGGGGTCCCCAAGTTGGACCATGGCTTGTCTTGGTCGGCCATGACTCACTAAATAGGTGTAGGACAAGTGTCATGGTGTTTCCACATTTTTATTATACCATTTTTACCTTAAACTACACCAATTACCTCTAATCGCGATTAATGAAAAAAAGTTACTATTCACCAAAAAATTATTTTAATCTCATTGAACCACATTTTACTTCTTAATGACAACCATGTATGTCGGATTTTTAAAATTCAATACACATTAGTGGTAAACTTTCATTTAACTGAAAAATCAGTTTGCTTGATTACCACTTAGTGGTTTCACTATTCATCAAAAATTGAAGTTTTTCAGAAAATTACCAATAATTCACCCTAAGCTATATTTGATATTCCGAATTCAAAAATGAAGTCCATTTTACAAAATTCAAAACATATAAGTCAAATTAATTAATTTAATAATTAATTCCCGCTGTCATGACAAATAGCGTGTTTTTGCGAAACAATAAGTATCAAAAGATTGACACCAGTTTAAGTCCAATTTCAAAGTGAAATTGATTCCAATGACCACCAATGGATTAACTGGTAAAAATATTTTCTAATTTCACTTTAAAACCAATTAAAATAATAATCTAATCATATAAATAAATTAGAGTAAAAAGAGGTTTTGAATTAAAATACAACATTTTACACTATTCATAAAAAAATGAACTTTATCAGAAAGGTACTAAAAATTTACACAAAGTAAATTTTGATATCCCGATTCTAAAGAAGAGTTATATTTGGTCCAAAATAAAGTATAAGAGTGATCAAAACTATATTTAATGGTGGTTCACCGTTAAAAGGTGATATGTGAACCTTTAGTGAAAATTAGAGTATATATGCCCGTAAAATTGAACTCTTTCCGTATTTTAAGCTTTTATCTTTTATTGGGTAAATGTATAAACATTTAAAAACATATCTAATCATATTTTAGTTATTTCTATCCATTCCCGCCAGTACAACGGCTACTTGTTAACTAACATTTAAAATAATATTATTTTATTACTAGTGTGCAACGTAAGTTTCAAAGAAACTCATCGTTGCGTATCGGGTACGCTATCGAACATAGAAAACCCTTTAAAATAAAATTAATATTTAATTCGTAAATATTAATAAATATGAAAATTCTTTATTCTTTATTTACCTGGGATGTTACACATTGTCACCGCATACGTAAGACAAAAACATTCCTTTTTTCATTTAGTAAAACGCTTTGTAAAAAAAGATTCCTTTTTGAATAAAAGTCAAAGTCAAAGGGGTTTATACACCGTATAAAATAAAGTTGTGTATAAAACAAAATATGCCTCAATGAAAGGAGATTGATATGAAGACCCTTACAAAGATCATTTTTTTAAATAAATTAGATCTATTATGTGTATTAACTATAATTACACATAAATAAAGTACAAATACAAGATATGAGATATTAAGATCATGACATAATTTGAAAGTAAAAGATTAACCCAAAGAATAGAAATTGGGTTATGAAGTTCCCTTACCTTGCATCCTGTCTTGACTGGACCGTTCTTTAACCACCTGAATAATAAACTAGAGTTAATTAATAATTTCTTAAAACCTTTTTCAAGTTTTTTATTCCTTTTATATCCCTTATTACCATGTTATGAACATTATGTAATTATTTAAGTTAATAACATTCGTTTTGTCGATCTTTGGTAATTGAGTCAAAAATAAACTTCTTATAATTACAAGTTGTTCAAGTGGTGATATATCCATTATATCCAGAATTCTATTCATGATATAGATATCATATATCTCAAATATATCCAGTATATACATGCATTTATAATATTCCATAACGTTTAGAGGTAAAAAATGAAATGCACCGTTCATAGAGACGGTAAGCCGTACGTACGCATGAATGCTACTTTCATTTCTATTTCGTATTTAATGAAATCATAATGATATAAAGGTATATTATTATTCTGGTATAATATAATATATAATATCATTTACTCCATCCTTCATACATCCCACATATGGTATTAACGATTCAAATCATTTTGAGGGGGCGGTAGTCCGCACTTCCTAAAATGAAATTATCACGTTTACCCATAATGGAAATAATAAAGTATGCCATAAATGAAAAATAAATAAGCAGAAGGAAAACATAAAATAATATATATAGCATATATGAAAATAGTGTCATCGAAATTTCCACTATTATAGGTGTTAAAAGAATATTGAACAATCATCGTTTCGTGAGGCAGAAATTCACCATCCACAGAAACAGTATGTTCTTTAACCATTCGATGTAGGTGTGTGTAAGTGTAGCTCGAATACTTCTTATAACAACATACTATTATATTTAAGATACTGGTTTTTTTACAAAAGAAATTAATAAAAAGAGTTTAGGGGGTTGGAGAAGAAAAATAAAATAAAAGAACACAAGAGAAGACATTACCTTAAAATCGGGTAACTCTTTTTGATTTGAGCCAAAGTCTTCCTTGAGAAAAGTTCTGCCCAAAGTGAGGCTTCTAGGAGTAATAGAGGAAATTTGGGAGAGTATTTGGGCAGAGGTTGTCCGAGCCAAATGGATTTAATGTGTGAATAAGGTGGTAGTGGTGGGGGTCTTTTATAAGTGGAGAGGAGGGGCACTCTTGGAAAGTAATGAAATGTTTCTTTATTATATAATTAGTTTCGGATTTTAAAGGTACCAAACTTATATAATTAGAGTATAAGGTGATAAGGGTTCTAAATCTACTCATACAATAGGTTTTTGACAAGTTTAAGCCTTAGATTTTACATTATCTTTTCATTTTATTTAAATCGTTAATTAATGAGGTGATCGATGCATCATCATGGTGTCATAAATAATTTAATTTATTTAATGTCTAAAAATTATAAAAAAACTATCATGATGTAGGAAATCTTTTTAGATTTCTAATGAATATTTATAGTTAAAAATATGACATTGTATAACCCCATTTAAAAATTATTTTAGTAAAACAACTTATGTTTGTGACATTTTTATTTTAACTTTAAATAAAAGTTATTTATGTCATTTTCCTACCAAAGTGGCTCCATGGGGTCCCCAAGTTGACCCATGGATTTTATTGGTCGGCCATGAAACATCCAATAGGGTTAGGACAAGTGTAAAGGTATTTTCATATTTTTATAATATCATTTTTACCTTAAATATTACTAATTACCTTTAATCACGATTAATTAAACTTAAAAGTTAATATTCACCAAAAAATTATTTTAATCCAATTGAACCAAATTTTACTTCCTAATTACAACCATGAATGTCCAATTTTTGAAAATCAAATCATAGAAGTGGTAATGTTTCATTTAAACGAAAAATCAGTTTTTTTAACTACCACTTAGTGGTTTCACTATTCATCAAAAATTGAAGTTTTTCAGAACAATGCCAAAATTTCACCCTAATCTATAATTGATATTCCAAATTCAAAAATGATGTCTATTTTAAAAATTTCCAAAAATATAAGTTTCATTAATTAATTTTATAATTAATTCCCGCTGTCACAACAAATAGCGTGTTTTTAAGAAACAATATATATCAAAAGATTGACAATTGTTTATGTCCGATTTCAAAGTGAAATTAATTCTAATGACCAACATTGGATAAAATAGTGAAAATATATTCTAATTATAATTTAAAACCAATAAATAGTATAATTTATCACTATAAAATATTTTTATTAAAAAAGTTTTTTTAAGTATTTTTCACTATTCATAAAAAATTGGAAGCTCTCAGAAAATTACAAAAAATTAAACTTTGGATAATTTCGATATTCAGAATACAAAAATGATGTCCATTTTGAAATATAAAATTTATATAATTTCAAAAAGTGGGTATTACTATTCATAACTACTACTTTGATTCGTCGCGGTGTATTAGAATCTCAAACTTGCGTACAATGCAAGCTATTGCATTATTGAAAGAGAAGCGTATCATGGAAGCTCGGGGTGTTACATTCTCCCCTCCTTCAATAAATTGCGTCCTCGAAATTTGAAATTTTTCTTGGAAAATAAAAGGTTGAAAATAGAAAATACCTTTGTGGAAAACCCACATCGGAAATAAGGTTAATAAAATTTAGCCTTAATAAGAGGGAAGTGGAAATAAAAAAGTCACCACCAAATTATGATCTCGATTAGGATAACATTGGTGGAAATTAAAGACATATAATTGGAGGAAAAACGTAAATATTTATAGGGAGTGATTGAGGTAATCAATCACAAACAAGTGTAAAATTGAGGGCCTCAAATCCATCAACCTATGTTGATTTAAAATATTATCAGTTCAACAAGACATAAGGTATTAGGATAACACATTTTTTAGTTTTAACATCCCTTTACTAAAGTTTAAGAATTAATTTATTCATAGAATAAGAGGTTGGTATATATATATATATGCCTGACAAGTAGAGCTTCAACCTATAACTAATTTCTACCACAAACTCATCTTTCACTCAAAAAGATAATGGAACTCAAAAATATTATATTTATCCTAATCGTACAAGGTTCAAAGTATTAACACATACCATTTATATTAGGAAAACTATTTTGTAATAACCAGGGACTTCCTGTAGTCCAGTGGTAGGTAATAAAGGCCTGTCGCACTATGGTTGTGGGTTCGATTCCTGCAGCTTTGTCCGACGCGACGGGTTATGCCCCACCCTGCAGGTTGTCCTTTTCCTAAAAATATAGTATTATAATATTCCAAAAATAATCTTCAAAAATGTTTTAACCTTAAACAATACAATTAAAAATTCAACTTAATCCATCAAAACCTTTATAATTATCCAAAATACCTCTGTCCAGAATTTCTCTAAAAGGTCTCTTAATTCCAAAATCAATTTATCAGATTCCCCAAACAAAGTAAAGTTTCTCTTATTGTCACATACTAAAAATATTATTACCATCATCATATTAAAACCTTAATGAAATGAACAAGTACTACAGTACAATCCTTATATATATCACATTATTCTTATAACCAGAATATAATCCTTGAGTCCAAAAGCACCAATACATTAATTATTCCACTTCAACTGTAGTAAAAGCATAAGATTGTCCTTGATCCCTTGGCCTTTTCTGAGGTAAGTTTCTCTGACGCTTAGGACATTCATTTGCATAATGCCCCATTTCCCTACAATTGTAGCATTCAACATTGATATCCTCTTTCTTTCCCTTGCAATCACGAGCCTGGTGACCTTTTTCTCCACATTTATAACAAACTCCCATTCCTTTTAGGAAAGCACAGGGGTGATTATTACCACAATTATCACATAATGAAAAATCCTTCTTTCCCCTTTTCCCTTTATCTGTCTCTTGTTCCACCGTTCTCTTATTCTCTTGCTTTACTTTATTGTCATAAGACTTAGAGAATTCCTTTTCTGTCTTGATAGCACACAAGACAATATATTCGTATGATGAGAAGGATTGTGATACTAAATCTCGACGGAGAAATGGTTTTAACCCATCAACGAAATGATCAATCTTACTTCTTGGGTTACGTATATAATCTGCAGCATACCTCGCTAACCTTGTAAAGTTGGCCTCATACTTTGCGACATTCTTATCCTCCTTCTGCCTCAGACTCAGAAATTGTCTTTCCATATCTGCTCTATGGTCATGGGGAAAGTAATTTTCTAAGAAAAGCTCTTTGAACTCCCTCTATTACATATTCGATACTTCATCATCTTCCTTTTTATTTTGAATCAATGACCACCATTGATCAACATCTCCAGTGAGCCGGTAAACTGCCATGACAACCTTCTCCCTTTCGCTACTCCCCAAGGCATGGAATATTTTCTCTAAGGAGTTTATCCATTGCTGAACTAATAATGGATTTGTACCCCCATTAAATTTTGTTGGTTGTTGCCTCATGAAGCGGTCTAACATTGATCCTCCACGTTGCGGATCAAGGTGCTCCATACGAGTAAGGTTATTATTCATAACCTGAGTGGGTTGTCCCAGTATGGTAATAAGTTGATCAGCACTAGTTGTATCTCTAGCTCCATAATAATTATCTTGAGCAGGAGGGCAATCCCTACACGGAGTGCGTGCATTGATACGGTTTCCATTCCTTCCACTAGGCTCCATTTCTAAACAATGGCATAAAATAGATTTGTTTATGAATCAAAATACATAATTCCATACTTATAAAATACTTAACATAAATTGAACTATTTATGGATATAATCCATAATCATAAAAATGTTTTCTTTGAGGAAGTATATACTCATAACCCTTCATAGTGGTTTGTAAAGAAAACGAGAATTATCCTAAGCATATCCCCCGGGAGTGTCGTAACCAAGAGTGTATCAAGGCCTGTTGTCGTGCAACAGTTCCCGTTCGAGTCTAGCTCAAAGCGGTGTTTTCGGGTTTTACCCCTAGGTTCATCTGTGGCAGAGCCGCCTCTACCTGCTCGTATCCAGACAGGGATGTATTGCTCAGAAAACTCACAAAATTTCTATAATACCAAAATTCTGGGAAGTTCTTCTATACTAATCCTCAAAGTCTATCTTCGGGCTATGTCCTCTAATTAGAGTTTATCTAAATCTAGTTTCCAAGGTTAGTACTAAACTGCCTCTGATACCAACTGTAACACCCCGACCCCAGTTACCCAGAGTCGGTGCATTATTGCGTAACATTGGAATGATCACAAAAGATCAAGTCTCGAAAGACCGATTAGTTTAGTAGCCTTAGAAACACTAGATACATTCATAAATGTTACATTACATCATAAAGTGAAAAACTACAATAACAATGTCTCCATAGTCCACACTTATATCCTCTTCTGACTATCCCCACAGGTCATTCATAAAATACTTCTTCACATCCTGGAAAATATTAAAACATTGAAAGGGGTGAGATCAGATGCTCAGTAAGGATAAAAATATTGCAGAAGCTTTCATAAATAAACATTAACATTTAAGGCAATGTATAACTAAAACAAAAGCCTTTTAAACTTGAACTTCAACATAATATGGAAAAAATAAAATTAAATAATGCAATTTACTTACTCACATGGATATTCTACTAGTCAAATAATCTCATGCAATATCAATAACCACTTTCATAATGATGGAATGCATAATGCCAGACTATCATAACCACGTAGCCAAGGCCTCGTGCTAAGACACTAGTTTTCTAATGAGACCTACCGATGCATCGAGGAGCTATATCGGGCTCCACCCGTCACTTATTAAGTCCAATGCATTCCTCATATGAATAGGTTTAAACATATAATATAACATAATCGTATCACATAAAACATGCATAAAGGAAAAATAACATTTCCACATTTCAATCACAAGATATCAATACAATAAATTGATATAATAAAAACACTTTCAAAACCATATTCAATACCAAAATAAAATAAAGTTAAAACTTTGTATTTTTTTTCATTAAAAAAAAGTTATGGCTTGTAGAGGAAGCTGAAACACAAATAATGGTCACGACGGTGGAGAATTCGTTGTCGCTGCATACGTAAGACAAAAACATTCCTTTTTTCGTTTAGTAAAACTCTTTGTAAAAAAATATTCTTTTTTTAATAAAAGTAAAATTCAAAGGGTTTTATACACCATATAAAAGAAAGTTGTGTATAAAACAAAATATGCCTCAATGAAAGGAGATTGAGACGAAGACCCTTACAAAGATCATTTTTTTTAAATAAATTAGATCTATTATGTGTATTCACTATAACTACACATAAATAAAATATAAATACAAGACATGACATAATAATATCATGACATAATTTGAAAGTAGGAGATTAACCCAAAGAATAGAAATTGGGTTATGAAGTTCCCTTACCTTGCGTCCTGTCTTGACTCGACCATTCTTTAACCTCTTGAATAATAAACTAGAGTTAATTTATAGTTTCTTAAGAAC
Source organism: Viscum album (assembly GCA_963277665.1). NCBI lineage: Eukaryota > Viridiplantae > Streptophyta > Magnoliopsida > Santalales > Viscaceae > Viscum > Viscum album. Next base: position 379,431,472 of record OY728160.1, on the reverse strand, counting down.
CTTTTTCAAGTTTTTTATTACTTTTATATCACTTATTACCATGTTATGAACATTATGTAATTATTTAAGTTAATAACGGTCGTTTTGTCGATCTTTGGTACTTGAGTCAAAAATAATCTTCTTATAATTACAAGTTGTTCATGTGGTGATATATCCATTATATCCAGAATTATATTCATGATATATATATCATATATCTCCTATATATCCTGTATATACATGCATTTATAATATTCCATAACGTTTAGAGGTAAGAAATGAAATGAACCATTCATGGAGACGGTAAGCCGTACGTACGCATGAACGCTACTTTCATTTCTATTTTGTATTTAATGAAATAATAATGATATAAAGGTATATTATAATTCCGGTATAATATCATATATAATATCATTTACTCCATCCTTCATACATCCCACATATGGGATTAACGATTCAAATCACTTTGAGGGGGCGGTAGTCCGCACTTCCAAAAATGAAATTATCGCGTTTACCCATAATGGAAATCATAAAGTATTCCATAAATGAGAAATAAATAAGCATAAGGAAAAAATAAACATAATATATATAGCATATATGAAAATAGTTTCATCAAAATGGCCACCATTAGAGGTGTTAAAAGAATATTGAACAATCATCATTTCGTGAGGCATAAATTCGCCATCCACAGAAACAGTATGTTCTTTAACCATTATATGTAGGTGTGTGTAAGTGTAGCTCGAATAATTATTATAGAAACATCCTAGTATATTGATAATACTGGTGTTGTTACAAAAGAAATTAATAAAAAGAGTTTATGGGGTTGGAGAAGAAAAATAATATAAAAGAACACAAGATAAGACATTACCTTAAAATCGGGTAACTCTTTTTGATTTGAGCCAAAGGCTTCCTTGGGAAGAGTTCGGCCCAAAGTGAGGATTCTAGGAGTAATATAGGGAAGTTGTGAGAGTATTTGGGAAGAGTTTGGCCGAGCCAAATGGCTTGAATGTGTGAATAAGGTGGTAGTGGTGAGGGCCTTTTATAAGTGGAGAGGAGGGGCACTCTTGGAAAGTAATGAAAGGTTACTTTATTATATAATGAGTTTCGGATTTTAAAGGTCCCACACTTATATAATTCAAGGATAAGGTTATAAGGGTTCGAAATATACTCATAAAATAGGTTTTTGACAAGTGTAAGCCTTGGATTTTACATTATCTTTCCAATTTATTTAAATCGTTAATTAATGAGGTAATCGCTACATCATCATGGTGTCATAAATAATTTAATTTATTTAATGTCTAAAAATTATAAAAAAACTATCATGATGTAGGAAATCGTTTTATATTTATAATTAATATTTATAGTAAAAAATATGACTTGTATAACCCCATTTGAAAATTGTTTTAGTAAAACAACTTATGTTTGTGACATTTTTATTTTAACTTTAAATAAAAGTTATTTATGTCATTTTCCTACCAAAGTGGCTCCATGGGGTCTCCAAGTTGACCTATGGATTGTCTTGGTATGCCATGACACATCCAATAGGTGTAGGACAAGTGTAAAGGTATTTTCATATTTTTATAATATCATTTTTACCTTAAATATCACTAATTACCTTTAATCACGATTAATTAAACTTAAAAGTTACTATTCACCAAAAATTATTTTAATCCCATTGAACCACATTTTACTTCCTAATGAAAACCATGGATGTCGGATTTTTGAAAATCAAATCACAGAAGTGGTAATGTTTCATTTAAACTAAAAATTAGCTTTTTTAACTACCACTTAGTGGTTTCACTATTCATCAAAAATTGATGTTTTTCAGAACAATGCCAAAATTTCACCCTAAGCTATAATTGATATTCCGAATTCAAAAATGATGTATAGTTTACAAAATTTCAAACATATAAGTTGCATTACATAATTTTATAATTAATTCCCGCTGTCACAACAAATAGCGTGTTTTTAAGAAACAATATATATCAAAAGATTGACAGTTGTTTATGTCCGATTTCAAAGTGAAATTAATTCTAATGACCACCATTGGATAAAATAGTAAAAATATATTCTAATTATAATTTAAAACCACTCAATAGTATAATCTATCACTATAAAATATTTTGATTAAAAATGTTGTTTTTAAGTATTTTCACTATTCATAAAAAATTGGAAGCTCTCAGAAAATTACAAAAAATTCAACTTTGGATAATTTCGATAATACGAATACAAAAATGAAGTCCATTTTGAAATATAAAATTTATATAATTTCAAAAATTGGGTATTACTATTCATAAGTACTACTTTGATTGGTCGCGGTGTGTTAGAATCTCGAACTTGCGTACAATGCAAGCTATTGCATTATTGAAAGAGAAGCGTATCATGGAAGATCGGGATGTTATAGTGAAAATCTGTTATAGCTATATAAAAATGTAAATTCCAACATATATAAACTTTTTTCAACCAATAAAAGGCTCGTTTTTGCTTATAAATTTCAGAAAAGGTTTGTAGAACCTAAAAAACTTCGATCTGTATCATATATACAACCCCAAAAAAATCCCCACAAAGTAATGTAGTGATGAAATCCATTTAATATATCTCATAATAATAATATTTTCTATGGATAAAATAATCCCAATTTATTTAATCATAATAATTGGAGAAATTTTTTTTGATATAGTAAATACTAAGAATTTATTTAAAACCATATATACCGAGAAATATTTTCAGAAATACACTCTACCATCCATGTAAATGTTCTTGTGAAAAACTAAGTAGGTTTGAAACTTGAACATCTATGTCTTTTCCAGAAATTTCTCCAAAATATAAAGGAACTAAAACTAATGTAAATAAACATGAAGTAACATAAATAAATATCAAAACAACACATCCACCACATATGGAAATACTAACATTAACCAAAAGGAATAATACTATGTATATATACAAAAGGGATTAGGTATAAAGCTGAATAAAATCTACAATACAAGTATACTAAAAACCAAAAATAAAAATGTATCTACCCATCTCTATGAGGCATGAAGAACAAATCCAAACCATGTCACCAATTTTAACTCAAGATCCACCAAATGAATACCCTATGCCTTTAAGTGGTTACTTTCATTTACCTATATATGTAAAAATAGGGTCTACATTTACCAATTCGGAGTATATAGGGAACAATAATAACCTGACCGTTAGAACCCCACCATCTATTTCTTGAGAAACTCTTCTTAGAAAAAAAACATGCTATTTTTAAAATATATACATGAACCAAATATTTTAAAATTTTAGAGGAAAAACAATAAGTGACATGATTTTAATAATTCAATTTAAAATTAAATTTAATGTAATAAATATGTTATAAACATTAACCATGGGAGATACCTAAGGTATCTAAGGTCATAGGAACCCTAAAATACTCATTATATATTATGATATATCGGTCCAAAAAATTGTGTTCCAAAAGAAATACAGAGATAATTACTTATCTTAGAGGTGTAGTGTCTCCAATCCTTGGGAACCACATCCCACAAATCACTAAGTAGTGCATGTCTTGGACTAGTGGTGTGGTGAGAACTATCTAATGGAACCATGAACTCTTTTCTAAGCCTAATTATTTTTAGTTAATGTTTCATAAACTAAAGGGGTACTTAATTCTAGTCTTCCCACCTAGATTCCCAGATTCCCATATACCATCTCCCATTTCAACTTGTCACATTCCATTATTAAACCAATATCCTTTTCAAAAGGGGAATTTTTTCGACACATAGAAATTTATTTCATTTTATCATATTCAATAATTAATTTTTAATGAAGACCAAGATAAAAAATTTAAAACAACTATATTGTATATGATCTAATTTTAAAAAATATTACAACATAGTTTAGATTTATTAAATAACTCTATAAATAAAATAAATAACAATTATTTAATCAAAAAAGGGTACCTCATTAAACCACCCACCTTAATCTTTGAAAACTTCTTATAAAGATATAGAATCGAAAACAAATATGTTATAGGGACCCAAAATGGGAATAAAAAACCTAAAAAAATCCAATTCTATAAATTTAAAGATGGGAAAACCCTAGGCCTCCATGGAATCATGATAACCTAAAATCTTGGATTAGAAAATGGAAATGACACAAAGGATGGAAGTGAATCAATTACTAAAGAGTTTACTTGATGAATCATGAAGAAAACCACTTTTACTAAAGACCTTTAAGAATTATGAGTGGTGTGTCATGTATTAGGAGAAGATAAGGATCAGGTGGAAGTGTAAATGAGGGTTTAGAGGGTTTAAAACATGCAAATGGAATTTTGAAAATATAAATTTCTAGTAAAGTTGTAGGCCACATGGTTTGAGAACCCGATTTTTTAAACTATGATCTAACCATAAATACAACACTTGACACACCTAGTAAGTTTCACTATTTAGATTTAGATTTAGAACTACATTCTAACCATGAAAATTATTTATAAGAAATTATGAGTTTTATATGATTACTACACAATTTACTCAAACTATGTTCAAACTATAAGATTAAAAATGTCCACTTTTTTTCAAAATTATTAAAAATAAAGACCTCAAAATGAAGAAGAATAATGAAAAAATATAAAAAATCATTTTTTACCTAAAAATGACATTATGTGTGTGTAAATTATCCCCACCAGTCACTCCCCCCCAAAAGCCAGATTGATGATGGTAGATCAGCAAAGAGGTTGGGCCACTTACACTTCAAAAAATAATAGTACTCCCATGTATCAAAAGAATCAATCTCCCATTTCTATAACACCCAGAACAACATTATATATTTCCTATAAAGCACATTGTCTTTGGATTCAGCAATCCAAACTTGTTGATTAATCATCAAAATATTAGCCTTCATCTTGATCTTTTCCAAATTTAGAACATGATATGGTTCTAAGTTATAATTGTTTAATTGAGAGGTGTAGATCACATTATAGATCAATTTCAAGTAAAGAGGTAATTCCAACTAATAAGTTACCTTTAACATCCTCTCAGTGATATCGAAGGGTTCCACATACCTTGGATTAAGAATCCCTTTATTCCCAATATATAAACGAGACAACCAAGGTGATAATTTTAGGATCACATGGTTTATAGTGACCAACATATTTCATACATATATATTATATTTTAAAATATGTATATTTGTTTCATTTTACAGAAACATGCATAAGGGTTGTAAAGATTTAGTGTCTTTGGATACTTGGATATGTAAAAAACTAGTTCATAAGTGAACCACATCATCTCCACCTATGTTATTCATAACTAACACCCTTATTATAAATATCACTCATAATATCATCCTTTAAAAAAAGGAAAATGAATATAAGAAATGGTGATTTAAGATGCCCAGTAAGGGTTAATAAGGGAGATATCAACATAGAATGATCATAAGTGTATGAGAACATGAGAATAAAATTTGTAAACCATAATATTAATGTAATAGATCATAAAAATGAGTCATGAAATAAATCTTGGTAGTTTATAACACATGAATATTAAATTATTACAAGAAAATAAAACATAAGAGCATAAAATTTGCATAAGAAATAGATTTGTGGAATATACTAGATCATAGAAGATCATTTCCATAGTAGTTAAGTATTTACTTCCAAGAATATCATAGTGGATTGATTTCACTCCTCAAATCACCAAAGTAGTCAAGTTTCATTCCCAATACTATCATAGTGGTCTGGGTTCACTCCGTGAACCATCTTAGTAGTTAATATTCACTCACAATATTATCATAGTGGATATAGTCCCTTAATGAATTGGATTAACTCCCCATTCCAGTCCTGTTTATCTAATGAGATATCAAAAGTTACCCCAGGAATTAGAGGGAGATATTAGTCCCTCCCATCACCAAATGAAATTCATACATATGTGTTACAAAATATCATAAAATATTTATCATACGAGAACCCAGGAAAATAAATGGGTTTCATAAACATTTAATCATATCATAACCCATGTAAAAGAAATAGGTTTCATAATCATTTCATCAATTCATCGTTTAATTACCCATTGATAAGTAATGGGTTTAATAAAAATATCATAATCATAAATATAAAACATATATAAAAATAATAAGTATAGTATCATTGAATCATATCCCCAGTTAGTCATAAGTAAATCCAAAGGTTGTTGTCATTGAGGAATATAAATTCCATAAAAATATAATAAAAAAATTCTTTAGGAAAATATATTTTTCATTTTGAAATCAGTTATTTAATAACTAAAAATCTACCAAAATATTAAATAAAAAGATTTAAAACTGTCAAATTTATCTTTAAATAATTGTGTTTCCATGAGAGTGGAAAATTACATTCATACAATGTTTGTTAAAACAATGATTCCTTTCACATTTTTGGTAAAAAAAATCCAAAGTTCAATTTTTTGGAAAATGACAAGAAGATTAATTTTTAACCATATTTTCAAAAATTAAAACATGTGTAAAAAATAATTTAAAAAATATATGGGTAATATTAATTTTTTTTCTTGAAAACATGGTCATGGAAGGGAAAGGGTTTTCGACCTAAGTGAGAAATAAAGATGATTTTTCCTTAAAAACATTGTCTTAGACTCTTGAGTATATAAAGAGATTAAAGTGAAAGATAAAATATTTATTCCATATATATAACCATAGGATAAGTAAATTCATTAAGATCATGAGATATAGATTAAAATATTTCATCATTATAAACTTAATCATTAACAATCCTTATAAACAATGGGATTGTAACATTTAACCTTTACCACTTTGGTAACTTTTGAATCATAATCCCCATGAAAGAAATAAAATTAGATGTATATATATTTACCCATAATTTTCATGATAATAATAATAAAATACATTCATGGTCAATATATACACCACACAAAATGAAACAAGTAGTGTGTGAGGTATGTGTCTCACATAAACAAAAGTTATATGAAAATCCCTTACTACTTTAGAAACTTTTTAATCATAAGCCCCATTGAAGAATAAATTTAAATTAAAGTATCCAAATTATGAGAATAAATAAATTCATGATATAAAATTTCAAATGGTCAGTATATACACCTCATAAATTAAGATACATTCATAAGATAACAAATGACCCAATGATGGTAATTTGTGACGAAATCCCTAAATACTTTGGAATGTTTTGAATCGTAATCACTATGGAAAAATAACTTTAAATTAATATTTAAATATAATTAAAATAAATAAATTCATGATATAAGATGTAAAATAGGTGGTATATATACCTCATAAATGGATATAGTTTCATAACATAACCTATGTCCTAAAGAAGAAAGTTTGAGACAAAAAACACTTACCTCAAGTATCAACTTTATTCATACACATTATAACCTCCTATATAATAAATATGGGTTTTTATACATTTATTATAAAACCATAATAATATATATAATACCATAAATGACTTACTTATACACTTTTATCACCCATTCATTAACAATTCTTTGTTAAAATAACTATTTCGGGTAATAATTGCATTGTTTTTCATGTATGCCTTAGTTCGATAGTTTTGGTCATTGAAATTTTATTTTAGTTAAATCATATAAATAAAATTAATACTGATATAAATATTATATATACTCATTATATAAATGTTTATATTCATCCATAAAAGTTTGAGATTGGAAAATGAATTAAACTATTCATGGAGGCGGTAGGTCATACGTACACAAGAATGTTGTTTAATTTTCTTGAAGAATGGAATGAAATATAGGTAAATAATAAAATTTAAAGAATAATTTATTTTTTAAATATATCATAAATATTTATAAAATATTCCTTTATTATCATACATTTTAAAATATATTGGGAAATGTATCTCATCGCTTCGTATAGGTGGTATTCCACACATACAATGAGATATGTTCTCATTTACCAGCCGATTGGAAGGTAAGAAGAATAATGTGATATTTTAATTATATAATTATAATTATTTCAAAATATCATATATATAATTTAAATCCATAATTATATATATACATTATAGGTAGTGATGTAAAATGAATACATCGGGCCGTGAGGTGGTAGTCTACTATACACATGATCAACTGTTTTATTTACAATTTGGTGGAGGAGAAGATAAATATAGTTTATTAAATTAAAAAATGTCATATAATTATATTTAAGTACTTATTTTATTATTTAATCATTTTTTAGTAATATTTTAAGTTGTTATAAGAATAAATAAAATGAAAACATATGGTTAAGGACAATACCTCTTCTTCGGAGAACCCCTTTATGTTTACACCAAAAGTCTTATTAGAGGGTTTAATAATAAAAATAAATCATATAAGAAGTTGGGAGGAAATTATGGAAATAATTTTATTTGGTCTTCCTTGAAAAAAGGCTTTCTAAGTGTTAATATAAGAGGAGAGTGTGTGCCCTTTTATAAGTGGGGGAGAAGACACACATGGAATTTTTGATAAAGAAGTTATAACAAAGTTTTAAAATTCAAAAAGTCTCAAAAATGGATAATTATGAAACATTAGAATATATAACTTCTAAATATTTTCATAAAATTTTAAATTTACTAGTTTTTATGTCATTTTAACCCTTATCTTTTTAGTTTAACCCCAGGTAAACCCATTTTAACCTTAACCATGATATTTGATTTTTATAGTTTTTTTATTCATCATGATAAAAAATTAATTTGAACCTATTATATAATATTAATTATTATGATTAAAAATATAGGATACTTTTTTTAAAAAAATTTAATCCTAAAAAGCATAAAAATTTTATTTGAAATTAATCATATAGACATGACAAAAAAGTAGTTTTCATAAGAGATAATTTTCATAAGTATAAAAGATTTCAATATCAAAATTTAGAATTAAACTAATTGTAATTAAATAAATTGGATTAATTATATCATAATTATACTAATTTTACTTTAAATTAATTTTAACACAAAATAAAACTTTGTACCTGATTTAAATAAAAATGCATTTTTTAATAAAAACCAGTATTTCTTCATTATTCATTAAAAAAGTAATTTTTTAAGAAAAATATAAAAACCTTACCCTAATATAATTTAGACATATTGACTTGAAATATGATATTATTTTTTTCCAATGAATTTTCTAAAAGTGAATAAATTAATTCTATTATTTTCTTATAATCTGCAATAAAATACAAATTTTGAGAAAAATATGTTTTTCCAAATATAAAGTGTTTACCAAAAAAAGTAAGTAATTATTTATTAATATAATTTATTTGTCTATAAACATTATAATTAATTTAATAAATTTGGTTATTCTTATTCATACTTCCAATTTTAACGGATCAATTATAATGGTCATGTTTAAATAATAATATTAATAATATATCGCGGTTTGTTAAAAATTCATGTTGCGTGTAATGCAAGCTATTAAATAAATTAGATTTTCTTAAAAAAATATTTTATAAAATCCCAGGGTGTTATCCAGTCACCTAGAATAAATTCCCAAGGATGACTTAAATGGTCATAATATTACTTATAGAGACTATATACTATCACTAACCACTGCTAAATGGTCTGAATATTTTTCATTGTATCCAACACAATACTCAGTTCTACTTAGGATGTCTGACCCACCTCAGAACAATAGAGGGGAGACCAGAATGACTAAACATAAAAGGCATTTAAAGAAGATACTTGGGTAAATGAGTGGTAATTATTATTATAGTAAAACACAACCTCTCTAAAATGGTTATACCATGAACCTATGAACTATAATATGCATGAACGCGGAATATACTTCAGAATATAGATCATCTTCTCTACCTTGTTATTTATTTATGGATAATAATACATGCTCATATTCACCTGGGATCTCATTTCTTCATAGAGGCCCTTCAAAAAATAATAGGTGAGTGACATATATCTATCAAAGATTAAATTATAAGGAACTCCATTATCCTCAAGATCTCATTCACATAAAATATCCTAAGCTCTTACACCTCAATGATATCTCTGATTAGAATGAATTGTTGGTAATTTGATCATTTGATAAATCTATAACCAAATTGAATTATTTATTAGAGTTGTGTGATGTAACCTTATAATGAATTCTATGGATATATCATCCAAATTCTAGATAGGTATAGGAAGAGGATAGAATTTATCAAAAGTCTTTTGATTCTCTACTTTGATCTATTGGAAAGTAAAGAATCATGATAAAAAATAAACTGTATGGAATCCCATAATTGTTCACCATTAAAATTGCTTCAGATAAAAAAACATCTTAGTGGTTATTGGGTGGATGATCCATAGAAGATGATAAAAATCCTAAATCAAAAACTTCCTCGTAGAAGAAAGGGAACATATACCAGTTCTTAATGTAGAATATTCCCAGAAAATATAGAGATTTCTCTCAAGTTCCCTCCCCACTATATATAATTCTTTTGATTCATTTAACCTCTTTATCTTACAATCTCTCTGGGTGAGTAAGAACAAAAGGTAAATTTATTAACTATGTTCTAAAAAGAGACACATCCTTGATCTCCTCTCTCACCTCTAAATGCATTTGTAAAAAATGAATCTCAATTTTCATTCACCATTTAACTTTTATAAATATTGTGAAGAGAATTTTGTACTAATAACTCCTCTGACCGTGTTCCCTTTTACCAACATGTATGAAATTTAAAAATAAAATTCATTAAGATATTGATACTATATCCACTTCCTCGGGTTCATATATATTTTTTTGGAAAATATATAACTTAAACTCTTATGATTATAGTAGACTAATATCTTTTTCCTAAATAGATAGTGTCAACAACACTTAAGAAAATGTACGACCATAATGATTTAAGGTTCATGTGTTGGGTATTTCTTATTTTGTGGGAAAATTTGATGAGAATTGTAAGCCACATAATGATTACCTTACATTTTCACACAACCCAAGATCGTACCTAATGAATCATATTAGACCATATAACCTTGAATTACCATTAGTAAGATCAGGATATGTGAAGTGGTAAACCACCAGTTCACCACATCAAAAAAATCTAGGCAATTAGGTATCCATTATAATTTCACCACCATTTGGGCGAGGATAGTCATGGATGATGCCAATCTGGATAAATATCTTAAAAATTAATTGTAGTACCATGTTATATTTAAGAATCTATTGGTCAAAAAGTAATTTCTTTGTTCTTACTAAGATGTAATAACTTTTACATTTTTATCATTGACTAAGATACCGTTGTCAAAATTCACCTTTCTCCAATAATTTGACTCCTTGGATCTAAAAATTGTATTTTATAACTTAGTATATATGTTTTTATCATGCAAGGTTCCTAGAATAATTATAAAATGTTGCTCCTAGTTCTCTTTGATATTTGAGTAAAAAACAATGTCTTCCAAAAATACCATAATAAAAAAATCCATGTATTGTTGGAATATCAGGTTTATCTGTACTATGAAGATCGTTGAAGTATTAGTTAAAATAAATGAAATTACTTGGTACTCAAATTGGTCATACCTACTCCCAATTAAATCTTTGGAATAAAAAATCCCTTCACCATGAGTTGGTGATTTCCTAATTAGAGATAAACATTTATGGACCATATTAAACCTTTTTACCAAATCAAATATATTATCTATATGGGGCAAGGTAAAATTATACTTAATAGTTATTTGATTTAGATTTTTTATCAATGCACACGTGGAGTGTCCCATATTCTTTCTTATAAAAGTGCACTAAGGTGGAACATGCCAATATACTTGGGATGATAAGGCACATTACTTCCAAATCCTCCTCCGGAATACTTATTTTATTTAATTATAAAGTAACCTTATGGTAAGAGGGTAAAAAACCATAATATTTATGAGAATAATTTTAATATAAATGTTGAATTATCACTCCAAGGGTAAACATTTGAATTCATATAGAAACACCTTAGAAAAATTTATTATTCATGGAGGAATATAAATTCCAAAATTCCTTTCATTATCCTCGATGAGGAGGGATGATAAATGATATTCCAAAATGCCCACTTTATTAATGGGTTGTTCTTCTTATCTCAGTCACAGATCTTTATACCCCTAAAAAACAAAAGTTTACAACAGAAGTGGTAAATATAATATTTTACAAAAAACCCACATGATCCTTCAAGTAAACCCTATAATGGATCCAAATTATATTATTTAAAGGATCTATCTCGTGGACGATTAAATATCATCTTATATCCACTTATAATATAGATATAATACATGAAAGTAATTAGAAACATTTATATCTATTATTATCAAGATGTTTTGATATCTTTATCGTATATGGAATTAGCCCAGATGGAATATTCAAGGAGTCCACAACATGGGAAGAAATAAATTATTGAGAGTCACCATTATCATATAAATAAAATCACCAGAGACAATGAAATAATAATAATACATCTCAGTAGCACTAGACATGTTTCAAACTCCATGGGAACATGTTCCTAAGATAGAAACTACCTGGTGTCAGACTGAGTTTGTTGTCTACCACTACTCTAAAGAAATTTACTCAGCATACTCTTCATTTTATGATAACCATTTCTACCTCCAATCCCCTGATATTGGGGTTATGCGACCATTGAGTCATTTGAAAGAGTAGTAGATCCCCTAATTTATGGGGATCCTACACCACTTCATGGAGAGGATTGAACTTCAGAAACTTATATATATGGTTTATATTTACATAAGAGTGAAAAGAATTTTGGGTAAATTTTTATAAAGGAATTTTATTCTGAAACCCGACACACTGTTAAGAGAAAAGAGATCCATCATAGGAGGTCACTGTTTTTGATAACTATGACATGTTACCAGTTCCACTAATACTCACTCTTGTTAGTCCATCAATGTACATATTCTTCTTAGAGAGTCCAATTCCACTCTCACTAGACATAGGTTCCTCACAGGTCATCCTTGAAATCAATTATTTATCAATGTCCATGATTAGGGCTTGATCCAGAACCTTAGAGTTAGTATCATGCATTAAAATGAAGATGTGAGATTATATGTTAGGTCAAAGACCAATTTAAAACAAAAAATTCTTAAATTTTTAATTATATTCCATATCTAGTGTAAAATTAACAAGCTCAGTGAATCTGTTGCCATAATCTAGAACCATCCTATCGCTTTGTTGAAGAGAAAACAATTCATGGTACTTAGCCAATGCCATCATGTTTGGGTAGAAAAATAGGATCAAGATCACCCTAAAATCTTTTTATCACTGATTCTTATGATACATATCTTGAAAAAATGACTCCCACCATTTTCAACTAGGTCCTTCAATAATCAAAACAACACATTTCACCGAGATAGAGTCTTGGGTCTCAAAGAATTCATAGTCCCTCTCTATCTTCACCAGCTAATCCTAAACTTCTTAAGGATCATTTATTATACCAAAGGAGTAAATATTATAAAAAATTAATTCCTATTATTGATCCTTATCTATGCCCAAACACACATATTCATATTTAGTGGAGATGAGGTCCACTCTAAGATCCATCAATCATATTTTTTTAACTGTTGCTTCTACATTATTCTAATCCAGTGGGGGGATTCAACCATGGAAAATTTTCAACTCCCTCAAAATGATTCATAAGAAGTATTCAACGGGGTATAGTACTACATGAAACCAAATTAAATATGAAACTATTAACATGTATAATTAATCAGAAATCCAAACCATAAACACTCATTAAATAAACAGAAACTTATTAAGAAAAATAAAGATATTAAACCAATTCATTCCAAGAAATAGAGGCTTTGTGTGTGGTTTGTAGACCATGAATCCTATCTAAAAGTAAGGGTTAGACATCTAAAAATAAAAATACCATTCCAAACATCCACAAAAAACTCAATTTTAAATACTAATTGTTTTTCCAAATACTTATTTGTACCTATCACTTATACCCCACCGATCACATCTATTATCATCCCAACTCCCCTAAATAACATAAATAAAAATCTAGATGTAATATAATTTTTTCATGATCCAACCTATACCACCCCTAAACCACAATGTTGATCTTATAATAGTCCATACCTTATCATCTTGTTACATTGATAGTTTGGGAGATGGATGAGCTTTGAAGAGGCTTGAGAAAGGTTCGATAGTGTTTGGGAATGAATTTATCTTACAAAGGTTTTTTCATAGAATGAACCTATATTATGGAATTGAATGGTTGTTCACTTATTGTAATATAGTGATTGATGGATAGAAGCTTCATAAGGGAATTAGATTATTAATTAATTCACATTGTGGAAGAATTAGAGGATGATGCACCACAAAGTTATGTTTATGTTCATTGGGTTTTTAATTGAATCCATTCATGCCTTGAACCAATTTCACTACCTATATTGTTGGGCCTCACAAATATTAATAGCATGAATCAGTGTTTCACACTATGATTGTGTTGAGATCTAACCTATTTATAAAAATTTGAAAGCCTTTGATTTAAATCAATATTCTCTCACTCATTTTAACTTTTGGGTGAACCATAAGAATTATTAGAGGATACTCTAGCCCCCTTTCTCTAGATTTGATCCTTATATTTAGAAGTCTTATCTTTATTAATCCATAATGAGTCCTCATCTTTTGTTTCCTCCAATTACTATCTTTCAGAATTATCCTTAGTGATGTTATTTTAATTTGAGGAGTGATTAGCCTATGATTTTGATAATCCTATGGTTTGATTCTGGTAGATATGGGGTTTCCTTTTATGGTTACGGTTCTATGGTTGTTTCAACTTTGTCTTGTTGTGCACAATAAATCAAAAATATTCTTCAAGGTAGGGGATCCTTGTTCAGTCATTATGGGAATCTTTGGGAATTGCATGCCTTTTTCTTCCTTTTGGGGGATAATATGTATTATACTAAGAAGTTAATTAATTGGATAAATATGAATTTATGGGTATGGGGATAAATCACATGTGTTTTTTGTTCTCATGAAATTTCTTATTATTATGCATACTTATTGATATTGTTGAAAATAATTAATTTTGGAAGCCATGTTTGTGTTGTGATTGATGTGAATTGTGAGACCCTTATTGTGATTTTTTGATTGATCTCACCACACATGAAAAGTAAAATCATTTATATTCCAATAATGAACTGATTTCCAATGGAAATGTATAATTTTATGATAATTACCATGCTAAATAATTATAAGAAGTTATATGAAAGATCTTACGCTAAATTTTTTATAATTATTGAAGTTGGATTGTGATGCTATGTTTTGATGTTCTTGAATCATTATTTATCTGATATGTGGGAACCTAATGCGATTTTTATCTATGATTGTGGTGATCAAGTATGCTGCAAAATGGGTTCGTAAGTAAGGAAAGTTTTGGTTGGTATGAGATGAGAATTGGGTAGATGTGTGATGCGTGGTTTTTGTATATTGTAGTGAAATGGTTGGGTTGTAGTAATGGTTTAAAAAATGTTGGGTTGTGGTGATGGTGAATATGAGACGGGTGTGATTTTATGTTGTGTGATTGTCTTATATACCCATTTATCCATGAAAATAGTTGAAATGACGAAATTAAAATATCATGGGATTAATTTAAATACGCATGGTATTTAATTGATGTTTGGTAATTGGATTCAATGAATTGAATTGTAATTGATATATTTTGGTAAAGTAAATAAGAGTGGGATGAAATCTAATATGTTGTAATTTAATTAGTGAATTTAATATTATTATCCCAAAGTTGTCTTGTGATTTGAAAATTTATGGAAACAGAAGACCTGTATTTGGAAGTGGAGTTTTTGTACTTATGTGTAGTGGTTATATGGTGTAATTAATTTAGAGGTGGCGGAAGTTATGACTGATGTTGTGAGGCGAAATAGTAGTGTTTTAGAGTATTATAGGTTTTTTGATGTTAACCAATAGTTTGGGTGTTGCATTCTATCTATCTACCTTGTGTTTTCATGCTATTTTTTATACACGCCCCACATGATTTGGATAACCTTACCAATACTCAAATATTTTGGGTTCTAGTTGTTTTCCCCAACATCTTTTCTAATGGTGAATCAAATGGTTGACTACCCCTTATTCACCTCTCTTCCTTTAGTAATAGAAATGATGGCATGGGTTGGGGTTAGATATTACCCAGGTGATAATGGGATGGTATTGTAGATTACCCAGTGATGTTGAGTTGCTGTTGGAGATAACCTAATATTAAGGATTTTGTATGTGGTTTGGGTTATGCGTTAAAGGAGGTGGGAACTAGGTTGATTCCCTTTATGTTTATGATACCCCAATTCCCTGATTATTTGAATGAGGTTCTATCTTGGAGTGATTCCATCATGAGATGATAGTACTTACGGGGGGTTGGTGTTGGTAGGGATGTGTCTCGACCCACATCATAGATGGATTCATATGTGATGATGTATTCGTGGAATGGATGGGATCATAGGATGTTTGATGTTGGGGTGTGAGAGTGAAAAATAAATGATAATAAGTTTTAGGGTGCCTTTTATTTATATTATTTCGATACTATGAAAAAATATTGGTTGTATTTTTTGGTGAGTGTGCCTCGGTGAGACTAGGATTAGATATTTTACTTGTTGAGGAGTATGTTGTTTTTATTATTTATCCATTGGTGCATCAGTATTCTCTTTTCAGATGTTAATGGAGAACTTATGATCCTATTTTTTAGGCATGTTATGCTCACCCTATGTATATACAAACGAGGTTTCAAGTTTCTAGGAGGATTTTGGGGATATAGATAGAAATTAATATATTGGATAATGGATCTACTGTTGAGTCACTTCTATAGGAATTGTCTTTTTGGTATTTCTAGGAGACTTTTATTTTTAGTTATTGAAATTTTTCATGCATTTTATTATGGGTTGGTTTATATTATTATATTATTTTATGGAGTTTCTTATATTTTTTTCATTATATCGCTTGATCCTATATTTATGTTGAGGGTATTCCTTTCTATATATGATATTTTTACACCCTTGGTTCTAATAGCATGCTTGAGGCCTTCTAAAGGTGGGAATCATGTGTCATTATCTCTCTTTCTTTTTTGGTAGACTCAAAGTGGTTTATTTTAAGGGAGGGGGTCATGTAAAATAGGTATCATAGGTTTATATTGATAGATATGATAGAGTTTGTAGTTATCCAATATAATGATTTCTTGGGTGGGTTGAGAAAGGATTCTTATTGATGTAAGTACAAGACATCAAATAGGGAGACTAGCTGGGAATTGAGGTTTTAGGGTGCTCTATATTTCGATGAAAGGATATTGGGTCTACCAAATGATCAAGTTATTTGGTGAATTTCATTTGGGGGAGACCTATTAAGTGTACATGCATCATTATTTTTTGTATTTGTGTTTGAATTGGGTGATTTTAGTGAATTCAAATGAAAATATTAAAATAAACCTTGGTAAAATTCCATGAAACTGTGATTAGGGTTTTCCTAGTGTTTTTTATCAATAATAGATCCTTTACATTTTACCCATGTAAATTAAGTATTAGAGGTTCCATAGACTAAGCTAGTTGATTATTAGAGGATTAACCTAATGAAAGAGGATGAGGAACGGTAGGGGAAATTGTGTTCCTTTTAGTGATAGATCATGGGAAAGTATAGAGGGCCTCTATGATATGATGATAGAGGACTGGTCAGAAGATGTTAAGATTATATTTGGCCTGATTTTAGATCAGGATAACTTTTAGGTACCATTGGTGGATAATCAGATTCGCATAGCTGCATGTCAATGGTGAATATTGTATCCTGCTGATCTCATGGAGGAAAATGTATCATGGTCATATTTTTAGAAGGATTTATTTTTTTAATTATTTTTATTAATGATGAAGGTGGGGAAGAGGGAGGAGATGCACTCCCTTTAGTAGGGGATATAGATTCTATGAGTGATTTGGGTCAAGATCAAGGAACTCCTAAATTTTTCACCCAATGTATTTCCAGATAAGGATCCTAAAGTACGGCATATAGAGGAGTCATTGTTCCAAGTGATCAGATACATGGTCACCCCATTAGTAGGGGATACAGAGTCTGTGAGTGATTTGGGTCAAGATCAAGAAACTCCTAAATTTTTCACCCAATGTATTTCCAGATAAGGATCCTAAAGTATGACATATAGAGGAGTCATTGTTCCAAGTGATCAGATACAAGGTCACCCCATTTACACTTTATTCATATTTAATGGTTTAGAAAAAATAAGAGGTTATGGAGTAGTTTAATTCTATGTGGGTGATCTTCAAGAGGGTGGAAAGCATGAATCTTAAGGAGAAGGAATTTTGGAAGTGGATCATAAATTTATAAGAAGTTGAGGTTTCCAAATAGTTGGGAAATTAGATCACTAGACCTTCCCATTCCATTATAGGGGTTGTGACTCTTGAGTATATACTGTGGGATTACTACTTACAAGGAATATATATTGGTGTTATGACCACCACTAGGATACATGTCCAATATATCATGGTGGTTAGTATCATATGGGTGTTCAAAGTCCTTTTCTAAAGTTGTGTATGTTTCCTCAAAGCTGGCATCAAAAAAAGGGCCATCGATTTTTTTCTTGATGTTGGGGTATGAGGTTTCTTCTCATTTTAGGGAAGATGGTGCAGATTGAAGTCATCCTAATGATGGTCCTTGACCTAAGTTACATAAACTAGAGTGAAAACCTAGATTACATTAGTATATAGGTATGAGATTTGGTTATGGGTAGATGAATTCAGTGGGGGATCCAACACTATCGAGATCAGAGGCTATTCGTGGTATTATTTATTTATCTTATAACTTACTTTATGTCCTATTTGATTTGGGAGCATCCTACTCATATGATTCTCCTACTTGTATTTGTGCTTTGGGACTAAAGGTAGAGGAACATACAAAACCCCTAGTGTTATTCACCCTATTTAGAGGTCAAATTTCTCTTTTTTTCGATGTGGGTCAGGGATTTAGACTGATGATTGGGTATCATTAATCAATGGGAGACATATTTGTTTGATAGATATTACCATACGATGTCATACTTGGAATTGATTTTCTATATTCCACGTATGCATTCAATGTTTTTTTTCTAGAGGCATGTTTTGTTTTCTAATATGGAGGGCCAGCTATGAGCGTATGTTGGCAAGAGGGGTTATTATATGGGATGTTGGAAAGTGGTTCCTATTTTATCTCAGTTCGTAGATAAATTAGTGGAATATCAAGTAGAGGATGTTCCCAAGGTTATGATTATTTTCTTGATGACTTCCCATATAAGGTTGTAGTACCACCCCCTTAACATTATGTTGAATTTGGGATATAATTATATCCTTGTGTGTCCGTACTATTGATGGGTCCTTATTGAATGAAACCTATGAAGATCCATGGTTTGAGGCAGTAAATTGATGATATAATGAAAAGGGTTTTCATATGATTTAGTGTATCTACTTGGGGTTCTTCATTATTGTTCACCAAAAAGGTGAACCATAGTCTAAGGTTGTGTGTATACTATCAAAGGTTAAATTAGGTGAAAATAAAGAATTATTACCCGTTCTGAAAAATTGATGATCTTTTCAACCAGCTTAAGGAATCCAGTTGGATTTAATTGATTTATTTTCATCCCAAATATCATATATGTGGTTAAAAGATAAGGATACCCTATATAATTCCTCCATTTTCAAGTATAGTAACTTTGAGTTCATGGGTTTTTCATTCGGTGTCATGAATGAAATATACATGTTCATGGGTATCATGAATTTTTTTAATGAGTTTCTGGACCATTTCATTACCGTATTCACAGATTAAATCTTGACATACTTAAAGTTAGAAGAGGATAGTGCTGTTAATCATAAATATATATTGGAGGTCCTTTGATATCACCAGATCAATGGAAAGATATCTAAGTGGAAGTTTTTCATGGGAGAGGTTCATTTTATTGGGTTCATTGTGTCTCAGTAGGGTGTGTCCATGAACCCATTAAAGAAAAAGGCAGTTTTTTCTTGGGAAACCCCCTATAATTTACAAAAGGTTAATAGTTTAATTATGATCATGGGATATTATCAGAGGTTTGTGCTTGATTTCTCTCTAATTGACATCCAATTAAAACTTCGACGATGAAGGACTAAAGTTTTGTATGGACTAATAAATTTCATGTGGAATTTTATTACCTAATGAAGTGGATAATTAGTCCCCTGGTGCATTAGTTACCCGAGGAGGGTATGATGTTCTATGTGTTTTTTGATGTGTACTATCTGGGATTCGTATGCATCTTGATGCAACAAATAATAGTGATATATTATGGGTATATATATTTATTCCACCATGTGTGTAAATATTCCACCTATGAACTGGAGTTGGACGAATATTTTTTCTACTAAATATGTAGAAGAATTACATCATCAATGAGTGCTCGGTTGTTTTAATGGATAATAAGGGACTAACATATGTATTATCTTAGTGGGATCTAAATTTATACAAAACAAATTTGGATGGAGTTTCTCCAAGATTATTATTTTGAGATCTCTTATACTCAATTGAAGGGTAACATAGTTGTTGATGCACTAATTTATAAGTCCGGAGGTGATGTGATTCCTTTGGATGTTTGAAGAGGGATGAAAGAGATTATAGTGATGCATCTTGATATAGAAGAAGTCAATGGAAGGGTTTGTATTTATCATATGATAGTGTAATCATCCATAATATAATTGGTGGATTATTCTTAGTGAGGAGACTCAAAGGTAGAGGTAATTCATGACTGTGTATGCTAAGATGATTCATGAGAGGTATAGTCAAAAAATGGTCAAAATTATCTTATGTATCAAGTTAGGCTAAAAATTTCATTAGAGAATCATTAGTGAGTCCATCATGAGGTTTACATATCACCCTTAGTGGTACATATAGGTGTGTCTATGATGTATTATGGCTTGAGGAGGTAGATTTGGTGGCTTGGGATGAAGTGGTCTGTAGAAGTGTTTGGGGGCATGGTGTTTGGTATTTTGGCAGGTGAGACTTGAGGAATTTTTTCTTTAAGGGTTGTTTTAGATGTTTTATATCCCAAAGTGGATGTGGGAAGACATTTAAATGAATTTCATCACTAGGATTCCTCAAGGTTAAGTAGTATACGATATTTTTTAGGTGGTAATTGAATGACTGGTGTAGATGGATTATTTTTTAGTGATCCGTGAGTTGAGTGATATGGATGTTTTAGTAAAGAATTTTGTGGAGGGTGTGGTTAGGATTTATAAGATACTAATGACTATCATATCTGAACAGGACCCTTATTCTACCATGTTATTTTGGATGGTATCGTAGCTTCATTTTGGATTTTAGTTTCACATAAGAACTATTTTTCATCCCCATAAATTTCAGTAGATAGAGTAGATGATCCTGATGCTGGAAGATTTATTGTAAGCTTGCATCTTGGATTTTAGAGGGCCATTGGTAAATCAGCTAACCATGGTTTAGTTTTCCTATGAAAAAAATTATCACTCATCCATTACTATGGTTGTATTTAAGGTATTTTATGGGTGGACATGTAGTTCTCCACTATCTTGGATGGATGTTGGGAAGTTATTAGTTCTTAGTTCTGATGTATAACTAAGAACTATCAAGACGATCTAGATTTTTAAATGGTGTGTGAAGGTTAAAATACGTTTGTAAAAGTACTGTAATGATAATAAGTGGAGGCCCCAATATTTTTAGTTTGAAAACCATGTGTTATGGAGGGTTTCTCCTCATTGGTGGTATTAGAGGATTGGAAGAGGGTGTAAACTTTCTCCTCAGTTCATCAAGAATTTTTTAGTTTTGGATCATGTTAGCAAGGTGTCTTATTGGTTGGGGAATCCCGTATAAATGAACTAGATACATGAACTATTCCATATATCTCAATCCAATTAGTATTTTCATGACGAATCCCATGTCATTGACTAGGGAGATATGGAAATTTAGGATGACATGATGTTTATCGAGATACCGATAGAGATCCTTGATTTGTGAGAGGAGGTAATTCATCAATGATCCACCCCCTTTGTCAATGTTCTATGGTGGCATGGTGTCTTCAAGAAGAGTACTTTGGATAATTATATATATATGTGAACCCATTACCCAATGTTGATTTCAGTTTTTCCTTATTTTTTTATTTGATAATGTAATACATAGATTATTAATGATTCACAAGACATTTTTTTTCCAATTACTAGTTTTTCATGGTTAGTGGTTGTGTTTTGGATATAATTCGGTCTCTAAGAGGTATCTCAAGGGTGAGTGTTGATGGACTGATGGTTTAGTGGCAATTTTTCTTGATCTGGGTGGATTTTGAATCTCAAGGATAAAAATAATTTTGAGCGGTGTCTAATAGAATAGTTCTTCCTTCTTGGATTGTTACTTTGCAGGTTTTGGGTTAAGAGATGTTCAGAGGAGATTTGATGAAGGTTCATTAGAGTTTAGGGAATAATTTCTATTAAAGAGTGATATTCATGGAATAAATATTTTTTAAATATATGAGTGGTTTTTAATTACTTAAAATCTAGTGATTCAAAACATTAATTTTCAGAAGATAATTATATACATAATTAATTAAAGACTTAAATGAATTTGAGGCTGAGGCACCATGAAGTATGGCTGATATTTTTTATGTTTTAAATTAAATCTATTCAAGTCTGGAATCGATTTCATGGTCTGAATTGGTGGCCCAAAATAATATCCACAACAATAATTTGTGTTTCAAACAATGAATATGTCAAGAGTTATCCAGTTTATAAACTTTTGGGACCTGACAATTTACCAAATTCTTATCTAATTTATCTTGGGTTTTTCATGAACCATAGTTTATTTTATAGGATCTTTTACCCCCTTTATATGGATTTTATCCTTGTATTAAAGAGTTTTACCATTAAATTTTTTTCTTGAGTCCTTATTTTCCCGTCGGTTTCCTCCTATTCAACTCTTTGTAAATTATTAGTGGTGTTGTTTTTTTTCAAGGAGTGGTTAGCCTAAGATTTTGATAAGATTATGCTATGATTCATGATGATATGAGGTTTCTTTATGTGGTTGTGGTCTTTTGGTTGTTTCTTATTCTCTTTATTGAACATAGTCATTCACAACTATTCTTTACAGAAGGGATCCTTATTGTCTCCTTATTATGTGAATTTCTTATAATTTCACAATTTTTCCTTCCTTTGGGGGGATTGTATGGATTAACCAAAGAAGATAAAAAATTGGATAGATATTAATTAATGGGTATGGATTTAAGAAAATATGTTTACTCTTCTTTTGACATTGCTTGTTATAATATATGCTTGTTTCTATTGTTGAAAATAATGTTTGTTGGTTACCTTGTTTGTGCTATGGTTTCTATGAATTTTTAGACCCTCTTTTGATTGTTTGATTGAGATCACAATGCGTGAAAAGTATAAAAATTATATGAACCTATGAACAATTTTCCCATGGAAATATGGAATTGTGGGATTATACCCATGATAAAGATAAAGAGATGTTATATGAAATATTTTGTACTGAATTTGTGATTATTTTGGAAGCTGGACCATGATTTAATTTGTTTATATAGTTGTGGAGTTGTTTGTGTGATGTGTGGAAATATCATGGATTTTTATAGGTGATGTTGGTGACTTGGTTTGATGCATAATGTGTTGGGAAGTGAGTTGTCTATTGGTTGGCATGGAATGATAAGAGGGATGATGTGTGGTGGTTGGATTATGGATCTTATTATGAGATGGTAGGATTTAAGTAATGTATTGGAATAGGTTGTGTTACAATAATTGGGGATGTGATAGGCGAGTTGTGATGTGGTGGGGTTGTGTTAGTTGTCTTGATATCTATGGAATTAATTAAAATGATGAAACTAATATATCATGGGATAAATTTAAATAAGAATTATATTTACTTAATTTATGGTAATTTCCTTTAATTATATGAATGATAAATGATATGGTTTGGTAAATTAATGAAGTGTAGGATGAAATATAATGTGTGGTAATTGAGTTAGTGCATTGAATACTAATGAACTAATGTTGGCTTGTAATTGGTAATATTTTTGAAATAGATGAGTTGGTAATTCAAAGTAGAGTTTGTATCGTTATATGTTGTGGTAATGTTTTGTGATGTATTAAGTGGTGGTAGTGGTTGCGATTGATGTTGGGATGTGATGTAGTGGTATTATTGAGAATTCTAGTGCCATTGATGTTAATCCATAGGTTGGGTATTGTTGGATATCTATCTATAATGTATTCTTATTTTAATATATACACACCGCAGAAGTTGGATAACCTTACCCACACTCAAATGTTTTGGGTTTCATGTGTTTTACCCAACATATTGGATGGTGGTGATTCAGATGACTTGTTACCCCATCTTCCATAATCTTCCTTCAGTATCAGTGACATTGATATGGGTTATTGTTAGCGATTACCCATATGATGACGGGTTATTGTTGGAGATTAACCAGTGATAATTGATTCTTTTTAAAGATAACCAAGTGTTGAGAATGTACTATGTGGTTAAAGTAATGCATGATCGGTGGAGGGAATGTGTGTGATTCTCTAAACTATATTCCATTGGACCGGTTCCCCAAGATGGTTTTCTACAAGACCTCATTCATGCTTTCCTATTCACTAGGGGATTCCGACTAGTGGTTGGTGCCCCTGAAAAAAACCATGGGGAGAACATTCCATCATATCCATGTGGAAATAATAGCATAAATAAAATAAATAGTTAAATAATACAGGTAAGTATTTAAATTAGATAAAGTACTGATAAATACACAAAACATCACATGTGATATTGAATGAATGCATCATACATACCCAGATCCCCATGGGTGGATCATATACAAGAATTAAAAATAAATAATATAAATAGGGGTTAATATCACATCCCCAAATATCCTCGAGTATTACTCGGATACATGATACAACTCCATCCCAGATAGGCTAAGCAATTATCCTCAGGGATTTCACTAAAACCTATCCCTGCAACAAATAACAATGAATTCCCACGTACCAAATTTCCATTAGAGTCTATGTAGGGTGTGAGTACAACTCAGTATGCTACCACTAATGATGTCCCTAAAATAAATAGTCTGATAAAAAAGTGAAAGTGAGGTACATTGAAATAAATTAGGTGATACGAGATAAATAAATAAACAAAACTTATAATTTCTCGGGATTGGCGGTGATGCCCACGGTCAGTCCGACATTCTTTGGATAGTGTCACAATGTGTCTGAGAATGTCATGATAATATCACTTCCATTAATAATCACATAGAATTTATGGTCTCATACTTGGATTACCTATAATCATCAATTATCACATCGATTCTGACCAATCAGTCTAGAATTCCCCTATAACCCAACAACTATGTCAGAATTCCCCCTAATATCACTTATCATATGATTTCTCATCACTCATCTCTATAGTCCCATGCATCTAGTAACTTGTGGACTCTATAGAGATCATCGTAGAATTCAAAATCATGTATTACTAGGAATTAAAGGTTCTCATCCATGAATTCTCACTCATTAATAATACCATGCAATTCATATGATCATCCTAACATTCCCCAAATATTATATATCATATGGAAACTAGGTGATCACCCTTGAATTACCCAATTCATTGGCATAAATTTTAAAATTAATTAATTAACCATTAATTTCATATAATTCTTATTAGGACCATGGGATTAACCTTCCATAATCATTATTTCACCTCTTAAGTCTTATTTATTATTTCAAAATCATGATTTACCATTTCTATAGAACTAAGTAATTTAATAAAATATGAAATTATGTTTTAACATCATTAAGGTTGTACCATACCAAGGGGATAATTCTTGTATTTCTATCCCATGAATTCAATGAAATACCTCTACTTTTGGTCCAGTCAAAAGGTCATAAATATTAACAATTATGAATGGTTGTTAAATTCCATTTTACAACCCTTGATTCAAACCAAAATTTCTACTTAAACCATAATTACATAAATTAGGATTTAAATATATATATATATATATATATATATATATATTTCAAAATAATTTATTCTTCCACACATTCCACTTATAATAACCATTTCCTAACATCCAAGGTATATTAAATGTAAATTTATTTAAAGAAAAATCAAACTAAAACATTAAATATAAAATAGATTAAAGCACATAGAATCAATATTGAAAAAAATATACATGAAATTGAAAATAAAGCTAGAATATATGTAAAATTATAGGTACCACCTACCTTAGCCTTAGGAGATTCCACATGTCTTGTATCAACCTTCAGTTTTAGATAATATGGAAGATATATATAAACTAGAAAAACACCATAAAAATAGGGAATAGCCCACACAAATAGCTTGAGAACACTAGATAGTGAAATAGACCAAAAAACGAGTATGATAAGTCTTACACTCACCTAGATATTTCTAACTCCATAGAATAATGTTAGTTCCGACACTAGATAGATGAGAACCACCATAAAAGAGAGAAGAGGGGAAGAGAGAATCTATGCGTGTGGTTGGTGTATGAATGGAGGAAGAAAAGGGATTAAATCAATTATATTTTTTTAGTAATTTTTTTTCATCTCTACTTTTTAATGGTCATACATTTTGAAACACAATGCCCCGATCATGCTACTTCCACTCTTCAAAACCAACCACCTTTCATAGTTACCATGTATGGTTTCATAGACCATGTACCAACTATGTGAAATTTCTACAATTTAATTCATATATTTACATGGTATAATGGGTCCTCTTATACTATTTCAAAAAATATGTACCTATGTACTTTAGGACACATGGTTGGAGTGCACGGTTGGCATAAACCATGCGCTATCTATAAACTCTTCTCTATTTTCTAAAAACCCAAAACACAAGAACTTTAACCACCTTGACACTCCTAAAGACCCAAAACTTATAAAGAAAATTCATTAAAATTATATGATGGGTCCTTTGAGGTGTTAAAATCCTTGGAATTCCATTACAATGACCAGTTTAAAATGGGTAATCCATGAGTCTAAAAATTTAATTTTTTTTAAATTCGTGAACCCGTATAGAACTGATGACTTAAAAACTCCCCACTGCAATAATTATCATCTACAAGAAGTATTAGTGGTCATATAACAACACTTAATAACCTAAATAGGCCACGCATTTAATTTTTAATGGTCACATTCCATTCTGAATGCTCGAGACAGATTCAAAGAATAACCACCAACTCAATGTGCTCAAACTGCAAGAATATAAGCCAACCCTCATCGTCAAAAATAAGATGCCCAGATGTTTCTTACCAAAGACTGTACATATTTAAACATTGATAGTTTTGTCTTCTGAACACTTGATAGACCTATGGTGATCCACACTATAAGATCCATCTTACATCCACCAACTTCTGATGTTATTCTCCTCTTCCATCAAATAAACAAATTAAAACTCCACTCCCACATTCCAAAGATGCACTTTGAGAAATACTCAATATACCTCACTCAATCACACATGAGGAAACTTGTTTTATAATAAACCAATATTTTATGGTAAATATCTTCTTAAATAAATTCAATTTATTTGATATGTTATGTTTTAGGAAACACCAAGCTTAAACGAACCATGATATACTATTAAATATAAACATGACCATTGGTATAGTAATGTGAAAATTAGAAGTAGTAGCGTGACCACTGGGCATAGTTTTATGGCCATTAGAATAATAAAATCACCTATGAACATATAAATAAAATTTAGGAATCTTATAAATGAATATAATATATTTTTATATCATATAATAAGTAAATAAATGTTTTAAAAATGATCTATTAAGTGTTGGAATTTTTTTGAAATGTAAATATTTATCTACAATTTTATAATTAATATACAGATTTTAAAAAAATTATTTTAATAAATGATATTAATAAATTAATATATTTTTTATTACATTATAATTTTATGAGATCATTTATAATTCTTCATTGTGTCATAAAATCAATTATAATTTTAAAATCAGTATTTTTTGAATAAATGATGATATTATTTAAAATTTAAATTTCTCATATTTATAAAATTACTTCCGAAAAAGTACTTCCATTTTTTAAATCTACATGCCTAAAAATGGTTAGGGTGATTTTTTTGGGATTTTTTAAATATAGTTGATTTTTTTGGGAATAGTGAAATACTGTAATTTACGGTATTATCTAAATACATAAATTATTGAGACATGAATGATGTAAAAAGAATTATGTCAAACTAAAATGAAATATTTACTATACTTGGTCATAAAATTCATCACTATTGATATTATTAAGCTTAAATAATTAACAGATTAATGAAATAATAAAAAACACCCCTCACCTCCCACTACAAATACTCCCCATCACCGTCTCTTCTCCCGACACCTTATAAGAATTGTATCATGATTATACTATTCCCAATACTTCTCCCAAAACTTTTACTCTTGTCTTGGTATTTTTGTTCTCACCAAAATACAAGTCCCATATTCCTTAAGGAGGTTCTCAAGGGGACGCTATACAAGAGGTAAAATCCTCTTTCGTTCTCTTTTATTTTCTATTAATTTATTTTCTTTCATTATCCTCATCTTACCTCTTCTAAAAAAATTATTGATAACTATAGTATCTTATATATACTATAATTTTATTATTTTAATTGAATACCCATCATCAAACCCCTTCTACTCTCCCTTTTAGCCTAAAAATGAAAACATCATCCGTGATGTGTCGATTTATGACCCTCATGGATGATGCATTTTTATTTTCCATTATTGCCTTCAAGGATGGTCATAAAACCATTTTTATGGTAAAATAATATAATATTATACATATTATAAGTAATATAATGATCTATAACTAATATATGAACATGATATTAAATAAAATGATATAAGTTCGTGATGGTTGTAAAAACTACCATAATAAGTTAAATCATTTTTATTTATGGTTTATCTAATTAATCATCCTAATATCATATAAAAATGATATATAAGATAATTTAAAATGATATAAGTTTTATAATGACATATAATTTCAATTCTGGAGAATTATTCCCATTTTACATGAACCTTCATACTAGTATACAAGGGAACTAATGCAAAAGAGCTTGTACCCAAGTGGTAGAGGTTCTTCCTTGGCATCAAAAAGACCCAAAATGAAATTCGCACAGGGAAAATTTCTGGGGACTATAGCATTACTATAAAAGGTAACTTTAGTAGTTGTAAAACAGTAGCAGAGATGACACTGTTGTAGAGGAGGCATTGTACCAGGTACTGTAGTGGTGGAGGCACTATAGCAGAAAATGTAGCGGCAGCGGTATTGTTGCAATGCAGGTACTATAGCAGTATTGTTCAATGAGGGGTACTTTGGGAAAAATAATGGGCCTTCAAGCATTTTATTTAGGCCACTTCTCCTTTGGCATCGGTCTATGTAATGGGTCCCTCTACCCATTCTTAAAGTGTTATTTTCTTAAAATAATAAATTCAATCTTTGGCCCCAACCTTTTAAAAAACTAGAAGCGAACCAATCATGAAAACCAAGAAAACAAACACTCCTAGAATAAAGAAATTAAATCTTATAACTAATAAAAAAGATATAAATTATCTTAATAAAATTATTCTAAATAACATATATGTAGAAAAGGATACAAATTTTTTAATTAATGAATCCAATATTATTATCCATGAGACTTACATGGTATTGTACACCTATTTATTTTTATGTGTTGTATCTACTACCCATTTGAGATAATTTTTTATTTAAAATTATATTTTTCAAAAATATCCTTATTTATTGTATCATGGATTTTATTATTGTCTAATCTATATACCATTTTTATATACGGTGTTACTTTGAATGTTATTTTAACCAGGGATATATTGATAAATCTGTATCTTTTACTCAATACAGATAATTTGATAAGGCATATTGTTCATGAATTAAATATACTATTTGATGCTTGAAGAATTAAGCTTATATGCAGACATAGGTGGGGTCTAGTTATATATAGCCTCTTGAAGAATTAAAAGGACTCATGAGATAAAAAAGTTGGTCACAAACCATTCACGCTTGTTCCTAATAAGAATCTGATGGGTTTGTACCCACACACTTATTGCATTCTGTGAAAGATCTTGAAGGTAGTGGTTCATGTGCTAGATACAAGACATACAACAATTAATCATTTTCTTTATTTAATATTCATTTATTACTATCCATGCGATTTTCAAAATGAAAAAAATTATGGATTCATTTCCATTATAAATTTTTTGATTAAATTAATTATTTTTTCAGTAATTTACCTTTCCATATTTATTATGCCTTATTTATTATTCTTAAATTATTATTGAATACTGATTCTTCTATATGTAATCCTTATTGAGAATTAAATCTCACCCTTTTACTTGTTTTTCTTCCCTAAGTTATGAAGATGATATATTTTAATAATGTCAAAGAAGCAGTTTAGTTCCCTTTCTTTTGTTATATGTTTAATTTACAATGTAATAAGGAAACCATGTCTGTATCTAGATATTTAATACTATTAAACATATTTATCCTTCATGATATAATCTCTTGTTTCTATAACATTGTAATAAAACAACCACTGACTCTATGATACTGGTGTAATGGGTGTTATAGTTTATATCAAAGAAAATTTATTAGAAACCTTGAGAACTTGATGTTACGTAAACATGAGAATTATAATAATTCCTTATTGTAAATTTTTGGCTCAATACCTATGATGATAATGGGATAAATTAGTGTTTTACCATATTTAGTGATGTTGTGCAATGAAAGAAAGGGAATCAATAACAATGGACTATGTTGGCATTCCCCCCACTGAACAAGTAATAATAATTTGTAATGGAGTTGACAAGGTAATGACAATATTAAGAATAATTAGTCAGGTTATGAGGAATAAAAATACTACACCTATGTTAGATCGTTTCATACGGTATAAGTCCTGATCTTTTCCTGGGACAACTAATCCAGTGGTAGCTGATAAGTGAATCAAGTCTCTTGAAAAGATATTTATATTATTGGAATGCGATGAAAGGGAAAAGGTAGTAATAGTGGTATATTACCTCAAGGGAAATTCTGATCAATGGTGGTCATTGATTTAGAATACTAAAGAGGAAGATAAAATAGAATACATGTAATGGAAATATTTTAAAGAAACATTCTTCAAAAAATATATCTTTCGGGAGAAAAAAATGAAATGAAAAGAAAATTCCTTAACATAAATCAAAAGGAAGAAGAGAGTATTGCTGAGTATGATTCTTCCAATATAAGAATCACTAGGTATGCTACTAATTATATACATGATTCAGAATACAAGATTAATCATTTATTTTATGGTCTTATGCCATGTATCATAAGGGAATTATCTTTTAAAAAAAATTCATCATATGATGAAATAGTTCTAAGTGCCATAAAAATAGAGAATAAACATTCTAGATCCTCTATGATTGATGTAAATCAACATAAGAAGGTGTCCTATGATATCTATAGAAAAGGTAAAGCGTCTAGTAATAAAAGGGGAATGAATCAATTTTTATTATGGATTTTTTTTCAAAAGAATCATCCTCAGAAATTCTTGATAAGAATGAGAGTTTATTATAAGTGCGGAGAAATGGTTCATTGAGCTAATTAATGAAAGAGGAAGAAAAAAATTAATGATGTTCAATGCTCCAACTCTAATTAAATGGTGTATTATTCAAATCAATTCCTTAATAATCAAGGGAATATACCATAGAAGAGTCCAAAGGGAGATTTCCAAGCTTATAAATTCACCACAAATAAAGTAGAAGTACTAAATTATGTGGTGATGTGGTGGTAGGTACATTAATCCTATATTAAAATTTAGAAAATTCTTTATTTGATTTTGGATTATTTCACTTTTTTTAATTACCCAATTTTTCAGGAAAATTAGACATTTACTTTTTTATTTAATAAGTGTGTTTTTAGTAAAAATATTAATGTAAATATCCTTTAAAAAAATGTGTTGGTATGTCCCCATTATGACACATAAATATACTTTAGTTGCATAACTTATCATCATACATATGGTTTTGTTTGATAAAATCCTCGGTATGAGATGATTTTTAAAAT
This sequence comes from Viscum album, assembly GCA_963277665.1. Lineage (NCBI taxonomy): Eukaryota > Viridiplantae > Streptophyta > Magnoliopsida > Santalales > Viscaceae > Viscum > Viscum album. The sequence goes on along the minus strand of OY728160.1, from coordinate 379,399,383 downwards.
ATGATGTGAATATTTATTATAAGAATAAGAAAATTATGATTTTTGAGGAATATGTTTATTTCCTTACTATTAGAGTAGACAATTAATCATCTAATTATTATCTAGATCCAGCCTAATAGCTCTACTGAATGAAATTATTAGGGTGGAAGAGGAGAAAACATATTTGGATGAGGAAAGTAATATTAAAACTGAGGATGTACCAATTTTCTTAGAATAAATTGATATATTTTTGAGGAATTTATTGGACATCCCTAAGAGTGTGAAGTTGTGTTTACCATGTATTTTTTCTCTAACTCAATGCCAATATCAAATAATCCTTATAGAATGTACATAGTGGAATTAGTGGAGATAAAGAAACAACTATATGAGTTGATTAACAAGGTATTTATTCACCTTAGTATTTCTCCATGGGGATAGACTATTACTATTTTTAAGAAAAAATATAGATCCTTGATTTTATGCATTGACTATAGATAAATCAATGCTATTACAATAAAGAACAGATATCCTCATCCTCACATTTATGATTTATTTTCTCAAATTCACAAAGCTCAATATTTATTGAAGATTGAAATTTATTCTAGGTATCATAAATTTTGAGTAAAGAAGGAAGATATTCAGAAGACAGTTATTTAGGTGAGGTATGGATATTAGAAGTTTACAGTAATTACATTTGGATTGACTAATATGACCTCTATATTTAGAGGTATAATAAATAGAGTATTAAAGGAATATATTGATGATTTTTTGTAGTATTCATTGATGACATTATGGGATATTATAAAATATATTAATACCATGATAATAACTTTTGAATTATTCTTGAAACTCTTATAAATAAAGTGTTATATGGTAAATTTAGTGAGTGTGAATTCTGGCTTAAGGAAATTTATTTTCTGGTCCATATTGTCTCTAATGATGGAATCTATGTTGATCATGTAAAGCAAATGGAAATACAAGAGTGGCCTATTCCAATGAACATAATTGAGGTATGTAGTTTCATTTGTTTAGTAGGTTACTATCATTCTTTCGTGTATAATTTTTACCGATTGGATAAACCATTAACTAGGATCACATGTAAAGGGGTTAAGTTTGTATAGAAAATATAACATGCAAAAATGTTTTAAATAATTAAAGAGAATATTAGTCAAAGCTCTGATTTTAACTCTAACATCAGGAAATGATGGGTTTGTGATATACATTGGTTCGTGGAAGAAAGGACTAGGTTTTTTCCTAATGAAAAAAGATAATGTTATTGCATATGCATCATGGTAGTTGAATATTCATGAACAAAATTATCCAACTCATGATCTTGAATTAATAGTTATAGTCTTTGATATGAAGATATGAAGACACTACCTCTTTGGTGAAATATGTGAGATATATAAGGATCAAAAGAATTTGAAATACATCTTTACTCAAAAAGAAATCAACCAGAGGAAAATACAATGGCTTAAGTTAGTCAAAGATTATAATTTATTAAAAAAATACCACCTAGGAAAAGTAAACAAGGAAGATGATTCATTAAGTTAGAAATATCATGGAATTCTGACCAAGATAAGGATCGATATAGATACTCTATTCATGGATTTAGTAAATATGGATGTGGTAATTTTTAGGGAATGAAAAACATCACTCCTTTTTCAAATAATTTCTAAACCATCTTTACTGAAGAAGATAAAAAATTTCCCATCAGATGATGTGAATTTCCAAAGAAAATTAAAGCTGTTAAGGATGAAAAATTGGAAAACTTCATGTATGAGGATGAAATTATGAAATTTGGAAAGAGGTTATGTGTTCTATCAATTCCTGAGATAAAAAGGTTACTATTATATGATTTCCATAGATCAAATTTTTCTATACACCATGATAGTACCAAGATGTATAGAGATATTAAGGAACATTTTTTAGGATAATATGAAGTAGGAAATTGATGACTATGTGTAAAGATGTCTAGTATTTCAAAACATAAAGGATATGAGACAATATACTAGAAGATCCATGAAACATGTACCTATTCCTATGTAGGAGTGGGATAAAATTTATATGGACTTCATAACTGGATTACCAAATACCCCCAGAAATATAAAATACAATATGGGTTATTGCTGATCGCCTTAAAAAATTGGCACATTTTCCTAATATAAGAGAAGATTTACATCTTGAGTGACTTGAAAGACTCTATATTAATAAATTTTTAAGACTTCATGGTTCACCTCTGTCGATTGTGTCTAATTGAGATCCCCTTTTTACATGAAAATTATGGAAGATTCTTCAAAAGGATTTGGATACTAAGATTCATTTGAGAACTTCTTATTACCTTCATACTAGTGGAAAATCTGAAAGTACAATTCAAGAATTATAAGATATGTTGAGATCTTTCTCCCTTTACATTCAAGTTATGTGGAATCAAGACATAACTTTCCTATAATAATAGTTTCCATTCTAGTATTCAAATGGCACCATATAAAGCATTATATTGAAAGTGATATTGTACTCCAACTTATTAGGATGAATTTGGTGAGAGGAAAATTATAGGCCCAAAAAATATTTATGAGAAAATGTAAAAGGTAAGTAGTATTCCAAATCATATTAAAGTATCTCAAAGTAGGAAAAAGAGTTATCTTAACAATCTAAGAAAGGATTTGTAATGTCAAGTTGGAGGTCATGTCTTTCTCAAAGTATATCTATGGAAGGGTTTTATAAGGTTAGATATGAAAGGGAATATGATCCTTAGGTATATTAGATCATTTGAAATTCTAGAAAGAATTTGATATATAGATTATTGATTATAAATCCCACTAATTCTCTCTAATGTTCATGATGTGTTCCATATATTATTGTTAAATAAGTACATTCTAGACTCAACACATGTACTCACCTATGATGAAATAGAACTGGAACCTGATTTATCTTACTATGAAGAGTATATCAAAATTCTTGACATAATAGAGCAATTATTGAGATTTCATATGACTTTGAGCGTAAATGTTCTTTGGAGAAACCATAAAATGGAAGAAGAAATGTGGGAACCTAAGGATTTTATGACGTAGAACCACTCTCATCTATTTAGAAGGCAATATTCATGAAACATTTATAGGATGAAATTTTAAAGGAGAGAAGAATATAACACCCCAATATTTTATGATATGTATATTATTAAATAAATTCAATTTATTCTATAGCTTATGTTTTATGAAAAACCAAGCTTAATCAAACTGTGATATACTATAAAATATTAACATGATCTTTGGAATAGTAACGTGACCGTTATAAATAGTTGTAACACCCCAAGACATTAAAATGTTTTCATTTTAGAATATATATATTTTTCAACATTTCTTTATACTCAATGCCATGTTAATATTACAGTACACACGACAATGAGTTGACTAACATTACTTGTAAGGTTGAGTTTTGCTGAACAAAAATATTTTATTAAAATATTATTATTTAATATAATAAGATATAAAATAACTATTAAGTTGTAGGTTAAGAATAATATTAACTAACTTATGAACATATCTAGTTGTTGAATGATATTAAATTAATATATATATATTATATTAAATAAAATATTTTTGACATTCATCCAATATATTTAATGGGCATAAGATAAGAACAACCCTAATATTATGCATAAAACCTATATTTTTATAAATTTCGTATTACCAGCTTTTATTGGTGAACCTATTTAAAATACATTTATTAAAATTTTTTATATATTATATTTGAAAAAAATAAAATTATTATAATAAATTGGAATATAAAGATTTACATTGATTGATTTTCGGTATTTTTAGATAAGATTCATGTTTTGATGAAAAGTGATAAAATATTACATTTTTATTGAAAACAACTTTTTCATCTAAATAATTTATAGCAGTGAATTATATTTTTGAATGGTTTTATAGTAAAATTAGATCAATTTTAGGTCATTTAAAACAATTTAGGTCATTGGAATTAATTTTACATTATATATGAATGTAAAAACATTACAATTGTTTTTAAGTTTACACTATAATAACCCATTTTCTCATTCCATCAACGAGATTAATTTTAAATTAATTACTATAATTTCTATGTTTTTAATCATGAAAAATAGATTCCATATTTTGAATAATTGGGTCCAAATTATTTGAATATTTTTCTTTTAGTTTTGGTCATATGAATAGTAAAATTAGTAAAATTTGAATTACCATGGTTAAAAGTAAATCAGGTAATTAGGGGTCGAAATAGTACTATAAGGATGATAAAATTACCCTAAAACATGAAATGATTTAATTGGATGGGTGTTTTTAGAATAAAATCATCATTGGGACAATTTTATGGCCTATTGAGGCTACTTGGATTACTTTAATATTTGTATAATACTTTATTGTAATGCAATTTCAATATGTCACACTGTTCTTTGTAATAAGTATTATAATTTTCATATACGGTTATTTAGAGGATATATTCAACTATAAAGATTAATTTTAAAAATAAAACATTGAAATTCATCATTATAATTTTTTTAATTTTTTAGAGAATAAATAATTAAAATAAAGGCATGGACAATGATTATATAGTAATTGTTTAATTAAAGTAATATAAAATAAATGTTATTAAAAAATTTATGATAAATATAATTTGATATAATTTATTACATAAATTAATTTCAATGATTATAAATACATATTACAGATGCATAAAATGTTTTTTTCTAAGTTATCTCAATTAATGATATCTTTTATGAAGTCAAAAAATGAGTAGTGGAAAATTTAAATTAGTGATATTTTAAATTAAATAATATTTTATTAAATGATATAAAATTTATAAAAATATAAAATTAATTTGAATTATTTGGATAGTTTTTAAAATGTAAAAAATGACTTATTTATTGTTATTTTGGTATTTTATAGTAAATATATTAACTGTTAAAGAGTAAAAATCCATGTTGTCATGATAAGAGTTAAAGGGTTTATCTAAGGACAAAAACCAAAATATAAGGTTATAACCATGACCTAAACATTAAAAAAGTTATTGGATAAACATTATTTGGTACTTATCACCTAACTATCTAACTAGATTTGTTTAATGGAAAATTTTAAATGAAATTAACTTATATATTATTTAAATAAAAAATAGTTGCAAAATGTCACTCTCTTTGTATTTAAAATATTTTACATTTTCACATAGGAATGAAAAAATTATATGAACTAACATGAATATATATTTTTATCTTAATGAAATTATTTTCATTATAGAATTTTATTTTTAATTATTCCAAATTACTTAATTACCTTAAATGCTTTTTCAATACTTAAACAATATTTATTTAATTAATAAAAAAATAATTGATTTTGAAAGTATTAATTTTGATATATTTGGGATGAGTTAATGTGTATAATTATTTTTATATATGTATATGATATATTATATGAGTTTTAAATCATTATATTCAAATTCAAACTTTGGATTTGTATATTTAAAGTGAAATTAAAATAATATTATCAAATTTAGAAATAATGATATTTTATTGAATTAAAATATTATTAAAATATGTAAAAATCACAAAAATGTTAAATAATACAAATTTGGATAATATATGGTATAAAATTTAGTGAAATATTCATTTATATTCCATTTTTAAGAATTTGGATATAGAATATCCTTATTATATTTTAATATTTTTAGGATTTTCGAAAGTGCCCCTCATCTCAATTATAAATAGTAACCTACTTCCTCACTTTCTCACACAAATTTAATCCTTATAGGTCAACGAAAACCTATCCAAATAAACTCCAAAATTACCTATATTAATTCTATAAGCCTCTATTTGGACATAAATCTATACAAATAGTCCCTTGGGTGAAAATTAAAAGGAGTTACCCAAAGAAGAGGTAATATCTTTCATCCATATCTTTAGTTTTATTTCCATTATATACCCTCTCCACTCTCCTTATTCCATGATTATATAAAAACACAAGTATCCTAAATTTACATTATTTTTATGCTAATCTTTCAACCTACATTTACACCCAATTCCATCTAATGTTTAATGAACATACTTTTTATGTGTACGACAAACTACCGCCTCATGAAATGATTATATTTAATTTTTCCCTTAACACCATCCCTAGTTGATAATTATGAGGGAAACTATGTCTATATATGATATATTTGATATTTATTATGTATTTATATTTTTTATTTATTTTATAAATCATACCGTTATGTTTCCCATTTTTTATAAATACGATAACATCGTTTATGGAAGTGTGGACTACGGTCTCTTCAATGCGATGTGATTTGTTAATGCTATACTTGGAATTTATAAAGAATTATTTTAATACAAATATGGGATATAAATGATAATGGAATTATAATATACATATATATTATTTAATTTTCTTTATTTAAATACAGAAAAAATAAATGAAAGTTGCTTTCATGCGTATGTATGACCTACCATCTCCATGAATGGTGAATTTCATTTATTATCTCCAAGTATTAGGGATTATTATAAATACATATATAATGAATATATATGATAATAAAATATTTTTTTACATTCTTAATATGATTAAACCATGATCAATGTTATATTAATGAAAAACAACATGTTTAAACTTACTCGATAAACAAGACAATTAACACCTAAAATAGGGAATATAACGAATGAATGTTAACTAAAAGGTAATAAGATATTATAATATGATCATATATGATATTTTAAGTATTAATATAGTTATTTAATAAGTTATTAACACTTTTTAAACAATTATACATGATTTTAAAGGATGATACCCAAAAGGAAACATATGGTAATGGATTTTCTCTCACTTTTATTTATGTAGGACACAAGCTATATACACCACTAATTTTTGTTATGTGGTGTATATAATGCCCATGAATGTATTTTATGGATATTATTATGAATAGTATTATATTTTCATATAAAAGTCATATTATTCCTTACATGGGCATACAATTATGTTGATTATAAATTGGTAAGAAGTTATTTCACAATGTCACATTATTTGGGATTGTTTGTGTTTAAGTCTCCACTGGGGAATAGTTCTCTTACATGTTAGTGTTTTATATTTTTCATTCATAAATGTTTTAATATAATACAATGATTTTTTAAAGTCATTTTTACCCCTTTTTACTTTATATAAAATTATTAAAAATGAATATTTGTGTCATTTTCCAAAATAAGTTACTTTATGATTTTATTACAAAAGTAAAAAGATTTTTTTAAATTAAATGGAATGAATAGAATTTCCTATAATAATTATATCCAAATTTTTTTAGCTTACTTTAAAAATTTACATGGTTCTTTTCAAAGAAAATATTTTCTTTTATAAATGCATATCCTTTTAAATAAATGATTACAAAGTGTTAAGGGATTTCATCTCATTTTACATTTCATTAAGACTTATTTGTTTTGATGCACCAATTCAATTTTATACAGTGTATATACTGACATTTGAAATATTATATCATGAATATACTAATTATCATGATAATATAAGTTTCATTTAATATTATTCTTTCATTAATATTATGATTCAAATGTTTCAAACTGAACTGGGACATTTTGGAATGTTTAAAGATTATTTTCCTAAAAAATTGTTTAATGATATTTCAATGGTATTAACATTCATCAAAATTAACATCCATTGTTGTTACTTAGGCTATACTAGGGAATTATTTTTAAATCCATATTCTTTATTAAATACGACTATTTTTTAAGTCATATTATTTATTTCAATTATTTGATATGTGGAATGATTTAAACTGGTAATGATGGGTGGGGTGATAACATTATATTGCCCCTTATTACATCTATTGATTCTCATGAGGAAAATAATTTTTCCAATTTAAATGGGACTCTACATGTGGTTTTAAAATGTTTTTTTGAACGGTTTGGATGGTATATGTTTTTATGTTCCTCAGACATGGAATCCAATAATTAAGCATTTCCTTCATAGTTATTTTAGTTATGGATACTATTATACATGATATTTTAATTTGATAATATATATGGATGCAATTCATTCTCAGGGTATTGATTAAATTACATGTGTTTTAGTTATTTACATATCCATATTGATTATTCCTTATCAAGTTATGCATATGGAATGTGTTATTAGTTATTTACCTTTCCATGATGACATATTCTCGTAAATTAATTATTACTTAATCCTTAATTACCCTTAATAAGAATTTGATCTCACCCTTATTATTTTTATTTTCCCTAGGATATTAAGACATGTTCGTGGAATGAGTTTCAAGGATGCTGAGTTTTTTGCTTATTTCTAATGATTTACTTTATTTTCCCAATGTATTTTTTGTATCATATATGTGATATTTAATTACAATACTTATAAACTAATTAGTCCTTTGGGATTTGATTCCTTATAATCATGCCAATATGATAAAATAATGAACCGACTTTGGGATTCTGGGTTCGGGGAATTACAAATGTAATGTGACTATTAGTAATAGTAATGTGGCCATTAGAACAATAACCTCACATATCAAAGTATAATTAAAATTTATGTATCTCATAAATGAAAATATGATATATTTATATCATATAATAAGTAAATACATGTTTTAAAAATGATAAATTTAGTGTTGGTATTTGTGTGAAATGTAAATTTTATTTAAAATTTAATAATTAATACAAAAACTTAAATGAAAATTTATTTTCATAAAATTTATTCATAAATTTATATTATGTTGTCTTATGATCATCATATATTTTTATGAGACCATAATTAATTCTTATATGAGTCATAAAATCAGTTATAATTTTAAAATATTTATTTTTTAAATAAATGTAGATTTTACTTAAAAATAAATTTTTTATATTTAGAAAACTGTTTTCAAAAAATGGATCCCATTTTTTAAAAATACTTGTTGAAAAATGGTTACGGTGAATTTTTGGAATTTATCTAAAATATTTGAATTTTTGGTGAATGTCGAAATACTATAATTTATGGTATTAGATAAATACATGAATTATTGAGTCATTGATGATGTATGGATTATGTAAGCATAATTAGTTAGAGCTAAAATTCACTAGTTACTATAATTTTTCATAGGAGTCATCATTATTGATAGTCTTGATCCAAAATAATAAACTAATGAATTAAATAATCAAAAACACAATTCTCCTACCACTATAAATACCACCCATCACCACCTATTCTCCAGACACATTATAAGCTTCAAATATTGATATATTATACCCAATTAATCTCCCAAACCACTTCCCCACATCCTTGTATTTCTGTTCTCACCAAAATACCGTCACAAGTTCTATAAGGATGTTCCCATGGAGACACTATACAAGAGGTATAATACTCTTTCGTTCCCTTTTATTTTATTTTATTATTATCCCCTTATATTATCAATACAAACAAGAAGTATAACTCTATTATCTTATATATACTATATTTTTGTTATGTTAATGTAATATCTATAATCAAACTTCTTCTCATCTCCCTTTTATTCTAAAAATGAAAACATCATCTATGATGTGTCGATTTACCACCATCATAGACGGTGCATTATCATTCTCCATTAATACCTTCAAGGATAGTCATAGAACAATTATTACAGTTAAATAAGATTTTATTATATATATTATAAGTTATATAATGTTGTGGATCTAATATATAATCATGATTTTAAATAAAATGATATATGTTCATGACGGTCGTAAAAACTGCCAAAAATAAACAAAATCATTTTCATTAAGGTTTTATCTAATGAATCATCCCCATACCATATAAAAAATGATATATAAGATCATTTAAACTTCAATAAATTCATTAAATAAATATAATTTAAATTCTAGTGAATTATTCCCATTTTACATGAACTTCTATTATTGTATACAAGTGACCCTATCATGAAAACCAATAAAATAAACACTCTCAGAATGATGAAATTGACTATTATTACTCATCGGAAAAGGCTATACATGAACGTAATAAAATTATAATAAATAAAATACTTATAGAAAATGTTTCAAATTATATAATTAATGAATCTAATTTGATTATCTAGGAAATTCAGTATAAGTGAATAACACTTTCAGACCTAAGGTAAGGGAATTAGTCTCAATTTTAGTTTCATTGAGACTTAGATTGTATTGTGCAAGTAATCATTCTTTTGTTATGTATATACTAACCCTTTGAGATAATTTTTCATTTGATGTTATATTTCTCATAAATATCCATATTTATTGTATCATGGATATAATTACTATCTCAATTGTATACCATTTTTACATATGGTGTTTACTTTGAATATTATTTTAACTGGGGATATATTGATAAATCCACATCCTCTAATCAATACAGATATTTTGATAATGAATATTTTTCAGGAATTAAGTATATTATTCTATGTATGAATAATTCTTTGGATATGTAGACATTGGTGGGGCCCAGTTATAAAGAGCCCCTCGATGTATCAACAGGTCTCACGAGACAAAATAGTTGGTGACAAACCCTTCCCGTTTGTTTCCTAGAAAAACCAAACAAGTTTCTACCCATATACATAAAAGATCTTTTGAAATTTCTTGAAGGTAGTAGATCATATGGAATAAATATTACTTCCAATAATTAATCATTTTATTCATTCAATATTCAGTTATTATAATTAATGATATTTTCACTATGAAATAATATATGGATTCATTTTCATTATTATTTTATTGAATAAATGGAATGGGTTTTTAAATTTTTTACCATTCTATATTGATTATTATTTATTTAACATTATTAAATTATTATTGATTCAGGTTTATGAGATATATAACCCTTACTAATAATTAGATATCACCCTTTTACTTTTTTTTATTCTCGTGGTTAAGAAGATGAAATATTTGAAGAATTTTCAAGGAAGAAATTTATTTTTCCTTATTATGTTCCATATTTAATTTACAATGTAATAAGGGAACATGTGTATATCTATTTATTCAATACTACAAACTGATCGATCCTTGGTGATTTCATCTCTTGTATCTATTCCATTATATTAAAATAACCACCGACTCTGGTCTACCTTAGTTGGGGTTGTTACAAGTTAAATTCATGAATCCATAATTGTTAACAAAAAACCCATAGAGGATGGAAAAATAATATATTTCCATGCATACACAATGGGCACTCCTAACTTTCCTTGAAAGTTTGGCTTAATTCCCAAAATTCATCTTTCCTCTAAAAAACTACATTTTGGAGGTGGCTTAAAACTCATCATGCCAATTTCTATACCAAAACATTGGTTTGACCTCATCTTGATAACCTATCTCCAAAATTATTATCTTTGACTGTCGACATGGTACTAACTCTCCTGATCATGCGAGAAGGAATTCTATTATCACATGCTGGGGTCCATACCCAGTCAAGGTGAGATTCTATAGTTATATCCTCAACCATCCAAGACATTATACGTCTTTTCCTCACATTGATTTCCCATGGATCTAAGAACTCTCATATCACTGAATTTCTTCTCATGCCTAAAGATGATGCTCAACTTGGTCAATCATCACACCTGATTCCTTGTTAGAATTCCCCATGGAATCCAAATATTCTCCTCACAAGTTACACATCATCACCCCATTTCCACCATGAAAACTTCATAATTAAATTCAAAATCTCATAACCCTTTCAACAAGAGGGTCATTTTCCTAAGATTGACACATCACTCCCCACCATAGTAGAATTATTTTCACTACTTTACCTGAATATTTACAAACCCCCACAAACCATACTCTATTCATCACTAGACGTACATATTGGACATTTTCTTCCCAATATCAGCTGAGTGACAGATGAAACACTAACTACCACATATTCTCAACTTCTAATAACGACACCTACGACATTCATTAATATCTAGCCCATTTTTAGGACCTCGATCTTCAAAAATTGATGGTAAACTCCCCACCATTAAGACACACTTTCTGCTCCATAATCATAACCTCTAAATATCTAACCAAAATAATGTGTACCACTCCTTTGATTCCTGGTCAACACATTCTAAAACCCTAACACATATTTTGGGGTCAATATCAAGTTTCTATGACACCACACTAGTATCTATCTATGATGTTACCTCTCACAGAATGTGCATCTCAAAATCTAACTAAAAATATTATCCATCTTTTTCCATAAGAACTACATCAACTCTTGACCACCTCACTTCAAGAGGGAGTCATCAATTGAGACTCTCCATAATATGATGACTATTCACCAATATTAATGAGTTAACATTTATGGCGACACTATCTCCATTGTACCACTTGATCTCCTCAAGAACCTCAATACTTCCTTACAGGAATGCTAATGCTATGTCTTACCATCCCAAAACTCAATATTTACTACCCATATCTCACTCATAACCCCAATTTATTATTGAAAAGTAATGGATTCTTTTTCTTGATACAAGTGAAAACATATCTCAAATGACATCTCACATCTTCAGTATGTTACTACCACATCGATCTCATCATATTTGGGGTTTTCATGCTCTCATTCGACCATTCACTAAAACTGACTCAAGATCAAATGAGTCATTCATTACCGAAACTAGGATGATGTTTCCATTAAAGCATCTGAATATATTCCCTAGCCATTCAGTCTCACCATATATGAGATATCCTTAATTCATCACCCAATTGGATTTATATTCCTTAATAGTCAAGTATAACCACATGACCAACCATCACCCATGTTTCATTTCCAGATTAAAATCACTCATCCTAGCTCCCCAAACTAGAAACCCATCTACCCATGGTTAAAACTAATTAATTTGTCAAGATAATTTAAAAAATTCTGGGACACACATCTGAAATATCTTTACCTTTAAAACTAACCTTAAATCTTGATTTAAGAACTCAAATTTCATTAAGAAAAAAATTGAGGAATAACCATTAATTAACCAAAAAATTGATAGAACCCTTCATGAATTAATCACACACATATAAATTCATATGAGCAGGATTCATGCTCTAGAAAATATTGTTTCAATACACAAAGCCAACAAATTACCCTAATTCTTTTACTCATAGACAAAAAAACCACTAACATTGGCACTGTCCGATAGGACACCTGCTCTAGGGTCTTAAAAAACCACAAGGGTCTCTATCCGAAATGGTTTATAAGAAAACATGATACATGGGAACACCTAATAACCAAAATATCAAAACCCAATCATTGGTATATCAATAAACATCCAGGTATCTAGTATGACTAAATCCATCAAGGTCTCAGAACCCATAACCAAGGGTCTCCAAACGAGGTCAGTCCCACAACCCAAACCACCCATACCTAAGGTCAAGATATCTATAAATGATAATCATAAAAAAACCCCTAAAGGATTCTTTATTTATTAGATTATATAAAATCCATACCATTTTAAAAACCTAAGGATTCACATTTTGAAACATCCATAAAAAATCATTTTAAAATTATCTAGATTTATTATGTTTCACATTATATAGTTTGGTTATATAGAATTAAATTTATAATTTATAATTTTAAAAACATTTAAATTTCTTATCAATAGTTTATTTACCCCAAAAAATCTATTTACAACTCATTTATACCTTCATATTAACTGAAAGTCACCCAAGGAGTTGGTCAGGTTGAATGCTAGCATACAATTATATGTAATCCATATAAATAGTTGTATAAAATTTAAATACCAACCCCTATAATTTATTTAAAACCATAGTAAGATTATAATTACTCAAATAAATAAACCATATAAATAAAATATAATTACAGAATAATTAAATCCCAAGAAACTTATAATTATAGAAAATATACAAATTCCAACACAATCCTATGTGCCATGCTTGAGGTATGAACACACACACCCTATATTTCCATTCTATTATAAGAAATAAAAATACCATAAATCAATATCATTACCTCTAAGTAATCCAATCGAGGATCATATAGATCAATGGTAAAAGTACAAAGAAATTACAAAAAATCCCATCCTAGACAACGAGATTTTTTCTTCACGCATGGGGATGTAGGAACCCAAAAACAACCTCATTACCAAGATCCAATAATATTATAGTTTTCTGATTAACATAAAAAAGAGTTATAGAAATGAAAATAGATGAATCTGGTACCACTTTGTACCACCTCGATCTGGAATCCACTCGACTAGTTCCTCGAGCATGTTTTCCAAAAGACCTTAGGCGCACTTTCACATACACCAGAGACTGCTGACCGGGGGTGAGGGCCTATGAAAACACCTCAAAGGGACTATTCCCTTACATATGAGTTGAAATAGTAGTATAAATAAAATAAGTAGATATATAATCTGGGAAAATATCAAAATCATGGCATGTAACAATAATTAAACCAAACATTACATGCGGTATCAAATGGATGTGTATACATACCTAGATCCCCATAGGGTGGATCATATAAAATAAGTATAAATAAAATAAAATTAAATAAGGATAAAAACCAATATTCAATTAGTATAGAGGCCTTTATTGTCCCATAATCCAACTCTAAACCTGAAATCCCAACTAACAATCATTCAGCATGACCCTGAAACATGTCCCAATGGAAAATAACAAAGTCTTCTAGGGTACCCAATTTTTATGGTGGCCTAAAAAGGTTATGAATATAACTTAGTAGTCCACCACTAATGACAGCTGATAGAACCATTTTATGCCTGTATTTTTGGATATACAATATCCAGTTTTAATAAATTAATTGATTAAATGACCTCACACATTACACATCATGAATCTAATATTCAGAACGTGACATATTTTGGAAATAAGGGGGTCATTACCACATATTAAATAACATGAATATCACGCACATGCCTATAATTAAGAGGCCAAGGGTGGGGGGGGGGATTAATGAGGATCAATTGAAAATGGAATCTTTGGTTGATGAATTTCAGTAGATTTATTTCCTTGAATTTATTTTAGTTTACTTTATTTTTATTCTGTCGATGCCTCCCTGATCTTTAATAAACTTGAATTCCGTATCCACAAAGGATTGTTCATGCGAGTGATCAGGAAATGGGGTGTATTGACCAACTTCCGTGCATGAGTTCCTTTATAAATTTGAATAAACATTTTATATTCCTTTTAAAAACTAGATTCAAATGTTATTTTAATTTTTAATTACGAATACATCTATATATGTTAAAGATTTAATTTATTTGAATTTCCTTAGTCGATGATCCATATAACCCTCTAACTAATTTCTATCTATTTTATATAAAAGAAATTAGGTTTTGTTGGTGATTATTTGATGATCACCAAATTTTATAAATTTTTTTTAATCAATAATTTAAACATAATTTTAAAACTCACAATTTCTAAAAGGAAATTAAAATTGAATTCTTCTAAGATCAACTAAAATTGAGAAACCCATTTTTGTGAACTCCTCTTTTGGAGACTACATAGGTTTACTTCTATAATAAAATAAGAAATAAAAAAGTGTTTTTCCATGCCCCATGATAGACATGTGTAAAACATGGAACCATTTTTGGGGATGTCGTGCCACAAATCACCAAAAAAACTAAATAATATTTTTAAATTTTAATGACTCGTATTTCAACTAAACATTTAATTTAATTTGATTCTAAATTTTTTTAAACACTAACCCAATTGAAAAGAAAAAGTTGAAAATAAATTTTGAAGAAATAATATTTTTAGAATCATGTGACACACTCGGTGTTTTTTTTGAACTTAAATTAGTTGCTGGAAATCCCATAAAAACTATGCATGATCTCTATGTTCCATAATTTAATAATGAACAAAATCAACTAGATATACCAGACATAGAAAATTATTTCTAATTATGCATTAACTTGATCCAAATTAAGCCTAAATTCCATGGTATTTCAAGAGAGGAACCAAACATACATATTAAAGAATTAAAAAAAAATTATACACCAGTTGAAAACCCCAAGGAGTCATAGAAGAATAGGAAAAATGGAGGGAATTCCCCTTCTAACATGAGGAAGTGGAAAATGAAGAGTTTTATAGTCTGCAAATAGGATATGTCTATGATTGGAAAGATATCAAAATATTCTTCATGAATTTTTTCCGATATCTAGGGGAAACCATACGAAAAAATATTTTCTTTATTTTTCAATCAACTTGAGTGATACATTATTTATAATATGATCTATTTAAGAAGATTCGTGCTAGCTACCTGCATCAGACTATAGAAAACAAAACTTCCATTTTTTCTTCTATCATAGACTACTCAAAAATTATCACAACCATCTTGACACTTCATCAGGAGTATCCTTGATTGAAAAGTCACTAACAGAATCCAAATATATGATTGAGAAAATTTCTCAAAACTCATAGAAATTTAACATTGTAGGTATATGAATAAGAGTAATCCATGTGGTGAGAAAATAAAAGTCAATAGATTCAATTAGAAACCAATTTAACTAAATCACTAGGCTAGTATAAAAAATGGTTACAAACCATGTAAAGAAACAACAAGGCCCGAATCAGGTGTCTATTTTATGATCTTTACCTTATAGATACAATTACCATTATCCAGAAGTGTAGGGGATATAAATTGGAATTCATCCTATTAACCATGGAAATTATAACTGAATTATCCTCATCAACCCCATATCGAAGTGAGATATGTATTCTAACATAACTAGGATATACCTCCTTTTCCAAATCAATACCAAATCAACCTCTATTCTAGCAGCAAAAATAACAGAACCCCTAAAATTCTAACAACCCTAGAAACAATCATACCAATATAAACTATATGGACAACCATCAAAATGTTTTTAGAAGAACCCCCAATGAAAAGATATTTATGAGATAAATATTATTTTAAAAAATTTGGATAATAAGTTTGATATCCTTATGAACATTCTAACTAAGAAATAAGGAAATGTCTCAGTGTATACAATTTCGTAACCCAAGGAAAGTGTAAGTGTTATTATAACACAAAGTAAAAAATATCCCCATCCACCTGAAAAACATGAGGTAGATGAATCTAAGAATAACACTGAATACTCACCCATCAAGACAAGATAAGAGGATATGCATCCAGAAAATATAAAGTCCAGGCTTAGAAAGGGAAATCTATAAATTACATTACATAATTAGAAAACGTAGAAGAAAGATATCTATAGACAATTACCTTCTGCATTACCTAATTTAATAGAAGTACTAAGAGAATTAACTTCAATTTGATATTCAAGAGACATTTAGAAGACTGAAATAAATATCTCTCTCTTAGACGCAATATGAAAAAGCAAAAATCATTGAAAATTTATGAAGGAATTTTGAAAAAATAGAAGAAAATAGGATTAAAATGAATGAATCAACTTAGGAAGCAGCATCACGACATTGATAACATCTCTAATACCATAAAAATATTAAGATCTTGGGATATTCTCTATTCCTTGGACTATTGGATCTTTAAATTTTGCTGATGCATTATGAGATCTGAGAGCTTTAATAAATGTTACGCCTTACTCTGTATTTTCATCCTTTTAGATTGATCAATTGAAGCTTACATGAGTGATGGTAAAGTTATAAAATCCACATTTTTCCCTATAGGATTTTTATAAGATGTAATCATTAGAGTATGAGGACTGATCTTTCTACTAGAATTTTATGCCCTTAAGATGGATGAAGACATATGAGCATGATACTTTTCAATCATCCCAGGGTGACGTTACTTAAAGATATCAAATACCATCATCAATGTACATGAAGGATTTATCCCACTTGAACATTGAGATAGTATAATACAATTAAAAATTATTTATGTGATGAAACATTTTTCTAGACATCAATCACTTTATGATATCTTCCATGAAGAATGTACAGAACTAATTAACGTTTTAGGTATGCTTCATGAATTCTTAGTTTTAAGAGAAATATTTTTATTTAAAAATAAAAAAACCTAAAGGAATAATAGTCCCAATTTTATGCTAGAAGAAATGGTTACTTATGATTTTTTTGATGACTTACCAAAAGTTACTAACATGATACAAGAGTCCCATGATTTAGAAGTAGGGTACCTCAACTCAATCTCATCCCTAGAACAAAACCTAGGTATGAAGTTAAAGAAACTACCAAGTGATTTAAAGTATGTACACCTTATTGAAGGAGGAAACTTTTTGGTTATAAGTTCTAATAACCCATCACATTCCCATGAAAGATAACTCTTATTGACCTTGTCAAAATAAATGTCCAAGCCATATGATGAAGATTAAGTGATATACCCAGAGTTAACTCCAAAGTTTTCTCTCATAGAATATTTTTAGGAAGTGATTACCAACCTTTTAGAAAACTTCAAATAAGACTTAATACCACTATATTGGTGGTTGTTAAGAAGGAGATATAAATCTACTAGTAGTATAAATCATTTGAAAAATATATGATTCATAGTGGATCTTCCTAATCATGTGGTACCCAAGAAAACTGGTCTAACAATTTTCAAGATGAGAAAAATCAACCGATCCACATGAGAATGAAAATGAGTAGGATGATGTGTATAGATTGTAGAAATATAAATCAATTTACCTGGAAATACAACTTCCCCATTACATTCATTGATTATATAATAGAATGATTAGTTGTAAAAACTCATTATATCTTTTTATATGGGTTTTTAGGATACTTCTAGGTACTAATTTATATAGAAGACCTGGAGGAGAATACATTAACCTATACATTTGGAACCTTCTCATATAAGAGGATTACTTTTGATCTATGTTACTCATCATGTAAATTTCTATAGGGTTTTTTGAGTATCTTCTTATATAATATTGAGGACTTCCTAGAGTCATTTCTTGATGATGTCCGTATTTTTGGTAGTTATTTTTATCATTTTTTTGGAATTTGGAAAAAGTTTCAAAAACATGAATTGAGGAAAATATTGTTTTAAACATTAAAAAATGTCATTTAATGGTAAAAAATTAATAGTTTAAGTCCATATAATCTTATATAAATTAATTGAGTTAGATAATTAAAAAGTTTAAGTAATATTTTTTTTACCATATCTGATTTATCTTAAGCATGTTTGACCACTTTTTGGCCATGTAGGTTTCTACCAAATATTTTTCAAATATTTTTGTAATATTTCTCTACATATTTTAATATTAATTTTAAAATAAGTTGAGTTTAATGTGGATGATGAGTATATGAAATAATTTGATGAGTTTAAATAATGGTTGATTGCACCACCAAAAACAAAACCACTGAACCAGGACCATCCATTCAAGCTACTTTGTGACACATCAAATCATGTTGTGGGAGATACACTCAAAAAAAGTGCTGAAAAATAGCCACAAGTAATCACCTACACCTCAAGGACATTAGAAAAAACTTAGATCAATTATATTACAACAAAAAGTGTTACTTACTATCATATTCTCTCTAGATAAATTTAGATCATAACTAGTGGGAAGTAAAGTGGTTTTTTATGATCATGCATCTATCCGGTATCTAATTAATATAGTTGGTGCTAAGTCATGACCGGTTTGATGGATGTTTTCCTAAGAGTAATTCCACATGGAGATCAAGGATAAAAATGGAACCAAATATCAATTGGTTGATCATCTAAGTATAATTTCTATCACTATTGAAGTAGAAATTCCATTTAGAACCCACACGATGATCAAATCCTAAGAGAAAAAATTCACATCATTGGATTTTAAGTATCCAAGTATGCTAAAATTATCAATTATTTAGTCACATCTTATTAACCTTCTTTCAGAAATTATATTTAGGAACAAAAACTTACATCTCTGTAGGTTTTATATTTGGGATGACCGATTCCTTTATAAAATATTCATTGATCATGTAATTAGAAGATGTATAACTAAAAGTGAAATTGAATCACTATTTGAATTTTTCCACACATTAGCCTATGGAGTCCATTTTGGATCCCAAATGACAACAAAAAATTCTTATAATTTGGAATTTATTGGCCCACATTATTTAAAGATGCACATGAGTTTTGAAAAAATGTGACAAATGTTAGTTTTCTAGAAAAATATAAAAAATGAAATAAATTCCCAAAAAACCAATCAAATTTTGTGAAATTTTTTAAGTGTATCATGTGATCTTCCTGGGACCATTACTAGTGTCACTTGGTTGATATTATGTTTCACTCACTGTAGACTATGTTTCAAAATAGATCAAAGAAATATCCACCAAGACTGATGATGATTAATTTTTGTATGATTTTGTTCGGACTAACATATTCTGAAGGTTTAGAGTAGTACAAGAAATCATTAGTGACAAAGGTACCCACTTCTACCATATGAAAATAGATTAATTACTGAAATGGTATTAAGTGCACCATAAAAAATAAACCCCATATCATCCATTGAAACATTTCGAAGAAAAAGTTCCGAAAAGAGTAATTAGGGGAATTCTAGAGATAATGGTAATTGCCAATAGGGATGACAAGATAAAAAAGATAGATAATTTCCTATGGGATTATAGGACCTTATATAGTACACCCATAAGAATTACCCTCTAGAGACTTATTTGTGGAATAATCTAAAATTTCCCAATGTAATTGAAACACCAACCCAACATGGATATGAGATAGATAAATATAGACCTTTAAAAAGTTGGGAAATAGAAGAGATTATGGTGGTAAGAGTTGGAGTAAATATAAAGAGAAGCTTTTGAAAATTAAAAAATTTATAATTAGAGAATAAGGATAGCCCGTGACAAGATAATTTAACCCAGATCATTCAACTCAGGAGATCAAGTGTTTTCATATAAATCCAAAATCAAAATATTTCTAGGTTAATTTTTCTCTATAAGGGATAGACTTTTTACAATTATTCATGCATACCCTTTGGATGTTTTGTAGATTTAAAATGAATGAGTGGGAAACTCATTCACTAAAAATTGGAATAAGAAGAAGAAATACCATTTAACCCTTCCTCAGTAACAATTAGAGGAGATTACACTTCTTCCCCATGATTACCAATGAAGACCATATAGTTTTTACCTTATATTAACATTTAATATAGTTTCGTAATTCCATATTAATTATATTAGCATGAAAAATCAATTAGAATGGATTAAGAAAACTATATTGATTAAGTGTGGGTGAGGGAATCCTGTATACTAGGATTTTTCAAAATTTTTATTTTTTGATTCGATCCAATGACATTAAACAAAAGAGATTCTGGGAGGCAACCTACATTTTGTTCTTCTGTCCGATCTTCCCCTCAGTCTTATTTTAACCTGATTGAACAAGATTTCACTATCTTTTATTTTATTATAATTTTTTATGTATATTAATGAAGATAATTCATGGTTAGAGAGTGGATAAACTTAATAGAATTCACATTTTGAAATGTATACACATCATTAAGATGATATAAAACAGAAGGAACATGAACTATGCATCACAATTGAAGCATCATTGCTAAAGGGGGTTTTCTTTTTAATTAAATATCTTTTAAATTCCAATTATTTTTGTTGAAGGAACTTTTTATTTACAATTAAAGAAAATTTCAAACCCATATTTATCTTTATTTTTTTACTTGGATGATCTAGGAGACATGAATTTCTTAGGAATCCCATGAGGCCATATTTAATATTTTTAAGTTTATTATATTGATTGAGTAAAATGGGTAATTAAATAATTATATTGAATAATTGATATTGAATTAATGACTCTTGATTTGATGTTTTTAGTTTATTCCAGTAATTGAAATTTCCCTATTATTTTCACACTTTGAATTTCTAAAATTAGGGGTCTAGTTCTGCACATTAAATGGCATGAATATCACTAACATGAAATCAAACTTTTGGACAGACCCAAAAAATGATAGTTTTGATACAAATTTATGCATTACTATTTTTTATGACCTAGGATAACCCATTAAAATTTAATGGTACATTTATGGATCACTAGGCATAATATATGCCTATAAATACAAGGAAAAGTGGTTTTAAGAGAATCATATAGTGAGGGAACTTTGCACGATGGCTGCTGTAGATTTTTTTCCACGTCTTCCTTTTATTTTATATTCTTTTCATTTTTTCATTGTATCCCCTATTTCAAATACACTCAAATTTCCAATCAATAGAGAGGTATTTCCTATGAGTGATCAGGAAAGGGGGAGGATTTACCGACTACTATGTTTGAGTTTCTAAATTCAATGGAATAATCATTTTCTCTTACTTTTTCCAACTAGTTTTAATTGTTTATTTTGTATTTTATTCTGAATTCTTCTATGTTATAGTTACATTATTTTCATTTAAATTTTTCTTTAATGATCCATATATCCCTACAGCTAATTCTAATCTATTTTCTACCGAATATATTTGGGTTGGGTGGTTACTGTTCAATGACCTCCATCACATGTCAGAAATTTTGATAAGGATTGTTGTTAATTAGGGAATAAAAATTCCAAATTCCAAATTTCCTTTATTAATCAAAAGTACCCATTTAAATTCAAAACACATATGAAGGAGGGTAGAAAAATTGTGACTTTATTTGGAATTCTCTTACCATTACAATATATCCAAGGGGAAGAGGTGAATCACTAGAGGAATCTCTCTCTTACTATCCAAAAAAAGTAGAATTGTTAAAAATTGCAAACAATGATAACATTACACTAGGTTTATAAAAACCCTTTCCAATCACCATAATTATTCAATTGTTTTTTTTTCAAAAAATTTAAACTTATTTTCAAGAACTCAAAATTTCGAAAATTCAATTAAAATCCAATTCTTCTAAAATAAACTTAAAGTGAAAAACACATTTTTTTGTGAAATATTATTTAAAAGACTACCTAGGTTAAATTCTATAATATATTTGGTAATAATTTTCCATTCCCCAAGAAAGGAATGCATAAAAAATCCCAAAAATAATCTTTATGATAGGAAAGTGTGTGCGAGGTAAAATTAAATAAAGTAAACAATACAAAATAAAAAAATAAAAAAATATACCAATGTTTTAGGATCCATGAAGATGTCTGGGGGTCAGTCTTACTAGATTCAGCCAGTGATGTGGTTTCAATGACAATACCACAATGAATTAACTTCCATCAATAATTATAATAAATCCAAGAACCCATCATGTTATTCTTGATAATCATCAAGTATCATACAAAATCTGAGTGCTTATCCCAGCATTCACCTAGAATAATAAATCCATACAAAAATTCTCCAAATATTATATATCATGTGAAGTCCCATATCTCATCAAAATAGTCTCAAGAATCTAGTAACATGTGGAATCCATAGATCTCACCCTTTCATTTTTAATCATGTACTATATGGAATCCTTGGTTCACATCCTGACATTCCCACTCATCATGAATCCCATTGAATCCAGGTAATCATCCCAAAATTCCAAAAATCTAATGTATTATATAGAATCAAGGTTCTCTTATAAACATTCCAAAAATATCTATAATTAATTTAACATTTAATTAATTAACCATTAATTTCATTTAATTACCTTTAGGACAGATGTCATCACATTCCACAATCATCGTTCACCTCTTTAGTACCATTTCAAATTTTAAAATCAATATTTACCATTTTTATAACACCAATCAATTTCATAAAACATGAAATTATACTTTAATTAGATTAATTATGAACCATACCAAGGGGAAAATTCTAAACAACCAAATATTTATCAAAAATAATTTCTCACCACATATTTAAGAATTTAAATTCACTCTGAAATTTAACAGATATCAAAAAATCAATTAAAAAATAATTTAACCAATTTAATTCTGTATTATAAGTTCTAGGATTTCTATCCCATATATTCAATTCCATACCTCTACTTTATGTGTGATCCAAATGTCATAACTATTTATAATAATCAATGGTTTTGAAATTCCATTCCACAAGCATTGATTCAAACTAATATAAACTTGTAAACCATCAAAACATAATTTAATCATTTAAAGACATAAATCTATTACAAATTTAAATCCCTCACCAAGCATTCCACATGGAATAACCATTTCCTAATGTCTAATGAATATTAAACTAGAATTTAGGTTATGAAAACTCAAACTAAATCATTAAATTTAAAATAGAAAAAAGAACAATGAAACTGGATTAACAACACCATACGTGAACTTAGAAAATGATCTAGACTATGGGTTAAATTATAGGGAATACTAACCATGATCATAGTAGGGTCCACACATTCAGTATCGACCCTCAGTTTTTGATATTATATTAGATACCAAAGACCCATAAATACACCTTTAAAATAGGGAATAACCCACAAAAACTGGGTGAGTACACTATAAAGTGAAAAAAAAGAAAATTAAGTAACAAACACTTAGATTCACCTATATCTTTTCAAACCCACATAAAAAAGTCAACTCTTACAATGGATGTGGGATAACCACCATGAAAGTTAGAGGAGGGGAAGAGAGGAGGTGCACATATGAATTATTTTAAAATAGGGTAAGAAAAAATGTTTAAATATTTTTAATATTTTAATGGATAAATTTTAATATTATTCTTTATAAATGGTGAAAGGTTTGGTCACAATTTTTGATAAATTGTTAACCAACTATGCTTCCCCCACTATCCAAAACCAGTCAACTGAAATATTTTTGGAACATGGTTTCACAGACTCTGTTCCAACTAGCTGAAATCATTGTAATTTACATTAGAAATTTACAAGGTCTGTTAGGACCCATGACATAGTTAAAAAAACCACAAGCCTATTTACTTTAGGATGCATAGATGAGATGCATTTTTATAAAAATTATGCAATAACCATTCTCCATGTTTGGTTTTTCCAAAACACAGAAATCTAGGACCTTAACTCCCAAGACACTCTCAAGACACCCTAGCCCTCTAAATAATTTAATTTATCTCCCAAAAATTGGACATTTGAGTGGTTATAACCCTTGGAATTCTATTCCAATTTTCAATTTAAAAACCGTCCCATCAATGAGAATGAAAATTCAAATTTTTCTCAAATTTCGAGCATCCATACTGAATCAAGGCCTTTCAATAAGGTTGAAATACTTCACATTTATGATACCACACTGCACTGGTTATGTTGATGACGTTTAGGCATAGACTAATCCCATCAAAAGATTCTGGACCCTATGGGGTCTTGGGTAGGCATGGATGTGTCTTAAAACATATTAAATATGAATGAATATGTGATGAGATATTCATGGAAGGTATAAGATCACATGATATTTGACATTGGAGAGTGATAGGGGAAATCAGTGGGCATGTGGTTTCATAGTGACTTAGATATATATTATTTTTATATAATTTTACCACATTAGACACGTTTTTTGTTTAGCATACCTTGGTGGTATTAGGATTATATATTTTAACAACTGAGGTGCATGCATTTCTACTATTTATCCACTGGTGCTTTAGTATGATCTTCACATATATATGAGAGACCTTGGGTATGTTCCAATTGATTATTTCAGTTATTCTAACCCTACATTTATAAAAAATATTTTCAGGTCTCCATGTGGATTTCATGGAACAACATGAATATTATTAGGTTCGATATTGGAGCAGTTGTTGATTCACTACCACAAGACATACATTTTTTTGGTATTACTGGGAGACATTTATTTGTATTTATGGACATTTCTCATACATTTTAGGGTGTTTTGGTTTCACATTTTATATTTTGTGATGGATTTTATTTGTGATTATTACTCATATATACCAATATTATATTATTATTAAGTGTAATTCCTTTCATATGTGAGACTTTCATATCCTTGGTACTTGTCTTCATCCTTTTTACCACAGAAGGTGGGACTTAGGGGTCATTATCTCTATTCATTTATTTCGATCCCATTGGGGATACCTTTGAAGGGAGGGGGTCCTGATAGAGTTGGTACATAGAAAGGTATTAAGGGTGTTCATGACCCCCATCTGATGGAAACTAGTTTATGGTCATCAAGAAACATACCTTAGGAATAGTTTCTCCCAATAAAACTATTAAGTGGGTTGAAACCAATAACTTCACATGACCTCTCTATAACCTTTTGATCCATGATTATAAATAGGAAATTACTAGAAGAAACTCACATTAACATTATTTAACAAAAATAAATATCCAAAAAACACAAAAACCACATATGACAATATGAACATAAAAAAATGAATAGTCCAAAGTACATATACAAAAGGGATTGGATGAGATGCTAATTAGGTGATGAAATACATGTATAAAAATAAAACAAAAAATAAACAACAGTCTATACCCACCTCTATCTGACATGAGGGAAAATTCCCAACTATGTCAGTGACTCTAACTCAAGATTTTCTAATAAGAATACTATTTTCCTACAAGTGATTGTTTGCCTCAACCTACATCTATTAAAAAGGATCAACATACCCCTATTGAGTGTATATATAATGTGTGTACAAATATCTGATCAGAATCGAACCAAGTGTTTC
This sequence comes from Viscum album, assembly GCA_963277665.1. Lineage (NCBI taxonomy): Eukaryota > Viridiplantae > Streptophyta > Magnoliopsida > Santalales > Viscaceae > Viscum > Viscum album. Next base: position 379,372,934 of record OY728160.1, on the reverse strand, counting down.
ATGTGTAAATCTTGTTATAAAAACACAAACATGATAGTTTTAAAATATAATATGTAAAAATAATATTTTAAAATATATATGTAAAGAGATTAACCTAAATTATTATAACAGTTTATAGTAAAATAAATTTCTATAATAATAATCATTTTATGATAATGAACCATAGGATAACCCTAAGATAACTAGGATCATGATCACCCTTTAATACTTATACCATCTTAAGATCTATAAATACAAAAAAACATATAAACAATTAAATAGATAAAAACTTGATCTAGTGGCATGGTGTGTCCCATATAACGACACTACATCTAACCAACCCTAAACGGAGTTCATGTTTTTGTTTAGTAGTGTGGTGATGCTCACTTAAAAACACTATGAAATCTTTTCTTTGTCTAATTTTTTTAGTTTTTAATGAAAATTATAAAAGTTTTATTAATTATAGTATTCTAACCTTCATACTTCAGTCCCCATTTACTATCCCTGATTTTAGAAAGTCACATTCTAGTATTAAACCAATTTCTATTTTAAAAGGGTCCGTGTGTCCAAAAATCAAAATTAGTTCCAATTTATCATTTATAATGTGTACCTATGAAACCATTTTACTTAACAAAATGAAGAGAAAATATTCAAAACTACTATTTCATGTATTATCATCTTTCAAAACTATTATAACATAATATATATTAATTAAAACAACCTTTGTATATAAAATTAAACACAATTGTTTCTTCGAACCATGGTAACTCATGAAACCACCTACGTTAAACCTTAGAGAAAACTTAGAATGGGATAGAATCCACTTAAAATATGTAATAGGGATACCTAAAGGAAATAATAAACCTAAACATCATAAAATCAATCCATTTTTTTCCAAAAAGTGATACCTACAGTCTCTATGGCTTCGAGGGAGAATAAAATTCATGACTAGAAGAGAAAAATAATATAGAGGATTAGAGGGAATTACATAAAAAATAGTTTCATTAATGAATCATGAATAAAAACACATGCATTCAATCCATATAGAAAAGGAGAGAGTCATTTAATGTGGAATCAGGAGTTGAGGGTTATGTGGAAGTGGGAATAAGAGGATAGAGTGTTTAAAATTCACAAGGTATTTTTTCTTGAAATTTAATTTTTTTGAAACTATTCAAGCCACATTGTTTGGTGACACAATTTTCTAAATTCTGTTCTAACCGTAATGGTGAAATTTTAAACACCTCGGTAGTTTTAATATTTTCCACACAATTAAGAAAATCATGTTCTAACTATTGAAATACATTCTAAAAATGAATTGATGGGGTTTTCATGGTTTCTATATGATTTAATCTAACTATATGCCAATAGTGTAATAGAAAATGTCACCCATTTTTCAAATTTTTTAAAAAGAAATGTCCCAAAAATAATGTAGAACTATAAAAATAATTAAATAATAGAGTTTTTACCTATAAATGACATTATGAGTGTGAAAAATTCAAATTAGTATACATTTATTCTACTTTTCATTCCATTTATTTTTAAAAATTATTAGACTCAAATTCATGATGGCCACTTGGTAAGATATTGGATCATATTATGTGACCATTAAATCACCACCACTAGAAAAGAAGAATCTATATCTCTTGGATTCTTGATGAAATCTACCATTCCTTATTGATTCTATTATACACAAAAATAAATATTTTTTCAAAATAGACTGTGTTCCCGCATAATCCATATTTGGAGTGACATTATCTTATTTGTATTCAAATTTATTGTGGAAAAATTTAGATACTAATAATTTAAAACTTTCTCCTTGATAATGACCATGTTATATTTTTTTTGAGGAACTAATCTTTCTCAACCTCAATATGTCTCTTGAGTGAAATGGAAACAAGTATTTTTACTTGGTTCACCAAAATTGAGATAATCCTTGGTGTATGAAATCTATTGTGCATTAATGAACCTAAGGAACTAAGTGCACTATTTTTTATGTGACTAAAAAAAACAACCATATGGATACACCATACTCACACTCTACAACTTTTTTGAAGAACTGACTAATCATCTTCACAAATATTTTCTGATTTCTCATTCTATTATGATCTTAATATCCATAAAATTTAGATGTGAAATTATAAAACAATAGTGAAACACTTTTTTTACATGGTAAAGAGATTCTATAGAGATATAGATCCTTGAATATTCTTCTTTAACCCCTTTAAATTTTAAGTGTGTTATCTTGGAATTATCCACATTTAATCCTATAAATAATTGAATCTATAACCTTCACCTTATCTTACAATTCTCTTTGATATTATAATTTCTCAGTGTATTTCTTAGATTTATTTAACTCTATACTTTTTTGAAATATACTACATGATAATTTTTAAAATTCTTGGACTTTAAATCCTTAAAAAATAATTTGAATTAATTCACCTTTATTAAATTATTAATGATTACTATAGGAATAAAAATTAGTTTTTAATTTTCAATTACCTTCCATTAATTCCAATCCAAATCCAAAATTTTTGATTCCTGAATCAATCATAAAAATTTCAATCACATATGCATTTAACAAAAAAATGATTCATCACAATGTTAACTACTAATTTACATAATGATTGTTTGTTCTACAATTTATAGAAGAATTATTTCCATTTAATCACTATTGTGAACCATTTTATTTATCTAAGAATTAGGATATTGATCTACAAATAAATTTTAATCCTCTAATTTTTCTTTATGTGACCCTTTGAGTCATAGAAAAATTATAATTTGGACACAATAAAAAAATCATCTCAAACCCTTGGTGGTTAAATACTCCAATTCATGGCACCAGCCTCACCTAGACATAATAAACAAAGTTACCCTAGATCCAATTGTGGTGTGGAAGATCCGTTCACACTGTAAGTGTCACTTAGACAAATTCATTGAAATATTCCAATGTCATTTCATAGTGTGACTTAAACATTCATGAAATTTGGTATTTTACTTAAATGAATATATTAAATCATCTTACTAACTTTTTAATTAGTCTTATAATGTTCCATTAATGGTGTGACTATATTCTTCACAGTTTGAATAACTCTTCTATAGTTTCTTTCATGGAAAATGACTCTTATAGAGTTTAACTTCATGGTTTGATATTGTTATTTATAGTGTGATTAACTATTTTTAAGTCTATAAGGACTATTATGAGGGCATAAAATGATCCTTGAATACTTTTTTATTTACCTTATAAATAAATTTATGGACTTTAGTAATGGTGTATCCAAAGAAGGAAGAATGTGATCCTTGATATGAAGATAAAATTCCTTCATTTATTTCCAAAACTACTTAGTCCATCATCATCCCTTTTCAAGACTATTTAGAAGTTCATACACTAGTGTAGTAAACAAACAGAAACTGTAAATAAATTTCAAGTATTTTTTTCCAATAATATCACCCTTTGGGTTTTTTGAGAACTTTAAAACTCATTCTACAACTAATTCACTATAGCTTTATATAAAAACATTTGAGAAAACCTAGTATGAAATATGAAAAAAATATGAACCGGTTTTCTTTATTGAGTACTTTAATGATTCAATAATAACTAACTATATGAACACATGAGTCCATATTGGCATGGTGGAAAATAGCTAAGTGAATAGTTACGCTTAAAAACACTTATATGTATCCATTTATCTTTAATTTCTTTATAAAATCTGAAAAAATAATCACCCTGATTTACTATGCATGCTCTCTCCCCATTGATCATTACATCAGTATAAGATTTATCCCCCTTATTCAATATAAACACTCCTTACCTCTTCACTTCACGATATAGATAAAACTCTTTCCCTTTTACAGTGAACCCAAACAACACTACTCTCAATTTTCACAAGTGGGAGTTAGAAATACAGGTATTTAATGAGAGAAATAAAATATAACTTATGATAAATAAAAATGTACATATGGTAGTGGAATTACCTTTTATAAATAATATAGTAATGCAAAGTCTATTAGACTCCAGGAGCTAATTAATGCCTCTAAAATTCCACATTATTTAGTTCCTTAGTCCTGATTTCTAAAACTTGATCTTGTGTCGAAACATTCTCCAACATCATAATTTATTACTCAACTTTCAAATTTATAAAACGATTCTTAATCATTATGATCATGGTTATGAAATGATATTTGGTATTTTTGAAAATATTTATAGCACTTGGTTCATCACATTTTATAAGAAGTTGATATACCAAAATTTTTCTAATGTCTTCAAACTATTTTTTTCATACAAATCAATTTAGTTCAAGATTGAGTGGTTGATATATAATCAACACATTATGTTTTTGAAGATATGAAATCTAACATATTACTGATCCAAAAAATATAAAAGAATCCAAGATAATACACACCTCCAAATGTTGACTTTATGTCCTCCATCGACCATTTCTAATCTGCATTAGTACAACCCATTAGTACGTACAGAGATCTGGTTTAATAAAATAACCCAAAATGGATTTTATAATTAAAATACCTAAATATATATTTATATATACTATATGGTTTTCCTTGGAAAAACATTAATACAGATTATCCTTATAAGTAAAAAAAATTACCCAATCATGTGGTTGTTAATTATAAAAAACTCTCAAAGATATGTCTATATTCAGTCACATAAAACTCTTATCATCCTTATTTCTTGATAATTTCATTTGGGTTTCTATTGGAGTTATCATTATCCTCAAATAATCCCCATGGAACCTTTTAAACTCCTCATTAGGATATTTTTTGGTAAATGGATGTATCATACTCTCTTTTAATCACTTACAATCCATTTAGAAATGATAATTCACAAATAAAAGGCTTCTCGAATTCACGCCTAATGATTTATGAAAACAGATTGTATTGGTTGTCAATTGAGCCTCAAAGTATGATATATTCCACATAAATAGTCACAATAATCCACTATTATTTATCCTTATATATATAGAGTCTATAACCAACCCATCATCTTTGAAATCAAATCCTTTTTAGATATTGATACCGAAGAGTATCTCAGGCCCTTGGTCATTTCTTTAGCCAAAATAAGGCTTTATTTAACCAACACAATCTATTTCCATCTTGTTCATTAAGAAAACCATAAATTTACTCAAATAATATCTAAAATTTAATAATACCATTTAGTAATGCTAACTTAACATCCATTTAATAAAAATTAAACCATTTTTTCACAACCACAACAAAAAAAAACTTTATAGTCTTAAGTCATACAATTGGAAAACAATTCTAATCTATATCGATTCCTTATATTTAGGAATAGAATTTACACAAAATAAATGATTTTCTCTAGATTATATATCCATATTAATTAAGAATATTTCCAAAAAACATTTGGTTTTGATAACATTCTTATGCTTATTCCTTGGAAAAACTTCCCATGTTTCATTCTTCTCAATTTTTCAAGTTCCCTATGCATTTACTTGACTCAATTATCATCTATACCTATTTATTAAATGTTTTTTGGGTAAAAATGTTATATAATAGAATATTTTTTGATATAGTCAATCCTTTTAGTTCAAATTGTGGATGTTCGATCACAAAATATATTATTCTTAGTGACTTTCCATGATTTATTTATTGTTTGAAGCTCCTATCTCTATTATATTTTCCTCATCACCAAATAATTTTTCTTAGTATTATATATTTTTTTAATATCCACCCAATTCATAAACTTACTCATCTCTTTCCAATTAAAAAATTGGTCTATATTTGTGTGGAATAGCCTATAAGAATTTGATATATTCTAATTTGTTTCTAAAGGCCACTCATTATCAACCATTGATACACATTATCTATAGAATATTTTACAAATATTTTTTATTCAATCACCTATAGTTTATAATTTGGGTTGACTATCTATGTAAAATACCTTCTTGAGTTTTAAATTTATAGATTTTATTCTTATTAAAAATAAATAACTAAATCTTAAAAGCTTGAATGTATTTGAGTGATGGATTATTTCCTTACCGTATTTAATTGGGGAGGGGTTTTACCTTTATTTAGACATAAGAAATATTTGATACTAGACACATAAAATTTCCACACCTCAAAGAATGATATTTTCCACCTTGGCTCACAGACTCATGACTTTATTTTCCCTAGGGATCACTTCCCATAAATGGAAATGACCTCTTCTTAGAGGAGAGTTCCCATTTGGTATATATATCAGTACATATAACTCCCCCTTTAGATATATGGGACTCATGGAATATAGTGACAATATGACATGTGTGGGTTATATATTGATGATTGGAAGTTAAAAAGGATTGTAGTTAATCACATGTGGTAAAAAACATGGTGCAGTAAAACCTCTATCACATACTATCTCTTTGGGATGACAAAAATATGAAATTTATTTGATTTTAGTTTAAGTTTACATGGTTTTATATGCATAAAAACACAAATAATTATAAAAAGAAAATTTATATGCTTCTCAATCCATATATCAGGTGGTGTCTTTTGAATACACATTAGCAGAACATAGTTTAGAGAAAATGAAGTAGTATCAAGAGAGTAACCCCAAAATAAAAGAACAAGGTTTATATGACTAATCATTGAATAAACCTTGTATAATAAAAATCAATTCCTCCTTTTAGATAAGAAATTTAACCATGGTATAACAGGAAGAGAGAGTAGTGACACTATACCACAATCTTCCAAATCATCATGAAAATATTAGCTCAAATATTCTTCCACCATAATTGAATTAAAGTGTTTTAATATATTTTCTACATTTTTTATACATAAATTCAGAAAAAATTTATCATTTAAATGGATTTATACTTGTGTTTGATAAGATACAAAGCCCCATACCTAATGATGTCACCAGAAAAGGTAATGAATTATTGAAATCCACATTGAGATAATTTACTTATTATGCCATAAACATCAGTATAAATATTCTCCACCCAGAATAGATCAAAGTGTTTAAATATTTTTTTCCAAGTTGATTTTTTCTTATTTTTATAACATTTTGAACATTTCAAAGGATTAATACTTGTGTTTTATAAGATACACACACCCATAAATATTAAAGTTATCCGTAAAGGTAATGAAATATTGAAACTTACCTAGAGTTACTTTACTTATTGGACCACCTACATCACTATATATGATCCGTAATAAATCATTATATCATTTCCTTTTCCCATTGAAAGGTGATTTTTTTTTATTTTTCAAAAAATAAGGATTCGTATACATCAAATGATATATAATAATTTGAATCTAATAACCAATAATTATATATTCATTTAATGTGACACTTAAAAATGCAACATTGGTAACAATACTAAATATAATTAGAATTAAAATCATTTATTTTTACCTTATTATCATTTACATTATATATAAATGATATTTTCAACTTTCATAATATTTATTATATTAAAAATTAAAGTAGAACCCTAAAAATTTTATTCATATTAATGGAACACCATTTGTTATTTATTATAAATGAAAATCATTCCCTATTTTGGCAAGATAAATGAATAAATTTATTTTATCCATGGTACATGATAACAATATTCTAGAAATAATTATAGTTTAATAGGTATAAGTAAATTCACTATCCCCATAGATATTGAATCAAATATTTCCCTATTTCAAACTCATAGTTCCACTTATCCATTAATCAAATTCCCATATTATTTGAATGGATTGGAATTACAGAAAATAATTTATGTGAATATTTTATCTAATATCCATGAGTTAGAGTTAACTAATTTTTTTATGACATAAATAATTTATATGGTTGAACATTCACAATGGTGGGTCTTTAGCATCTCCATGAACTAAGGAAAATTCCTATTAAAATGCCCATTTTTTGGAAAATAAACTTTTCCCTTCTTTTGAAATTATAACTTTGAGTGGTTTTAGTGAATATATTAATTATTTGTACTTTACAATATTTATCTTCTTGTTGTAATTGAATTTACCCTTTCCCTTACTTGTCATCATTATAACATCACAAGATTTTATTAAATATATTATTTCAAATTTATTTAAATTCTTCAATAGATTTTTTACGTGCACATAGTTTGTCTTTCAAAAAATATAACACCATGTTTAACTTGTTTTTTATGCAACATCAACCTTCTTTTATGAATTATGTTACATAGATGTCCTTGTATTTCTAGAAAACAATATACTATTTATAATATTGTGATAGTTATCACCATGTTTTTTGAATGGTAAAAATGAATGAAATTAACTAAATTATTAAATTATATTTTACACTTATTTATAATATGAATTCATTGGTTATAAATTAAATATAATTGAAAATAAAGACCAATTTAATATAAAGTATGAGTATTTATAAATACCTATTTTTAAGAACAAAATGACATTTTCTTAAAAAATTAATGTAATCACTATTATTGAAATATATTAATGAAAATTTTATGTTATGTAATTAATAAATTTTTTTTATATTCATCCTATAATTTTTATAAGTTTAATATAAGAATAAATCCAATTTATGCATAAAAAGTAGCACATTTTAAAGGTAAATTTACCATATTTTAATGGAATTCTAGTTTTAAAACAAAATTTTCAATATTTTTTAATTTTTATTTGACAAAATAAAATTTATTTTTGAAATTTGGATATCAAAATTTACTTTGGGTGTATTTTTGGTATTTTTTATGAACTTTCATATTTTAATGAACAGTAAAAATATCTAGTTTTTTTATTAAAAAAATGATATTTTTTAAAAATAACTTATATAGAAAAATTATATATTTAATTAGGTTTAATGTAAAATTATATCAATTTCATATCATTTAATCTAGGTCAGTTCATTTTAATAATCTTTATAGTGATTTTATATATAAAAACTTTGCAATCTTTTAAACATTTTTTCCTTAAAAACCCATTTTCTCATCCAGTTTAGAGGATTAATTTTAAATTAATTTATTCGACTTATTTGACCAGAATTTAGAAAAATGGATTCTATATTTTTATAAATAATAATTTATAATTTATTTCAAGGGAAACATGTTTTTTGACAATAAAATATTACTGAAAGGAATTAAAATCAATTAGAGCGATTATGGTAAAAATGTGTTTTCCTAGTGGTTAAGCATTAATCTTAAGTGGAAAATGACATAGGAACTTATAAAAAACAAATTTAATGGAATTAATTAGACCATATTGAATTTTTTATAGAATTGGGTCATTATTGGAGGCAAATTATGTGAGGTAGATCTCCCAATAGTGTTTACCTTTTTATATTTACTAGAATGCCACTCCCCCTCCACTATAAAGGTACTCACCCTCCCCACTTATTCTATCCTCTCAAGAACATTGTATCATACAAAACATAACACAAATAATCTCCAAAAATTCTTCATCTCGTCCTAGAATACTCAAATTTAGAAGAAATAAAACCATGGAATTCCGTTGGTGCAAACCAAAAGGAGTTACCTGAAGAAGTGGTAACATTCTTCAACAAGCACTTTTGTTTTATTTCATTCCCAGACACTTAAATTATTATTATTCCATGATTATATAATAAAACAAGAATTATATATATACTAATATGTTTTTATATTAATGTTTTTACCTACAGCTACACATAATTTCATCAAATGGGTATCAAAATCATTGTTTGTGTGTACGATGAACTACTGCCTGGCAAAACGATGTCATTTGTTTTTTACTTTACCAACTATTATGGTTGGAAATTATGATTTAAATACTATTTTAATATGTTATATATTATATTTATAATTTTTTAATACTTCTTTAATTATTATATAACACACACCTTCATGCTTTCCATTTTGTGAGAATATGATAACATCATTTGTGGACGTGTGGAATACCACCTCCTCAAAGAGATGCAATTTGTTCACACATTACATGAAATTTATTGGGGATGAATTTAATAAATATATGTGAAAAAATGAAATATATATGATATTAATTAAATAATTACTTGTTTAATAATATAATCTATCATTTTTATTTTTACCTTTTCACACATTTAAAAAGTGGTAACGTCATTTGTGGACGTGTGGACTACCGCCTCTTTGAAAAAATGTAATTAATTTTATATAACATGAATTATATATATAATTATATATTATTAAATAAAATTTTATTAATGATATAATTATAGTTTTGTAAATATAAATTTTACTAACCTTTATTCCATAATGATCATCAAAAAATGGGAACCTTACTCAAGCATACGTACGACCTACCATTTCCCTGATTGGAGCGTTGGTTCTTTTTTCATAACCATATTTAATGATTGATTTTAAAATTATAATTGATGTATAAATATGATAATTATATCATTATTATTATTCTTTATATGTTTTAATAATGACCTATTTGACCATAGTTGACCAACCAAAGTAGTTTTTGACATAAAAACCGTATACGGTCAAAACACACTGCATAATCATAATTGATTAAGTAATTTTATATTACAAGATAATAAGTGAAATAAAATTAAAAATAAACATGAAATTTTTTCTAAATAAATAAATAATTAACATAAATTTATTATTCAGAAAGATAAAGACACACATGACAAGTCAGACTCAAGGTGAGGAATGTTGTCGCAATCTCCTTTTATTGAAGCATATTTTGATATTATGCACAAAAATTATTTTATGAGTTGTATATAAATAAAATTTCAAATATCATATCATGAATTTATTTATTCTTAGTTTTTCTTAAAACATTATTCTTTCATGAGGATTTTTATTCAAATATTTCAATGTGATATGAGACACTTTGATTTAGAAATATCTTTTTAAATTTTTAATCATTTAATTTAAAAATATATACTCCATGTAAATATTATTGATATTATTTACATGTATATTTATATAAAATAATTATAAATAAAATTTTATGTCAATTCTAAATTCCATAAAATCATTTTAAAAAAGAATCTTTTTACCCGTTTTATATGGAATGTTTTAACAAACGATAAAAAGAATATTCTATTCTTAATGTGCAGAAAGATAATTATTGTTCCATCACCATGAACATTATTATATTTTTTATTCCTTTTTAATATTTCATGATTACTTAAATTAAAAACCTAGTTTATATTTTTGGGTATTTGGTTATTGAAAATGGTTTTCAAAAGGAAAAGATTATTTTTTTGGAAAATGATTTTTTAAAAGAAAAATGGCATTTTTATCCAAAAGGGTTTTTATATGAGTTTAAAAGAGTATTTAAAAGGGATTTATGAATAGTGTGTTTTATTCATGAAGTGTTACTTGAAAATTACATGGAGGGGTGTCCCGTATAGAGCTGAGAAATACCATTACATCTTAACATGAGATGTCCTAGAAAGCACCAGGAAAGATCATTACAACTTAACATGGGGTGTCCCAGATGGTGCTAGTAAAGCCCATTATAGACTAACATGGGGTGGACTAGATACATCTGAGTGATCCTGTTACATCTGACCAATGCATTTGGTAATTATTATTTTGTAATTCAACGGTATGGTTATTTCAATTGAAAGAGATTTGAAACGGTTTTGAAAGAGTTTTATGAATCTGATGCTCTAAGTCACCTAAAGGTGTTTTAATTACTTATATTGGTTTTAATGATTTTCTTTGATAAATTTTTTGTTTTTTTCGTGTGATATTTTTTATTTCATATTCTTAAAGAACTCAGAAGATAATGGTAAAAATTATATAAGTTTTCATGATTTTAATGAACTAAATATTTCCTTTATTTTTATATCTTTGATTGAGATTTTCTGATCATCCCATATATTTAAAATGATTTCATAGGATTGAAGGATGGGTAAGGGAAAGGAAGAAGTTATGTTGAAATTCAGGGATATTTTCCATGAAAGGAATTCATTCTTTATTATATGAGTTTTATATTTTGTAAAAAATGGATATTGATCAGAAGTGCCCAATTTTTTATTTTATGGTTTTCTTATGTTTGAGTTATGGACAAATTCTCATATACTCAAACATGAAAGGATCCTAAAAGTGAAATTTAGTAAATTATTGACTTAAATTCAAGATAATGTAAATTTTAATTATGCAGACTAATAGTTAGTATAAAAATAAATGTTTAGACAACTTTAGAGTTTTAGATAGTGTATATAGCATGCCATTAGAATATTTTAATTTATGGTTATGTTGAAATGATATAGAATTTTGATATTTCCCCATCACATAATCTAAATTATGTTTTTTCAGAATATTTTACCTTTTAGGAAAACAAGGGTGTCATTGTAGGAATAAATATTGAATGTTCTTAAGATATTAATCATAAAGAAATCAATGAACTTGATCTATGAGATAATAATATTTTTCTAAGACACATTTTTGTTGCATAAACATAAGAATAGAAAATAATTTCCATATTAGTCAAGGATTATTTATAAGTCAATTGATTAAAATGGGTTCACTCCCCAAACCATCATAGTATTCTAGGTTCACTCCCAAGACCATTATAGTGGGAAAATTACATTACTAAACAAAGTTCAATCCTCATTATAGATCTTTCTATCTCATGATATATAATACATTGACTAATTCATTGGAGGGAGATATAGGTCCCACCCAAATCATAATAAAAACCATATTTATGTGTCCCAAAATATCAGAAATCATTCTTCCTATAATATTCCATGAAATTAAATGGGTTTCATAAATATTTCATCACATCATAACATGTGGAATAGTTAAAGGTTTCAAAATAATTTCATCATTTCATCATAGTATAACCCATGAATAGAAGTGGATTTAATAACAATTTTATAATGGTATATCCCATTAAAGTTAAACTAGTTTTACAAACACATAATAGCCTTTAGAGAAATAATTATAATAGTGTTCTTGGATCACATACACAGTTAATAATAAGTAACATAAAAATTTTTATCTTATATGGTAAATTATTTTGATCATTTAAAACCTTTATTATGGAAAATATCATTTCTTCTTAAAAAAAACTTCTAAAATATAAAATAATTTTAAAATAATTTTATTTTAAAATACTATTGATAATTATAAAGGATTATTCAAATAAAAAGATGATCAATTTTTTCCGTTCCATACACGTTAAGAAAAGTATTCCTTTCATATTGTCAATAAAATAAAAAATGAGCATTATTTGGACAAAGACATGAATATTTATTTTAAAAAAAATTATAAAAAAATTCAAACATGGGTAAAAATTTATTTCAAAAATAATTGGAGAATAATTTTTTTAATAATTTTTTTAGAATACATTATTATAGAAGAAAATGGATTACTGACTGAAGATATAAATACAGTTGAATAATTATAAAAACACTTTCAAAATTATATTAAGTACCAAAGTGTTGAATAATGGTAACAAGAGTTGAAAATATCACGAATCACCATAGTAGTAGAAAATTTATGTGTTTATTGAGAGATGGATCATAATATTTAATCATCAGGAACATAATCATAAACAATCCCAAAAAATAATGAGATTATAATAGGAAGTCTTTTACACTTTGGTAACATTGAATCATAATACCCATAAAGGAGTAACATAAAATGAAAATTAAAATTTTATGAGGTCAAATATATTCATGATATTACAATTTAAATTGATTGTATATACATCTCGGGATAGAATATAGATTCATAATATAACGTATGTCTCAAAGATGGAATATTGAGACAAACAAATTCCCTAAACTTATGTCTTGACTTCCGTCGTACTCAAACAAACCTATGGTATAATAAATATAATTTTATTATACATAATTAAAGAACAATATTCATATATATTATATCGTAAATTATTTTTTTATGACATTTTATTACTCTTTTATTAATAATTTCATGATAATATTATGTTTCATATAATAACCACTTTATTTTTTGTATATGTTTTGATTTGTTATATTTCTTGGTCTTCTTAGTTTGATCTCAGTTTCAAAATATCAAAAATTTTAATCATGATATAAATATGATATATATTTATTATGTATTTATTTAGAGTAATTCATAATATTTAGATATTGAAAAATGAAATACACCATTCAAGGATACAGCAGGCCGTACATACACATGAATGTTGTCTCCATTTACCTTTTGGATTTATAGAAATAAAATTAAATGATATATTATCATAAAAATTAATTTTTATGTCATATATATACAATATATTTTTATTAAAAACATTACTAATACATTCCACATAAATCTTATAAAAATCACATTGCTTCGCGAGGTGATAGTCTACCATACACATGAGCGACATTATCGTATTCCCAAATAATTAAGAGTATGATGATATATGTGATAAAATAATTAAAAAATAATAATAAAATTGTAAATATGATAAGTACATAATAAATCCATCATTATGTTCAGACTTGAAAGGTGGTATCAGAAAAACGAACAACATCGGTTCACGAGTTAGTAGTCCTCCATACACACCAATAATGATTTTTTAACCCATTTGATATAAATGGAGATGGTTGTAGGTAATTACCTTAACATAACAACATATAAGTATATTAAGGGTAAAATGGTTATTATTTATTCATGGTATAATAACAATTGAATGGTATGGAGGAAGAAATAAAACAACGACTCTCATTGATGAACGTTACATCTTTTTTGGGTATCCTCCTTGGTTTTTCACCAAATTCCTTTCTTGGATGGATTTTTGTCCAATAAATGAATTTTAAGATGAGAGTAAGGATGTTGGGAGATGATTTTGGAATGTTTATATTGATCCAAAATTGTTATTAGGTGTTAATAATAGATGAGAGGTGGTGGAATTTTATAAGTGAGGGGGGGGGGGGACAATTGGTATTTTTGAAAAGAATTGGGCGCTCCCATGTTTTTCATATGTTAGAAGGGTAAAAAATTTCCCATTATCAGAACATAGATTTGTAATTGTGAAAATTTGGCAATAAAATTGTTTATATACAATTTTTCAGCTCATTTGTACCCTTATCTTTTTTTGTTTAACCCCTCCAATAAACCCATTTTTTCCCTTAACCACGACAATTATTTTTTATTTATTTTACTCTTCATTTTGGTAAAAAAATTAAGCTGAAGTTATTAGATAATATAAATTATAATTATTAAAAATATGGAACTTTTTCTTATAAATTTAATTCACATAAGTTGAAAAATTGAATTTAAAATGATTCTCACATTCGTGTTGGGAAAATGAGTTTTTAAAGAGAAAATATTCAGAAGTTTTCTAGGTTTTTATATCAAAATTAAATATGAAATGGATTCAAATAACATAAATTAGATTAATGAATATATAATAGAACTAATTTTACTTTAAAACCAATTTAGAATATAATTTAACTTTATAAACAGAACTAAAAAATAGGACAAATTTCAATTAAAATTCAATATTTTTTAGTATTTATAGAATAAATGAATCTTTTCTGAAAAATATAAAAAATATATACTAATATAATTTTTACATGTTTATTAAAAAAATTAATAATATAATATAAAATTAATTTTATAAAAGTTTAGAAAATTTATTTTTTTATTCTTTACAAAAAGTCGTAAAAACATTTTTTTGAGAAAATAGTATTTTTAAACATATAAATACTTTTCCAAAAATTATTTATTTTATTATAAATATATTCTATTTATATAAATCTATTATGATTAATATTTAAAATGTAGTTATTATTATTCATATCTGTATGTTTAAAAACAATTTTATGATAGTCTCATTTCAATACATATATTAATATCATATTGTGGTTTTGTTAAAAATCATTGTCGTGTGTAACACAAGATAGATCATTGTTACATGTAGTATAATCTTAACATGGTGTTGTGTGTAAAATAATATTAAACTTTTCTTAATTTAATGAAATATTAACATGTAATTTCTTGTGACACATGTTATTAAATAATTTCAATTTATTCAGAAAAAAATTCATAAAAACTCATGGTGTTAGACTTAAGGGGGTGCAAATGCCAGCAGAAATATATCTAAGAATACAAGAGTGATAAAACAACCAATTGTGCTATAAAATATAACCAAAATTTGAGAATTTTTATGATTTTCTATTATGTGTATTGATGTTTATGTCCCATACTAATATTTTGAAAATACATGGGATTAGGTTGCAATATATGGATTATCAGGTAGTAAATCATAAGAGACCTGATTAGAACAGGAGTTTGAAATATAACTTCCGAATTGGAATGATACTCCAGTTATTAAATCCAAAGAGATGAGATAATTTTATTTTAAACTATTTTATATTCAATGGTTTATTATCCTTATCTAATATCATCCAACCAATTAAGGATAATATGTATACATCAAACATATCCTTAGGTTCTTCGTAATTTACATTGATATTGAATTCCCCATATTCTATTTTGGAAACACGTAAAACCTGTAATATTGGATTCAATTTCCCACACACATAAATAATATCTTTTATATAATCACTAATAAGGCGACTCCCTTTTTAAATGTTTCCTTTAGTTTTGGAACCTCGTGAGAGTGATTTATTTCCATGCTTGATCATCGAAGGAAAAACAAGTTTTAGAGATTTAAACCAGAATTTCTACTAAATCAACATAACAGAACCCACATACATACTCCATACATCCTTATATAAATATTTTAATATATATATAAATATATATAAAATTATTTTAATTTAAAATTTTCATTTTCTCCAGTTTTTGATTTACAGGTACTTTCTCTAGATGGTTTGGTTGTCTTGGGGGTTCCCACTACAACCGAAAATATTATTATTTTTTAAAAATTGATTTTATTATTAGAAATATGTATATATATATATAAATAAATATAAAAAAATTGATATTTGTTTTAAAAAATATATAAATATCTATAAATATACACAGACATAGATAAAAAGTTATTAACCTGGAACTTACCACCGTAAGGAATTCCCATGACCACTAAGGATTAACCTTGAATTCCATAAATATTCAATCATTGAAATTACCATGAGATAAAATACTAGGATTAATTGATCTTGGTAAATCCTTCGAAAATAAGATACATAATAAAAAGAAAATAATAAAATAACAAAATCCAATACAATTTCAACACCAGCCTATCAATAGGAATAAAAACCCAAAGAATAAATTCATAAACAACCTAAAAAGGATCATAATACCCTCTTAAAATGAGATTAAATTATATAAAAAGGTAAAAAATTAGAGCACATTAACTTAAAAATCAATTTATTAGGTTTTTCATGCATCATTTGACCAATAAATAAAGTGGTGTACAAGGTTTCTATAATTGAAATAGAGATAGCTCATCATAGGCTTTTATTTTACAGGCTGTGGAGCTTAAACAAAGACCTAGATCAAAAGTTATGGACTTTTGAATTTGAAGCACTCTCGTGAAATTCTTTTAGATAATTAATTTTTATTAATTATTTATTAGATTATTATTTCCCCATTGGTTGAAATTTAGTGGTTACTCCCCTCCTTTACCTATAGTGGTAGGGGACATCTCTTGTTCAAGTCAACATTGGAGGGTGTGCACCTCATTTTCTATATATTTCAGTTACCACTAAGCGATTTTAAATATTAAAAAATTATAATCCAATAGGATCATAATTGTTTTTATAATATTCATTTGATAGGAAGAAAAGAACAAATGGAAACCTAGAGCACAAATGAACACCCCTATAAAAAGTTGTGGTATTTTTAAGCCGGAGTCTAATTTTCAATTTATCAAGAACCTTACATATGTGAGGATGTTTTAGCCACAATTTTAATATATATATATATATATGTATATATATGTTTATATGTGTCGGTGTTTTCATTTGTAAATATATACATATATAAATAATTATTAATTAATATTTAAGAATTAGTAAATAATTAATATTTACTAAATAATTGATAATTAATAATTTAATTATGTTTAAATTATTATTAACTGATAATTATAAATATTATATTATTAATAATGAATAATTAATTGAACTTTTTAATAATAAATAATAAATTATTCTAAATAATAAAAAATAAAAAATAAAAATAAAAAATAAAAAATAAAAAATTTATAATTATTAATAATAAATTAAAACCTTAAATAATTATTTATTTTCATTAATTTCAGATTGTATTTTAATAAACCAAAGATAATTATTTGGGTTTTTTAGAAATCCATCACTATAATTAAATAAATAATTTTTAAAAACAAGATTTTAGATTAAGAGAGTTTTAATTACCACCAAATGATAGAAGTTTTTAATAAACTACTATGAATTAGCCTGGTTTTAGAAAACCACCACTAAAAGATAACAACAAACCATTTATCATTGGTTTTTCAAAACCATTAATAAAAAATTATTGATAAATGCTATTTTTTCTATTGTGTTTAAACATATTAAAATTAATAATGAACTGATTAAAATATCCCTCTAATTATTGTAGGAATATATAAATCCCTATATCTTTCCTGATTGGGTACCCAATCCTTTCAATGTTTTTTATGCGCCCAAACATTTTGAGCACTTGAGTAGAAACTAGGGTTCCTTTAGACATCTTAGACTAAAAAAATGTTTTTTTACTTATATCATTCAATTCTATCTTACACATGATATATCTATTTAAAGTATTTAATCATATTGAATTACTATATTGAGTCAGGTTTCCTCATAAGATTATGAATCATGGTATCTATATTTAAACATGATATATGCATATTATATTTTATATTCCCCATATAAGCTTATTTATTAGAATCACTAACACAAAATAAGCCTTTAACAATGATAAAAAGGACTATATCAGCACTAGAGAAGCACTGATTACTGGTGTGATATTAAAATCCCAATTCATTTATTATAACTTATAGATTCATTGATAATAGTATCATTTATCAATACTTATAGAATCGCTGATAGGGGTCCCTTTATCAGTGCTTATAAAAGCACTAATAGGGGGCCCCTTCATCAGTGCTTATAAAAGCCCCGATAAAGGGGTACACTATAGTGTGTTGTTATAGTACACTTCCCCTTTAGTGAAGTGTGCTATGATAGCACAAAAAACACAAAAAACACCACAAAATTAACAAAATAAATTATGAATACGGAATTTAAATGAAGAGAAAAAAATCTAGGCTCATTTGACCAGTTTTGGAGAGATGATGCACATTTTAAACTAAAATAATACTTATATATAGATAAAACACACTTAGAGTCATACCGGTTACACCATGCATCGTATTGAGGTTTAGAAAATTCTTATACATCTAAAATGACTTATGGATCATTTTCCTAAAGTAATAAAACAATTTGAATGTCTTTTCCCAATTTTGAGTACGTCGCTTATCTTTTTTACTAAAATGACATTTTAAAATGGAAACATACACTTTGACTCATATCGGTCATATCGTGTGATGGTTAGATATGTTTCTAATTCCTACACATAAAAATTAGTCATGAAATGTTTTCCTAAATTATAAATACAATCTGAGTGTGTTTTCTCAGTTTGGAGTGAGTGACACTTTTTGAACAAAAATATTGATTTTAAACTGATAACGAACACATTGAGTCATAATGGAAATATTGTGTATCATGTTTAGGTGTGTATTATTACTACACATAAACAATTACCTTTGGACCATTTTCCTCAAGTATCAAAATAACTTGAATGTGTTTGATTAGTTTTGAGTAGACTAGTTGACCTTTTTACTAAAATTGATGTCAATTTTAAATAAAAAGATGCACTTTGAGTCATATCGCTCACATAGTAAATTATATTGATGTGTGGATAATTATTACACATCATAAATGTGTTTTATATCATTTTAATATATTATCATATCATTCTGAATGTCTTTACTCAGTTTTGAGTACACCACATGCCTTTTTTACTAAAATGTAATTTTAAACTGAAAACACGTACTTTGAATCATAATGATAAAACTGTATATCTGTTTGAAATGAGATATATTTATAAATATCTTAAATTAATTATGAATCAATTTCATAAATTATCATGAAAATATGAGTGTGTTTTCTCCGTTGTCTTTTTATTAAAATTGAAGTCATTTTCAAATAAAATGATGAAATTAGAGTCATACTGGTCATACCATACATCAGATTGAGTTAAAACTAGTTCTACATGTCTCAAATAAAATTTTTATCATTTCACTAAATTATAAAAGCAATAAAATTTCATTTTCTTAGTTTTCAGTACATCGTTTTTTTACTAAAGTTCCATTTTGAACTGGAAAAACACAATTTGACCCATACTGATCACATCATGTATCATTTTGACATGAGTTATATTCCTACAAATTACAAAGGACTTATGAATCAATATACCAAATTATCAAGAAAATTTGAGTGTTTTTCTTCAATAGGTGTCATTTTTTAACTGAACTATGAATTTCAAACAATTAATGGACACAACGAGTCATAACGGTCACACCATGCGTCGAATTGAGGTTTGGCTGATTCCTACATTTCTCAAATGAATTATGGATTATTTCCTAAGTGTGAATGAAGTAAAAAACTATAATAACCTATTTTTACAATCATTTAAAACCTTATAATTGTTTTAATAAAATATAAACCCATTAAAAAACCATGTTTTATCACAAAAAAATTAAAAAAAATCCTCAACCAATTATTTTATTAATGTTTTATTTAGATCCTTGTGGATAATTTTGATGATAAAAATGAAAGTATTTCATAATTAAATCTACCTCCACATCAAATAAAATAAATTAATTTTAGAAACAATCAATCGTTAGCTAAAATTAAACTATAGAATCCCTATACCCCTATGTTGTACATCATTGAAATTGTGTATTCTGATTCTTTCATCTCCACCCTCTCTATTTCATTCCCACCATTCACTCTGTCATTTCTGTGTTTATGTGGATCTTTACTTTAGATGGATTTTGTGAAAATGGGGTTATCAAGTTAATAACTACTTTCAATGGTGTTATTATCACAAATGGGAGACATTTACCCTTTTATAGAACATAATGAAGTACAATTTTCATCCACATCAGCTCATCTCCTGAATTTTTATTATTGCAATTTTTTGTTTAAAACACATTCTCCATCTCTTGAGGGCATGCACCTATGTTGTTTGAAATACTCTAATTATTATTCAACCATGGAATTAATAATTATAAGAGTAGTAAAAAATGACATAAAAGATATGAGGGATGAGTCTCAAGACAAAAAAATGAAATAATAACTGTTCGGGAGATGAAACTGATGGGGATGACAGGTGTACTTCATTGTGTTCTCTAAAAGGAAAAATGCCTCCTATTTGTGAGAATTACACCATTGAAATTAGTTATTAACTCATTGTATTCATTTCCACAAAATAATTCTAGATCAAATCTCGACACAACCATAGAAAGTATATAGTGAAGGGTGGGAAATAAATAGAGAGGTTGGAGATGGAAGAATAAGAATACTCAACTGCACTTCTATACAACCCGAGGGTCTTGGGTTTCTAAAGTGTAATTTCAGATCACGAGTGTGTGTTACTGAAAGGAATTTATTTTATTTTACATGAAGAATGAGTTAACTATTAATTACTTTCTTTTTTATCCTCGAAATTATCTGCAAGATCCAAATAAAATTTTATAAAATAATTGGTTGATTATTTTTTAATGTTTTTTGAAAAAAAATAGTTTCTCTTATTGGTTTTATTTTATTATTTTTTGGGTTTATTATGATTGTAAAAAAGATGTCAATAGAGGTGTGTACTTAATTTACACTTACCTTGATAGGGAATAAACCTAAACGAATTCCACACCTTCCAATGTCAAAAACATTAAAATGGAGTTCACTCCTTATTCGACACATAGATAAATAAAGTGAATCTACCTAAATATTATATATATATATATATGATATATATATATATATGATACATATATGTTATATATATATGTTATATATATATGTTATATATATATATATTATATGTATATAAATGTATTATATTAGTAACTTTATTGGAATATAATTAAATATATATGTATAGTTTTTATCAAATTTTAAATTATTTAAATAAAAAATATGTTATTCGATATATATTTATATATATAACTATTTTTTCTAATGAAAATAAAAAAATTCTCTTAATTATATTTTTTAAATTATATTAATCATAAATAATTATTATTCTGGGTAATTGTGTAAAAAATATAATTATTTAAATGTTGGAAAGTTTCATTATTTCAAAAAAATGTATTTATAGTTACCGAATTTCATTATTTTAAAATTAACATGAGTTTAAAATCATGTGTTGGTTATTTAAGTATAAATTATATTGTTGTTTATTAAATGTACACATAAACCTAAAAAGTATATATATACATAAAATGATTAATACCAAAAAATAATTTCTAATATATAGAATTTGATAACATCTATTTTATTTTTCAGAAAAAATGATGTAGCAACATAATGATTATAGGGAGACCATCTAATACGCATAGAACCATCCTTGAGATTCTAAAGAGGTCCATAAATAAGTTGGTATAAAACAATAATACAGATGAACATGATATATCACAAATAAATGAGAAAAACACACCAACCCATGTAATGTCTATCCCATGCATATCTAAATCAATTTTATCATTCATTTAAGGTTTTTATATCCAAAACCTCCAATGTTTATACAATCGCATACATATTTATTCATTTGGTTATCTGTGAACGATAGGTGATTCACTAAGATTTCAAAATAGTGAAAACATTACGCATATGGATCAATCTAGGGTATACATGTGGACAACGTAGCAAATTGATTCAAAAAAATAATTTAAGAAGACCAAAAATAGATATCCAAAATAGTATTCCACTAAAAAATGGATCATAAGAGAAATTAAAATAGTATAAAACAACCATAGAACAAATATAGAAAAAAAATCAGAAACTACACAGAAAAATCTAAAATCATCAGATCCAGATCTCAGAACAAAAAATATAGAATGAAAATCGGAACCTATAAAAGAAAACACAGGCCTATCTCACAAGGATTTAGAAATATGATATCCTCAGATCTAGATCTTGATTTTTTCTTTGGAAACCCTAATTGAAACAATATGTCAGATTCCAAATTATGGTCAAGAAACTATAGGAAATGGGTTTGTGTGATTCAAGTGGGTTTGTGCGATTTGAGATTCAATTCACTCAGAAGATGCACCCCCTAATACTCACATTGAACAAAGTTTTCATTACAATGGCTAGTAGAAAATTCCTACTGAATCTGACCCATCATCCTTTCAATGACACCAGGCTTAAATCCCTTGTCGCTATCTCTAGAAACTACAAACTTCTGTTGTTTACGGTTCTTGGTTCCTCGCCTACAGGCAGGTACAGAATGACCCAAGATATTACCGGAAATGCAAAAATCGTCCCACGATTCAAACCATAAAACCTACTTACATAAAAATTCTACCCCCACTCTAATCTAAATATAATATGTAGGCACCTTTGAGACATCAACTTCTATGAAAATGTGAGGGGAAATAGGTTGAGAATCCAACCAGGTTCTATTATCATTACATAAATATCTACATACGAGATTCCCTATCATGCGTATAATCGATGGATTTTGAAAAGTTAAGGAGAGCTTGGGAAAACTAACCGAAATGGATACTACTGGAATTTCACACATCATATGGAAGTCATATGACATCTTGAAGAGATAGAACTGAAAGTCATGCAGACCAACAATTTCTCGATCTTGTATTTCCCAAGACTCGACGATTAACCCATCTATGGTGTCCACCGAAGGGTGATTCTACTTAAAATGCTCAATCACAGTGATATTAAGAAGAGCCGATGTCATGTCGTACTCTGAGGTAGAGATCAAATGATTCGTAAAACCATTGATGAGATCTTAGACCTTAGGGTGAAGCGATTGAGGGAAAGGTGGGAGAAAATTGAGGTTTGAGAAAAGGGATAATGAATGATAATCACCCTCAAAGGTTTTGCAATATGTTTGGTTTTTTAAATATATCAGGACACTTTTATTAATACTTATAAAAAAGCTCTGATGAAGATTCCTTTTGTCATCACTTATTATTTAAGCGTTGATAAAAGATATATTTATTTGTTCTTTTTTATCACTAACAAAGGTAAGTCTTTATCAAAACTAAAAAAGAACTGATAAAATCCACATTTATCGGTGCTAATGTTTTAGTGATGATAAGGCCTCATCTTTATCAGTGCTAAAAAATGCTAATAATGTATTCTTTTATCATTACTTATTACTTAAGCGATGATAAATGATTTATAATTATAATTATAAATAAAAATTTATGTAAATATATACTTAGTCATTATATATAAATATTAATATAATAAATATATTCATTATTTAAATATATTTATTATAATTTTATAATTATATAAATATATAATTATTTATTTATAATTGTATAATTATTTTTAAAAAATTATATCTATATCATTATATATATTTATATAATTATATATATATAATAAATATAACTATATACAAATATATGAATTATTGAATTTAATTTATTATAACTTTAATATTTATTTAAATAAATATAATTATTTATTTATAATTATTTAAATATATATAATTATTTATCTATAACTATATAAATACTTTCAAAAAATATTTTTTTATTTATAACTATATATATATAATTTTATAAATATTGTATGTACATTTTTATAAATATTTATTTATAAATACTTTTTAATAGATATTTTTTTAACATTATAAATGTATATCTAATTTTAAGTGAATGCATGTTAAAAATGAGTGAAATTGAATAAATTACAAATAAATACACATTAATAATATTGAAAAAATGGGCAATTAGTGTGTGTGTAAATTGTATATAAAAATACATTAATTATGTATATGTGAAATCAATATAACACATATTTGATCTTTGTTAAATTGAAAAATCAAACTACATTCAACTATATATCCATTACTCTATGAAATTAATTAGTATTTTTATTTCATATTAATTTTTAATTATAAACAATTATTCACTAAATATAGGGCATACATATTTTTTAATATATAAATCTTATTTATTTACTTTAATATATTTATATATATTTAATATATACTATTTAATATCATTATTAATAATTATCTAATTAATAAAATGTTTAATATTTTTCTCAATTTACTTATTTTTATTTTTAATGTGTTTAATTTTTATTTTGAATTTATATATATTTAATACATTCTATTTTTTAGTATTTATAATATATATTTAGTATAATCAATTAATTCATGTTTATAAATAATTTTTTAATTAATAAAATTTTCAATTTTTTAATAAACTCATTTTATTTATTTAATTATTTATTTCACTTTATTTATTAAAACCTTTATTACCACTAAAAAGCACTGATAATGGACTCCTTTATGAGCATTAAAAATAATGCGCTGATATAGGGTAGGGTTTATCAATGCTAAAAATAAAGTGCTGATAAATGATACCTTTATAAGCACTAAATAAATCACTGATATTGTGTTATAATTTATTAGTCCTTTATTTAGCATTGATAAAGATGCCATATATCATCACTTCTGGTGCTAATAAAAACCAGTGCTGCTAAATGCAAGTTTTTTAGTAGTGCAAGTGAACTATTAAAATTGGTTTATCTACGATAACTTTCTCCAGAATATTTATCTTCCCTTTATATCTGAGGGAAATTATGAAATTATGATTCCAATCAATGAATTTTTAGTTCCCTTGGATTGGTGTATGGGATCCCTAAGGGGGTAGGGGTGAATCAATGATCACTTTTTTCTTTTATAGGAAACTTTCCTAACTTATAAAGAAACTTTATTAACAAACAAGAACTTTTTAGTGTATGTATCTACTCAAATATAAATCTCAACCTCACCTTTTATATGAAACCAATATAAAGAAATACCAGTACATGATATTTACAATGTTTATTTCAAATAACTACTTTTTACAATGTTTGTTATTCCACTAAAGATTTATATCAATACTAACTTTTTCCTAGAATACAGATGCATAAATAAAAACCTGTTATATACCCCATTTATCATCCTCTATCCAACCCTAGTTCTACCCCCAAAAATTAGATCTTATTATATGGTTGTTTATACCCCCAAATGTATTAATTGTATCCACTGAAGTAAGAAATTTTTATACACCCCATCTAACGATTCTTTTCAGTAACTAGTTTTACCTCCTATCTAAAAGATTTTTTCATTATTCTTTATAATCCACTGTTGAAATATATTCTCTCCTGTATAATCATTATGGATCAACATTACCTATGAAAAATACTCAAGATATTCAAAAACACTCTCAAGAGTTTGTTGGAATTAAAACATCTTCATGATCTTTAGTCCCCTAATATTTAGTCAGTCATAACATTAAAAACATTGTTAGAAAAGTTTACATAGAAAACTTTTCATAGAAAATTTTCATTCATTCATCCTTTATAAAATGTTCATCCCTACAAACTCCATTCGGTAACCCTCCATATGACATGTTTTTCTAATTTTCCTCAATCTGATGCCTCTCATTACACTTCAGTTCCCTTGTTAATGTTCAATGAAACTCCTTCTGATGAATCTTTCTGATGAATCTTCAACTAACGAGGAATGTATTTTCTGATGTGATTCTAAAATTGATTTATTAGATACTCAATAACATTTCTTATATTCATCTCAATTCAATGTAATTTCATCTTGTATCTCAAATTAAACATAAATTAATATTTTGTTGGAATATCATCTAGTCACTAAAACATCAGAGTGTAAGAATTTCATACATGTGAAAAATTTGAAGTATATTCATAATTTTCACCCTTATTATATAGGTGTACCTATTAGTTATTTGGGTGGGAACTCAAATATATTACTTTATCATCTTAATTTCAATTTTGAATGTCCACCTTATTTGAATTTCATGGGAAAATTATCAACACTTCTATTAAATTGTCAAATACTCTTTTAGTTTCTTAAAACATTCAAATTTATTAAAAATTAAATAAACATGGTTTTAATGAAAATTTTAAAATTTCTTGTACTAAAAAAGTTATCAATCATTAAACTAAAAGCATTAACATCAACATATTTTAATGAATTTAATTTTTTTTTAAAATATTCTTGAAATATCCATATGATTAATGTTAATTTGATAAATTTATAATAAAATATCATCCAATTTGTTTATCCGACCACCAAACATAAAATATCTACTTTTATTTATCCAATTTACTTTCATTGATAAATATTACTCATCATTTCTGTAACTGTTTCCCCTTAAAAACATTTTACTTTTGATATAATTTAGAATTTTTTGTATGATGGATCAACATTTTCTTCATATGGTGAACATACCTTAGATTAATATTTTTATTCCAATTAGACTGATCTCCTCCGAAATGTTCATTTTAAAATGTAATGAAATTTCATTTCATTTCTTTCCCTCGGGGGAATTTCTTCTAATTGATTTGATCCACTACCTTTCCTTGATCAAATATTTTTAACTAACTTCAAAACATCATAATAACTTTTACACTTTAATTATCCCTTTATATATTGAAATATATTAGAATATAAATTGTTCTTCTCCCATTTTTACTTACTTAAACATTGTACAATGTTTATGAACTCATTAAAAAATTATTCAAAAATTATTGTTTGATTTCTTCATCCCTTATTTTAAGAATTGTTAATTTTCTTCATTCAACATTTTTACACTTGATGGACTTGTGAAATCCTTTTACAAATTATATATCTAGAAACTCTTCCTTGTACGTCATCCAGAATCATTGCTCTTTTTACACATAATGACTTTAGTTTAACTCACCCCCTTTACAAACTCATAAAATTTCTGTTTCTATAATGTTTTTCTGGTGAACTTTATCTAGTAAAAGGAGGATCTCCATCTTTATACACATTCCTAGATAATGAAATTTTCATGATGTTAGTAACACGAATAAACAAAAAGTCATCATTTGTATTTTAAGGAAATTTATTATACTCATCCATAATGAATGTTCTGTCAACTTCTTTATGAAACATAATAATATTTCTCGAGGAACTTTAACTTCTTATAAACTTCTATATATTTATTATATTACTTTTAGTACATACATATATTTATATATTTTCAAAAAATGAAACCAAAACAGACATGGTCCTAACAATCTCACACTTTGTGTTTACTGTTAATAGTCACAAAAAACTAAAAACATATTTATCCCCAATACATGTACTAAACCATTTATTCCCTTATGATATTTATAACTTCTTCCACCTTTTATTTATCCCCCTTATTGAAATTCAAATTAAATGTTGTCATCTCAGCTTATCTTCCTTTATCTCAGAGTCTTGAAACCTTTTATGAGAATAAAAATAACATCACAAGAGTTTCTTAACAAATATATTTAAAAAAAACAACTCTAAGTCTACATGGTAGAACATGAAGTAGAAAAGAAAGTAAATAATCAAGGTGGTTAAAGTTTTCCATAACATATCTTTCATGTAATAGTTTCCTTAAAATTAGTATAACAACTTTACATATGGGTAAATATAAATTTTTTTAAGATAAGTCTTTAAGAAATCTCAAAAACATATAAAAAAATTTAAGTGTATAAATACATCTTCCCAAACATCTCATTTTTTACATTTTTACTTTTTATTTTCAAGAGAAGTGTGGTGAAAATACCATAGAATTAGCTTTACCCCTCTCAAGGGTAGCACATTTTTACATTTTATTCTTTTTTATATTCATGTATTTTTCATTTTCAATATTT
This sequence comes from Viscum album, assembly GCA_963277665.1. Taxonomy (NCBI): domain Eukaryota; kingdom Viridiplantae; phylum Streptophyta; class Magnoliopsida; order Santalales; family Viscaceae; genus Viscum; species Viscum album. The sequence goes on along the minus strand of OY728160.1, from coordinate 379,344,148 downwards.
TCTTCCTTTTATTTAACCTTCTCAAATGTTTTAAAAAATTTATTCGCACATGTATAATCTTCAGTTGAAGAATCCCACTTTTCTTCAAGTTTAGTAACATTTTTGTTACCTTGATATTATAATTTTTTTCATTATTTCCAATTATTATGATAATATATCCATATACATTTTTTTAACATGACTATACTTCTCAAAATTTATTCACTTTTTAAAATGTTTAAAGACACTATTTAGTAATACTCATTTACAAACTTTTTTCATATATTTGGAAACCTATTTCTTTTGAAGTATTTTTTGATTCCTCAAACATTAAATAAATTTACATTTTTCTAGATAAATAACTAATAAATATTTTTTTACCTTATCAAATTTTGTAGCATTCTCAAATTTATAATGATTTTAATTTTTCTTTGTAGATGGTTTATGAATTTTCACATTTAGAAATTTCTTTTCTTCTTCAACTTTCTTTCTTGAATTTTTTTCTTCTATGATCATTATATCACCCCTTTTGATTCATATTTGTTTCTTGGTAGAGAAATTTTGTATTATTATTAATTAGTTATTTACAAATAAAACTCAATAACACCATTAGTGATGTATGGATCTTGATTCCTTATATTGATTGTAAAACCACTTTGATGTTAGTAATTATAGTTTATTTACAAAATATGGTAAAATATTCTTGAGGTGATTTTTACTTGAACAATTACATGATTTATTTGTGGAATATGACTTCTCAAAAATCATTACTTTTTTTCCTACCGTGTTAATGGAAGCAGATGCACATTGTGATTGGTTAGGTATAGAAACAATCTTCTTCTGTGGACACTTATTTTCAACATATTTAGAAGTTTTACATGTAACAAAATCTACTTTAGTAATGTTTTCTATCATCTTTATTAACTAATTTTTGATGGAAAATTTAATGTCTTTCTAAGGAATATTCATCCTTTTCAATGAAATATTATTTAAGAACATTAAAAATCTTCCCAAGTTTAGTTATCTTCAACTTATTATTATAAATTTCTTTAAAAAAAGTAGTTTCTACCATGTTGATATTATCATCACCAACTAATTTTTCTTCATTGGCTTTCATTTACTATTACTGCGCACCAACATTTATTTTACAAGATCTAATAACATTGATGTTTATTTACTCCTTTTTTATTTACTCACTATTATTAAAATTTATATACTTATCTTATTTTCTCAACTTATTTATTTCCTTATTGAGTTGAGTATTTTACTCAAGTGATGATTATAATGTTTCTTTTATAATCCACTCAATTTAAATTCCCTATTCACAATTATCATTACTAATTGATGAGGCACTTTTTTTCAAATCAGGAAAAGAATTTGACATGATGATCAGATTCAATATTCGTTGAAGATTCATCTTTCTCTCTTATAATCAAAAAACTTTTCTTCATATACTAAGATGATTATTTATTGTTTTTATTCAAATTATTTTTTTTGATATTTTTTCTTCCTCGCATGACTTAGAGTCTTAATAAATATTCTTAGGATATTTCCTTATCAAAATAATTTTTTTCCTAATAATTCAAAAATTTAAGAGAAAATATAACTTTTCCATTATAATCACATTTTTTTATTTCATAGAAATAATTTGAATAATTTTATTGAGGTTATCATATTCTTTATCTACCTTTGTATCACTTGATTATTATTTGAAATATTTATCTTCGAGCTTCTCATTTAATAAAGCCTTAAAAAATATTTCATTCACATATTTTTTCTTAAAGAATATATCTTTTAATATTTCATATACCACATGAATATTATGAAGTTAATACACATATAAATGGTCTTGATCTTATAAAGATGATACTTTGGAATCAGATCTATCTATAAGGTTTCTCTTTAAAATCTTACTAAAATTATAATCTTATAACTTCTCACTAAATTTTTTGATGTTTCTAAAGATCTCATTTACTCTCACAAATTGATCATAAATAATATCTTCATCCACCATATTAATATATTCAAATACGATTATTCATATTTGTATCTTAATATCCTTGAATTTACCATTTCATTTGTATCTTCTTCTCAAATTATCCCACATTTTCAGAGTTTTTTGTATCCCCATTATCATTATATAAATATTTTTAGTAAGATTCATCAATATGTAATTTTGATCCTTTTCTTAAAATTCTAAATTTATCTTATAAGAAACTTTAATAATGAATTTTTTAATGTCATAAAATCCCACTATTTACATATATATGTCTTTAAGTTAAGGAGATAAAATACAGGGTAATATAATATTCTTAGAACTAGATACTTTATCTCATAAAAAATCTGAACACCCATATTGTTCACTAAATTTAAATTATATATATTTAGAGTTGAATCTTTCTGGGGATACCTAGGTGCTGATACATATTTTAATTCCCTTGTATTTATGTATGAGATCACTTAGAGGGGGAGGGGGTGAATTAGTGATTATTTTTTCTTTTATATGAAATTTATAAACTTATTAAAAAAAATTCTTAACCATTGAAAACTTGTTAAAGTTATGATCGACTCAAATTTAAATATCAATATCACCTTTTATATGAATCAAATATAAATAGAGATAAACATATTATATTTAAACAGTTTAGAGCAAATAAACACTCATTTAAATGTTGGTTATTTCCCCCACTATGTAATATTTTACTAAATTCTTTCCCGAATACAAATCCATAAAAAGAAACTAGTTTTATTCCATATTAATCATCCTCCAGCCAAACCTGGTTCTACCCCCACCAATTATCTCTTCTTTTACATTTTCTTGTAGCCCCAATCACCCTACCAATATCCCCTAAATTTACAACTGGTTATAACCTTAGTGAAAAATTATTTTCATTAATTAATTACACACACAAATGAGATATTATTTTCCTTCTTGTTTTATAATCCACTATAGAAAAATATTATCTTAATTTAAAAGAAATCCATATATACTTTACCTATTTATAGACTTAAAGATCTTTAACAACATTTTCTAGAGTATTTTGGTCTTCAAACTTACTGATGATTTTTATTAGATTTAGATAAAATAAATGTAATTTTAATGTCTTTTTTTAGGAATAATACATATTAAAAGTTTATCTTCTTATCCATTAGAAAATTTTTGTCTTCTCGTCCTCCATTAAGAAACCATTTATTCGATGGGTTCTTCTGAGTTTTCTATATTTGATTCTTTACACTGTGATTATGTTTACCGTTCTACATATTGAAAATTTTTTCTAATGGATTCATGAGATGGATATCAATTTGATGAAGAATGGTTTTTTCTAATGAGTTTATTTCTTCAATTAAGTAGAAACTCAATCTGACCTCTCAACTCCTTTTTCTGACGGATGTTCAGTTGGTATATCAACTTCAACCTGAAATTAATTCTTTTTTGGAATCAAATCACATCATAAAAACATTAGAGTTTAAGGTTTTCAAGCATATGAATTGTTTTAAGTACAATTTTAATTTCCATCCCCTTTATATATCTATTCTTCTGAAGAGTTTGGGTGGGAACTAAAATGTATTTTCCACTCAACCAACTTCTAATTTTAAATGTCATATATATTTGAATTTTTGTTTATTCTTCCCAAAACTTCAGAAATTTTTTAAATAATAATTATGTTTCTTTATATCTACCTATTTTTTAAACATCCTTACACTTTGTGTTTGAGAAATTTTGAAAACTTCTTTTACCTCAATAAGATATCAATAATTGAATTATTAACTTTAGCATCAACATATTTTAAAGACTCAAAGTTATAAAAAACTTCTCCAAATTTCTGTCCAGTGAAGGTTTGTCCAATAAATTCATAAGAAATTTTTTTAAATATTTTTTTCTATTCACTAAACTTCACTTCTTTAATTTTATTAGCACTATTGACTTTTTTCTGATCAAATTGCCTTAAATTTCCTTATATTGTTTGTATTTAAAAACATTCTAAATATAATGGAATTTGGTAATATTTTGCATATGCATGATAATTTTATCTATATTGTCAAATTATATAAAATTAATATTTTTATTCCACATAATTTAATATCTCTAAAAAATTTTATCCAATGACATCATGAAAATTTATTTGATGTATGTTTGTATAATATATATTTTTCCAATGGACTCGATCAACTAACTTTCTTTCAGTAACATTTTTCATTATATTCACACTTTATGAAAAAATTTACAATTGAATTATCATTCCTTTTTTTCATATATATTACAATATAACATGAAATTATCTCCCTTTATATTTATTTGTGTACAAACTCATAAACACATTCTTTAAAAAAAATTCTTTGATTTATTCATAAATGATTCTAAAAAATGTTCATCTAGTTTTTAATCCTTGGTATGTACAATGGTCTTGTAAATTTCTCATTCAAAAACTAAATCAAAAAACTCATCCCCTTAATTTCATCTAGTATCATTAGTATTGGTACATCTAGTGACTTTAATGAAACTCTCATATTTTAAAAACTCCACCAAATTAATTTTTTGGAATGGTTTTCAAATGAAAATTTTCTCATAAAAAATTATATCTACAACTTTGCACACCCACATAGATCATGAGATTTTAATGATGTTAGAAACATTAAGTAAAAATAAATCATCACCAGTTTTTTTATAGAACTTTATTATACACCTCCATAAGGAAAAGTTCGTGTAAATTTATTAAGAAATATCCTTAATCTAATTTCTTAAGAAACATTCTTTAGGAAATTTCTCTTATTATATACTTTTCTATATTTATCATGTAACTTTTAGGCAACATGCAAATTTTTATATTTACAAAACATGAAAAAAAAACACATTTTTTCCTAATGGGATTTATTTTCATTTTTTTCCTTATCAAGGTGTGATATAAATGGAAAATTTTAGTTCATTTTAGAAGCTATAAATATCTATAATAAAAGTTGTCTCACTCTAAGAATTATTTATGTTTTTTATTTAGTATAACATCTTATTGAATATAATTCGAGATAAATTATAACCATTTCTATTATAAATTTATCTATACAAAATCCATATTTTCACATATATTAGATCACCAATTATCATCTATTAATGAACACATATTTTGGTGAACAACTCTTGTTAATTTTATAAAACAAAACATAGAGATTATTGAGTGAACAACACCACAATTCATCTCATGAATATACACAAAAACATTCCACTAGGCACATATATTTTTTGGTTACCTAGTTAAGTTTTAACCAACTATCACATTATAATGGTTATTACCATTTTTTATTAACAAATTATATATTATTAATTATTTTATAAGCAATAACCATATATTCGATTGAAAAAGGTTTTAAATATTGTTATTATTATTAAAAGGTATTTAAAAAGTCTATATTTAAGGTATTATTTTATATTTAATATCACCGTTAACATATTATGTGTTATATACATAACCTTTATGATTATATTCATAATAATTCGACATTATGTTTTATTTATATACTTAATTAATATTATGTATAATAACCACATAATTAAGTTCCCATTATATCTCATAATTTTTTTTTGGAATTTTAAATTATATAGAACAATTCTATGTATAAATATCAATTTTAGTAATATGTTAGATCCATATTTCTTAACAGGTCCGATGTACTAGAGTATAGGTCATGTGATATTTCACTAGAGGACTGAGTGGAAACCCACTACCTAGAATTTCCATTAAGGGGTTTAATCATATGAATTATATTCCTATTAGTGTATCATAATGAGTATTAAAATTTATTTTTCATAATGTGAATATACAGCCTTCTAAAATTTAGTTAATACATTTATCATTTATTAAACATGGATATGATATGAATACAGAGTTTTAATGATGTTACCAACCCTTAGTAAGATGTGGAATCAGTAATAAAAAAATAAAGAGTAAAAAAAACATAATAACAAAACAATAAAGTAAAATACATTTTTTTGAATAGGTTTGGGATATTTATATCAAAATTGAATTGATGAATTCAAGTCTCCATGGATACCCTTGAAAACACTAATCACCAGTGAATTGGATGGATCTTCATCTATTAAAAGTAATTATAGCCAATATTCTTAAGAAAATAATAGAGTAATGGATAAGAAAAACTCTAGATAACCTCATAGATAAGTAAAAATAAAAAAATACTTGTAAGAGGAAAAATAGAGAACTCTCACTTAGAAGAGAGAAATTGGTGAAATATAAGAACCACTTTTTACCTCTCTCAATGAGATGATGACTACACCCATCCTTGATGCTATTTATAGGAAAAAGGATAATTAAATAGTCTCTAGGGAATCTAATCTAGAATAATACCTAAGGTGCTGGAATAAATAGCCTCTAAAGGACATTAAGTGCATTAAATAGGCCTAAAAGAAATCCCAAGTCATAAACCACCATAAGAGATGCAGTAATGAGATTCTAAATGTTTTAAAAGTGGAAAAAGTGGTTCTTAAATGGAATATTTATATAGGCCTCAAAATGTACCTCATGTAATGGGCTTTCGAAGCCCAAACCGAAATCCATTTTTGGGATTTTTCATTATGTTTCTTTATTAATGCTATAAATAACAAATTATTTATATTAAAATTTCCTGATATTTATTTAATTAAATTAATATTAATTAATTTAATGTTAAAAATGAAAAAAATGGATTTTATTTTGTGTTTAGTTAAGTATTTTTAGGAATAAACTAATCACATTAGTCCAAAAAACCTAATTAACATTATCTAAGGTGTGACCCTCGGTGCCCTCTATAAGGTTTAAAATAATTATGAACCTCATTCATGAATATAAAAACTATTAGTAAATTGAAACACATCATATATATCAAAATTAAAAATGGTTATGTAATGGTATGGACCCTCCTCCACCATTACATTTCCAAATTTCTAGTGTTTAGGGTATCCTCGGGCCCAACAATGACACATTAAGGAGTTTTTTGGAAAAAACTCGGTTCCCCCAGATGATTCCACCCATCACAGTGGAACCTTCATATTTTCACATAGAAATGGTGGCACTACTTATGGTGTCTCACCGAACCAGTGGAACTGTTACGGTGGCACCATTACAGTGGGAAAGTGCCTCCCACCCTTTACCTTTTTTCTCAGTTTCCCGAGTTTTCCATGTTATGCTTCAGTAACATATTTTTTTAAGTAAAAATGTTGTAATACCATTTTCTAAGCCATTTAAGGTCAGTAAAATATTTTTTAAACACCCAAGAGTTGGAAGAATCTTCCTTAACAAAACATGTGGCCTTTTTTCTTGGTGTCACACCTTTCCCCGTGCTTTAAAGTTTCTCCCCTGTTATGTGATTTCTCTATATTTGGAAGATATATTTTAACTCACATATATCACCTCCCCAATATCTGAGGAGAATTTTTAAATAAAAATTTATCCCGATGTGTGAAACTGCCCAACCACGTTGTCAAGCCATGATCTGACTTCATGTACATCAAAATCCTCTCCATAAAGAGTCACCCCAGATAAAAATCGTGCACCCATGATAGAGCACTTCCCACTCATCCTTGGATCCCTTGTAGTTATTCCTCTACAAGACTTGCATCCCCAGTTCTGGTCATGTGGATAAAAACATTGATTGTTGATTATCCATGTAGGGATTATTCCTTTGTGTCTATTATTTGTGCATCATGTGGTGTGGGTAAGACAATGTTTCCCTCAAGAGGTGGAAGAAACCAAATCCTAACCAAGATAATAAAGAAACATTAAATAATTAAGTGGTGTGTTTGATGGTGAATTTTTTGTACTCTTTCATCTCCTCTTATATGTTTCAAATTGTATGGGATTATAACCACCAAAAATAGTCATCATTGTGGTCCTCTCTTATGCACTAATAAACCTCTGTTTCTCTGTATAAACTTGTGACTGAATGGCTGTAACATGGAAACTAATTAATCACGTAAATTTGGTTGATAAAATGGATTCCCAATGATTAAGAATCCTTGTATGATCACCATATTTATCCAAATGGAATAATAGTACTTAATGAATGGTGTGAATAAATCTAAAAATTTCGTTGATATGTTCTAGTAATATGTGTGGTTGATCTTGTTGATTCTTGTGGGGTGATGTGGATGGGGAGGGGATATACTATTGTTTAGTTGTCATCATCTGTATGTTTTATAATATTTTGGGGCTTGGTTTGGTTTCAGTACTTTTAGGAATCTCACGAATCCCTTTTGTTGTTGTGAGGTTACAAGAGAACTGGGTGTGAATAGTTAAATTGCTGCTTGGATGTTTTCCTTCAGTTATTTTCTTGGATTGTGTTTATGTTTGTTAGTTTCCTAATATTGAAGGAATATTAAAATATAATTACTTGAATGTGACAATAATAATGGGTATAATGGGGGATTTTGTTTCCAGAATGGGTTGTGCTTGGGTTGTGGCTATTGTGTATTTTATGCATGTAGGAATAATAATGAGAGTGTTTGTGTATGAGATGGTTTCAAAACCCTTAGGTTGGGATGAGATCTTGTTAAACTATATGTACAAATTAGTTCTTGTGTTTCTTATTCTCATCCCACCCTCATTGAGCACTTCATGCTGAACACCCCCATTTATTAGGGGAGGGTGTTTTTCCCAGCATTCCTATGAGTGGATGGTTGTTAGATCCTTTTCTACTCGCTCTCTCTGGTTACCCAAGACTCTTCAGGTAGGCTATGACGGCTTGAGGTCTATTATATCCCAAGACTATTTGGGCAGGGTACGTTGTGGTGGTGGGCCCAGGTGTGTGTGGGCAGGTTGGTTTCCCAATTGTCTTCAGGATGAGGCCCAAGTGTCATTGGACATGAAAGTGGTTGTTCTTCATTATGTATCTACGAGAATGGTTATATATTGTTGTGGTGGACTTGGTGTGTACTGGGAGAATGCATGGTTGTTATGGACCATATGTGTGCGGGCATGGTTACGTATGGTTTTAGTGGCCAAGGTGTCTGTGGGCGGGATGCGTGATGATGGTGTCCCAAAAGGTTGTTATTGGGGTGGTAGTGGGACTACAGTGAAAATGGAGGGGGTGGTCTATGGCATAGGATGTCTTCAATAACTAGTGGTAAAGTGGTGTGGGGTACCCAAATATCAATGTTCTATTACTATTACATTACATGACTTGTGTTATTTGGGGAGTGTACCGTGGTGAGGATGGGTTGGTTATTTCCCTTGCTAGGTGTTTTGGCTACCTATACTTTCTCATGGGGCATTAGGATGCCTCCAAACTTGTGAATGATAGATTTTGTTTTTCCCTACTAAAAAACATATATACCCACCCAACGTATATAAAACTTCTTTTAGGTTTATGAGAGGATTTCGAGGACCATGTGGAACTATACTATCTCAGACGTTGGGACAATTGTTGTTGCTGATTTCTTTCCTTTTTTACATTCCCTTCAGAATTTTCTTGTACTTTGTAGCACATTATTTTGAAAATTCATGTGGAGAAAGGGTTTTTGTATTTTATATTACTTTCTTTATTTTGGAGTTTTTGGAGATTTATGACCCTATAAACCTATATTTTTCTATAAAAGGGGTAATGACTTCCATTTTACATGTGACTATATACCTTTTTGTTCTAGTATCCTCTATGGGGCCTACTAAAGCTGGGACTCAGGGGTCATTATCACTCCTTTAACTTGAAGAAGGAAGGGTCTAAAAGTTTTCTCTCCCTTTCTTCATCTTGGTGAAGGAGGGTCATGACAGAATGGTATCAGAGGAGAGGATGATTGAGAGATTGGTTGTAGTTCGGGATTAGGCAGAATGAGTATTGCATGGGATGGTAGGGAAACAGTGTCATACAATCTTGTTGTATGAAATAGGCTAGGGAAGACCGACTGGGATACATGATTTTAGGCCCCCCCTGTGATCTAATTCAAGGACTCTCGACCTACCGAACGTCCAATTGAGGCTATATTGATTAGAGGGTAGAGACTATAGGAAAGGTACAAACATTATAATGACTTGTGTTATTGTGTGTTCTGGGTGTTTTGTGAATTTATAATGAATAACATGTCATAAAAAATTTACAATAAATCTTCTCCACTACTCGGTATTAGGCGTTCCTTGTTTACCTTGCAACCATGGAAGCCAGACGATGTCCACGAGTAGTGTGGGAAATTGAGGCCTAGGAGGATGTTCAAGATGATCAACAGAGGACTGATCAAGAGGAAGAGTACAACCAGTTCCAATAGGCACTTCGTTCCTTTCAGCGGTAGAACCTCGAGAAGTATGAGGGCGGCATCATAGACTTGAAGATAGAAATCTGGATCGAGGTGTTGGTTATAGATTTCGGCTTGATCTAGGCTCTGGCTAAATACTGGGTTCCACTGGTTGTGAGCCAGATGCGGGGAGTAGTATGTCAGTGGTGTATTCTCTATGTTAGAGAGAAGAAGAAAGCTGAGGTTTCATGGACCGAATTCAAGAGAGAGTTCTAGGAGGAATTTCTCTCTTCCACAAGGAAGGATGATAATAGGCAGGAGCTACTATCCCTACAGTATGGGAGTTTGTGAGTGAGGTAGTTGGGGATCGATTTCAAGGATATCTTTCATTTTCCTCGAACCTGTTTTTGGATGAGGAGTTGTGGGAATGACGCTTAGGGGAGGCACTATAGCCTTCCCTTCAGTACGTTGTTACTCCATTCACTCTATCGAAGTACATGGAAGTTCAAAAGAAGTTTGATGTGGTGGAGAGAATGAACATGCTAGAAGGTTTTCTGTAATAGGGTATCCAGTTGATCTCATTGAAGTGGAAGGCTGTTAGCAGTATGCGTCCAGCATTAGGTCCATCCGAGTTTCATCCAGCGAGGAGCTCACCTCAATATTTCCAGTTTCGATCTCTTGATCCTCGACATTTCATTATAGGACTAGGATGAGATTCTTTATTTTTGGAAGTTGTGTAATCTCTATAACATATGCCCAAACTGAGTGCAGTACAATGGAGGTGGGCCGGTCTAGCGCCCGCCTCAACAGTAGCAGTTTCTTACCAAACATTTTTAGTTGCAGCAGTAGGGGTAGTGAGCTTCTACTCCACTGAGAGTAGGCGGTGTCAAAGGAGGCCGACTTTAGGGACCTTTTCAGGGACCTCGAAAAAGGCATGGCCAGGGTGGGTCGATAATGTAAGAGCATAGGTACTAGGCATGGATAGTTACACGTGGTGGAGGTAGCAGTTCTTTCAGGGCCATAAGTCCTATGAGGTGATATCATCTTGTTTAGTACTCTTGCATGTGCCTTTTTTGATTCAGGATCTTTGCACTCTTTTGTTGAACTTGGTCTAGCCCATGCCTTAGGACTATATGTAGAGAGACTCTCCATGCCCCTGGTGTTGAGTATGCCAGTTGGAGGTCAGACTAACCTTTTTGATGTTTTTAGGGGATAAAGACTGATGTTGGGGCCGCATCTGTCCAATGGGGACCTCCTTCTACTGCAAATGCATCCATACGATATCATCATAGGTATCAGATTACTATTTTCTATTCACTCCATTATCAACTACTTCTAGAGAAGGGTCTTTTTCCCAGATGTGGGTGGCCAACGCATAACATTCGTTGGTGAGTGGGGTTGTCAGGAGGGAAGCCGGTGAGTGGATCACCTTCTTTTCTTATTATCCGATCTGTCAGTGGAGTCTGTAGATACAGAGATGGTGGAATTCTTGGGGATTGTCCGTGAGTTCCTGGACATCTTCCCTAGAGAGGTGGTTATTCTATCCCCAAATGTGATATTGAGTTCGGGATATAATTTCTACCCAATTCCAATTTGATTTTGATGGCTCCATATCAGATGGAGCCTTCTGAGTTGTGGGAGTTGCAGATCCAGATTGATGACCTGATGAAGAATAGTTTTATCCGACCGAGCATGTCACCATGGGGTGCTCTAGTCTTGTTTGTAAGGGAAAACGATAGTGGCATCAGGCTATGTATATACTAACAAAGAATGAATCAGGTGAGAGTAATGAACTGTTACCCCCTCTCAAGGATCAAAAACCTTTTTGATTAGTTGAAGGGGGAAGGACGATTTTCTAAGATCGACCTGCGTTCTGGATATCACTAGTTAAGGGTAAAGGAGGAGAACATATCTAATACCACTTTTAGGTGTAGATATGGGCACTTTGAGTTTGTGGTTATGCCATTCGGCATTATGAATGCACCAGCTGTGTTCATGGGGCTCATGAATTCATTCTTCCGCGAGTATCTGGACCTGTTTGTAGTCATGTTTATTGACGATATCTTGATATTCTCTAGATCAGGGGATGGTCACACCAAGCATCTGTGGATAGTTTTGGAAGTCCTCTAACACCACTATCTCTATGGGAAGTTGTCCAAGTGTATGTTCTAGACATGAGAGGTTCACTTCCTTGGAAACGTGGTGTCCCAATAGTGAATTGAAGTGGACCCATAGAAGGTCTAAGTAGTTGTTTCTTGTGCAACACCTAAGAAAATGGAAGAGATTCATAGTTTCCTAGGTCTGGAAGGATAACACCATAGATTTTCTCCTGACTTCTCTCAAGTTTCAGCACCATTGACAGCCTTGACAAAGAAATATTAAGCTTTTGTTTAGAGAGAGTAGTTCTAGGAAGAATTTAGTTCTCTGAAGGGGAATCTGGCTAGTGCCCTAGTGATGAGGTTTCCATGGGAAAAGTGTATCATTTGAAGTGTTTTGTGATGCTTCTGTCTGAGGTTTGGGGTGTGTACTAGTGCAGAAGTAGAGAGTGATCTCTTATGGGTCTAGGTAGTTATTTCCTCATGAATGTTACTATGCTACCCATGACATGGAGCTTATAGTGGGTGTGTTTGCGCTAAATATGGGGTTGAATTTCCACACCGGGTAACACTTCGTGGTCTTCATAGATCATAAGAGCTTGAGGTATGTCTTCTACCATTGAGACATGAACTTGCCACAACAGAAGTGGATAGAATTTTTTCAAGACTAAAACTTCGAGATATCCTAAACCTCAGGAAAGGGGAACATGTTGGATGCTTCCTTGAGTAGGAAACTTTAGAAGGATGTGGTTCGATAGTCAGCAGATTCCTAGGAAGTAATGGAGGAGTTGGATACCTTGAATCTTGATGTAATGGTGGGGGATGGAAGGGGATACTGTTTTTAGTTGATAGTTAAGTATTATTTACTAGAGAAAATGGTGGATTCTCAGTGGATGGAATTGGATGCTAAAGTAATGCATGATCGCGTTATCTAGGGAAATTATTCAGAAGGATGATCAGAAGATCATCAGAATCATATGATCTTCCATGGGAAGTTGTTTTTCCTAGAGATGATGTGTGAGAGAGTTCTTAGTGAGTTCCATAACTCACCCTCACTGTACAACCATGAGTTTCTATGATGTACCGGGGATTGAGGAGTTAGTTTTAGTGGACCAGAGTGAAACGATATGTTGAAAAGTTTGTGGAAAAGTGACTCATGTGCCAGCAGGTAAAGGCTCGACACCATGTTCCGGGAGGTCTATTGAAGCTGTTTGATGTCCTGAAGTAAATTTGGGATGATATATCGATGGATTTCATCATGGGAATTCCCAAGGTTCAAGGAGGCTGCGATGTTATCTAGGTGGTGGTAGACCGATTGATGAAATTGGCTCACTTCATAGTGATTAAGGAGTCGAGCGTTGTGGATGACTTGGTGTAGATGTATGTGGGTGAAGTTGTGCGACTACATGGAGGTCTCAGAACCATCATTTTGGATCAGGATACATGATTTACTTTTCGAGTCTGGAGGGGATTTTAGTGTGCTTTTGGCCCCCAGATATGCCTTATCACTATTTTTCACCCTCACACGGATGGGAAGACAGAGCGGACCATCCAAATATTGGAGGACATGTCGCAGCCATGTGTTTTAGACTTCAGATGGTCATGGGTGTGACACTTTCCACTGGAAGAGTTTTCCTATAACAATATCTATCACTCTACCATGGACATGGCTCTGTTTTAAGACTTGTACGAGATACCATGTCATTCACCTGTGTGCTAGACATAAGTTGGGGAGGCAAGTGTTCTTGGCCTGGAGGTGGTGTAGATAATTGTAGAGAAGGTACATATTTTTTGTGAGAGGATGAAGGCGGCTCAAGAGTGACATATGCCATATGTTGATCAAAATAAGTGACCCTTGGAGTTTGAGGTTGGGGGCCATGTGTTCTTAAAGGTCTCCCCTTGGCATGGGAAATAGAGTTTTGGTAGGGAGAGTAAGATTTCTCCCAGGTTCATTGGACCGTTTGAGGATTTGTGACTAGTCGGTGAAGTGGATTATCAGCTCGTGCTACCACCACCATTATAGAGGGTCCATGAAATCTTCTATGAGTCTCACCTCCGTCGGTATCTACACAACGATTTGAATGTACACGACTTGGGGAATCTAGATATCGAGGACGAAGTGACATTCATGGAGAAAATAGTAAGGATTGGGGATTGTGAGGGGATGGTTCTTCATGGTTAGACCATTCCCTTGGTTCATTTTTTCTAGAGGCATTGTTCCCTCGAGGAATGTACCTGGGAACAGGAGGCACAAATTCGTACCCAATACCCATAACTGTTTTGAATTTTGTTTTTTGGTTGTATTGTACTTGACTGCGATGTAATGATTGACCCTATTTATTTATAAGATGGGATGTTTTTATTATTATTTTAATGTGTGTGAAAAGTATATACTATGGGGAGGGGAGGACCTGATCCCTAATAAAGATGCATTAAGGTGGATGCGATTAAACCCTTGCGGGCAAGCCAGTGCCGCCGAAAGCGGATAGTATGTTGACATGGAGGAAGAGACTCCCAAACCCATACATCTGTGAAATGTGAACTATTAAATTTGTGTGGTTACATGGGGGATAAAGGAAGTATTGAACCTGTAGTTTTTCAAGATATAGACGGGGGATAGGTGTTCCTAGATATCGAGGTTGTGTCGGCCTTCAAATGACTCTAGTGTGGTTTGTCCCGAAGAATTTTCTTACAGGGCCATTTTTTGGACCCCTTTCTTCTCTTCAGGTTTACAATTGGATTATAGAGGACTATAACGGTTTGAGAGGTATTTAATGTAATGTCCTGAACCATCATGGTCCATTAATTTTCCAGATTTCTAGTGTTTGGGGTATCCTAGGGCTCATCAGTAACTCATTAAAGAGGTATTCTTAAAAACTCGGTTCCACAAGACAGTTCCACTGGAATGGTGGAACCATCATGGTAGCACAATGAAATGGTGGCACCATTATAGAGTCACTATTATAGTGGCACCATGTATCCCACCCTTTGATTTTTTCCCAGTTTCCCTAGTTTTTCCAATTCCACACTGATGACATATTTTTTTATGTAAAAATGTTGTAATACCCTTTTCGAAGCCATTTAATGCCACTAAAAGATGTTTTAAACCACCAAGACTCAAGAGACTCTTCATTACCAAAACATGTGGCCTTTTTTACTTAGTGTAACACCTTTCCCCATTCTATCCAGTTGCATCCCTGTTACGTGGTTTCTCTATGTTTAGAAGATATCTTTTTACTCACAGCTATTATCTCCACCATCTATGATGAGAATTATTAAATAAAAAATAATCCCTATGAGTGAAACCACCTAAACCCATGGTAATGAAACAATCTGAGTTTATGTACTTCAAAATCATCTCCCTGATTTTAGGATCTGGCCTTTTAATAACCCAATATCCTCTCTTCATAATTCCTTTTGATTCTATAAGTATTCCCAAGAGACTCACTCCAGAGAAGAATCTTGAAGCCATACTGGAGCCCTTCCCACTTATCCTTGGAGCGCTTGGAGTTTTTCATATAGAAGCTGTGCATCCCCAGTTCTTAGAAAGAGGATAAAAACTTCGATCATTGATCATCTATGTTGGGATTATTCCTTCGTCTCTCTTTTCCGTGCACCATGTAGGGTGGGTAAGACAATGTTTCCCTTGGCAGGTGAATGAAACCAAATATTAACAAAGATACTAAATGAATTTTTGTGAATTAAGGGTTGTGTTTTATGATGATGATGCTATAATCTTTCAACTTCGCTTATATGTTGTGAATTGTATGGGCTTATGCATAAAAAATAGTGATAGTTGGTTATCCTTTCTTGTGCACTAATAAACCTCTATTTCTCTATATTAACTTGTGACTAAATAGATGTAACATGAAAACTAATTTATCATATAAATTTGGTTGAAAAAATGGATTCCCAATGAATAATAATCCTTGTGTGATCACCCTGATTAACCAAACGTCAGAAAGGAACTTAAAGAATGGTGTGGAAAATCGAGAAACTCCCTTACTCTGTTCTGGTAATATGTGTTGTTTCTCTTATTGACGCTTGTGGAGTGATGTGGATGGGTATGGGATCTTCTGTATTTTAGTTGTCGACTTTTACATATATGGAAATATGTTGGGGTTTGGTTTGGTTCCAGTACTTTGAGGTATCCCACATTTCCCTTTTGTTGTTTTGAATTTACAAGAGAACTGGGTGTGAATTCTTAAATTTATGCTTGGATATTTTCCTTCATTTATTTTCTTGGATTGTGGTTATGTCTATTAGTTTCCTCTAAGTGGAGGAATATTTAAATATAAACACTTGAACATGACAATTAGAATGAGTATAATGGGGGATTTTTTTCCAAAATTGTTTATTCTTAGGTTGTAGCTATTGTTTATTTTTTTCATGTAGGAATATTAACGAGAGTGTTTGTGTATGGGCTGGTTTCAGAACCCTTAGGTTGGGATGATATCTTGTTCAAATATATGTATAAATTATTTCTTTCATTTCATATTCTTACCCCACCTATGTTGAGCACTTTGTGTTGAACACCACAATTTCAAGGGAGAGGGTTTTTTTCCCACATTCTTATGAGTGGCTGGTTATTAGTTCCTTTTCTAATCCCTCTCCCAAGTACCCTAAGACTCTTTGGGCATGCTGTGATGACATGAGGTCCATTATATCCCAAGACTCTTTGGGCAGGGTATGTTGTGGTGGTTTTCCTAGGTGTGTGCATGCATGTTAGTTTCCCAAGTGTCTTCGGGATGAGGCCTAGGTGTCTTCAGGTGTGGCAGTGGTTGTTCTGGACTAGGTGTCTACTGGAATGGTTATGTATGGTTGTGGTGGAATAGGTATCTACTAGTGGGATTCATGGTTGTTATCGCTCATGTGTATGTGGGAGTGGTTACATATGGTTGTGGTGGCCCAGGTGTTTGTTGGTGGGATTTGTGGTGATGGTGGACAAAAGGCTGTTGTGGGGGCGGTAGTTGGACTGCAGTGAAAATGGCGCGGGAGGTATGACATGTATGATTTCTTCCATAAAAAATGAGAAAGTGGTGGGGGGAACCCAAATATCTATGTTCTATTACTGTTACATTACCTGACTTGCGTTATTTGGGGATTGTGCCTTGGTGAGGCTGGGTGGGTTGTTTCCCTTGTTAGGTGTTTTAGCTACCTCTAATTTCTCACTAGGCATTAGGATGCCTCCAAACTTGTGCACAAAATATTTTGGTTTTCCCTACTGAGTATACCTGGTTACTCACCCGACGTATATAAAATTTCTTTCAGGTTTCTAGGAGGATTTTGAGGACAATTCGGGACCATACTTGCTTGGACCTTGGTACAATTTCTGTTGATGTTTTCTTTCTGTTTGGTATATTCCGTTAAGATTCTTCATATACCTTTTAGAACTTTATTTTGAACATGAATGTAGAAAAATGGTTTTTTTCTTCACTCTTACTTTCTTTATTTTCATGTTGATTGAGATTTACCACCTTATCTCCCAATTTTTTCTATAAAAATGGTGATTCCTTCTTTATTTCATGTGATTATATTCCCTTGGTACTAGTCTCCACTCCGGGGCCTACTGAAGGTGGAAATCAAGGGTCATTTTCTCTCCTTCAACTAGAAGAAGGATGGGTCTGGAAGTTTTATGCCCCTTTATTCATCTTGGTGAAGGCTTGTCGTGACAGGTTCTTAGTGTGATCTAATCTGCAACATGTCCATTAGAAAAGTTCCTTTATTAATAACATAGAGTTTAAGCATGATACATGGATAATTTTAATCCCATATAGAAAATCATTTTTTTATTAAATAATTTATATTTATATCTCATATAATTGTTCTGGAACGTCTATTTACTTCCTTAGTCAAAACTCTATTTAGACGTTTTATGTCATAACTTGTCATATGGGAAGACACATTCTATATTTGTTAATGAAATCCCTTTACTTGATTAGTATCAGACCAAATAATACTCTATTATGAATTTTTTTCGAAAAAATTTAAAATCAATATCAATGTTTGAAACCTATCCAGTATAAAACCTATTTGATAAACTCAAGTAAAAGGATCCATATACAATTTTTATAACAATCATTATTTGTAATACATTTTATATCGTGATTTTTAACATAATTATCCTTATAATACAATCCTATAAGACAAATAGGCCCATTATCTCATAAAAATTAGATATTTAAATCACTAACTTATAATAAAATACAAAATTATTGTTTATAACTCTATTATGTGATCCTAGTTTTATTTGAACTCTTAATACTACACATGATAGCTTGAGGACATCTAAAAGGAAGGGGAGTGCTATAAAGCTCAGTAAGGGAATAATAAAATTATTTCATAATGATGAATAGTAAATGTGAGTCAAGAGGAATAACATTACAATATAATGAGTGAAGAATCATTTATACTCACATGGAATCATGGAATGAGAAAATAAGATCATCAAATCTTAGTATCATAGGAATGTGGAAACAACATAAAACCTGACTTTATATGAATAAGTTGAGGTTAACCACCAAGAAATCATAATCATATGTTGAGGCTAACCACCAAGACAACATAGTATAGTGTTCTTGGTTAACTACCTCCACAATATATATTGTATCTCATGAGATGTAAACTTTACCCAATGCATTGGTGTGATATCATGAGGTTCCCTTCATATGTATCACTTTACATATTTTAGAATGATCATATAACATAATAATATATTTCAAAATTTAATTACCATAATTAGGGATTTAAGGTTTTATAAATTAAATACCCCAATCATTGAAGTATACTTATATATAGGTGAATACTCTGGAACAAAACCATGGTTGGTTATTCACCGCACAAGGTTATGTCTTGGAAAATAAATGGATAATTTTTGAAGCATTATACATGTAAATAAAAGTACATGAAATTTATTAATGATATATAATGATAATATTTATTTAATACAACATAATTTTGGTTGTAAGGGATTACTATGAAAATATGGAAATAGAATAAATTATAAATTAAAATTCTTATAAGAAATGAAGTTGTTGAATTGAAAAGAGGACGGAGGGAACCCTTACATTTCTAGGGAGATTATTAAAGCTTGATTGGGACACCTTAAGACCTTATAACAAACTTGTATATGATATATATAGGAAAAAATATATTTAATTTGTTCTCAATGGATTTCAAGTGGAGAGTGAGGGTAGAATGGGGGGTATTTATACTATTGGGGGGAGGTATTTAAGGGTTAAAATATTGTTTATTTTAATTTTAATCAAAGAACATGTGGGTATAATTAATTTAAACGAATTTAAAGGATAATTAATGATAAAATGAGGGTTCTTTTTTCATTTAATTTGGGAAAATCCAAAAGGATCTTCCAACAAACTAACTTAATTCCTAAAATTCAAAAATATTTTTTATTAAGAAAAAATATAATTAAGGTTTCAAATTATCATGCATAAATTTATAAATTAAAATTAATATTTTTAAATTAATTATTATACTTCTTAAATGTATTTTTTTAAAGAAAATAATTTATAATTTTTTTATAATGCTTATATCATAATGATATCATCATAACCACAATACCCATAAATCTATAAATTTCACTTTTTCACCATACAATATACTTTGTGTGAAAATTTCCAAAAAACCACCCTAAGTAAATTTTTATGTCTTGAGTCCAAAAATAAATTCATTTTATTCCATATAATTATATATATATATATTTATATAATTGTTTTGAAAATAATTTTTTATTTTAAACTCTAGTATTTGGTTCGTAATATTATAAAACTATACATAAATAAAAAAACAATAGGATATAAGTGTGTTTCTATATTAAAATTGAATTTTTTTATTACTTATATTAATATAAAATAATTTTTATGAAATTTATAAAATTATTATTCAAATTAAGTTTAATTTATTTTCTAAATATATAATCAAGAAAACTGATGTTTGTGTAACAAATTTTATCATTCATAATTTAAAGGCTATCCCAATGGCCATTTTAATTTTATAAAAATATATTATCATGAATTAATAACTTTTTTTTGTGATGATAATACTCTACATATTTCATTATTTTATTTTATTATGAAAAATGTTACTTAAAAAATTGTATTAAAATTTTATTGAAACACATGTGTTCAAATATGTTTATAAATTTAAAGTTCATCAAAGAAAATAAATCTATATAATTTGTGAAAATAAATCATAAAAGAACTCTTAGTTTGAATTATGTGATGTTAAAAGGTTCACTTATGTAACAACAGTAAAATATATATGGAAATACATGTGGTGTACTTGAATTAGGTCAATACGAATACAAGTTCACTAACATATATCCAATGGGTGTTTAACTATATCTATATAGCTATGACCCTACTCATATTGATATTAATATATCATCACAACCCAATATGGTGATCATCAATAAGAGATAACTTGGTAATACATATATCCCAAAGGGATTTTTTCATATCACCCCCCATGTTCTATGATAAAAATATAAAAAAATGTAATATATTTCCATTAAAATAAATTACAAGATACAATAAACACCTAAGTCATCAAAACTTGACTACATTTGGGGTATAAACACTTATAATATATTAAAATCACATATTTTTTCAAACAATGGATATTTGTTTTCAAATGAAAAACTGTATTCTTGATTGATACCTTGATACAGTTATTTCTAAGATTATTATTATTATAAAAATCAACAAAAATACATGAAATTTATATAATTTTTATTTTATTACATATTTAATAATTAAATACTTATTTTTGAGTATTAATAAAAATCATGTTAAAAATTATATTTAACCTTTAAATATAAACACTTTTATATCATGAAGTATCCATAATAACATAAATGTATAGTGAGTATCTAATTGATTATATCATATCTTTTATGGAATGAAATAAATGTATCAATATTTAAAAATAAATATTTCTTGAATAAATTAAAATTCATATAGAAAATATCAATAAAATATATATTATTTAAAAAACATAAGTTGCCATAGATATAATCATATATTATATTTTATTAAATTAAACCCAATTAGAATAAATAACTAAATATAGTGGATAGTAGTGAAAATAGTGATGGAATCATGAAAAAATGGTCAAGGAAGATTATCCTTTACTCTAGAAACTATTTGAAAAACACGATGCTTGAATTGGTGGAGAGAAGGAGGAGGGGAAGTAAAATCACCATAGAACCCAAATAGGTTCATGAAAATGTGATTGAAAAGGTGGGAGGTTATATATGGTGTTAAATAAGAGAGGAAAATGAAAAAACAACAAAAATAACATCTTTAAATTTTTGGGGTCTTGGTCCTACTGAACCCCTGATTGTAGGGGAAGTATCCCTCATCTAGGTCATTAGAAGTTTGATGACATCTCACAAAACTTATATAGAGAAATTTTCTCTAATAAATATTCCTACCACCTCACCCCATATATGGATATCTATTTCCAATTATTTTCTACCAGATTAATATCTAAATTTGGTCAAAATACACATGAATTGAATAAAATTTAATCAAATCAACATGTTGGTATGTGGTTTCTATTACATTGTACAGAGTTAAAATGGCCAATTAAATGAGGGAACCAATGAGGAGTGTATACATGACTTACAAACACACAAAAATATATATATATATATATTACTTATACCATAGTGATGTTATATTTATGTTCAACACATTAAATAAAACTCTAAACTAAAACTTACTTTCATTCCTTTAATCAAGGTTTTTGAAAAATATTGTTTGAAAGAAATCCTTCACAAGAATAACATTGGGAGATTCTTGAAACTTATAGATAACCCCGGAGGAAGGATTTATTTTACATGATCTTAGTGATCTTCATCATTCATAATAAAAAAATATGAAGAAGTATCCTATCATCAATACATGTTCTTTAATTATAGTTTATTGATTTTTATTTTAAATGTGTGGATAGTATATAATGTTTTAAAGTATATACATTATTATTTATAATACGATAAGTACTATCTTCCCCAATTAGAAACCCAATAGTGGTATCATACTGATTCTTTATCATTTTATTTGAATAAAATATTGTAATGAGAAATAATAATTTTTTGAAAAAATGATTTTTTGCAGAACCACAAGATGGAGTTTAAGAAAAAACCATGGTTAGTTATTTTTGCATGTTTTACATTAAAAAAATGTATTGGTTATAGCAACATGCCATACAATTTTATATTTTAATCCATAGTAATATAAAACTAGTGTTTTATACTTTAGTTTTACATAAAATAGAAGTAGTTTTATATTTTTTATATACATTTATTGAATAGGATATAATTATATAGTAACATGATATTATGGTTTTTGTATTGAAAACTTGATAATGTTATTATGTTTATTTATAATTTGTAAGATGAATAAGATCAGTGGTGGAGTATTATAAATAACATGAAAAAATATGATGAAATTTACTTGGTGGAGTGGGATGAATTTAAGATCTTATTTATCAATAATCACTTTCCCCATGTTTTCCATACAAAAATGGGCAAGTAATTCTTTGATATAAAGCAAAAGGATGATGAATATGTTGGTACATATGAGCAAAATTTCACAATACATGTGAGGTACTCATATTATATTATCATCTAAGTAGAAATTAATTTTGATTAATTATTCATTTGATTAAAATAATGTATCTAAAGGGTGTTTGGCATAATGAACATCAATTTCTATGATGAAAATTTTCTATTTTCTCTCCAGTTGGAGTTAGAGATCATAGTGACCCATCAATCTCATGTTTTTGGTTGGAAAATAAAAATTGAATTCAAAGGAAATTATAAAAACCATACAGAGAATAAGATGATATTTTCTTTATGCTTATATTGTGGAATGAAACACAAGGGAATTTTTTTAAGGGAACTAGAAAATATTTCTTTTTTATAAAGGATGTTCAAAAGGCTATAAAATTATAAAGTGATAGTAATAATTTATTTGTTGATGAAAATTGGGGGAAAGATCCATATAATTCACCACCTACACACCATTTTTTTAAATGCAGGGAGTATGGGAATTATGTTATCCAGTGAAGAAATTTGAAGGTTAATGGTGATGATTTAAATAAACTGTCTCTTAATCTTATAGATAAAGGGAAATTTATTGTGATACTTATTTTGGATGAGGGTTACGATAACAATGTCATGAAATTAACACTTACCTTCCACTCTAGAACAACTGATGTCTTATTTGATTCAGGGTCCACCCAATCCTTTATATCTAAATACTTTTCTATGGGTATCACATTACCACTTCAAAAATTCGCTATTGACTTAGTATTAAAAACCCAAAATGGTATGATGTTCACATCCCAATTCTAAGATTATTTTTTGGTTAATGTTTGTGGAATTTGATTCCTAAAAATCGTCTCATTCTTCCTCTAGTTGAATTCGATATCATATTAGGCCTGGATTGGATTTCCTTATATAAATCCCAGATCAATTTCAATTGAAGTGAAGTTACATTTGATATTACGAACCATCTTATGATATCATATTAGTGTGATAAATAAAATTTACTTCTGATGGAAATTACATCTATTTTATGGGTCATGATTCCTATTCAAATGGATAATTTTTCTCATATGATTGGGGAGAAACACAACATTGAAGATGTATGCATTATTTTTGAGTTTATTGATGTATTTATAGAACATTTTCTTGTTTTACCACCAAATTATGATGTTGAGTTTTCAATAGAACTCATAAAGGTGCTACACCCATTTCCAAGTCTTTATATAGAATGATCTCAATTAAGTTGTAATAATTAAAGAAGAAACTACATCAGAATCTTGAAAATGGATTCATTTGGACAAGTGCATCACTTTAGGGCACACTAGTTCTATTTTTGAAGATTAAATATGTATTAACATGAGTCTATATTTATTATCGAGAACTTAACAAGATCACTATTAATAACAAGTATCCTCTACCCTATATTGATGACTTGTTTGATCAACTGTGTGGAGATCAATACTTTTCTATGATTTAACTTCCTCATGGAAATAATCCATTAAGGTTCAAAAAGGAGGATATACCGAATAAATAATACTATATAAGGTATTGAAACTATGAATTTATAGAGATATCATTTGGTCTTACTAATTCCTCTATTATTTTCAAGGATTTAATGAATTTTGTTGAGATTACCATGATTTTTTTTCTGTGGTATTTATTGATGATATTCATATTTATTCAAATAGAAAGAAATATTACTAATATTAATTGAGAATTGTGATGAACTACTTATGGAAGGATAAGATTTATAAAAAACATACCATGATTTAATTTTTGATTTGTAATGTTTCATTCTTGGGTCATATAATCTTAGTTGAAGGTATATCCGTAGATACATAAAAGATAAAATTCAATGAACATTATTTTAGTCCAACCATTGTGATTGATATCTATATTTTTGTTGGTTTTGATGGATATTTTTGGTTCTCTAGATAATATTTCATGTCTATCAAATTCACTCAAAAATTTTACTTATAAGGGATCCAAGTTCCATTGAACAAATGAATGTAAGGAATGTTTTAAGGAAATGAAGAAAAGGATAGTTAGAACACCTTTTCTTACACTAACCTATAATGGGGAAGGGATTGTAATCAATACTGATGCATCATTTGTGGGAAAGGGATACTTTCTCCTGCAAAGTTATATGGTTATGGCTTATTGATAATGATAATTTTAGGTCCTTGAAAAAAATTACCCAACTCATGATTTGGAGTTAGCTATTGTAATTTTTTCATTAAAGATAAGTTTTCATTATCTATGTGGAGATAAGTGTAACATATATATTGATCACAAAATTTTTAAGTATATTTTCACTCAAAATTAGATGAACATTAATCCTAGAAGATTATTTGAACTAATTAGAGATTATGAATTCCCAATACATTACCACCATTGGAAAAAAAGCAAGGTGAAATATGTTCTGAGTCAAAAGGATCATGCTTGATTGTATATGATAAGGATAGAAAAGATATGATATTCATGGAGTTATAAAGGATGGATATTGAAATATTTAAGTAAGGGGAGAAATATTATTTTTCTCAAATAAGTGCTCAACCATCTATTTAATTAAAGATTATAGAGGCACAAAAGGTATATGTGGAGGTGGAAAAGACTGTGAGAAATGTTTCTATGTTAAAATTTGATTTTGATGGAATGATATGATTGAATAACCATATATTTGTCCCTTTGGTACCAAATTTGAAGAATGAGATGATAGATAAAGATCATTGTTATTTATTCTCTATTCATCATAGTGGTATGAAGATGTATAAAGACTTGAAAGAGCATTTTTAGTGGGATGAAATGAAGGGAGATATTTTAGAGTTTTTATCTCCATTCATGATATGTAAGAAAGTTATGGTTGAGATATAGAAATATAAGGGTATGTTAAAACCATTACCTATTCTATAATGTAATTGGGAAATATCACCACATATTGTTTCATCAGACTCACCAAAACATCTAAAGGAAATAATTTTATTCTCCTTTTAGTCAATATCTATAGGAAGTTAGTAAACTTCATTGATATTAGAGAATATTTATATATTAATCAAATTATATAGTTATAAATTAAAATAGTGGTAATATTTTATAGTGTACCACTATTAATTTTATCTAAACATGATTTGAGGTTAAAATCAATTTTTTGGAGAGGTCTTTAGGAGGCTTTGGATATAGAGTTAAGTTTCATACCTGTTTATCATCCCTATAAAAATGTTAATTCTGAGAGGACCATTAAAACACTAAATGAAATATTGAGATATGTCTCTATATATGTTAAAGGTTATTCTTTCAACAACTTTATTTGGTGAAAATTTCATACAATATTATATTTCACTCTAGTATTTAGAAGGATCCTAATAAAGCCCAATATTGAATGAAATGTAGAACTAGAATATGATGGAATCAAGTTAGATAATGAAATAAATTGAGTCTTGATATATATAATTAAACTGTATAGAAGGTTAAATCCATTCAATAACATATAAGAGTATCTCAAAGTCAACAAAAATTTATACTGGCGGTCATTGGAAAGATCTAGTGATTAAAGTTGATGACAAGGTATTACTATGAATATCTCCATGGAAGAGGGGGTTAACATTTGTAAAGAAGGGAAAGCTAAACCCAAGGTATATTGGTCCTTTTAAAAATCAAGATCATACTAGTATTATAACTTATTTATTGAAACTTCAATCGAATCTCTCTCAAGTTCATGATGTGTTCCTTGTGTCTCTTTTGAGGATGTACATACCTGATCCTTCACATTTAATTAACTAAAAGGTCATACCACTGGAGAAAGTTCTTTCTTATGAAGAAAAACTGGTAGATATTCTGGATCATAGAGATAAACTTCCCTAAAATAACACCACTCACATGGTTAATGTTTTGTGGTGAAACCACCAATTTGATGAAGCAACATGAGAACATGAGGATACAATAAGGTATAAGTATCCTCATATATTTATATCAAATTGGATAATTTCGAGGATAAAATTCATTTTAATGGTTTATAATGTAATAATAAAATATTTTTATGAAATATTTATCTTTAAATAATTTTAATTCTTCAATAGCTCACATTACATGCAATAACAAGTTTAAAGTAACTGTGTAAAACTGTTTAAGTAATATGTTTCCATTATCACCTAACCATTGGTATTTCTATATTTTAATATTAACAACTAATGTATAAAAAATATATAGTCTATAAATTTATAAGATAAATTTATTATTTTTCAAGTGATTATAACTAAAAAATATTTACTTTAAAATAAAAGTGATTCTTTTTTTTCTGATAAAGTCTTTTTTACATGTGAATATATTTTATAATAATAAATAAAATTTAATTTTTTTTAATGATTTTAATGAATGATATATATTAGTCAATTGATTTTTTTTAAATATTTGCAAATAATTTTATAGGTAAAGGATAAGAGTAAATCTAATTTTATGCTTAAAAATATATTGTTTCTAACAAGCATTTTTGTCGTATTTTTCACACTTACATTAAAATTAATATTTACAATTTAAATGTATTGAAATAGATAAAATTATCTAAATATTTATTATTATTAGGTTTAAATTTTTTAAATAGGCCATTTAATTTTTATTGAGTATGAATATTAATGATGTTAAAATTTATCAACGCGGTAAAGGGTGAACCAGGTTAATCTGGATTAAAAACAAGTGATAAGGCCCTAATTATTAATCACAATTCTTAGAATATGAAAGTAATTATATTATTATCAATTTATAATTAAAAATTCTTTGGTTAATGGAGACTTTTCCCAAAAAATTACTTATATATTATTTAAATGAAAGAATGTTACAAAATGTCACTCTCTTTGTTTTTAATATCCTTTATGCGTTCACATTAAAATAAAAAATAATTTATTAATGAATATTAATAGATATTTTGGGTGTAATAAAACTATATTCATGATGGAAATTTATTTATAATTTTATAGATATTATATAATTACTTTTAATTATTATATAATGCCAAAACAATTTTTATCCAATAAATGGAAAATAAAATAAACGATACTAAAATATTTAAAGTTATATTATATGAGTAATATATAGTGGTAAATGAACCTAACATGTGAATCTGACTTATTAGTGTTCTTTTAAAATATTATATTCTAATTAAAACGTTTTATTTTAGACTTTTAAGTCAAACTAAATGATTTGTGTCAAAATTGTCAATTATGACATTTAATCAAAATAATATTTTATTAAATTATACAAAAATTCTAAAAATGGTTAAATTAGGCAAGGTGGTTATTATATACTCTAAAATTTCATTAGTTTACCATTAATGTCCAAATTATTACAATATAAGTAAATATTACCGCCCTTTAATCTTGAAATATTTATTAGAGTAATAAAAAAAAATTGTTTACTAAGGGTTAATCAAGATGATAATGGGTAAACTAAAAAAACATGTCTAATTTATATTGGTTGATGGTATTTAAAACTTATTCACCCTCATCTTTAAATAAATGTGGTATTTGAATAATTTTTTTGAGAATTAATTTATTATAATTGAATCTTTTAATAAATTCCAAAAGTTACACCCACCTCAACTATAGAGGGGAACCTCCTCCATCACATATTTATAATAGTTTACACCTAAAATATTGACCACACTCTACCAATTTCCCATCTAAAATCACCTTTACACACCCTTGATATTTTTTTCTTCCTAAAAGAAAAACCATACAGTCCTTTAGAGAAGATATAACAGATTCTTTTAAAGATGAGGTATTCTACTTAATTGACCTATTTATTTTCTAATCTTATTTACCTCCTCTAAATATATTATATTTTTCATAAAATAAAAACTTCTATGATTTTCTATATCTTATATACCCTTTATTTAATGATATATTACATAATATCACACTTATTACAACCCATAAGACCATGAATCCTAGCATCTTTGGGATATAAGGTACATAACACATCAAATTGATACATTAATACAACAAAAATTATTTAAAATATCCTAAACATGCTTTTAAAATAAATTTCCTATTTTTAAAATTACACATGATACCATGGGGAGATGCATATGAAAGGATTGAGCTATAAATCCCAATAAGGGACTAAACAAAGAATAATAGAATAAAAGTATTAAATGTCAGTCAGTTGGAATTTCAAGAAGACATAAAAGGGATAAGAATCATGACATGAACATCAAATCATGGTAAATGATGATAAAATAAAGGCAATAAGGAATGTGGCTACAACATTAAACAACACATCATAAAAAAGGTTTGGGATAACTACCAAGAGATAATAACATGGTGAAAAAATACCATAATTGATTAAGATTACTACCTAAGACCATACAGGATATCTGATGAGAATAAACATTATAAAATTCATTTGAGCACTATATAATTCTAGGTACACTTGTCAATTTCTTATCATGTACATGTATAAGTGTTTCACAAATATCGTTCAACACATGGTCATATTTAATCACATTTAATTCCATGATTAAGGAGTGTTTAATAAATACATGGAATTACTTAATAAAATAAGGATATTTATGTCTTG
Source organism: Viscum album (assembly GCA_963277665.1). Taxonomy (NCBI): domain Eukaryota; kingdom Viridiplantae; phylum Streptophyta; class Magnoliopsida; order Santalales; family Viscaceae; genus Viscum; species Viscum album. The sequence goes on along the minus strand of OY728160.1, from coordinate 379,314,723 downwards.
GTGAATACCCTTGAATAGAAATGGAGATGGTATTCACAATACAATGGTTTGGAATGAAAAATTTGTAGAACTATTTCTATGGAATAATGGGGATTTATAATGGATCATGGGATATGTAATAAAATAACGCAACATAATTTTTTTAATTAAAAGGTATTAGACAAAATGGGTGATCGAATAAAAGTTTTTCATGGAAATATAGTAAGATAAATTCGGCAGCATAATAGGAGTACATAATGAATAATGGGAGGGATTTAATGAGAGTTATAGGGGTCTATAATAATATATAAACAATATGGTTATTAAGAGGGATGTAAATAAATAATATCTTATCAATATGAATTGAAAGATAAAAGGCATTACACAAAGATGGTGCTTGAATAAATAAGAGAATGAGACGATCCCTTACCACGAGGGGGTGATTCCATATGATTGGGAGGAGATTCTTATAAACTTAGGGGAACCTTGAGAGGTATCTATAGAGGTTATTTCAGATTATAGTCATGCTAAAACAGTTTTTACTGAAGATGAATAGAATATTAGGTGGGTTTATATAGGAAAAGAGATAAGAGTTCGTTATTATTTTCTAAACTTATGTTTTAGAATATATAAACTAGAATAATAAAAACCACAAACCTTAAAAACTATTCCCTGTGGTTTATTACAAAGTTTAGTTTTTTTTCATTACTTGATAATTCCATGAACTGATCACATTAAAATAATACACTTGATTATGTGGAAGGGAGTCATGTTTATAGAGAATGGATTTTGAAACCTTAACATATAATATAGGTGTTGTAGGATTCATAAGTAGTTTATAAAATCAATATAATTACAAAAAAAACACATTATTTTAAAGTCTGAATATATTTTTTTTGTCATGGATACAATTTATGGAATATATTACACAAATAATGGGTCATCATGATGTCATAATACATATCGTATTTATTTTTTACTAAAAATTTCAATTGCTTAAAAAAATTAAAAAAATTAACCATTGGATAATTTCAACATGATGATTCTAAAAATAATATTTAATTTATCAAAATAATTCTATATGTGTGAGGAATGCCAGTTAAATATAAATTCCCATTTATTAAAAAATACTGTTTTTAATAATAACATATTTCTGACCCTTACAAATATTATATTTTCACTTCATAAAATTATAATATCATTTATATTTAACATGTAATATTTATTAATAATATATTATTAAAATATATTTTATTTCATAAATTTACGAATTCATCAAAACAGAGTTAGTAATTTAAATTTAATATAACCTAAAAATACAATTCGAGTTATGTCATACTAAAATCTAATTTTTTTATAATAATTACCTAATCATTTAAAAAGTAAAAATAATAATAAGTAAACATAATCAATAATTTATCGGAAAATAAATTTAGATATTCATACTATTAGGATCAAGATAGATAACCTCTTAATACATAATAATCATATGACCAATTTTCAATAGTTATGTTATCAATGGTTATTATTCTTAATAGTATTTTGAATCTTATTATATGTATATTATAATGGTCCAATATAATCATAGTACTGCAAGAATTTTATATATTTTCATTATATAAATAAGGAATTTATCAATTTAAAAATGGAATTTAATTTATAAAAGTTTGTGTCATTAAAAAATTAGTATCCTCAACAAGATGAAATGTTATTATGATTATGAAAATACAATTATACACCATATTTCTCATCAAACAAGAATTGGAAGTACCACTCATGCGTATGCTCTGCTTACTATCTCTACATAGTGATACAAGTCATTTTTCATCACTATATTTAATGGAAGAATATTATTTAGGGTTAAATTTTTAGATATTATATTTATGATATAATTAATACTTTTTTAATTATAGTATCATATCTACATACTTACCATCCAATCCTTTGGGAAACAATAACGTCATTCATGCGTAAAGATGGACTACCACCTCCATGAAGTGATGTGTTTTTCTTTTTTATTTAATTTTTATTTTACATAAATGGTAATGAGGAATAATTTCACAAATATAATATAATTGTGATCTTAGAGAGGTGAATTAATATTTACCCTTATTTGGTTCTATCTGTTGAAAAATGAAAATAGTGTTCATGCATACATTTAATCTACCACCTCCATGAATTTTGTAATTAATTTTTTATATATTAATTTTATTGATGAATATAAATATGTATATAGTGAAAATTTATAATATATATATATATGTATATCATGATAAATATTCTGCAGATTATTGAACCCAAATAAATGTACAAGAAGTGGAAATATTTAAAAGATATAATAATGATAAACGAAACATTTATCACTCAAAAATAAAAATTTTAATAAAGATTTTTTGATAAAATGGGGTGTCTAAATGTCATAAATGGAATACAAATGATATTATAAGTAAGAAAATGACTCTGGAATAGAATTATAATAAATTTAAATTTGTAATAAAGGAGGTTAGATTGCATTCAAATCAAGGATTGCCCATGGTAAAGATTTTGTTTCACAATATTATCAAGTTTTAGAATTTTTATGTTTATGTATCCAATGGGGAATATTTTTCTTCAATATTCATGTAATATAAAAAATGATATAAATCATGTATTTACCATTCTACATTTTTTAAAGTAAATTTTAACCATTTTTGACTTTTTCCCAAAATATTTAAAAGAAGTATTCTTATCATTTTCTAAAAAAGTTACTTTATGACTTTTGTAAAAAAAATGTGGAAGTAATGTTTTTTTAAATATACATCATGGACATATTTTCACGCTATAATTTCTAATTTTTTATTTGAATCTTCAGTTATAAGTTCCAATGTTTATTTTCAATGAATAAATTTTCCTTCATAAATGAAGAACTTTTAAAAAAGAAAGTGATATCAAAATGGGATGTTTATATTCCTCAATAATTATTTCAAGTTATGTTAAAAATAATTTTCCATCTAATATGATATCCTTTGATGTTACATAAGCTTTACTAGGGATATGATCCAAGGATACCATGATTTTCTTATCTATTTGGTTTATATTTTATGATGAAATTTTTATAAAATCCATTTCTTTTTTCTTGGGTTATGCTATAATAAAATGTTTATGAAACCCATTTTTTTAATGGGTTATAATATGATCAAAGTTTTTTAATCCTATGGAACACATATGCTTGATATTCATTATATGTTGGGTGGTACCTATATCTATCTCTAATTAATTGGGAGAATATTGGTATTTCATGAGATAAACAAGACTATAGTAGAGAGTAAAATAAATTTAGAAAGCGAATATGTTCAGTATGATTGTTTTTAAAGTGAGCCTTGAATACAATGATAATTTGGAAAGTGAACCCATTTCACTATCACATCCTTTATAGTGATTCTTTACTACTATGTAAATGATTTTCTATGCTTATGTGAATTCAAAAAATCAATGTCTTATGCCTATATTAAGATTTCATGGGTTATGTTCCTTTATTATCTTATGATTCATGTCTTATAAAGTATTAAGATTTATTCCTTGAATTATGATTACGATCTTTGATATGAATGATATGGATTTAAAATATTAATATATTATTATTATACCCTTATTCTCATGTTATGATTTTGAAATCATTATATCTCCCTTATTTATCCTTACTAAGAATCTGAGCTGACCCTGTTCTTATGTTTCCTTTACCCAGGTTATAAATAATTGTATTAAGTGTAATAAATATGATAAGGGTTCTAGTTATGAAGAAATAAGTTTTAGATTATATAAATAATTTACAAACTATTTTTTTATGATTCCAGGTTTCCAAAGATAATATACCAAGAAAATTATGGCATGTATCTTCATTTTATTTAAAGATATTCATTTATTTAGATGTAATATCTATGTATGAAATGTATGGATTTCTATAGTTGGTATCAGAGAAAGGATCAGTTATCCTTTTAAACTAGGATGTGAAAACATTAGTAATTACCCTGGGGATAATTCCAAGTATAGTATATAATCCTATTATTTTAGTAATGATCATGAATGACCTAGGTTAAACCTAATAGTTATAGAAGAAGGTCTCATAATTTAGACTTCCTATTAATGTTTTTTGGTTTGAAACTATCATTATTGTTTCCCAAACTATGTTTTTTAGTTTTATTTTTTGGATGAAACTTGAACAATTTTTTTTAATAATGAATATGATGGAAAATGTAATGATTTTCCTCCGGAGAAAACAAATTTTTTGGGAGATGGAATGAAAAATATTATCACTACACTCATACATATTTCTCATGTTATTAATCACACTAGGATTCAAAATGAAAAACTGAGGGAACAAAATCCTATTGATTATTTCAAGAGGAAATTTACACCTTCTTTTAGTGGTTCCACTAATCCACTAGTCACTGAGTAATGGATTAGTACCATTGAAAATATATTTTTCATTTTTCATTGTTCAGAAAATGATAAATTTATTCTGACTATTTATCATTTGAGAGGAGAATAATATCAGTGGTGGATTCTTATAAAAAACACGAGAGAAAATAAGGAAATCAACACCATAATGTGGGATTAATTTAATAGATTATTTCAAAATAAATAATTTCTTCATATTCATTATAGAAAAATAGAGAAGTAATTCCATGAGACAAAATAGAATGAGGAAAAATAATTTGGTACCTATGAGGAAAATCTCACAATACATGAAAGGTTTACATTTCATATTATAATCAAACATGAAATTAAGGTTGAATAATTGTACCATGTATTTAAATAAAGTATCTAATGAGCGTTATCCATAAGGGGATTCAAGATATATTTAGAAATTATTCAATGTCATCTCAATTTAAAGATGGAAATTTGAGTTAGCCATCGATATAAGGACTTTTATAGGAAAATAAAAATGGAATTCTAATAAAATTAAAAAAACAAAAGATTGAAGAATATTAACTTTCATGTATAATCAATGTGTGTAAGTAAACATGTGAAAAATTATATTAAGTTGATTGGTTAATGTTTCAAGTGTGTAAAGGAAGATCATCAGGAAATCAAATACTAAAGTGATGAGAAAAAGATAACTAATAACGTGAATAGAGGGAAAGCTCTACAGAATTCACCACCTATACTCCAATGTTTTAAATTCAAAGAGTATTTTCATTTTAATAACCAATTCTCTATTTTAAAGTTTAATAATGATGATCCACATCCACAAACACTTAAACCGAGATAAAATCAGAAATATCATGTGGTCACTATTTCTAATGAGTGGTAAGATAACAACATGGTAAAAGGTATACATACTATCCACCCTAGAAATATTAATGTATTATTTAATTATGGATATGCAAACTCTTTCATATCTAAATAAAATTTTATGGGTATCACAACACCAACTCAAAAATTATATATTGAGTTAGAATTAGAATCCCCTAATGGTACCGTGAACAAATCCTTAGTCTATAATTCATCTCTGGTTGATGTTTTTAGGAATGCTTTTCCTGAAAATATTTTCATTCATCATCTAGTTTAATTTGATGTTATTTTAGGAATGGGTTTGCATTCCTTACATAATTTATATATTAATTATTGAGGAAGTTAAGTTACGTTTGATATTACGGACCAACCAAAAATTGCCAATCAGTGTGACGTAAAAAAATTAATATCTGATGAAAATTAAATCCATTGTATGGGTCAAGATTCCTAATCTAAATGGGGGTTTATATCAGATGGTTGGGGATAAACTGAAAATCAAAGACATGCCGATTATTTGGCAGTTTATTGATGTATTTTTGGATATGTTTTTTTCTCTTCCATAGAGTTTTTAATAGATCTCATACATAGTGCTACACATATTTCCGAGAATATATATAGAATTATCCCGATTGATTTTTAATAATTGAAGAAGAAACTCTAAGGGAATCCTGACAAGGTATTCACTTGGGCATGTCCATCCCCTTAGGGTGCACCTATTATGTTTTAAGAATAAATATGGATAAATATGACTCTACATTGATTATATAGAACATAACAAGATCAATATTACGAAAAATTATTCTCAACCCCATAATGATGAATTGTTTTATCATCTTCAAAGAGATCAATAATTTTAAAATATTAATCTTTATTTTGGATATCATTAATTAAGGGGAAAGAAAGAGGATATACACATGAAGACATTTATTTCAATGTATGGACATAGAATATATTGTTATTACCTTTAGTATTACTAATTCCCTCAGTATCTTCATATATTTATTGAATAAAGCCTTTAAAGATTACTTTGATCATTTATAGTAGTCTTTATAGATAATATTCACATATATTGTATTAGAAAGATTGATCATAAAAATCATTTGAAAATTATTTTGAAGATCTTAAGGAAGGAGAAGCTTTATGAAAAATTTATGAAGTGTGAATTTTAGATTATGATAGTTTCATTCTAGTGTAATATAATCTCAATTGGGGGTATATAATTATATCCTTAAAAGATAGAAATTATTGAACTTTTTCCCACACAAAAAACTATAAATGAGATTTAAAAATTTCTTGATTTGGAAAAACATTATCAAAGAATTATGAATAATGTTTTTTAGCTATAGAATCCATATACCAAATTAACTCGAAAGGGAGACAAGTTCCTTTGGAAAGATGAATGTGGGAAATGTCTTAAGTAAATGAAGAGAAGTCTAGTTTCTGAACCAATTTTTACACAACCCTTTAGTGGGGAGGGTTTTTAATTATAGTGATACATTAAAGAAGGTAATATAATCTATCCTCATGAAGAAATATATAGTTATAGATTATGCATCATGATAATTTATGTTCCATGAGAAAAATTTCCCAACTCATGATTGGGAGTTACATATAGTAATTTTTTCATTAATGATATGGAGGCATTATATTTTAGGAGAAAAGTGTGACATATATATAGATAAAAAAAATTTCAAGTTATATTTTTAATCAAAAAGAGATGAACATGCACCAAAGAATATGGTTAGAACTAATTAAAGATCATGAATTCTCAATAAATTACCACCCAAGGAAAGCAAAAAAAGATGGTTGATGATATGAGTCGAAAGGATAATGGCCGTTTGTCAAGGATTAGGATCAAAAAATATTTAATATTTCTAGATTTTTAATGGAATAGTTAATGAAATCTTTAAGGAATTAGAGAAATATTATATTTCTAAAGTTATTGTTCATCCTTATATCTGTTGGGAATGTATTGTCTCAACACATCTCAATAATTTATGATAATTTGGATTCTCAAAAATACACTTTTTTTTATAATTAAGTTTTCTTTAGTGAATTTTTAGGGATTTATATCTGGGTTAAAGAAATTTAGCATTACGAGAATTATTCTGGAAACACTATTTCAAACACTACATTTGGAAAATAAGAATATGGTTCATTATCCCAACGTTATGATAGAAAGATAACCCTAGTAGATGGTATCAGCCGTATGATACACAATTTTTTTTTCATTTGGATCAGAATACTTACTTTTGGAGAATCGATAAGAGTATGGATCAACAACCCTATATTGTAGTATGGAATTACTATGCAGACCCTTTATTCTTGAAAATTGAATGTATGGTTAATCAATGTTATGGTAGGGATTTCATGATGATAAGGTGAACATATGGATTTTAATCCCAATGCTTCTTTTTTCCCTACATTATGTGAAGATGAAAGTATAGTTGAGGAAACATACATTGGAAGGAACCCTATGCTACCCAAAGGAACCCTATGCTATGCAATAGAATCCTACCTTATGTAAAGGAACCATATGCTATACAATGAAAAATGATGATATGAAAATGAAACCTATGCTACACAAAGGAACCCTATGTTGTGTCTTCAATGAAAAAAAATTTATGTTTCATTTTCAATACGATATTTCGGTAATGATCAAGTCAGAATTAAAGGCCTATTCAATGATCTTTAAAGAACATTGTTCATCAAAGAAAATCTATCATGTTCTCAAGAGATGTTACGACTCCCCGGGTCTATTGATTTTGGTTTATTTGCGTTCAATCAAGATATAATTTTTTATTTGGAATAATGAATATAGATACCTATTCAATATATATTTCCTTAGAGTATCGATTCAATAATATGTGTGATAATTGATTCAAAAATGCAACTGAATTTTTGAAATTAACTTTTATAGTGCTTCTGCTGCAACAATTGATCAAATCTCAGCTATTTACAAAAATTATATTCTTGGAAAGATCTATATATTTCAATATCGAGTATCTAATAATGTTTAGTTTATAACTAATTGAATTTCATTTGAAAACGAGATCACTTCAGAACTATAACTTCTTGATGACATTAATTTATGAAGAAGATGATCTATCTAGTGTCAGTTTTTGCTGCAACTATGAAGAAAAACCCAAATAAAAAAATCAAACTCTTTTGATTTATTGGATACTCACCTAATGGGACTCAGTTGTGGTGGAGTATCAGCTTCTTTATATATGTTGGGGATAAATGGTTCTCTGGTATAGCAGTAGAAGTCTTTTTTATTAGTCTTGTTTGTATAAGTGTCAATTTCTTGAACTTAGTTGTGAATTCATGGTCTTATGATAAGTGGAACATTCTAGTGAAATCACCAAGCTCGCTGAGAGTGTGTTTTGTGGAGTGGAATTGGGGATATTTGTGCCCTGAACCTTTATAAAAAGTCACGTTCTTTATTTATATTTTATCCATTGCTCATTTTCATATTAAAGAAGACAATGATTATCTGCATAAATCAAAGTGTGTGTCAAATTATAGAATTGTAGAAGATTTTTGATAAGACACAATTCGACCCACTCTTGTGTTACATAGTATTATTCTGCCCAAAAAATATCCATGTAATGATTAAAGATTCATATAAGTATGATGTTGAAATATAAAAGAAGGTGAGAAATGTTCCTGAGCTCAACCTTGATTGTGATGGAATGATAAGATTCATGAACTGTGTATGCATCCCGTTAGTAAAATATTTGAAAGGGAGGTGATGGATGAAGATCATAGTTCTTCATTATATATTCATCTTGGAAGTATGAATAAGTATAGATATTTGAAACATCATTTATGTTGGTATGGAATAATGAGAGATTTTGAATAGTTTTTATCTCAGTGATTAGTATTTCAGAAATTTAAGGTTGAGAGATATAATTATAATGGGATTTTATAACCATTAACCTTACCATAATTGATATAGTAAAACATCACCCAAGATTTTTTCGTTGGAATCCCCAAAAAATATAATGGGAATAATGCTATGTTGGTTGCATTCAGTCACCTTATGATGTAATCAAAGTTCACTTCCATTAGAGAATATTGACCTCTTGGTCAAATTAGTTGGTTATACATTAATAATTTGGTTATATTTCATAGTTTTCCTCTATCAATTGTATCAAATCAGGATTTGAGGTTTATATAAATGTTTTTGAGATTTATTCCAATGGATCTAGATATAGAGTAATGTTTTAGAACTGATTATCATCATCATATTGATGTTCATCCAGATAGGTCCATTCAAACCCCAAAATGTATGTTGTGATATTTCTATATTTATTTCAATAGTGGATGGGATCAACACATTTATTTGGTTGAATTTTCTAACAAAATACCTTTCACTCCATTTTTTAGATGACTCTTTATGAATCCCACTATGGTATGAAATGATGAACTCCAACATGATAGAATGAAGTTGGACATGGAAATCTATTAAAACCTGATCTAACTGAGGAAATGGTAGAAAAGGTTAAAGACATTCCACAACATATAATAGCAGCTCATAGTCAGAAAAATAGTTATTGTTATCCTCATAAAAAAGATATAGATTTTGTGGTTGGTGACATTTTATTCTTAATAATATCTCCCTGAGAAAAGGTGATGATACTTGGAAATAAGAAAAATCTAGAAACTTGTTATATCAGTCCTTTTGAAATTTTTGACCGTATCAGGATAGTAACTTATCGATTGTAACTTCCACAAAATCTCTCATAAGTTCATGATGTGATCCATGTATATCTCCAGACGAGGTATATACTTAATCCTTCACATATACTAATTTGATAAGTTATACCACAAGAGAAAGATATTTCTTATGAAGAAAAATAGGTAGAGATTTTTGATGGTAGATAGAATGTTTTATGAAACAATACCACTCACTTGGTCATTGTTTTGTGGAGAAACCACCAATTTGAGGAAACCACATGGGAGCCTATTGATGAAATGAGGATGAAATATCCTCATCTATTTATGTTAGTCTAAATAATATAAGTGGTGAAATCCATTTTAAATGGGTATAATGTAACACCATGATATTTTTATGAAATATTTCTCTTTTAATAATTTTATTTATTCGATAGCTAGCATTACACAGAACAATGAGTTTAAAAAAACTATATAACACTATTAAAATATTATCTGCCCATAATCACATAGACCATGTATTAGATGGTATAAATATTAATAATTGAATTATTAAATATATTTGATCAACACAATAATAAAAATAATTTACTTTTTATCAAAAAATTTGAATTTAAACCAAACAATTGCTTGAAAATAAAAGTGATGCTTTTTCTAAAAAATTATTTTTATGTACAAAATTTATTTTATATTTAATAATTAAATAAATAAATTGTGAATTATTTTAATGAAATGTGTATATTATTTACTTTATAAAATTTTTTTAACATTCAAAAAATATTTTTCTAGGTGTAGAATAAGATTAAATCCATTTTTATTTTTAAAAATGTGTATTTTCTAAAAATATTTTTTTTTATATTTTGTAAAATTATATTAAATTTAATTTATAACATTAATATTTAATGAAATAAATATAATGGATTAAATAATTATAATTTTAATGTCAAAATTTGGTAAATATTATATTTTATTGTTGGTCTATATAAATATTAACTATGACAAAAAATTATCACCTTGGTAAAGGGTAAATTAAGTTAATATAAATGAGAAACTAGTAAAAATGTCCCAATTATTGATCCTAATTATTATTGGATGAAATTTAATACATAATTATTGAATTATTCTTGAAATTGAGTTGTTTAATTGAAACTTGTCTATGAAAATGACATATATATTATTTAAATCAAAGAAATAATCACAATGTCACTCTACATGTTTTTAATATCATATATGTGTTCACATTGGGAAAACATTCTTTATGATTGAATATTAATATCCATTTTGATCATAATTAAATTATATTCATTACTTATATTTATTTATAATTTTTTGGTATTACATAATTTCCTTAAATGCTTACACAATGCCAAAACAATATTTCTTAAATTAATGGGAAAATAAAATAAATGATATTAAAAATATTAAAATTTATATAATTTAAGTAATTAAAAGTTTTAAAAGAATTTAATATGTTAATATAAAATATTTGTGTTATGTTAAAATATTATATTTTAATTAAAACTTTTTATTTATGTCTATGAAGTCAAAATAAATGAATAGTTTCAAAATTGAAAATAATGATATTTTATAAAAATAATAATTTATTTAAATATTTAAGAACCATAAAATTATTTAAATTAGAAATTATGGTTATTATAAGGTCCTAAATATCATAAATTTATCATTTATATCCCTATTTTCACTATATATCTAAAAAATTAAAATCCTTCAATATTGAAAAATTTGTTATCGTTGTTAAAATTAAAAACTTTTAACTAAGGGTTAATCAAAATTATAATTTCTAAAACGAATCCAAAACCTGTATAAATTATATTTATTTATCGTATTAAAAACTTATAATATATTATCTTTGAATCCATGTTAATTATGTGTAAATTTTCAGGAGAATTAATTTATTATAATATAATATTTCAAGAAATTCCAAATGTGTCCCTAACCTTAATTATAAAAGGTTATTTATTCCCTCACTTATTTACACAAAACTGAGACATAAATATTGAATAAACTTTACAAATTTACTTTATAAACTTTTATAGACACACCATATGTATTTTTTTCTTTCCAAAAGAATAAACCTAGATCCAATTAGAATAGATCTAAAGTATTCGTTTAAAGGAAGAGGTAATTGTGTTAACATATAACTTTGTTTAACTCTACTTTAATTCCTATAAATATATGGTTTTTATCATAAAATAAAAAAAATAAGTACCCTAAATAAGGTTAAAATTTATTATAATTATTATAACACCATTATAAACCCTCTTTAAAATCTAAACAAGAAGTGAATGTATCCCTCAAGCGTATGTTCGACTTACCGTCTCCTGGTAGCTATACAATTCATTTTTCAAACAAATATCTTATAGATGAGTATTATGATGGGTTTAATGTTTATATATGATATTTGGGGTATTATTATATTTCTGAAATTATTGTATCACATATACATACTTACCATCCAATACTTTGGGAATCTATAACATCATTCGTGAAAACGTGTGGACTACCACCTCCACAAAGCAATGCGAATATTATTTTTCATTTCTATTTTTAATATATCATAATAAGGAATAATTATACGAATATATATGATAGATATGATATAATATTTATAATTTTAATTTTAATTAATATTCAACCTTATTTAATTTCATTTGTCAAAAAATAAAAATAATATTCATGCGTACGTATGATCTACCTTCTCCATAAACGGTGTAATTCATTTTTCCATCTCTAGATTTAATGGATGACTATAAAAATGTATATAATTAATATATATTATATTTATATAATTATAAATATTCTTTATATGATGTAACTAAGATAAATTTATAATTTCTAGAACTACTAAACTGATATACTAATGAAAAATGAAATAGTTAACACTTAGAAACAATAATTTTAATAAGGAATTATTGACAAAAGTGGGTGAAAAAATGTTATAAAGAGATAATATATGATATTATAATAATAAAAACAATATTTTATAGAGTTATAATAAATTTATGTTTATTATACATGAATTTAGAGTGCTTTTAGAGAAAGTTAAAATCCATGTAAGTGTTTTGTTTCACAATCTCCACAATATTTTGGAATTTTTATGTTTTAGTATCTGCTGGGGAATATTATTCATCCATATCCATGATATCTCAAAATGTTTTAAATAATTTTTTACCATTATCATATGATTTTTTAAAATAATTTCTACCCATGTTTTAATTTTTATAAATATAGCACCCTAATACTTTACAATATTTTCTTTTTAGAAACAACACCCAATTAAGCATTCACTACACGCAACAAAAAGAATGGTAGTGAATATAATATCCCAATAATTTATGATATGTTTACTATTTTAAATGTATCTAATCACATTTTTTGACATTTATCTGATATGTTTAATAGATATAATATAAGAGCAAATCTAATTTTACACATAAAAAACTGTATTTTTCTAAAGGTAGTTTTGTCATCTTATAATGGTGAAATTATTTTAATTTTTATAACTTTTATATAAAAATTTTAACTTCATTTTTGGAATCATAATTTCAAAATAATATTAGGGTTAATTTATTGAATTTTTCTGTTATGTTTCATTTTTTGTTGAATAGTGAAAATATTGGATTTTAATTGAAAACTATTTTTTCTTCTCAATACTTTATACAGTTAAATTATATATTAAATTGGGTTTAATTTAAATTTAGATCAATTTTAAATATTTAAATCCAATTTAGTTCATTAGAAGTGTTTTTATATTCAATTTAGATTTAAAAACTTAGTGAACTTTTGGAAATTTTCATGTTAAAAACACGCTTTCCTATCACGTCTATGGGATTTTATTTGCATTAATTATAGAAAAATTCTTGAATTTATTTTTGGAAAAATGGGTATAATTATTTGTAATAATTATAATATTTATATTATAATATATTTAACTTAATTTTTGACCATAATGATTAGTGAATACAGTTAAAAGTAAATACAACTATTAAGGTAAGAAGAATCTTTCTAAATGATTAAACATAGAATATATAGTGAGTAAATGACCCAAAACATGTCCAACAACCATTGGATGGAACTATTTTTATCCTCAACACCATAGTATCAATTTTTATGAGTTATTGAGATACTATTAAATGATGGTGACTAATATAATAAGTTAAGTGTGGAAAAAGGAAAAAAGGAACCTTTATTTCCTTTAACACTTATAAAGATACAAGATAGGGAAAAAAATCATATTCTCAAATATACATATTATTTTGAAAGTAAAATGATTTATTTTTATCATGATAATTTTTTTGAGATGATATAATTACATTAAACGTGTAACCAATGCTAACAAATGGATTATTTAGTTAATAATTGAATAAAATAAATGATGCTAAAAACATTAACAATAATGTAAATTTATTGAATTATTATGTAAATTAGTTTTTAGATGAATATATCATGTTAAAAAGATATTAATTTAATATATTTTAATTACAAGATTTTTATTTTTATTTTTAAATTTAAATTAAACAAATAATTTCCAAATTTTCATTAATGTTATTTTACAATAATGGTTATTTTATTAAATAACAAAAAATTAAAAAAATACAATATTCTTACAAGTTATTTTTAATTGTTAATAAATAGAAAATAAGTTACAATAATGGAACAAAATTTTTTTATAACTAACAAATTGACCTGTAAATAGTAAATACTTTGCTAGCATGGTTATTTTAAAAGTAGTGTTTTTGCGCATTACGTATGCTTCTATTGAATTAATTTCCTAAAAATATTGGATTTTTTAATTATAAATTAGATGTAATATTTTATAATCAGTGGGTATAAATTTTATATTACGTATGACTTTAATTTATTCTTAATGTAATAATTATATTAGTGATAAAACTAGTTTCTTAAATGAAAAACCAAAATGAAAAAATAAGAAAACTCAAAGACTAAAGAATAAAATGAAAAAAATCAAGTTTTTATGGGATATGAGTGTTTATCAACCAAAATAATTTTTAAATAAATTATTTTTCCATTTTTAATCACCTGAGGTAAGTGAGATCTCTTAATAGTATTTACCTTTTGGTATTTACATGAATTCCACTCATCCTTCATTATAAAAATTTATTCACTCTTCCCACTCAGCATACCTCTCAAGACACATTTGATAATAAAAAACATTCCAAAATAATTTCTAAAAAAATCCTTGAACTCATCCAAGAAGCCTCAATTTTTTAATAAATCAATCCAACTATGTCTTTTGGTATAAACCAAAAAGAGTTACCTGAAAAAGAGAAATATTTTTTCGATGAGCTGTTTTGTTTTATTTATTTATCCACCCATTTAATTATTATTATATATTTATTATATAATGACATATATATCATAAAAACACTGACATGTTTTCATTTTAAGGTTATGAACTACACTTTTACACACTTTCATCAAATACGATACACAATCATTGTTCATGTGTTTGACAGACTACCACCTTGCGAACTAATGTCATTATTTCTTCCATAACCACATTTAAAGGTTGGAAGTATTGATTAATTTATATATTATATATAATATATATTATAATAATAATATATTTATTCTTCTATAATTATTATATAACAAATACCTATATTCCCTCTATTTTGTGGGAATACGACAACATCGTTTGTGGACGTGTGGACTGCCACCGCCTCAAAGCGATGCGATTCATTCACATGTTACATGGAATGTATTAAGGAAGGTTTTAATAAAAATATGTGATTTATATGAAATAAATATGATAATTTAATTATAATATAAATATATATCATTTAATTTTCATTATTTTAATTGGAAAAGAAAATGGAAAGAATGTTCATGCGTACGTACGACCGAACACCTCCATAAACGGTGTATTTCATTTTCTATCTCTAAATTTTATGGATTGACATAAATAAATATATAATGAATATATATAATATTTAAATCAGTTTTTATATTATGGATAATATTAAATAGTTATTGAATTAAAATGAACAAAATTAACAAGTCTAGACATACTCGAAAAATTTGGCAATTAACACCCAAAACGATGAAAATAATAAAATATTATTAATGAAAGAGTTATAATGCGTTATAAAAGGATTATATATGATATCATAAATTTTAATATGGTTCAATTATAAGATAGTAACGTGCTTAAAACCATTATAAATTTGGTTAAATAATTTCTAACTAAAGGAATTTTAAGGTAAAGGATTTCATCAGAATTTACATTTCATTGAGATTTATTTATTATCATGCACCAATTCAATTTAATGGGGTGCATATACTTTTCTATTATAATTTAATATCACAATTCACTCATATTAAATTTTATTCAATGTTTTAATTTTAATTATCTCTTTTAAAGGGGTTTGACTTGTAAATTACCAAGCGATAAATGTTATCTTTTTAAAAAATCACTTTCTTTTGTGATTGTTAAATATCTCTTAAAAATCACTCTCATATAACCAATTTACATTATAAACCTTTTTTATTTTATATAAACATAAAATTATGTGATGGGTATAATTATTTCGTAAACCATAAACCATTTTTACACACAATGTGTACTTGATATTTATTTGATTAATTGTGGGAATATTGGTAATCTGTTTCTTCTACACAATATACATATTTGATAGGACACATTATTAACCGATTAAATTAATTAGTGGATATATGAGAAATTATTTGGAAATGTACGACATGGGTGGGGAATAGTTATAGATATCCCATAGATGTATCAATAGTCTCATGAGATGAAACATTGGGATAATCAGATGTGGATTTACACACTTATAAACCTTATTATGAAAGATCTTGATGTTAAAGTTACCATGTACCTAGGAAACATGGTGTCCAATAACTAAGAGTTTACTTTATTTATATTAAGTTATTATTTATCCATGAGATTTTATCTTTTACATTATCTATGGATCTAGTTCATTATCAATTTATCGATTAAATGGAATGAGTTTCAGTAATATACATTGACATATTGATTTTTACTTATCCAGTTATATAAATTGTAACACCCCAAGCTTCTATGGTACGATTCTCTTTGAATAATACAATATATTGAATTTTACAAAACTTCGAGTTCTTACAAACCAAAAACTATCAAACTAGCCATTATGAATAGTGATACCTGCTTTTTTAAATTTTATAATATTTATTTTAAAAAATGGACTTTATTTTTTATTCAGAATATCAAAATTAGCTTAGGGTGAATTTTTGGAATTTTTCTGAAAACATTCAATTTTTGATGAACAGTGAAAACACTATGTTATTGTTTAAAATCGACATTTCATTTAAGTAATTAGTTAATTTATTTAGATTTATTTTAGGTATAAATAGACACATAATACCTATATATGTTCAATGTAATTTATTTGAGTCATTTTATAATAATATTAGATATATAAAAATTTATTGATATTTTTACCGCCTTTTACCCACCTTCTAGACGCATTTGAAAATTTGCATAAAACGTAATTTTACCAATCCTTTGAATTGAATTTAAAAAATATGATAGACATGTTTGCCATCAGTAATTAAAATGTGGTTCAATAAGATGAAAATAATTTTTGGTGAATAGTAACTTTTGACTTTTATTTACCACGGTTAAAAGTAAATAGGGTAATTAAAGATAACAAATGATATTAAAATTACCCTAACACATGTCATAATTTTATTGGATAAGTTTATTTCGACCAAAATCAACTTTGGAAATAAATATGGTCCTTTTGATTCATTTGGATTAGATTAGGACATTCATTATTATTTTATTTAAAGAAGAGTTAAAACTGTTAAATTCAAAGTATAATAACTAAAACATTTTTAATATAGATTTATACATAATATAAATTAGAATATAAATATTCATTGTAAATATAAAAATATTTCCTACATAATTGTATTTTATTTATAATTTTTATACATTAAATAATTAAATTTATTTATTACACAATGATGAAGATCTAATTACCTTATTAATGAAAGATTAAAATAATTGATATTATAAATATCCAAATAAATATAAATTGAGACTTTTGATGATTTATAAAAATTTTATAGGTTAATATGACAAGTTAGGGTTTATTAAATAAATTTCATTCGAATTGAAGAAGTTTTTATGACTTCCACCAAAACAAAATACCCAATAGTGTCAAAATTAACATAAATGAGTTTTTAAAAAAAATTCTATATTATTAATTGATATAATATTTCTAATAATACATGGTTCAGGAAAAGGACTTAGATAAGGTTATATATATCAATAATGAACCACGTGGGGTTCTCTTAGATTTTATAGTAAGTTTATTAACCAGTTATTATAATTATACAAGAATACTTGGTCAAAGTTATAATATTTAACTAAGAGTTAAATCTAAAATATAAGGTTAATATGGTGACATAAAACTATCTAAAAAATATTAGTTGTTAGTTATTTGACCCATATCTACCTCATCCTCGAAATAAATAATTTTTGATCCCTTATAAACTGAATATGATTGTATAATAAAATAATAATTCAATCTTTTCCTACAGTGACCCTCACCTATCATATAAAAGGGTACTTCACATTTGTCTCAATATCACACATCCAAAGACATTTGGCTTAGCCATACCCTACTCAAATTTCCTCCCAACTCCTTTAAATTTGACCTAAAGGACTTAATTTAATCATAAAGCCAACCTATGGAGACCTTTTTATCTTCTCAAAAGGAAATACCTGAAGCAAAGGTATTAATTTCACCACCTCTTTCCAAGTTCTTTTCTTCTTACACATCCTCTTTCATTGTTGTTTCCATTCCATAATAACAACTACATCACCTTATACATACTATGATGTTATTATAAATATGTTAAAACCATATTCATTATTATATCCATCCTATGAATGACAAGTCACCATACGTGCGTACGCACGACTTACCGTCTCCACATCATGGTGCTGTTTTTATTCAAACACTTCAATATTTGGATGGGTATACTAATGAGTGTAACTGATGTAAATAATAAATATAACATGTTATGTATTCTTTATTTATGATATACCATGCAATTAAATAAAATTTTACCATCAATAAAATGATATTGTCGCTCGTGCATACGTACAAATTACCGTCCCGACAAACGTGATTAAATTCATTCCACCTCATAATCATTCAAGAATAATTTTTATTTTAGGATTAAAAATAATTTTTAAGAACCTAATATCATTCTATATATGAATAAAATAAATCCAATCCTTAACAAACATGTCTTATGTAACCAATCATATAAAGGAAAATGAATTAGTTATCACCCGAAACGATGATACTATTAAAATATTATTAATAAATAAATATTAGATGATCATATATGATATCATATTTATGTATGTGGTTATATTATAATTTAATAATAATTATTTAACTATTATAAGTGAGTTTAACTTACCCTTTATCAAGGAAAAGTATAAGGTAAGGGTTAATTCTACAATCCCTTTATTATCCAAGGTTTTTTATATGTGAGTATCTACAGTGACCTCTTTATCGTCCAAATCTGTGTTTCATAAAAATGTATTTCAAAACATTTTTAATATTTCCTAGATGATGGGTTAAATTCATTTATACCCTTTTTTGACTTTTTATATAATTTTTATAATGTAATCTTTCTGTCGCTTTCCAAAAAAGTTCCTTTAAGACCCTTTTTCGACAAAATTAAGGAAAAAATGTTTTTTAACTTATACGGTGAGTGTGTGTATATTTCTACCATTATGACATCTTAAAAGATTACCTTACAGGATTATAATAATATTTTCAAAATAAATGATTTATTTTATAATTATGTGACTTTTAAATGATTTCAAAAGTGAAAGATATATTTCTCTCAAATGTTAGAGAGAAATAACCTTACCCGTATAGAGCACCCTGATCCAAAAAGTGAAGGAAAAATGTTAGTACTCTTCATGAGGTAAAAACTACCAAAAATAAATGTTACTATAAATCTATTTGTAGTTGAGAAATAGATAAGTTCCTTATAGAGAATATTTCATGCTTTGGGGAGTTGCAAAAGGGAAAAAGTTTTCATGGTAGTTTATAGCCTCACAGGTGATGTAGATCAATGGTGGTCATTAATTCAAAACAAAAAGGAAGATGGAGATGTATCAAATATAGAAGAGAGGGAGTTTAAAGAGATTTTATTAGAAAAATAAATTCCTTTTGACCATCGAGCGGATATGGAAAGACAATTTCTGAGTTTGAGAAAAAAGGAGGATGAGAATGTCGCAAATTATAAGGCTACCTTTACAAGGTTAGAAGGGAATGTAACAAATTATATAGGTATCCCAAAGAGTAATATTGATCTATTATTTGATGGGTTAAAACCATTTTTATATCGATAAATAATCTTATAATCCTTCTAATTATACAAAGATATTGTCTCTGGTGCTATCAAGAGTGAAAATGAATTCCGTAATTCATATAACTTTAAGGAAAAGAAAGAGAAGAAGAGATCTGCTGAAAACTCTGGAAAAGGAAATAAGGGGAAGAAATGAAAAGTTTAATTTCCATCCTATAGTAAACGTGGGAAAAAACATCCTAGTACTTTCCTGAAGGGAATGAGAGTCTATTATAAGTGTGGTGAAAAAGGCCACCAAGCTCATGATTTGAAGGGAAAGAAAGAGGATGTCAATATTGAATGCTTAAGTTGTAGATAAATGGGGCATTATGCAAATAAATGTCCTAAAAACCAAGGAAACTTACCTTAGAAAAGGCCAAGGGAGAAAGGCCAAGCTTATGTGATCACTACTACTGAGGTTGAAGCTCTAAAATACATGGCGGCAAGTAATTTAATTGTTTTCCCAAGTTTATCCAATGCTTTATTTGATTTTGGATCATCACATTTCTTTAAATCTTCTTAGTTTTCTAAGAAAATTAGATATTTCTAATTTGATTTAACAAGGGAGTTGTCAATCGAAACTTTTAAGAGAAGTATCATTGCAACAAAGTTTTGTGAATCAGTTCCCATTAGGGAATATAAATGTTCTTTGTCTGTTGATCTCATCATCATACCCATGATTTAATTTGATATAATCCTTAGTATGGATTGGATTTCGAGCCATGATGAGAAAATTTATTATAATAATAAGGAGATTATTATTTTCTATGATGATAAGAAGTACCTTCTCTTTAGAGTAGAACCCTCACCACCTGATTTTTATCTAGATCCACCCCCAGAAGTTCTAATAAATTCAATTATTGAATATTAAGATAATTAAATAACTATGGGTGAGGAAAAAATGTTCAAATAGAGGGCGTACCTATTGTAAAGGAATATGTTGATGTGTTTCCAGAGGATTTACCTGGCCATCCACCAGAATGAGAAATTGAGTTTTCCATTGATTTAATTTCTAGTTCAAGGCCAATATCAACGACCTCTGGCCACTGTGGAATTAGTGGAACTAAAGAAAAAACTAGAGAAATTGAGTAACAATAGATTTATTCTCCCTAGTGTTTCGCTATGGGGAGCCACTGTTATTTTTGTTAAGAAGAAATACAAATCTATGAGGTTGTACATCGATTACAGGGAGATCAATGCTATAAAAATAAAGAACAATTATCCCCTACCCTGCATTGATTATTTAATCTATCAACTTCATGAAGCTCAATATTTTTAAAAGATTGACCTTCGATCTGGATATCATCAGTAGTGTGTGAAGAAGGAAGACATTTGATAAAATGTATTTCGTACCTGGTATGGGCATTATGAGTTTACAGTAATGCCTTTTGGACTAACTTATGCACCCACTATTTTCATTGATATAATGAATAAAATTTTCAAGGAATATCTTGATGACATTGTAGTTGTATTTATTGATTATATTATGGTAGACTAAAAAATATATGAAGATCATGAAAATCACTTGTGAACTATTCTAAAAACCCTATGAATAAATGAATTATATGGGATGTTTAGAAAGTATGAATTTTGGATTTAGAAAATTTCTTTTCTTGGCAATATTTTCACTAAGGTTGAAATCTAGAACGATGCTTCTAATACAAGAGTAATACAATAATGGCCAGTGCCGATGAGTATAACTGAGGTATGCTGTTTTATTGGTTTATTAGGTTATTATCGGCATTTCATCCAGAATTTTTCCCTATTGGAAAACCCATTAACCAAGCTCACACATAAAGGGGTTAAAATTGTCTGAAAAATGAGTATAAAGAATGTTTTTAAGAACTGAAGAGAATATTAATCAATGCTATTATATTGACTCTACCATCTAGTAATGAGTTTTTGTTATTTATATTGATGCATCAAAGACAGAACATGGTTGTGTTCTTATATAGAATGATAGAGTTATTGAATACGCTTCAGAAAAGCTAAAAAATCATGAACAAAACGATCCTACTCATGATCTTGTGTTAGCACCTGTAATCTTTACTTTTAATATATGGAGAAACTATATCTATGGATAAAATGTGAGACATTTACCGATCATAAGATTTTAAAGTATATTTTCCCATGTAAATAACTCCACATGAAACATCAATACTTTTTCAAGTGGTTGCCAATACAACTTTACTAGAAAGTATAAAATGTTCTCAGAGTAATGATGAGGATTTTAAAAATAAAATTAAAGATGTGAATGATTAGAGATTGATTGAATTTTTATAAGAAGATGGAATTTTAAAATTTGTGAAGATAATTTGTTTTTTTTATATACTTGATCTAAAAATAGAATTGTTGGATGATGCTCATTGCTCCAATTTCTCTATACACTCTAGTAGCACTAAGATGTATGGAGATTTGAAGGAATATTTTTGGTGAGACAACTTGAAGAGGGATATTGTTGTTTATCTTTCAAGATGTATGGTTTGTCTACATGTTAAAGATGGAAGACAACCTCCTAGAAGAGCTATGCACCCTCTTCCCATACCTGAGTGGAAATGGGTTGATATTACGATGGAATTTTTCATGGGGTTACCAAAAACTCCTAGAAGGAATGATGTAATATGGGTCATTGTTGATCATCTGACCATGTCAGCACATTTTCTTGCTATTAGAGAATATTTACCACTTGAACATTTATCAAGACTATATATTAATGAAGTTGTAAGACTTCATGGAGTACCCCTATAAATGGTTTCTGATCGTGATCCTTGTTTTACATTAAGATTCTGGAAAAGTCTTTAGAAGGAATTGGATACTAAAATTTATTTGAGCATTACCTACCACCCTCAAAATGATGGACAAACAGAACAAACTATTCGAACCTTATAAGACATGTTATGATCTTGCTCAATTTACTTTTAATGTATGCGGGATCAATATTTACCTGTATTATAATTTTATTATAACAATATCTTTCATTCAAGTATTCAGATGAAACCAAATGAAGAGTTATATGGAAAGATATTTCGCATATCAACTTCTTGGAATGATGTTGCTGAAAGAAAACTCATAGGCCATGAACTTTTTAAAGAAACAATGGAAAAGGTGAAGGTTATCCAAACCCATATCAAAGCAGCTCAAGGTAGGAAAAAGAGCTATACTGATAACTGAAGGAAGGATTTGTAATTTCAAGTAGGAGATCATGGTTTCTTGAAGAAATCTCCATAGAAGGGTGTTTTATGATTCTGTAAGAAGGTTAAATTGAGTCCCACGTACATTAGACCTTTATAAATTATCAAACTAATAGGATTTGTAGCTTACCGTTTGGAAATGCCTCCAAGTCCCTCCAAATTTCATGACAAGTTTCACGTATCACTGCTCGGAAAATACATGCCTGAACCAACGCATGTACTCACCTATGAAGAAATAGAACTGGAACTTGATCTATCTTATTGTGAAGATCCTGTCAATATTCTTGATACCAGAGAATGTAAAACCCCAAGCTTCCATGGTATGATTCTCTTTGAGTACTACAATAGCTTGTGATGTACGCAACTTCAAGTTTTAACACACCACGACCAATGAAACTAGTCGTTATGAATAGTGATACCCACTTTTTGAATTTTTATAAATTTTATTTTTCAAAATGGATTTCATTTTAGATTCATAATATCTAAATTATCTTAGGGTGAATTTTTTTTCTAAAAACTTTAAATTTTTTATGAATAGTGAAAACACTGCATTACTATTTAAAACTGACTTTTTATTTAAATAATTAGTTATGGTTTTAATAATTATTTTAGTTAAAAATTGGTACATAATACCTATATATATTCAATTTAATTCATTGGAGTCATTTTATAATAATATTAGATATATAAAATTTTATTTAACTTTTAACCGTCTTTTACCCACTTTCTTGGAACATTTGAAAATTTACATAAAATGTAGTTTTACCACTTTTTTAAATTTAATTTTAAAAATATGAGAGAAAAAATTGAAATTAGGATGTAAAATTTGGTTCAATAAGATAAAAATATTCTTTGGTTAATAGTAACTTTTGACTTTTATTTACCATAGTTAAAAGTAAATTGTGTAATTAAAGATAAAAAATGTTATTATAACTACCCTAACACATGTATTAATTTTATTGGATAAGTGTATTTAAACCAAAATACAATTTAGGAATAAAATATTATCCTTTTGGTTCAGTTGGATTAGATTATGACATTTATTATTATTTTATTTAAAGAAGAGTTATAAGTGTTAAATTCAATGTTTAATAACAAAACCATTTTTAATATATAGTTATACATAAGATAAATTCGACTATAAATATTTTTTATAAAGATAAAAATATTTCCTACAGAATTTTATTTTATTTATTATTTCTAGACATTAAAAAATTAAAATTATTTATTTCACAATGATGATGCAGTATTTACCTTATTAATGAAAGATTAAAATAATTGATATTTTCAATATCCCAATAAATGAAAATTGAAACTGATGATGAATTAAAATAATTTTTAGGTTAATATGACATGTTATGGTTTATTAAATAAATTTATTTCGAAGTGATAGAGTTGTTATGACTTTCAAAAAAAAAAACAAAATACCAAATAGTGTCAAAATTGACATAAATGAGTTTTTAAAACTAATACTATATTATTAATTGATATAATATTCATAAAAATATATGGTTTGGTCAAAGGACATATAAAAGGTTACATATATCAATAATGAACAACATTTGGTTTTATTGGATTTTTATAGTAAGTTTATTAACCATTTATTATAATAATACAAGAATACATAGTAAAAGTTAAAGTATTTAAGAAAGAGTTAAATAAAAAAGATAAGATTAATATGGTGACATAAACCAATCTAAAACCTATTGGTTGAGAATTGTTTTGACCCATATCCTCTTTATCCTCTAAATAAATAATTTTGGAGCCATTATATTCGGAATATGATTGTATAACAAAATAATATATCAATATTTTCCTAAAGTGACCCTCACCTCTCTTATAAATAAGTGCTTCCCCTTATCTCAAAATCACACCTCCAAAGCCATTTGGATCTACAAACCCCTCCTCAAATATCTTCCTCACTACCCTCAACTCAACCTAGATTCCATACATTGATCATAAATCCAACCTAAGGATCCCTTTTGATCATCTCAAAAGAAAACGCCTCAAGAATATGTTATAATTTCACCACCTATTTCAAAGTTCTTTTCTTCTTCCACATCCTATTTCCTTGTTGTTTTTATACCAAAATAATATTTCCAAAACCTTATACATACTATGATGTTATTATAAATATGGTATAACCATATTTATTATTATATCCATCCTATGAACGACTAGTCACCATACATGCGTACGTATGGCTTACCATCTTCGCGTCGTGGTGTAGTTTGTTGTTCAAACACTTCATTATTCTATCCATACAATTAATTTCATTTTATTATGAATGATGTTTTATTTTCTACTTAATAGTATAATATAGTAATTGTGTATGTAATATAGTTTACCAAAACTACAAAACTAATCATCATTTAGGATTTGATTCCTTGTAATCATGCCAATGACATAAAGTAAGTGACAGGCTCTAGGCTTTTGGGGTTGGGGATTACAGTTGGTATCAGAGGAAGCTTAGTAGAAAATCATAAACCATATTTAGAGAAACATAAATATGGTAAAATAACCCTATGCCAGAATCCAGTGATATGTATAGAAGAATGTCCCAAAGAAACCATTTTTATGACCACCATATTAGATATATATATATATTTCAATTTATGATAAGTATTTTTCTAGTTTTAAGATTATACATTATTTTCCATAATTATATGATCCAATTTAGTATAAGTAAACATTTAAAAATGGTAGATAGAAGAATTAATATGAACCTCACCAATGTCAATGATACAAAGAGTAATAAGGATCATATATTTTATGGTCTTAATACAATCTTTCAATGGTAACTAGTTTCTAAAAAAAATTTATCATGTGTGGATATTGTCCGGTGTTAATGAAAAAGAGAAAGAGTTATAAATAATTAGAAGAGGAAATATGTGGATAATAAAAATAAAGGGAATAAGGGAAAAAAATTATTTTCTTACATGTGATAATCGTGGAAGGAATCGCCCTAGGAAATGCATGAAAGGATTCAGAGTTTATTATAAGTGGGGAGAAAAGGGTCACCAGGAAAAATAATGAAAAGGAAATAGAGAAAATACTGTTATTTAGTGTTTCAACTATAGTGAAATGGTGGAGCATGCAAATAAATTCCCCAATAGTAAAGGTAATATACCCTAGAAGAAGCTAAGGGATCACGATCAAGCTTATGGTATTACCAAAGATGAATAGTAATGATTAATTTTTTTATGTTTGAATTCAAGAATTATATCATTTCAGTATTTTATCGATGATGTAATTGTTATAAGAATTATGGAATATATCAACATTTTAATATATTAATTTTCCTTAAGGATATGAAATCATATGTTAAATTGTATTGATGACTAAGAAAATCGATTCTGTGGAAATTTGAACTTCATGGAAATTGAGAATTCATAATATGTTACTAATGTTGAGATAATGATGTTCAGATAAAGAGATGATTGATTTGGATAAAGTAAATTAGATACTAATAACTACCTTGTAACTAATTATAATGTTTGGAATAAAAATATTTGGAAGTTCCATAAGTTTAATCATCTATAAAATGATTTATGTTGAATATTGGATGATGTTTTAGAGGTCAATGTTTTACTTCACTAAATAATGTAACATGTGAAAACAAATGAAGTTGAAATAGTTCAAGGCACAACCATAGGATATGATTTAATTAAAAAATAATGTCTATTTAGATTCTTAGGGAAAGAAATAATTTCTCAACATTAAGAAAAGGGTCTTCAAACAAAATGTTTTCCTATTATCATCATTTTTATGATATCTATGAACTTTTTCACAACTTTGGTTTGTGTATTTGTGTTCAATAACGTTCTAATGAGAATATTATTAATCACTATCCATTAGAACATCGTAGTTAGATTTCTATACTATATTTGTGCTTTAAATAGTTTTCTCTAATTATAAAGAATAGTTTAATGGGGACCTTTACATTTCTTTTTCATTCTTATTAATAAGATGTGTTATAAACCCATTTTATGATATGAGTTTTTTTATACAATTATATTTCCAAATATTGAACCCTTCATTAAAGAGATTGTGTTTAAATTTATAGGATGAAATTTATTTAAGGTGGAGAGAATTTAATATCTGAAGACTTTATAAAATTCTCTTTTTTGAATAAATTTGATTTTGTGGCCAGATTTCTTTAATGCACAATACCAAGTTAAGCATGAACTACGTAAAACACTAATAATAGAATGGAAAATAAGATCCCAAGACATTGAGATATATTTAATAATTTAAATAAATTCAATCATATTATTTTACACTTATTCGATTGGTTTGATAGACATAAGATGAGAAAAAATCCAATTTTACACATAAAAAGATTTATTTTTTCTAAAGTCAGTTTTGCCGCATTTTAGAGGCACACCTATTTTAAAACTAAAACCTGACACTTTTATAATTTTTATATAAAAAGATAAAATTTATTTTTTATGATGAATGTAAAAATCAAGGTTAGTGTAAATTTTTGGTATTTTTCTATGAAATCCAATTTTTTGATAAATTGTAAAAATACTGGATTTTAATTGAAAAATGCTTTTTTATCTAATCAATTTATAAGGTAAAATTGTATTTTGAATTGGTTTACAGGTCAAATTAGTTAAATTGTACATATATTAATCCAATATAGGTTATTCGAATCATTTTAATATCGAATTTAGATATAAAAACATAGTGAATTTTTGGACATTTTCACTTTAAAAATCAACTTTCTTGTCATGTATAAGAGATTAGATTTAAAATAATTTTAGCAACTTATATTCATTGAATTTGAAAAAATTTCTATAAATATTGGAAACCAGTTTAATATTTATATTCTAATTAGTCCAACATAATTTTTTAAAATAATAATTAGTGAATTCTGTTAATATTAATTAAAGTGATTAGGATAAGAACGTGCTTACTTATTAATTAATCTTCGAATATAAGGGATTTAAATGACCCAAACTAGTTAAATACCCATTGGATGGATATATTTCGACCCTCACAAACTTTTTTTATATTTTTATGAGTTAGTGGGGTACTATTATATAATGACCCGAAGCTTATCGTACATGGACATTACATTACTTTTGCGGAATACTTAGTACATAACAAAAACACACACACAAGGATCGTAATAGTTTAGTGTCTTTGGAAACTCGGAACGTAATCTTCTAAACGTGGTGAAAGATCTTCAATATCTCCCATAATGATCTTCCCCTTTTTTTTTACCTAAAACCTTTCTTTATATCCTGGGGAAAGAAAAACAAAAAAGGGTGAGCTCAAATGCTCAGTAAGGGTAAACAAAAGAAATATCAATCACATCATATACATAAGAACGTAGCTTTTGGAAATCTTGACCTGCAAAAGAGCTCATAATATCATAACATGGGATAAATCATAGAATTGAAAATGAGATCCCCATAATCATAACATAAAACTTGAAACTTTGTGGCATGCACACATAATCATGGAAAATCATTTCTTGTTAGTCATGACTCATTGCCAAGACTATCTTAGTGGACAAAGTCCCTTTCTGAACCGAGTTCACTCCTCGTTTCAGTCCTGTATCACTGAACCGAAATAACCTTCCGTTCCAGCCATGTCTATCTCATGAGATATAAAATCTTTACCCAATGCATTGGAGGGAGATATAGGTCCCACCCATCTCATAATGATACCATTCTTATGTGTGCCACAAAATCATAAATCATACATCATTTCATAACCCATGTAATAAAAATGGGATTCTTAAACAACATGACATCATAAAACCATTCATATAAGATAAAGGAATTCATAAACATAATTCCATCACAGCATAGTCAAATCAATGTAAAAATATGGATAGAAACAGAACCCTTTATTATCTTAGATGGAAAATAATTTTGATAAAACACTTGAAATGAATTCTTGAGGAAAATATCCTTTCTTCTTCAAAATCAATTTCTTTTCACAAAACATCATGAAATTTTAAAAGAAAGAGATTTTATTAAAAATAGTCATGAAATATTTTGTAGGAAGATTCATGAAAATAAGGCTTTATAAAACCGTAAAAATCCGTTCGTGCCGTTTAAGTTTAAAAAACAATCTTCGTACTTTTGTCGGAAAAGTCAAAAAGTACCTCGTACAAAAAACGACAAAAGATTCCTTTCATATCTATTACTAAAAACTCACCGAAGGGTAAAATTGGATTTAAACAATTGTAGGTTGATGTAAATAACATTACATATTGAGGAAACATGGATGTGGATGATAAAATACACCCCAGTAAATACTTACGAATAAACAATCTCGGATAAAAATGAGATTGTGATATTTCCCTTACCTTAGGTCCGACTTGCTTTGTAACTGTCCGAACCTCCTGTATAATGATTTAAATCATGTTATTGACTTATCATATTCATTTTTATGATATCATATATGGTTCACTTATGACATTATATTACCCGTTCTTTTGTAAATTCCATGTTAAAGAAGCGTTTTGGGTAAAATCGTTTCATTTATCGTAGGTGTTTTGACTTGTTGTTCTTGACATCATTATTACATATATCATGATTTACTTACTTCCAGAATATAAAATATGATTTATATATCATATATATTCAGTATATATATATATATAATAGGTAGATAAATAAAATGAAAAACACCGTTCATGGAGACGGTAGTCCGTACGTACGCATGAACGCTGTTTTCCTTTCCTTATTGTCTTTAAATGGAAGTAAGTAGATGACATACATATGTATATATATACATAAATCCAGTAGCTTTATAATGTCATATATTTCATTATTATTTCTTATATATACATTATAATCATTCTTAAATGGTTAACATGGAGAATGAATCTCATCGCGTCGTGGAGACGGTATTCCGTACGTACGCACGAGCGATGATATCATTTCTATAAATATTGAATTGAATTGGAGTGAATTATACAATATATCAGAATCAATATGATGTTGTAATAACTATGTATAGTTATTCTTTACACCATTATACCCATCCATGTAAGGTGGTGGTGGAAAATAGATTACACCACGGCGTGGAGACGGTATTCCGTACGTACGCACGCGCGGTGATTTCTTTTTCCGTAGGATGGATAGATGGTGAAATAGGGTTGTTTCATACTTATAATAACATATCAGTATATGAGTGATACTGATGTTATTACTTCATAATGAAACAACCTAAGAAGAAGAAGTGGAAGAAGAAATAAAGATGAAAGAATTGGTAACGGTAATTACCTCTTCTTTGAAGTGCCTCTTTGAGACCTCCTCTTAGGGCACTAAAATTGGTCTTGGAGGAATACCAGAACCTCTAGAATGTTTCTAGGGAAGTGGCGAGGAGAACATGGCAGGGTTTGGCCGAGCTTGAGTGCTCAAATTGGTGTGAGGAGGAGGGGGAGGAGGTGTCCTTTTATAGGGGAGGAGAGGGGCACCTTAGGAATATCTCAAAATATTATTTTATATTAAAGTCAAAATCGGTTTATAATGGTTCCAAAGGGTCTTATTTCGAAGATAAAGTGGGGATGGGTCGAAATACTATCAACCAATTGGATTTAGACAAGTTTAGGGTATTATTTTAACCTTATCAATTAGATTTAACTCTAAGTTAAATAATTTAACTTTTACCGTGTCTTTTTGTTTTCTTTCACTATATGGTTAATAAACTTACTATAACATGCCAAACGAACCCCAAATTGTATATTATTAATACATATATCCTTATCTAAGTCATTTGGCCGAACCTTAGATTTTTAGGAATAAAATAACAATTAATAATATAATATTTAATTTAAAAACTATTTTGTGTCAATTTTGACACTATTTGATATATGATTTTTTTGAAAGTCATAACAGAATTATATGTTCGAAACAAGTTGATTAAATAAACACTAATATATCATAGTAACCTAGAAAATTAGTGGAATTCATAAAAAGTCTTAAATTACATTTATTTTGGTATTTATATTATCAATTATGTCAATATTTCATTAATAAGATAATTACTACATCATCTTTGTGTCATAAATAAATTATATTATTTGATGTCTAAAAATTACAAATAAAATACCATCATGTAGGAAACCTTTTTATCTTTCTAATGAATATTTATAGTCGAATTTATCTTATGTTTAACCCCATATTAAAAATGATTTACTTATTAAACTTTGATTTTAACTATTTTAACCCTTCTTTAAATAAATTAATAATAAATGTCCAAATCTAATCCAAGTGGGCCAAAATGGTCATATTTTATTCCTAAGTTTGTTTTTGGTCGAATTACACTTGTCCAATAGAATTAGGACATGTGTTAGGGTAATATTAATATCATATTTACCCTTAGTTACCCTATTTACTATTAACCGTGGTAAAAAAAGTAAAAAGTTACTATTCACCAAAAAATTATTTTCATCTCATTGAACCACATTTTAGTCCTTGATATTAACCGTGTGTCTCGGATTTTCGAAATTCCATTCACAGAAGCGGTAAAATTAAGTTTTATGCAAAATTCAGTTTTTAACCTACCACTTAGTAGTTTCACTATTCATCAAAAATTGATGTTTTTCAGAACAATGCCAAAATTTCATCCCAAGCTATATTTCATATTCCGAATTCAAAAATGAAGTCTATTTTACCAAATTCATAACATAAAAGTTGCATTAATTAATTTTATAATTAAATCCCGCTGTTAAAACAAATAGCGTGTTTTTTTAAGAAACAATATCTATCAAAAGATTGACACTTGTTTATGTCTAGTTTAAATGTGAAATTACATCCAATGACCAACATTGTATTAAATTGTAAAAATATATTTTAAATATACTTTAAAACCACTCAAATTAATGATTTATCACTATTAATTATTTCGATTAAAAAAGTTGTTTTTAATTATAATTTAGTAATTTTCACTATTCATCAAAATATGAAAGTTATCCGAAAATCGCCAAAATTTCAACCTAAGCTAATTTCGATATTCCGAATCCAAAAATGAAGTTCATTTTGAAAAATAAGATTTATAGAATTTTAAAAAGTGGTTATTACTATTCATAACGGCTAGTTTTAATAATATTTTAATAGCACATCGTTGTTTAGTGAAACTCGGTATTGCGTATTACACACGCTATCGAGGAAGGTCGCGATTGCGTGTAATGCAAGGCAAGACAAGGATGCGTGTTGTGCAAGCTCCTTTTGGTGTAGCGTACAACACAAGACATTAATAAAATTAAAAAGAATATTTTTTTTATAAAATCTTGGGCTGTTACATTCTATCCCCCTTAAAATGAATTTCGCCCTCGAAATTCGTCGGGGTTATAAATGGTTTACTATTTGAAAGTTTCTTTAATAGAAACCCACATCGTAAAAGGGAATACCAAAACTTAGCTTTAAAAACTAAAGTATGAAATGTAACTATTACCCAAATAAACTAATCACTGGGTTTCCACATAGGTGAAAATATGGATATGGAAGAGAAATCTAACCATCATGTTCTGATGGAGAGTGGTAGAGAACATGGCTATGGAAAAGGCAGTAATCACAAATCCATAGATTTGTGATGATATAAGGTACCATCTTATTCATCAGGTATAAGATCACTAGGACGACATTTTTGGTTTTCAAGATCATTTCCCTAAAGTTGAAAATGTGAATTAGAATAAATACTTACTTTATTTTGGTACAATCTCACTGTTGTTCGTGCCTTGAACAATTTCCACTTCATCTCTTAAATAAATGAAGTTGAATTTGTCATTCATGAAGTGTTAGCAGATCATGTGATAGAATGACGGGTCATTCCATCTGTCTCAAACAAAAGATTAGCAAAAATTATATGCATAAGTCGATCTATAGTGAGATTAATCATATATGGTTCCTAAAATGGACTTATACTTCATATATAATACTGCTTAATATAATAAAACTAGTTTCTACTAAACAGGGACTTCCTGTAGGCCAGTGGTAGGCGATAAAGGCCAGTCGCACTTTGGTTGTGGGTTCGATTCCTACAGCCTTGTCCGAAGCGATGGGCTGTCGCCCGTCCTACAGGTTGTCCCTTTTTCTAAAACTACGTTACTATAACATCCCATCAATAATATCGAAAATCTTCTATCCTTAAACAATACTAACTTATGTCCAACATAATCCAGTCTAATCTTTAGGCTTATAATACTGCAGTCCACTCTCATAATATAGTGACAACGATTACCAGAGATTTAATACTGTCGTTGATCCCCACATATCATAAGATATGTCTTGTTGGTCACATTCCAATAATTCAAAGTCCTTAATCGTGTATTCTCTTGAATACCTTAGTGAAAACATGAGTGCAGTTAAAAGTTAACACTTTCCACATACCAAAATCCTCAAAATTCTATATACTCAAACCATGATATCACTTAGTCCTTATATCAATCATGAGCTCATGAATACTATTAAACATTTCATTTTCTCGTCTTCATTATGCGCATATCATCTTATTTCCAAAAAAAATATCTCAATCACTTTGAATACCACATCAATAAATATTGCAATACTCAATGATACAACATTATTTTGGAATCCCATTACATAAACACTTAATCATTCCACCACATCGTTGTCATATTCAACATTGCCAATAGTGATCGCATGTGATTTCCCTTTGTCCTTTGCCTTCAGTGGTTGCTCATGTTGATCATCACTAACCCTTGGATTAGGGCAATTATTAGCATAATGCCCCATTTCCTTGCACTTGAAGCATTGAAGTGTTGGCGGTGCGTTCTCTGCAGTGTTTGCTTTATTCACATCATTAGAAACCCTTTTTCCATTACTTCGACACTCAGCTGCTCGATGACCTTCTTTTCCACACTTAAAACATTTTCTAGTCCCTTTAAGACAATCTCCACCATGCTTCTTCCCACACTTTGTGCATAAGGAAACATTCTTCTTTTTTTCATCATTATTCTGAGATTTCTCCATGAACTCCATCTTTCGTTTCTTGTCAAAACCATGAGATGGATATGTAACACCAACTTCCATTTCTACCTTGATAGAACAACGCACAATTTCTTCATAGCTACTGAAGTCTCTTATAGCTAATGCCCTTCGAAGACTTGGTTTTAAGCCACTGAAAAATCGATCAACTTTACTTTCAGGTTGGATGATAATTCCAGAAGCATATCTTGCAAGTCTTGTAAAATTTGCTTCATAGGTACCAACAGATTCATCGTCCCTTTGCTTCAGTTCAAGAAACTCTTTCTCCATCTTTGTTCGAAGAATACGAGGGAAGTACTTACTGAAAAACAAGTTCTTGAACTCGTCCCATTCCATGGACTCAATTTCATCTCTTGGCCTCGTATTCTTGATAAGATTCCACCATTGATCAGCTTCACCTTCCAAACGATATACTGCTAAGATGACTTTATCATGTTCAGAACATTGAAGAACTGAAAATATCTTTTCAGTAGTACTAATCCATTGTTCAGCAACTAATGGATCAGTAGACCCACTGAAAGAAGGTGGACGTTGCCTCATGAAGGACTCAATAGAATATTGTTCCCTTCTCTGCTCATTTGGAAGTCCAGAATGATTCATAGCTTGTGTAAGTATAGCAATAAGATTTTGCACTCCATCTCCCATAACATTTGTTTGTTCAGGAGAGCAATCATTGCATTGTCCATTGCATTGATCAACACGGTTCCTTCGGGTTCCAGCCATCGTCTAAAACCCAAAAAGAATAGTGTGAGAGGAAAAAATCATGCTAGGGAAAACAACATAATAAAGGGGGAGTACCTTCAATATCCAACATCTTAGGTTTAATTCTATGATCGTTAGCGTAATTCTATTACTATAACCTATACGTATACTTATCCCTAGGGACATCCCTAGACATACCTTAGAAATATCTCTAGGGATCTCACTAAAGTTCTCGCATCCTAGTTTCCAAAGGTTGACTAAACCTTTCCTCTGATACCAACTATAATGGTCTGGAATTACTTCTATTGGACTATAATTGATACCTATCAGGGCACTCCATGGGTGGATACACCCCCCTGGGCGGGACACACTACCATCCCCAGTGGCAGCCATTTCCACATGAAGCCCTTGGGCGGAGAGCCATGCTTCGTCCAACGCTCACATGTGAGAGTTCCCAAGGATTGGATACATTCCTACCTCCTTTGCCTCTGATACCAACTATAATGACCCGAAGCTTATCGTACATGGACATTACATTACTTTTGCGGAATACTTAGTACATAACAAAAACACACACACAAGGATTGTAATAGTTTAGTGTCTTTGGAAACTCGGAACGAAATCTTCTAAACGTGGTGAAAGATCTTCAATATCTCCAATAATGATCTTCCCCCTTTTTTTTACCTAAAACCGTTCTTTATATCCTGGGGAAAGAAAAACAAAAAAGGGTGAGCTCAAATGCTCAGTAAGGGTAAACAAAAGAAATATCAATCACATCATATACATAAGAACGTAGCTTTTGGAAATCTTGACCTGCAAAAGAGCTCATAATATCATAACATGGGATAAATCATAGAATTGAAAATGAGATCCCCATAATCATAACATAAAACTTGAAACTTTGTGGCATGCACACATAATCATGGAAAATCATTTCTTGTTAGTCATGACTCATTGCCAAGACTATCTTAGTGGACAAAGTCCCTTTCTGAACCGAGTTCACTCCTCGTTTCAGTCCTGTATCACTGAACCGAAATAACCTTCCGTTCCAGCCATGTCTATCTCATGAGATATAAAATCTTTACCCAATGCATTGGAGGGAGATATAGGTCCCACCCATCTCATAATGATACCATTCTTATGTGTGCCACAAAATCATAAATCATACATCATTTCATAACCCATGTAATAAAAATGGGATTCTTAAACAACATGACATCATAAAACCATTCATATAAGATAAAGGAATTCATAAACATAATTCCATCACAGCATAGTCAAATCAATGTAAAAATATGGATAGAAACATAACCCTTTATTATCTTAGATGGAAAATAATTTTGATAAAACACTTGAAATGAATTCTTGAGGAAAATATCCTTTCTTCTTCAAAATCAATTTCTTTTCACAAAACATCATGAAACTTTAAAAGAAAGTGATTTTATTAAAAATAGTCATGAAATATTTTGTAGGAAGATTCATGAAAATAAGGCTTTATAAAACCGTAAAAATCCGTTCGTGCCGTTTAAGTTTAAAAAACATTCTTCGTACTTTTGTCGGAAAAGTCAAAAAGTACCTCGTACAAAAAACGACAAAAGATTCCTTTCATATCTATTACTAAAAACTCACCGAAGGGTAAAATTGGATTTAAACAATTGTAGGTTGATGTAAATAACATTACATATTGAGGAAACATGGATGTGGATGATAAAATACACCCCAGTAAATACTTACGAATAAACAATCTCGGATAAAAATGAGATTGTGATATTTCCCTTACCTTAGGTCCGGCTTGCTTTGTAACTGTCCGAACCTCCTGTATAATGATTTAAATCATGTTATTGACTTATCATATTCATTGTTATGATATCATATATGGTTCACTTATGACATTATATTACCCGTTCTTTTGTAAATTCCATGTTAAAGAAGCGTTTTGGGTAAAATCGTTTCATTTATCGTAGGTGTTTTGACTTGTTGTTCTTGACATCATTATTACATATATCATGATTTACTTACTTCCAGAATATAAAATATGATTTATATATCATATATATTCAGTATATATATATATATATAATAGGTAGATAAATAAAATGAAAAACACCGTTCGTGGAGACGGTAGTCCGTACGTACGCATGAACGCTGTTTTCCTTTCCTTATTGTCTTTAAATGGAAGTAAGTAGATGACATACATATGTATATATATACATAAATCCAGTAGCTTTATAATGTCATATATTTCATTATTATTTCTTATATATACATTATAATCATTCTTAAATGGTTAACATGGAGAATGAATCTCATCGCGTCGTGGAGACGGTATTCCGTACGTACGCACGAGCGATGATATCATTTCTATAAATATTGAATTGAATTGGAGTGAATTATACAATATATCAGAATCAATATGATGTTGTAATAACTATGTATAGTTATTCTTTACACCATTATACCCATCCATGTAAGGTGGTGGTGGAAAATAGATTACACCACGGCGTGGAGACGGTATTCCGTACGTACGCACGCGCGGTGATTTCTTTTTCCGTAGGATGGATAGATGGTGAAATAGGGTTGTTTCATACTTATAATAACATATCAGTATATGAGTGATACTGATGTTATTACTTCATAATGAAACAACCTAAGAAGAAGAAGTGGAAGAAGAAATAAAGATGAAAGAATTGGTAACGGTAATTACCTCTTCTTTGAAGTGCCTCTTTGAGACCTCCTCTTAGGGCACTACAATTGGTCTTGGAGGAATACCAGAACCTCTAGGATGTTTCTAGGGAAGTGGAGAGGAGAACTTGGCAGGGTTTGGCCGAGCTTGAGTGCTCAAATTGGTGTGAGGAGGAGGGGGAGGAGGTGTCCTTTTATAGGGGAGGAGAGGGGCACCTTAGGAATATCTCAAAATATTATTTTATATTAAAGTCAAAATCGGTTTATAATGGTTCCAAAGGGTCTTATTTCGAAGCTAAAGCGGGGATGGGTCGAAATCCTATCAACCAATAGGATTTAGACAAGTTTAGGGTATTATTTTAACCTTATCAATTAGATTTAACTCTAAGTTAAATAATTTAACTTTTACTGTGTCTTTTTGTTTTCTTTCACTATATGGTTAATAAACTTACTATAACATGCCAAACGAACCCCAAATTGTATATTATTAATACATATATCCTTATCTAAGTGATTTGGCCGAACCTTAGATTTTTAGGAATAAAATAACAATTAATAATATAATATTTGATTTAAAAACTATTTTGTGTCAATTTTGACACTATTTGATATATGATTTTTGTGAAAGTCATAACAGAATTATATGTTCGAAACAAGTTGATTAAATCAACACTAATATATCATAGTAACCTAGAAAATTAGTGGAATTCATAAAAAGTCTTAAATTACATTTATTTTGGTATTTATATTATCAATTATGTCAATATTTCATTAATAAGATAATTACTACATCATCTTTGTGTCATAAATAAATTATATTATTTGATGTCTAAAAATTACAAATAAAATACCATCATGTAGGAAACCTTTTTATCTTTCTAATGAATATTTATAGTCGAATTTATCTTATGTATAACCCCATATTAAAAATGATTTACTTATTAAACTTTGATTTTAACTATTTTAACCCTTCTTTAAATAAATTAATAATAAATGTCCAAATCTAATCCAAGTGGGCCTAAATGGTCATATTTTATTCCTAAGTTTGTTTTTGGTCGAATTACACTTGTCCAATAGAATTAGGACATGTGTTAGGGTAATATTAATATCATATTTACCCTTAGTTACCCTATTTACTATTAACCGTGGTAAAAAAAGTAAAAAGTTACTATTCACCAAAAAATTATTTTCATCTCATTGAACCACATTTTAGTCCTTGATATTAACCGTGTCTCTCGGATTTTCGAAATTCCATTCACAGAAGCGGTAAAATTAAGTTTTATGCAAAATTCAGTTTTTAACCTACCACTTAGTAGTTTCACTATTCATCAAAAATTGATGTTTTTCAGAACAATGCCAAAATTTCATCCCAAGCTATATTTCATATTCCGAATTCAAAAATGAAGTCTATTTTACCAAATTCATAACATAAAAGTTGCATTAATTAATTTTATAATTAAATCCCGCTGTTAAAACAAATAGCGTGTTTTTTTAAGAAACAATATCTATCAAAAGATTGACACTTGTTTATGTCTAGTTTAAATGTGAAATTATATCCAATGACCAACATTGTATTAAATTGTAAAAATATATTTTAAATATACTTTAAAA
Source organism: Viscum album (assembly GCA_963277665.1). Taxonomy (NCBI): domain Eukaryota; kingdom Viridiplantae; phylum Streptophyta; class Magnoliopsida; order Santalales; family Viscaceae; genus Viscum; species Viscum album. The sequence goes on along the minus strand of OY728160.1, from coordinate 379,275,203 downwards.
CCACTCAAATTAATGATTTATCACTATTAATTATTTCGATTAAAAAAGTTGTTTTTAATTATAATTTAGTAATTTTCACTATTCATCAAAATATGAAAGTTATCCAAAAATCACCAAAATTTCAACCTAAGCTAATTTCGATATTCCGAATCCAAAAATGAAGTTCATTTTGAAAAATAAGATTTATAGAATTTTAAAAAGTGGTTATTACTATTCATAACGGCTAGTTTTAATAATATTTTAATAGCACATCGTTGTTTAGTGAAACTCGGTATTGCGTATTACACACGCTATCGAGGAAGGTCGCGATTGCGTGTAATGCAAGGCAAGACAAGGATTCGTGTTGTGCAAGCTCCTTTTGGTGTAGCGTACAACACAAGACATTAATAAAATTAAAAAGAATATTTTTTTTATAAAATCTTGGGCTGTTACATATTATATGAAATTGACCAATAAAATAAGGTAAGAAAAAAGAAAAAAAGGAACCTTCCTTTCCTTTAACACTAATAAAGCTTTGAGATAGGAAAAAATCATGATATTTGTAGGTATAAATATTAATTTAAAGGTAAATGATTTTTTTCATCAAGATATTTTATTTTTATATTTAATAGATGATATAATTACATTAAATGCTTAAAAAAATGATAATCCAGGGATTATTTAGTTAATAATTAAATAAAATAAAATGATCCTAAAAACATTAAAAGTAAATTAAATTTAATGAATTATTGTGTTCCATTATTTTTATATATGAATATATCATTTTAAACAGATGCAGACTTAATATATTTGAATTTTAGTATATTTTGGATATTTTGAAATTATAATTTAATAAATAATATGAAAATTAACATAAATATTATCTAATAATAATTGATATTTAATTAAATTATTTAAAATTATTAAAAATAATATCTTCTTCAAAGTAATTTTAAGTGTGAATAAATATCAAATATGGTCTATTAATGGACAAATTTTTTGTTTATAATTAATATAATGAACCCTAAATTGTAAAAACTTTTCTAGTTGGTTTAGGGCCAAGGTAATATTTTTGTGCATTACATACGATTATATTGAATTAATTTCCAATTTATATTATATTTTTCTAAATATTATATAATTAATTTTGTCTAAATAGAAAAATCCCAAAATTTAGAAAACTAGTTTACTTAAAAAGAAACAAAAGTTAAAAAAATAAGAAAACTAAAAAACTAAAGAACAAAATGATAAAAATGATTTTCTTTTTGTGTGTTGGGATTGCATATAGACCATAATTCCACATTAATCCATTATTTTTAATTTTTAATGAACATATTTTAAGAGAGACCTCCCCATACTGTTTAACGTTATGTATTTACAAAAACACCACAGCTCCTCCACAATTTACCTTCAACATACACTTTTGTTTTATTTCTCTATCCACCCCTTAAATTATTATTAAATATTTGTTATATAATAAAACTAGTATAATAAATATACCAGTATTTATTTTATTTATGTTATAATATAAAATTTCTCACACTTCCATCAAATGGTATACACAATCATCATTCTTGTGTAAGGAAAAATATCACCTCACGAAACAATTGTGTTCGTTCTTCCATTGTCACCTTTCAAGGTCGGTAATTATGATGTATTAATAGATTATATATGATATATATTATATTTATACTGTATTTATTCTTCTATAAATATTATATAATACATAAATTCATGCTTTACATTTTTTGGTAATGTAATAACATCATTTTTGGATGTGTGGACTACCCCCTCCTCAAGCTGATGAGATTCATTCACACGTTACATTGAATTCATTAAAGATAATTTTAATAATTTTTTTATTTATATGAAATAAATATGATTCTAGAATATTAATATTCATATATATGATTTATTCTTCATTATTTTAATGTAACTAGAAAATGGAAACAATGTTCATGCATACATGTGACCTACCATATCCGTGAATGATGTATTTTATTTTATATATATAAATTTTATGGAAGAATATAAATACATACATAATGAATATATATAATATTTAAATCTTTTTTTACATTATGGAGTAGATTACATCATGTTCTATGTAAAAGGTACAAAAAATAACGATTCAAAACATACTCATAAAAAAGGAAATTAACACCCGAAACAATGAGAATAATGATAGATTATTAACGAACAAGTTATAATATGTTATAAAGGATTATATATGATATCATAAATATTAAAATGGTTATATTATAAGTTAATACAATTATTAAAAATATTATACATGAGGTTAAATCACTTTCAAAAAATGGAATTGTATGGAATGATATTTCATCTCAATTAACATTCCATTGAGTCTTATTTGTTATTATGCCCCAATTAAATTTAATGAGGTGTATATAATTTCAATTTTTCATTTAATATCATTATTAAATAATATTTCATTATATTATATTTTTCATTTCAAATTATATCACCATTGGAGGTTTGAATTGAAAATAACCATGTGGTAAAATTTATCTTTTCAATCTCACATTCTTTTATGTTTGTTAACTTTTTCTAGAAACAATCACTTCCTTATGACCATTTTCCATTATACTTAAAATTTATTATAAATATACATAATATTATTTTATGGGTATAATTATATCCTAAAATTTATACCAATTTTATATAAGGGTTGTACTTGACATTTATTTGATTTATAAGGGAAATATTGATAAATTTGTACCTTTTACTAAATATAGATATTTAATAAGGAACAATGTTAATGAATTAAATCAATTATTAAATATAAAAGGAATGATTTGAATAGGTATGACATAGGTGGGGACAAGTTAAAGATATCCCCCTCATGTATCAATAGTCTCATGAGATGAATCATTTGTCCAATCATATGGGTTGTTATAACGACCCAGGCTTAACAAACATGAATATTACATAACTTTTGCAGAATACTTAAACATTATAGAAAGAGAATCAAGATGATTGTACTACTCTAGTGTCTATGGATTTATATATAGATAAAAAATGGTACATAAATGTGTAACATTATCTCCCATTAGGATATTATTGACCATAACCATTCTCAGAAACATCAAACACAATACATTTCATCACAACCATGTAAAGGATACATAAAAATGGGTGAGCTCAAATGATCATTAAGTGTAAAAAGGGATACATGTATGAAAAATACTAAATGTAAGGGTACGGGAACATGATAATGAAGTTATAAGATCATACCATGTATTTCCAAGATTATAATTAAGATCATGGAAAAAATATTGGTAGTTCATAAGACATGAATAATAATAAAATAAAGAGAATAGATGTGAAAACATAACATAGGAATAATAAATGGAATTTTGGAAACACGTAAGAATATAATTTTATTTCTATAGTAGCTAAGGCATCACTTCCAAGACAATATTAGTGAAAAATTTCCTTTACTGAACTGGGAGAACCCCCGTTCTAGCCATATATTATTGAACCGGGTGAACCCTCATTCCAGCCTAGTATTACTGAACCAAGTAAGACCTAGTTCCTACATTGTATTACTGAACTGAGTAAACCCTCATTATATCCCTGTATTACTGAACCAAGTAAACCCTAAATGAATTTCTATCATCTCATGTGATATAAATCTTTACCCAATGCATTGAAGGAAGATATAGGTGCCACTCATCACACAATTAAATCATACATATATGTGCCAAAAGGTCATAAATAAACATATAATATCCCATGAAATAAAATGGGTATCATAAAAATTTAAAAATATCATAACCAGTGGAAACAGATATGTTTTTTAATAATTTCACCATAAATATAACCCATGATAAGAAGCGGGTTTTAAGATCATATAACTTGTAAAATATAATTGGTTTCAAAAACATATTACAAATTAAGGTGAAATGTATTTTTTAAAGACCATGTCATTAATCATAACTCATTAATATAAAGGATATTAATTAAAACCATTTATATTTTACAATAAAGGCATGAGTAATATCAATAAATTTCATATAAGATGGAAACTAATTTTGAAATATACTCTTAAAAAATTTCATGAGGGAAATATAATTTCTTGTTTGAAAAAGGATTTTAATACATAAAACCATTTGAAAAAAATTTTCATAGAAAATAATATGAATACTTATAAGGAATACATGGGATCATTTCAAAAACATTTTTCTTTGAAAACTTTAAAAATTAGATTCAAAACATTTTAAAATACCTTTTCTTTGAAAACACTTGAAAACTTTTAAAGAAATATTGAAAATGTTTTGAAACCCATTTCTTTGAATGTAATTTTAAAAACTTATAAGTAATGATTGAAAACATTTTGAAAATAATATTTCCTGAAATCTTATAAAATAATCCTAAAAACGTTTTGAAAAACATTTATTAGAATGAAATTTGAAAAATTATAAATAAGACTTGAAAACATTTTGAGAACATTTTTCCATGGAAACATATAAAAGAAAATAGAAACCATTTTGAAAAAAAAATTCCTGGAAAATTAATTTTAAAAAAAATTCTTAAAGATTAACCATTTTAACAATTAATAGGTAGATTTGAAGAAATGACGACGAGTAAATCCTTATTTTTCTTACGAAGTCAAAAGAATATTCCTGTTGCATAGTAAAAAGGATAGAAAATTTAATTGTTCCAAAAAAACAATAATATTTCCTTCAAGATATTGTTAAGAGATAACGTTTAAAGATTTCTTCTATATATTATAGAGTAATGGTAAAATATTCTTGGAATTCCTCTTCTGAAAACATAGATTTCTGATTGAAGAGATTGTAATGTTGAGATTTCCTAAAAACACATTCTTAACAAAGTTTTGTTCCAAAGAGTTGAAAATGGTACCAATAAATGAGTATATCATTAAATAACAAAGGATAAGTAAAATCATGAATATTCTTGATATAGGGATCATAATATTTCCCCAATGTAAGTATAAACATAAACAATCTTGAAAAGCAATGATATCGCTTAAATAAACTCTTATAACTTGTTATATTTAGATCATGGTCACCATGTAAGGAAAGTAAATTACATAAAGAATATAATATCTTAAAAATATTTAGATTAATTATATGTAATTATGGATGTATGTGAACATTAAAAAGTGTTTAGGTTCATAACACAACATTAGTCTCAAAGAAGGAAAATTGAGTCAAAACATTTTTACCGATTTGGAAGCCTTCGAATCATAAACCCTATGAAAGAAAGATCATAAAATCAGAATGTGAATAAAAATACATTTAATTAAATTATAATTTTAATTCAATCTAGTTATTTATATACATGAAAAAAGGAAAGAGTGTCCAATATAGCTTATATCTCAATGAAATTAAAAGTGAGATGAAATCCCCTTGCCTTTTGTCTTGACTCTCTCTGTACTCACACAAGATTCCAGTATAATAAATAAAATATTATTATCTAAATTTTAATGAATAAAATTCTTTTATCTAATACCATATATTATTTTATTATGACGTTACACTACCCGCTTGGTGAAAATCCTATGTTAAGGTTTCACTTCGGGAAATATTCTCTTTGTTATTTACATGTGTCTTAATTTGGTATATCATTAATCCTTATACTTCTATCTTGATTACAGAATTAAAAAAGGATTTAAATATCATTTATATCCAGTATATTTATATTATAATAACATATAGTATAATAAAGTATGTAATAGAATATACTATTCAAGGATACGGTAAGCCGTACATACGCTTGAACGTAGTTTTCCATTTTTATTAACATATTGAATGAAATTATGAACAATATATATATATATATATATATCATTATTAAAGTATCATGAATATTTTATATATATTAAATAATTTCACTAATACCATCCTTAGTACATTCTATACGCCCAAATGTCCTGAAATCCTTCATTTTTATTGATTTTTGATAACCCCCCTTTCAAGGGATGAGGGGGAACCCTTACAAGTCCCGTAGGCTCAGATATTACAAGACCCATAGGCTTAGTTGATTACAAGACCCAAATGTCATAGAGAATTCAACCATAATATCTATAATGAACTGCCCCTCCCCAGAATCTTCATCATTAGTGTAGCTCTCCACCTTTTCATGAACGAATCACATCACTTTGAGGGGGCAATAGTCCACACTTCCTTAAACAAGATTATCGTCTTAACACCAAATGGAAGGTAAAAAGATGTATGTTATAAAATTAATAAAAAAGTAGAAAGATATAATTAATATAATATATTACATATATAAATATAGTTTCAATCATAGTAGACACAATGATTGGTGGTAAAAGAATAATAAACAATTATAGTTTCGTAAAGCAGTAGTTAACTGTACACAGAAACAATATGTTAAACATCCATTAGATGGAGGCATGGGTAAGTGTAGGTAAAACCATTTTCATAAAATAATACTATTATATGTATTAATTTTTTTTAAAAAAATAATGGAATAAAGATTTTGGAGTTTTTGGATGATGAAAATAAAGGAAATGAGCTTGACAGAAGATGTTACTTCTTAATCGGGTAACACTTTTTGGCTTATGCCCAAAATATAACTTGAGAAGATTTCTTCTAAAAATGAGGGTTCAAATTAGAAGGAAGGATTTTTAAAAGGCTACTTTGGTAGATCTTGGACGAACTTAAAGGGTTTTAGAGGTGTGAGAAATGGGTAGATGTAGTGGCCTTTTATAGGGAAGGAAAATGACTCATTTAGAATTTATAGAAAAAATTTATGCGTGAACATGTTAATACATATAAAATTCCATAAAAAGACAATAAAACTCAATAATCGATCGTTTTTGGACGATATATGGTCATAAAATGGGGTTTGGACATGTGTATAGGCCTTTTAGGGCCCTTAATTGAAAGTTTTTTCCTCAATAAAGCATAATTTGGCCGTAACCACTATGTTTAATTATAATCATTTTTACTAATCATTTTGGTCAAAAATTAACATGGTATTATTAGAATCAAAATATTAGACTGAATACAAAGGTTTATGTCATTTTTTTGAAATTTATTTCATAGAAGCGAAAAAAGTATGATTAGTTCTAGTCCGCGGACGTGACAAAATAACGCTATTTTAAAGTAGGAAAAAGTTCAAAAGTTTGTTAAGATTTTATATTCTTTTTCAAAGTGAAATTGATTATAATGAATTAAGTTGTCTTAATATATTTAATAATTATCTAATTCTACCTTAAAACATATTCATAACATCATTTATCATTAATAAATAATTAGAAGAAAATGAAATATTTAAGGAAAAAGCATTATTTTCACTATTCATCAAAATATGATGTTTCTTAGAAAAATTCCTATAATTCACCCTAGGATAACTTAGACATTATGAATTAAAAATTAAAGTTTATTTTATAAAATTAATGATCTTGATGTTCCTAAATTCATTTTATTGTTAGAAGTGGTTCATTTGACAGAAAAGTATTTTTAATATAGAAGGACGTTACCAAAAATTTTATCTTTCAATATCAACATGTTTTAATTATATAAAAAAATTATATCCAATTTTTGGAAATTAGTTATTACTATTCCTATAACTCCTTTCAATGTTTAGGTCATAATTATTTTATTTAATTATTTATATTCCTATAACTCTTTTTAATGTTTCGGTCATAATTAGATCATTTAATTATATATATATATATATATATATATATATATATATATGTGTGTGTGTGTGTGTGTGTGTGTTTCATAGAAACTCAGCGTTGCATGCATCGTACCCCAAGTCGGTGTTGCTTTCAGTGCAAGCCATATTGGTATTGTGTGTAGCACAAGCCATGCTGGTATTTTTTGTGAATGGAATGTTTGAATTAGTGATTTAATATATATATATATATATATATTTCAATTTTCATGATAGAATATTGAAAATATAAATTAATTGAAAAAAATTAATTCTCAAAATATCAGGGTGTTACATTCTACCCCCATTAAAATTAATTTCTCCGTCAAAATTCATCTGGGTTTTCTAAAGGTTCAATAATTGATAGTTTCATTCATATAAACCCACATCATAAAAATTAATAATAAAACATCCCTTAAAAAGGGAAATTTGGATCAATAATGGTCACCCCAATGTATCATATAACTGGGTTTCCACATTGGAGAATATAGGTTGGGAGTGAAGATTAGACATAGTGGAAAAGCATAATTATTTATAGGTATTTATCGAGGTCATCAATAAAAAAAAAGTGAATGATCAAAGAAATGTTTAGGTCCTCAATGTCATAAATCTATGATGATTCAAGAATCCATTGGTTCAACATAATTTAAGGTATTTGGAAAAAAAATTTGTATCACTTTTACAATGTTGAGAAATTCTTGATAATTTTATATAAATATTTTTTTATTGGGGTTTTCCTTTAAAAAGTGATAATAAATACATCACCACATGGAATAAATGTACAAGAATTAATACTGATGAATAAATCACTGGAATACAATTTTCATGGTTCTTAAGGCCCATAAAAGAAAAATAAGACTAACAATGTGTCTCTTAAAATCAATATGCATTAATCTATAAAAATAAAATGTAACACTAGTAGTTTTTCATAAATATTTATTCAACAAAAATAATTATACATTTACGAGGACATCATGTAGGATAGTTGTAGGCATAGAACCATTTACATCCTTCGGTCATGTGTTCAAGACCTACGGCCTTGCTGGACCTGATTGGTTATCACCCGAAATATACGATGTACTTTTTTAAAATCACACGAATATAATATATAAGATAAAAATCCCTAAAACGAAGTTAATAACTGATTATCATTTTTACTAAGGATTTCAACACAAACATAGTGTGTAAATACTTTCCCCAAATCTTATCATAAACTTTTAATGAATAATAAACCATATAACCCTCTCAAAGGTGAAAATCCAAAACATTAGAGAGAGCGTCAAAAAATTTCTAAATGCACTGAACTTATTTATAAATGTAATAATAATATTTTGTTATTTATTATGATTATTAGTATATTTTTGTTAATATTGGTGTCGTCCAAAACAAATTATTGTATAATGAAATAAGAAACACTTTATTCAATAGAAACACTGATACAATACATTGATGCAATGGATTATACTTAATTAAGGAAACTCATTGCAATACCTAAAAGAACAAAAGAAAGACCACCAATCATCATAATAAGACCGATTAAGTATCCCTCATCCATTGAATCCTCCAAAAAAAATTATGAAATAGTGAGAAAAATAGAAATAATATAAAGATTCAAAGGCATGTAGAGCACTATCCTCATAGAACAAGAAACAAACTTGATCTTTGGAATAAATTGAATGGTTATTTATAAGGATAAGTATCCATTGGGGTCTTAATGTGACCGTTGGTGTTGGTAATAGTTATATAATTATATAATCGTTATGTATTTTGACTATTTTAGGTATTCTCAATATTTATGTATTTTAAATAATTTAATTATTTAGTGTGTCTTAGATACTTTAAGGATTTTTAATGTTTAGAATTAAAATTTATAGTTAATAAATGTTTGTTTTTAATTGAATGTTAAATTCTAAAAGAATACGTCTTCATGTTTTAAAAGACGTGTCCTCTTCATAAACATTTAATATAAATAAATTATTATCAATGATTTTATAAAAATATATATATTTAAAGTGTTTAAAATTAAAATATGGTTTTAAAGATATATTTTTAAAAAAAAGACAATATTGTGTTTTAGTTTATTTTCTAAAAAAGCAGTTATAATTGTTTTTAAAATGGGTGGAATCCTAGGAAAGGGGAAACCTCAACTAAGGTTGGGAGACCTATTCAACCCTAACATGGGGAATCTACCCACATAAAAGAAGATTGAGCAGGCTAAGGAGGACCCTATCAAGCATAGTGGTGGAAAGCAGCTTGTAAGGCCCATGAATTGGGCCAGAACTAGCATGAGCAGATGGTGAGCTAGGTTGCATACCGATGTAAGAGAGGGAGGGATGAGCACTCGGGGATGGAGTCCCTTGTTCAAGGACTCAAATGTGTGTGTTTGTGTTATAGGAAGATGTCACCACACACTGATTCTTATAAGGTGGTCCCAAGAACATCCCAATTTTGATGTGGGATGTATATTTTTCCATATAAAGTAATCTAAGCCATCTGATATCTCCAGTTGAGAACTCATCCATAGGCACTAGTTCGGTCATCGAAATGACACCACCACATCATTTCTTTAGTGTTTTTCTGAGCCGTTTTCTCGGACTGTTTTCAATCTGGGCCACTTGAACTTTCTAAAAACTATGGATCCACCTTGGCCATCCAATCAAAACCCAGATCTAGTCTTGACCATTCATCACCTTTAAAACACACCGAGTCACTATAGTCTTCTGATCAGACTGATATGATCAGAGCCCTCTATTTCTATTCCCTTTCTTATTCATTGAAACCATCATACGAGTTTCCTCAACTCACAGATTTATCCTCCTATGTTGTTCTTACTCATCCCGTGACCCTCCCATTACTCTCATTAGACCCAATCATTTCTTTTTTCCACATGTATACCATTGGAAAATTAGTTTAATGAAAACCCAATTATAATCCTATGTATGTTTTCCATAAAATATATATTATCAAATGACCAATTTTTTTAATATTTACATTGATTATGTTATTTTTCTTATCTAAAATTGTTAGATTCTGGTTTCCTAAGTTAGATTTTATGTTTGGGCCGTAAAATATAATATATAAATATATTCTATTTATATTAACCAATCTTATACACACACTAATACTCGTTTTGTTCTACCCAACCTTCCATCATCCTCTGATTGGGTCAACCTCACCGTCGAAGTCAAGTAAGGGTTTATTTAGCTTCAATTTTTATATAAAAAACCCCTATATACGCTTATGTGTATATACGTCTTTTCAAAGCTTCCAATCCTAATCTATTTTATATTTTTTAAATGGTGATTACCCGTATTTAACTGATGCTTTTGATGTATGTAATACTTTTAATGGTTTACTAATTGTTTTTTTTAAATTTTCTAAACTCGTATATATATATATGTTTATTTATAATTAACAAACCCAATATGTTTATGTTCTTCTCTACTTGAAGATGGGAAATTTTTTTAATGGTGATCCTTGTCCATATAATTTCGGTAAAAGATATTTTTAATCTTAATGAAAAAAATACATGTATATATATAACTGCCACAAATACATATATACTTGTCTTGTTTCATTTAAATAATTTTTTGATGGTATTAACTTTTTTATGATTTTATGTTTTGAAGGTTATATTTTGACTTGATCCAAATATATTTTTAAATAAGCATATTTATATAAAAATATTTATACTCACTACTTCACATAAATAATTTTGATGATACATATTTTTTTTGAAGAGATAAAAATAATTTTTCATATACTTTTAAACATAGATTTATTTTTTGTCAAGATATCCCTATTTTACAACAATTTTTGAATGTTTTAAACATTACACGTGTGATCATATCTATGGTTAACAATTTTAGAAAAAATAATAATAAATGAAAGATAAAGGATTTTTATTATATTTTTTTCTTGAGACCTAATTATGATAGAGATTAATTAATAAAGAAAAGATACATTGGAAATAAATAAATTTATTTATATTTTTAGATGTTTTACACTTGAAAGTCTACCCTTGAATTGAATGTTTTAGATTACATGTCCTAATTGTTTGTGTGATCATGAATACTAATTTATATTGGAAAAAATAATGAAACCTGTTTTTGTTATTATGTGCCAATACTTTTTAAAAGAATTCGTTTCCTTGTTATTATAATTAACATTACCTTCATACATCTCAATTAATAAATTTAGGACAAAGGGTTGGAATTATATTTTTTTAATACATACATATATATATGCATAAACACATATATATGTATAACTAATATAGAATATTTCTAATACTTATAAAAAGAAATGGGAGTATATAATGTTAGATCATGATTATAAAATCTCTCTTTAATTATCATTCATTAATTCATTATAGTGAAGTGAGTTTAAATATTTTATTATGTTTAGATATCCCAGATTAAATAAATATTATACATTTATAAATATCATGTTTTAATTCTGGATGAATATTCTTTATTGGATACTATTAATTATAAACATTTATGATTACATATCAATTCTTACAAATGACACACCCATTTATCAGTATTTAGTTCAAACATAAATTTACTCCACAATGAGAAGTATCATAAACTCAATGATGTATAAATTTTTGTATATATATAATTTTTACTTTCATGTATCAATAGTTTTAAATTAAATGGTTATTCCTATGATGAGTGGTTAGTAAAGTGTAAACTAACCAATAATAATTTTATCCATATATGTATAGTCATTTTTCTATTAAAATGGGTAAGTAAATTATTTATGAATCCATAAACAAAGTTAGAATTTGTCAATTTATGGAGTGTGGTTATGTGAAGGCTTGTTTATAAATGTAAAGAGTTATCATTTTACATTAAAAACCTAAACAAATTATTATTTTATGCACACTAGTTATCATCACATGTAAAAAATTGTGTCTCCTCCTCCATGAAATTAGTTAATAAATTTGATATAGCTATAGTCTAAATTATGACTGATAATCCATGAAATCTTATATTTAGTGTGAACTTATTTCATGATCCACTTTATTTATGAATGTAGAAAGATATTGCAAATTTGAGATATACCTTTTATGATAATATATTGATTAAGAACTAAACATTCCCAGGTGGTATGGGACACTTTAGATCATTTAATGAATTTATTTCAACATTGAATTATATTTCGATGAATCAATGTGCTACGGGACAAATTGCTTTATTTAAGGAAATTATTTCACATATGATAATGATTAAAATAAATCGATATCTTATGGGACACTTTTGGTTAAAGATATATTATTATTAAACATATGGGGAATTCACATAACTTATTATGTGATGGGTGAGGCCAGCTATAACCTCTTGGTGAATTATTAGGTCTCATGAGATAAAATAAGTCCTGGAATGAGGCCTTAATAGAATGATTATGTATGGTCTTGGCATGAGGCCTTGACAGAATGTTTATGATTGTCCTACATTATGCATTCCCCCATAATGATACCAGTAAGTGTAAGTCAATGCTCTTATTTAGCTAATAGAATATCTATGGCCAATGATCAATCTCTTATGAGCTATTGTTATTTAGTTTTATATATTCATGTGAGCATGGCTTGATGTTTTATATACATTTATAGCAATTCATTAAAATTTATGATTCCAAACCATAATGATAACTGATATTGTATTATGTGCAATTATGAATTAATAATAATTCATCTGTAAATTCTTATTCGCATCTCTGTCATGTCATTTAAAGATTAAGTTTGGTCATTATCCATCTTATAGGATGCACTGCATGCATTTATATTCATGTAAATGCATATTTTATAATGAATTCGGTTTATAACTCTTAAATTAGTTTAGAAAATTTGAAGCATGAGTAATCATAAAAGCTATGTCATAATCTATCAAGAAAATATTAATGACATGTTATATGAAATATTGATTTCTATGATTTTAATGCATGAATTTTAAATAAATGTGTTAAAGAAAAATTATTTCTTAATGTTTTTGTTTTTATACCCATTATTATGTATTTTTGTACTCACCCTATGTATTTAAATTATTTTTATAGGTTTAATGGAAGTACCATAATTAATTTTTAATGTGGAATAATTTCTTTGATGTCACCTTGCTTAATGTTTACCAAACATTGTAAATTTGTACCTGAATGTAATTTTGGATTTTATTCTCTAGAACATAGGCTTGTAAAAGATCCTTTGTTTCATGTGATGATGTGTATTTATTCATGTTTCTTTTATAGAAAAAAATTTACACAACATTTGAAAGTAACGAGTCTGGTTCCTCAGGTTTGGGTTGTAATAGTTTTTATTAGATGAACTAACTAGTTAACTTTGTAAAATTAGAATAAAACTTATAACTTATGTATGTTTTCTCAAATAAAATTCCTTTCGTACATTTTCAGATTGAAGGTAGAGACTCACAAACAAATATCTTGCCCCTTCTAGAGAAGATAATATAAATAATAATGTTAAATTCATATACTAATGTATTATAGCCTTTTAAAAAACTACATTTGTATTGCAATCAAAATTATAAATTTTCTAACACCCCTTGTGTACTCCAATTCTTCAGGGGTTCGAGTTTTGTTTACTTCCTCATAGTGCATGCAAAACTTGCATTCTATGCATGTCGGGGGAATTATTTCAAGGGTATCTTCATATTTTTTACTATGTTTGAAAGGTTCCTATATTTAAGGAATTGTAAGGAAGCTACAGAAGTGGGTAAGCTCCATACAACTTATCTATTTCAACTAATAAAATTTAGTTCATATGGGAGTCTTTATGATTTTAAAATTTTATAAAACAATGTGGTCTGGTTGGTCTATAAGAATAAAGTCCTTTCGGATATCTCTGAGATTTTCCCCTCCTGTCACATTTACTTGAGGTCCGATCACTACAAACATGAGTTTGAATTTAGCTACCCGAGGTGTGTTTGGACGAAAGAAATTAAAGAATTTAAAACTACCTCAGAAACCACAAGAACAAATAATCACTGACTCCTATGGTACTGATAAATTTATAAATTAAATGTTTTCATTCAATTTTTTTAATTAAATTATTAATAATTAATTTTTTTTGTAGGGACATCAAGGATGGTGTCAGAAGGTTGGAGCTGTGGAAGTGTATGAGTACAATAGAACTGTGAGGCCGAAATTCTGTTAAGGGGGTATATTTTAAGGACCTGAACTTAATTATAATTGTAATAATAATATTTTTTAGTTATTGTGATTATAAGAATTATTATTTTTTTGTTTAATATTGGTGCCATAAAAAATAAATGATTACGTAATGAAATAAGAAACATTTTGTTCTAAAGAAACACTGATATATTACATTAATGCAAGGGATTACAATTACTCAAGGAAACTCATTACAAGACTTAAAAGAATAAATGATAGACCACTCAACATCACAACGAGACCAATTAAGGATCCCTCATCCCTTGAATCCATCAAAAAAAGAAAGAAATAGTTATAAAAATAACTATAGTACAGAGAGTCATAAGAATTTAGAGCACCATCCTATTAGAAAAATAAACGAACTAGATCATTTGAATACATTAAACTGGTATTTATTTGGGGAAGTAGTTGTTGGGGTCTTAAGGTGACTATTGTTTTTAATATGGCAGTTTGTGTTGGTAATGGTTATAATTGTTTTAGCCATTAAGTATTTTGATTATTTTAATCACTCTCTGTATTTATGTGTTTTATGTATTTTAATTATTTATAGTGTCTTAGGTAATTTATGGGTTTCAAATATTTAGAACATAAAATTTTAGTTAATAAATGTTTATTTTTAAGTGAATTTAAAATTTTAAAAGAATACCTCATTGTGTTTTAAAAGAAGTGTATTCATAGTAAACTTTTAATAGAAATAAATTGTTATCAATGATTTTATAAAAATATATATTTAAAGTGTTTCAAATTAAAATTAAATTTTAAATAAGTATTTGTTTTAAATGACAATATTGTGTTTTAGTTTCTCTACAAAAAATAGTTATAAAATCTTTTTTTTAAAAATAGGTGCCATCCTAGGTAAGGGGACACATCAACTAAGGCTAGGGGACCCGGTCAACCCCAGCTATAAGGAATCTACTCATATCCAAGGAGGATAGAGAAGGCTAGATAGGACCCTTTCAAGCATAGTGGAGGCAAGCCGCTCACAAGGACCATGTATAGGTCCTGGACCGACGTGAGCATAGGGTGATCTAGGTCACGCAATGACACACGAGAGGGTGGGCTGAGCACCCGTAGTTGATGTATTCATTTTAAGGACTACAGTGTGTGTTATTGTGTTATTAAAATATAGAACCCCATACTAATCCTTATAAGGTGATCCCAAAACCTTCTAGGTTTCTAGGTGGGACATAGATTTTTTCTGCAGAACCCGATATGATCCTTCTGATCTTTCCGCATGAGATTACATCCGCCCAAACTAGTTCTACCATAGAAACCACACCACCACATAATTTCTACCACATTTTTTTGAGACTTCCGATGGAACCACGTTTGATCTTGAAAACTAAACCATTTTAAAACCACGGATCCATCTTGTCCGTCAGATCAAAACCCATATCTAATCTCGACTGTTCATTCCTTCTAAAATGGTCCGAGTCACCATATCCATCCAATGAAACTGAGATGATCTCAAACCCCTATTTATTTTCCACTACTTCTTCATAGAATCCCTCACACCAGTGAACTTGAGCTTCATATATAAGGCCCAGACCTTAAACCTTACTTAATATTGAATTAAATGAATAATTCACATTGAGGATCTTTTCAGGTTTAGAGTTTTAGAGAATTAGGACATAACTATTACATCTCAAAAGATTACAAAGTAGACACTTCTACTAAGTTTCCATAGAATAAAAACTCTTAAAAAGAAACATGTCTAGTTCCATGTTTTATATAGCATGACATTCCCTTGATCCCATCCTTGACCCTATTCCACATTAAGTCCTGTGAAAAACATTTCAAGAAAACTTGTGGTGAGCATAAAAAGCTCAGCAAGGTATACACAAAGAATAAAAACTGTTAGTTTATAAAAACAACAAGTAAACCATGTATACTTTATCAAAGTAATACTTTTCACCTTTATGAAGTAGTAAAAACTCTTCACTGAATAAAAGATCATTACTTACCCTTTTGTAACCAAAAGATTACCATAAAACCCATATAAAGATCACATAACATATAAAGGTAACTTGGGACATAAACATACTTAAGTGGAATAACCATACGGTCAACTTCCACACATATCACTTAATGGAATAGCCATACGGCCGACTTCCATACCCAATGCGTTGGAGGTTATAACGTAACCACCCTCCTGGTATTCACAGCACCACCCATCATATGGTTTATCATGTAACCACCCGTCAAATGTCCAAGTACCATTATAAAAATCAAAAGACATAAAACAAATATAATGGAATGAAAACATTTCCACACATTGATCACAATATATCACTTAAATATATTGACATAACAAATACATTATAAAAAAAATTTCAATACCAAAATACATAAAAGAGTATATGGTATTTATTTCATTTTAAAAAACATTACGTCTTGTTCAGGAAGCCAAAGACCAAATAATACTCATAGTCGCGGAAAAGGTCGTTGTCACCGCGTACGTTTAAAGAAACATTCCTTTTTGTCATTTAGTAAAATCCTTCGTATAAAAAGATTCTTTTTGAATAAAATTAAAATTCAAAGGGTTTTATACACCGTATAAAAGAATGTTGTGTATAAAAAAAATATGCCTCAATGAAAGGAGATTGAGACGAAGTCCCTTACCTCGGGTCCGACTTGATTCGATCGTTCTTTAACATCCTGAATAATAAACTTGAGTTAATTTCTACTTGATTAAGAACCTTTTTAAAGTTAATTATTACTTTTATATCACTTATTACCATGCTATAAACATTATGTAATCATTTAGGTTAATAATGTTTGTTTTGTCGATATTTGGTTCTTAAGTCAAAAGTGGACTTATTACAATTACATGTTGTTCGTGTGGTTAGAGGTTCTTTATATCCAGAATTATATTCATGATTTGGATATCATATATATCTTATATATCCAGCATATACATGTATTTATAATATTACATAATCATTTAGAGGTAAGAAATAAAATGCACTGTTCATGGATACGGTAAGCCGTACGTACGCATGAACGCTACTTTCATTTCTATGTCATATTAATGGAATTAAAACTAAATGAGAGATATGTATATTTTAATTACAAATTATATTCATCATTTAGATGTAACATACATCATATATATCCATTATATATATGTACTAATAATATTACATTACATTTGTTGATAATAAATGAAATGCACCGTTCAAGGAGACGGTAAACCGTACGTACGCATGAACGCTACCTTCATTTCTATCTCATACTTTAATGAAAAGAAATAATAATAATATAAAGGTATATTATACTTCTAGTACTAAATCATATATAATAACTTTAAATCCATCCTTTATACACCCCACATATGGAATTAACAAATCAAATCACTTTGATGGGGAGGTAGTCCGCACTTCCTAAAATGAAGATATCGCGTATACCCATAATCGAAGCCATAAATGTATGACATAATTGAAAAATACAGAATCCTAAAGAGAAAATAAACATATTATATATAATATATAAATATAGTGACATCTTAATGGCCACCTTTGAAGGTGTTAGAAGAATATTGAATAATCATCGTTTCGTGAGGCAGAAATTCGCCATCCACAGAAACAGTATGTTCTTTAACCATTAGATGTAGGTGTGTGTAAGTGTAGCTCGAATGATTCTTATAAAAACATCCTAGTGTATTGAAGATACTGGATTTGTTACAAAATAAATGAATAAAAAGAGTTTATGGGGTTGGAGAAGGAAAATAAAACAAAAGAACACACAAGTGAAGACATTACATTAAAATCGGGTAACTCTCTTAGATTTGAGCTCAAAGGCTTCCTTGGGAAGACTTCTCCCCAAAGTGAGGCTTCTAAGAGTTATAGAGGGATGTGGAGAGAAACAATGGTCAGGGGTAGGCCGATCCAAAGGCTTTGGATGTAACGCCCCGACCCCAGTTACCCAGAGTCGGTGCCTTAATTACATAACATTGGCATGATCACAAGAAAGATCAAATCTCGAAAGACCGATTGGTTTAGTAGCCTTGGAAACACTAGATATATTCATAAGTTTTACATTACATCATAAAATGAAAAACTACTACAACAACATAATGTTTCCACAATCCACACTATTAACCCCTCATAAAATCCCTGCAGGTCATTCATAACTTACTTCTTCACATCCTGGGAAAAATAAAACATAGAAAAGGGGTGAGCTCAAATGCCCAGTAAGGATAACAATATAGCGGAAACTTTCATAAATAAGAATAAATATTTAAGGCAATGCATTACTAAAACAAAAGCCTTTTAAACTTGAACTTCATCATAAAATGGCAAAGGTAAAAATGAAATAATTCCATTTAGTTACTCACATGGATATTCTACTAATCGAATAATCACATGCAAAAATCAATAACCACTTTCATAATGTTGGAATGCATAATGCCAGACTATCATAACCACATAGCCAAGGCCTCGTGCCAAGACTACAAATAAGATTTTGTCAAGGCCTTGTGCCAAGACACTAGTTTGTCTCATGAGACCTACCGATGCATCAAGGAGCTATAGCGGGCTCCACCCGTCACTTACTAAGTCCAATGCATTCCCATATGAAAAGGTTTGAACATAACATAAACATTCGTATTAAAACTAGCATACGAAATGTCAATAATTTCACCATAAACTATGAATGGTATAAAAATAGCACATCCACAGTCAAACATATCACAAAACCTTCAATACAATATAGAAGTTTTGTATCATAATAAATCAACTTCAAATAATCTTAAAATCCATCAAAGGATGTTGACATAGATGAAATCAAAATTCTTTTTAAAGAAATATCTCCTTTTATTTTGAAATAATTTAAGATCCATATAAAATAAAACATTTTCTTTGAAAATATTCTTATAAGCTTGTAAGGGAAGCTTTGAAGATTTTATAACGGTGGAAAATAGCCGCACCCGCCGTATAAGTTAAAAAAACATTCTTACCTTAATTCTGTCGAAAAGGTTAAAAAGGACCTTGTTTTGAAAACGACCGAAAGATTCCTTTATAAACCACTTATAAAAGTCAAAAAGGGTATAAATGACTTTAACTCATATTCTAGTAAATTGTAAAAATGTTTTGAAATGCATTTTAAAGAAACATGGATGTGGATGATAAAGAGATCCCAGTAGATTATTACGTATAAACAACCTTGGATAATGAAGAGGTTGTAAAGTAAACCCTTACCTTGTACTTTTCCTTGGTTGGGGTAGGTTAACCTCCTGTATAATGGTGAAATATTTGTTATTAAATAATACAAGAATCATATATAATAATATGATATCATATATGATCTTTTAACATTGATTTGTTAATAATATCTTAGAATTATCGTCGTTTCGGGAGTTAACTTACTCATTTTCTTTTATATGTTTTGTTACATAAGCCATGGTTGTCGTATCTTATTCATATCCAGAATGATATCTAGTCCTTAAACATAATTTTTAAATCATCAAATGATAATTATACTTGAATGGATACGATGGAGAATGAATCTCATCGCGTTCGTGGAGACGGTAGTCCGTACGTACGCACGAGCGACAATATCATTCTTTTGATATTAAAATAATATATAAATGGATGGTATATCATATATACAGAATCATTAACATGTTATATTTATTATTTACATGAGTTACACATCATTATTATACCCATCCAAATAATATTATATTGAATAACAATTACACCATGACGTGGAGACGGTAGTCCGTACGTACGCACGTATGGTGACATGTTATTCAAAGGGTGGATAGAATACTGAATATGGTTGTACCATATTTATAATAACATCACAGTATATGTGAGATACTGGAGTTATTATTTTAGAATGGTATGAACAAAGGAAGAATAAGTGGAAGAAGAAATGAACTTGGAGAAGGGTGGTGAAATCATTACCTCTTCTTTGGGTTCTTCCTTTTGATTTGATCAAAAGGGCTCCTTAGGTTGGCTTTCTGATCAAACTAAGGAATCTAGGTTGTAGTGAGGGATGTTGGGAGAGTATTTGGGCAGAGTTTGGCCGAACCAAAAGGCTTTGAAGGTGTGAAGAAATGAGAAGGAGGAGTGCCCTTTTATAAGAGGGGTGAGGGGCACCTTTGGAAAAGCTAGAAATATTAATTTATAATAAATTCATATTCGGTTTCTAATGGCTCCAAAGCATATTATTCAAAGGTTAAGGTGGGGATAGGTCGAAAACCACTCAACCAATAGAATTTAGACAGGTTTGGGTACTTATATTAACCTTATCTTTAAGTATTAACTCTAAGTTAATTAGTTTCACTTTTACAATGTCTCTTTGTATTTTTATATAATATGGTTAATAAACTTACTATATACATCCAAGAGACCCCCAAGTGGTACATTAATGATGAAACTATCATGATATAAGTCTCCTGGCCGATCCTTAGATTTTTAGGAATTTAATATCAATTAATAATATAATATTTGTTTTAAGAACTCTTTTATGTCAATTTTGACACTATTCAATAGTTGATTTTTGTGAAACTCATAACAGATTGATTACTTCGAAAAAAGTCAATTAAATCAATCCTAATATATCATATTATCCTAGAAAATTAGTTTAATTCATTAAAAGTTTCATATTATATTTATTTGGGTATTTATAATATCAATTATTTTAATTTTTCACTATTATAGTAATTACTGCATCATCATTGTGTCATAAAAAAAATAAAATATTTAATGTCTAAAAATTATAAATAAAATATCATTATGTAGGAAATCTTTTTAGATTTCTAATGAATATTTATAATCTAAAATCCAACATATATAACCCTATGTAACAATTGTTTTTCTAAAAGATATATGCTTGTGTTATTTTTGTATTCATTTTAACTTAATTAAAATAAAGTGTCATTATCACTTAAAAGTGGATCCATGGGGTCCCAAAATAGACCCAAAGATTCCCATGGTCGACCATGTATCAACCAATAGGGTTAAGACACGTTTTAGGGTAATTTAGTATTATTATAATATTATTTTTTAACCCTTATTTACCGGATTTACCCTTAACCATGGTAAATAAAATATTTACCGCAGTAATTATTCAAAATGTCTAAAAATAAAAGTTACCTATTTACACAATTTGAACATCCTGATTCCAAATATGGAATCCATTTTCCTAAATTCAAAACACAGAAGTGGCAGAAATTAATTTAAAATTAATTCCCGCTGTCAAAACAAAAAGCGTGTTTTTAAGAGATAATAACTATCAAAAGATTGACACTCGTTTATGTTCGGTTTAATTGTAAAATTATGTCCAATGACCAACATTATATTAAATGGTAAAAATATATTCTAAATATACTTTAAAACCACTCAAATTCATAATTTATCACTATTAATTATTTTGATTAAAAAAGTTGTTTTTAATTAAAACTTAGTAATTTTCACTATTCATCAAAATATGAAAGTTATCCGAAATGTACCAAAATTTCACCTTAGGCTAAATTCGATATTCCGAATCCAAAAATGAAGTACATTTTCAAATATAAAATATATATAATTTCAAAAAGTAGGTATTACTATCCATAACGGCTAGTTTGATTAGTTATGGTGTGTTAGAACTCGGTGTTGCGTACAACACACGCTATCACATTATTCAAAGAGAAGCGTACCGTAGAAGCTTGGGGTGTTACATTCTCCCCTCCGTCAAATAATTGCGTCCTCGCAATTTCTAGGGTATTACTGCATAAAATGACTCGGGTGGTTCTCCATTATAAGTTCCTCGGGTTACCACGTTGCCTCTTCCATCTTATGGTTTCTCCACAAAACTTTTACCAGATGCGTCGTCCGGTTTCTCAGCACTTGTTCTCTCGTATAAAGAATCTTGATGGGCTCTTCGCAATAAGACAGATCGGGTTCCAGTTCTAATTCCTCATAGGTGAGTACATGCGTCGGATCAGGCATGTATTTCCTCAATAGAGATACGTGGAACACATCGTGAACTTTGGAGAGACTTGGCGGCATTGCCAATCGGTAAGCTACAACCCCAATTCGTTCTAGAATTTCGAAAGGTCCGATGTACCTGGGACTCAATTTACCTTTCTTACCAAAACGTATGACTCCCTTCCACGGAGATACCTTCAGAAAAACATGATCACCGACTTGAAATTCCAAATCCTTCCTTCGATTATCGGCATAGCTCTTCTGCCTACTTTGAGCTGCTTTGATGTGATTTTGGATTACTTTCACCTTTTCCACCGTTTCCTCCACCAGTTCTGGGCCTACAAGTTTTCTTTCACCAACGTCATCCCAACAGGTTGGTGTACGACATCTCTTTCCGTATAACGCTTCATATGGTGCCATCTGAATACTCGAATGGAAGCTATTGTTATAGAAAAATTCTACCAAAGGTAAATATTGATCCCACATACCCTGAAAGTCAAGTGAGCAAGATCTCAACATGTCTTATAAGGTTTTAATAGTCCGTTCTGATTGTCCGTCTGTCTGAGGGTGGTAAGCAGTGCTCAAATGAAGTTCAGTATCTAGGGATTTCTGAAGACTTTTCCAGAATCTTGAAGTAAAACGGGGATCACGATCAGAAACAATCGATAGGGGTACTCCATGAAGTCTCACAACTTCATTAATATATAGTCTTGCTAGACGTTCCAGGGGTAGATCTTCTCTTATAGCAAGAAAATGTGCTGTCTTGGTAAGACGATCAACAATAACCCATATTGCATCATTCCTTCTAGGAGTCTTTGGTAGCCCCATGACAAAGTCCATCGTAACATTGTCCCATTTCCACTCCGATATGGGAAGAGGTTGCATGACTCCTGCAGGCTGTTTCCTTCCAGCTTTCACTTTTTGACAAACCATACATCTTGACACAAAATCAGCAATCTCCCTCTTCATGTTGTCCCACCAAAAATGTTCCTTCAAATCTCTATACATTTTGGTGCTCCCAGGGTGTATAGAGAAATTGGAACTATGAGCATCATCCAGCAATTCCCTTTTTAGATTAGGTATATTGGGAACACAAAGTCTCTTCCCGAATTTCAAAATTCCATCTTCATACACAAAGTATCTCAATCTCCCATCATTCACAGCTTTAATCTTCTTTTGGAATTCTTCATCATCGGTCTGAGAACTCTTAATCCTTTCTAGTAAAGATGGTTTGGCAACCATTTGAAAAAGCATTGATGTTTCACCTTCCCTGGTTATTCCCATGTCCATCTTCACTAGATCCATGAAAATTGGATCCCTTTCAATTCTCTTATTGTTCAAAACTCCATGGTCTTTTCTACTCAAAGCATCTGGCACCTTGTTTGCCTTTCCTGGGTGGTAGTGTATCGTACAATCATAATCCTTGAGTAATTCAAGCCATCTATTTTGCCTCATGTTGAGTTCTTTTTGTGAGAAAATATACTTCAAACTCTTATGATCAGTATAAATCTCACATTTTTCACCATATAGGTAGTGCCTCCATATCTTCAAAGAAAAGATCACTGCTGCTAACTCGAGATCATGAGTATGATAGTTTTGTTCATGAATTTTCAACTGTCGTGATGCATAGGCAATAACTCTATCATTCTGCATAAGGACACAGCCACGTCCTTTCTTCGATGCATCACTATAAATAACGAACCCATCATTCCCCGATGGTAGAGTCAATATAGGAGCATTGACTAATCTTCTCTTCAGTTCTTCGAAACATTCTTCACACTCTTTTGTCCAAACAAATTTAACCCCTTTACGTGTGAGCTTCGTTAATGGGTTAGCCAATCGGGCAAAATTCTGGACGAAACGTCGATAATAACCTGCCAAACCAATAAAACTACGTACCTCAGTTATACTCGTAGGTGCTGGCCATTCTTGGATTGCCTTGGTCTTAGAAGGATCAACCGAGATTCCATCTTTAGAGACAATATGGCCAAGAAAAGAAATCTCCTGAAGCCAAAATTCACACTTGCTAAACTTCCCATATAATTGATGTCTCCTCAGAGTCTTCAAGATAATGCGCAAGTGATTTTCATGATCTTCGTTGGTTTTGGAGTATACCAAGATATCATCAATAAATACCACCACAAATTCATCGAGATACTCCTTGAAAACTCTATTCATTAGATCCATGAATACAGAGGGTGCATTAGTCAATCCAAACGGCATTACAGTAAACTCGTAATGCCCGTACCTGGTTCGAAATGCTGTTTTCGGAATGTATTCCTTCTTCACACACAACTGATGGTATCCAGATCGAAGTTCAATCTTTGAAAAGTATTGAGCTCCATGCAGTTGGTCAAATAAATCATCAATACGAGGTAGGAGATACTTGTTCTTTATCGTTATAGCATTGATCTCCCTGTAGTCGATACATAACCTCATAGATCCATCTTTCTTTTTAACAAAAAGAACAGGGGCTCCCCATGGAGAAACACTAGGGCGAATAAATCCCTTATTACTCAATTCTTCTAGTTGTTTCTTTAGTTCGACTAACTCTACAGTGGCCATTCTATAAGGGGTCTTCGATATAGGCCTTGATCCAGGAATCAAATCAATAGAAAACTCAACTTCACGTTCTGGAGGATGTCCAGGTAAATCTTCCGGAAATACATCTAAAAATTCTTTCACAATAGGTACATCCTCTATTTGAACATTCCTTTCCTCACCGACAGTTATTTCATTCTCTTCCTCCCCAATAATTGAATTAAGTTGAGCTACTGGGGGTGGATCTAAATAAGAATTAGGTGGTGACGATTCTGCTCTAAAAATAAGGTGCTCCTTATCATTATCATCAAGAATCGTAACCTCTTTCTTCTTACAATAAATCTTCGCATCATAGTCCGAAAGCCAGTCCATACCGAGGATTATATCAAACTCAATCATAGGTATGACGATGAAATCAGCAGATAAAGAAAATTTATGTGCTCTAATGGGGACTGATTCACAAAACTTTGTTGCAACGATACTTCCCTTAGGAGTTTTAACTGACAACTCCCTTATTAAATCAAATTGGAAATATCTAATTTTCTTAGCAAACTGGGAAGATATGAAACAATGCGATGATCCAGAATCAAATAATGCATTTTCTAAACTTGATGAAACCATTAAATTACCTGCCACCACGTCTTTCGGAGCTTCTACCTCAGCAGTAGTGATAGCATAAGCCTGGCCTTGATCCCTTGGCCTTTTCTGAGGTAAGTTCTCCTGACGCTTAGGACATGCATTTGCATAATGCCCCATCTCCCTGCAATTGTAGCACTGAACGTTGGTAGCTTCCTTCTTCCCCTTGCAATCATGAGCTTGGTGGCCTTTTTCACCACACTTGTAACAGACTCCCATTCCCTTCAAGCAAGTACCAGGATGTTTCTTCCCGCATTTACCACAAGATGGATATTCAACCTTTCCCTTCTTCCCCTTATTTCCATTCCCAGATTGATCAGCAGGTCTCTTCTTCTCTTGCTTTGCTTTAAAGTCATAAGACTTAGAGAATTCCTTTTCGGTCTTGATAGCACATGAGACAATGTCTTCGTATGATGAAAAGGATTGTGAGACTAACGCTCGACGGAGAAATGGTTTTAACCCATCAAAGAAACGATCAATCTTACTTCTTGGGTTACGAATATAATCACCAGCGTACCTCGCTAACCTTGTAAAGTTAGCCTCAAACTTTGTGACATTCTCATCCTCCTTTTGTCTCAGACTCAGAAATTGCCTTTCCATATCTGCTCGATGGTCGCGAGGGAAGTATTTTTCTAAAAACAGATCTTTGAACTCCCTCCATTCCATATTTGATACTTCATCATCTTTCTTCATATTTTGAATCAATGACCACCATTGATCAGCATCTCCAGTGAGGCGGTAAACTGCCATGATAACTTTTTCCCTTTCACTGCTCCCCAAAGCCTGAAATATTTTCTCTATGGAAAATATCCATTGCTCAGCTACTAAGGGATTTGTATTCCCATTGAACGTTGGTGGTTGTTGCCTCATGAATCGATCTAACATTGATCCTCCACGCTGCGGATCAGGGTGCTTCATACGGGTAAGGTTATTATTCATAACCTGAGTAAGTTGTCCCAGTATGGTGATTAGCTGATCAGCACCAGTTGCATCACCAGCCCCACTATAATTATCTTGAGCAGGAGGGAAATCCCTACATTGAGTGCGTGCATTGATACGGTTTCCATTTCTTCCACTAGGCGCCATTTCTAAACAATGGCATAAACTAGATCAGTTTATGAATCAAAATACATAATCCCATACTTATAAAACACTTAACATAAATTGAACTATTTATGGATATAATCCATAATCATAAGAATGTTTTCTTTGAGGAAGTATATACTCATAATCCCTTCAAAATGATTTGTAATGAAAATGAGAGTTATCCTAAGCATATCCCCCGGGAGTGTCGTAACCAAGAGTTCAGCAAGGCCCGTTGTCGTGCACCAGTTCCCGTTCGAGTCTAGCTCAAAGCGGTGTTTTCGGGTTTTACCCCTAGGTACATATGTGCCAGAGCCGCCTCTACCTGCTCGTATCCAGACAGGGATGTATTGCTTGGAAAACTCACAAAATCTCTACAATACCAAAATTCTAGGAAGTTCTTCTAAACTAATCCTCAAAGTTCATCTTAGGTCTACGTGCTCTAATCAGAGTTTGTCTAAATCTAGCTTCCAAGGTTTGTACTAAACTTCCTCTGATACCAACTGTAACGCCCCGACCCCAGTTACCCAGAGTCGGTGCATTAATTACATAACATTGGCATGATCACAAGAAAGATCAAATCTCGAAAGACCGTTTGGTTTAGTAGCCTTGGAAACACTAGATATATTCATAAGTTTTACATTACATCATAAAATGAAAAAATACTACAACAACATAATGTTTCCACAATCCACACTATTAACCCCTCATAAAATCCCTGCAGGTCATTCATAACTTACTTCTTCACATCCTGGGAAAAATAAAACATATAAAAGGGGTGAGCTCAAATGCCCAGTAAGGATAACAATATAGCGGAAACTTTCATAAATAAGAATAAATATTTAAGGCAATGCATTACTAAAACAAAAGCCTTTTAAACTTGAACTTCATCATAAAATGGCAAAGGTAAAAATGAAATAATGCCATTTAGTTACTCACATGGATATTCTACTAATCGAATAATCACATGCAAAAATCAATAACCACTTTCATAATGTTGGAATGCATAATGCCAGATTATCATAACCACATAGCCAAGGCCTCGTGCCAAGACTACAAATAAGATTTTGTCAAGGCCTTGTGCCAAGACACTAGTTTGTCTCATGAGACCTACCGATGCATCGAGGAGCTATAGCGGGCTCCACCCGTCACTTACTAAGTCCAATGCATTCCCATATGAAAAGGTTTAAACATAACATAAACATTTGTATTAAAACTAGCATACGAAATGTCAATAATTTCACCATAAACTATGAATGGTATAAAAATAGCACATCCACAGTCAAACATATCACAAAACCTTCAATACAATATAGAAGTTTTGTATCATAATAAATCAACTTCAAATAATCTTAAAATCCATCAAAGGATGTTGACATAGATGAAATCAAAATTCTTTTTAAAGAAATATCTCCTTTTATTTTGAAATAATTTAAGATCCATATAAAATAAAACATTTTCTTTGAAAATATTCTTATAAGCTTGTAAGGGAAGCTTTGAAGATTTTATAACGGCGGAAAATAGCCGCACCCGCCGTATAAGTTA
Organism: Viscum album; assembly: GCA_963277665.1. Classification (NCBI taxonomy): domain Eukaryota; kingdom Viridiplantae; phylum Streptophyta; class Magnoliopsida; order Santalales; family Viscaceae; genus Viscum; species Viscum album. Next base: position 379,246,635 of record OY728160.1, on the reverse strand, counting down.
AAAAAAACATTCTTACCTTAATTCTGTCGAAAAGGTTAAAAAGGACCTTGTTTTGAAAATGACCGAAAGATTCCTTTATAAACCACTTATAAAAGTCAAAAAGGGTATAAATGACTTTAACTCATATTCTAGTAAATAGTAAAAATGTTTTGAAATGCATTTTTAAGAAACATGGATGTGGATGATAAAGAGATCCCAGTAGATTATTACGTATAAACAACCTTGGATAATGAAGAGGTTGTAAAGTAAACCCTTACCTTGTACTTTTCCTTGGTTGGGGTAGGTTAACCTCCTGTATAATGGTGAAATAGTTGTTATTAAATTATACAAGAATCATATATAATAATATGATATCATATATGATCTTTTAACATTGATTTGTTAATAATATCTTAGAATTATCGTCGTTTCGGGAGTTAACTTACTCATTTTCTTTTATATGTTTTGTTACATAAGCCATGGTTGTCGTATCTTATTCATATCCAGAATGATATCTAGTCATTAAACATCATTTTTAAATCATCAAATGATAATTATACTTGAATGGATACGATGGAGAATGAATCTCATCGCGTTCATGGAGACGGTAGTCCGTACGTACGCACGAGCGACAATATCATTCTTTTGATATTAAAATAATATATAAATGGATGGTATATTATATATACAGAATCATTAACATGTTATATTTATTATTTACATGAGTTACACATCATTATTATACCCATCCAAATAATATTATATTGAATAACAATTACACCACGACGTGGAGACGGTAGTCCGTACGTACGCACGTATGGTGACATGTTATTCAAAGGGTGGATAGAATACTGAATATGGTTGTACCATATTTATAATAACATCACAGTATATGTGAGATACTGGATTTATTATTTTAGAATGGTAAGAACAAAGGAAGAAGAAGTGGAAGAAGAAATGAACTTGGAGAAGGGTGGTGAAATCATTACCTCTTCTTCAGGTTCTTCCTTTTGATTTGATCAAAAGGGCTCCTTAGGTTGGCTTTCTGATCAAACTAAGGCCTCTAGGTTGTAGTGAGGGATGTTGGGAGAGTATTTGGGCAGATTTTGGCCGAACCAAAAGGCTTTGAAGGTGTGAAGAAATGAGAAGGAGGAGTGCCCTTTTATAAGAGGGGTGAGGGGCACCTTTGGAAAAGCTAGAAATATTAATTTATAATAAATTAATATTCGGTTTCTAATGGCTCCAAAGCTTATTATTCAAAGGTTAAGGTGGGGATAGGTCGAAAACCACTCAACCAATAGAATTTAGACAGGTTTGGGTACTTATATTAACCTTATCTTTAAGTATTAACTCTAAGTTAATTAGTTTCACTTTTACAATGTCTCTTTGTATTTTTATATAATATGGTTAATAAACTTACTATATACATCCAAGAGACCCCCAAGTGGTACATTAATGATGAACCTATCATGATATAAGTCTCTTGGCCGAACCTTAGATTTTTATGAATTTAATATCAATTAATAATATAATATTTGTTTTAAGAACTCTTTTATGTCAATTTTGACACTATTCAATAGTTGATTTTTGTGAAACTCATAACAGATTGATTACTTCGAACAAAGTCAATTAAATCAATCCTAATATATCATATTATCCTAGAAAATTAGTTTAATTCATTAAAAGTTTCATATTATATTTATTTGGGTATTTATAATATCAATTATTTTAATTTTTCACTATTATAGTAATTACTGCATCATCATTGTGTCATAAATAAAATAAATTATTTAATGTCTAAAAATTATAAATAAAATATCATTATGTAGGAAATCTTTTTAGATTTCTAATGAATATTTATAATCTAATATCCAACATATATATCCCTATGTAACAATTGGTTTTCTAAAAGATATATGCTTTTGTTATTTTTGTATTCATTTTAACTTAATTAAAATAAAGTGTCATTATCACTTACAAGTGGATCCATGGGGTCCCAAAATAGACCCAAATATTCCCATGGTCGACCATGTATCAACCAATAGGGTTAAGACACGTTTTAGGGTAATTTAGTATTATTATAATATTATTTTTTAACCCTTATTTACCGGATTTACCCTTAACCATGGTAAATAAAATATTTACCGCAGTAATTATTCAAAATGTCTAAAAATAAAAGTTACCTATTTACACAATTTGAACATCCTGATTCCAAAAATGGAATCGATTTTCCTAAATTCAAAACACAGAAGTGGCAGAAATTAATTTAAAATTAATTCCCGCTGTCAAAACAAAAAGCGTGTTTTTAAGAGATAATAACTATCAAAAGATTGACACTCGTTTATGTTCGGTTTAATTGTAAAATTATGTCCAATGACCAACATTATATTAAATGGTAAAAATATATTCTAAATATACTTTAAAACCACTCAAATTCATAATTTATCACTATTAATTATTTTGATTAAAAAAGTTGTTTTTAATTAAAACTTAGTAATTTTCACTATTCATCAAAATATGAAAGTTATCCGAAATGTACCAAAATTTCACCTTAGGCTAAATTCGATATTCCGAATCCAAAAATGAAGTCCATTTTAAAATATAAAATATATATAATTTCAAAAAGTAGGTATTACTATCCATAACGGCTAGTTTGATTAGTTATGGTGTGTTAGAACTCGGTGTTGCGTACAACACACGCTATCACATTATTCAAAGAGAAGCGTACCGTAGAAGCTTGGGGTGTTACATTGGAAGTGTGGGTAAGGTGGTAGAGGTGGGGGCCTTTTATAAGAGGAGGGGAGGGGCACTCTTGGAAAGTTATAAAAGGTTACTTTATCATAAAATGCTTTTCGGATTTAAAAGGTCCCAAAATTATATATTTCTAGGATAAGGTGATAGGAGTTCTAAATATACTCATCCAATAGTTTTTTGACATGTGTAGGTCTTAGATTTTACATTATTTTTTCATTTTATTTAAATCGTTAAATAATGAGGTAATCGCTGCATCATCACGGTGTCATAAATAATTTAATTTATTTTAATGTCTAAAAATTATAAAAAAATATCATGATGTAGGAAAGCTTTTTATATTTCCAATTAATATTTATAGTCAAAATTATGACTTGTATAACCCCACTTAAAAATTGATTTAGTAAAACAACTCATGTTTGTGACATTTTTTACTTTAACATTAAATAAAAAGATATTAATGTCATTTTCCTTCCAAAGTGGCTCCATGGGGTCCCCAAGTTGAACCATGGATTGTCACGGTCGGCCATGACACATTAAATAAGGGTAGGAAATGTGTAAAATTCATTTCATATTATTAAAACATTATTCTTACCTTAAATTACACTAATTATCTCTAATCGCGATTAAAAACTTAAAAGTTACTATTCACCAAAAAATTATTTTAATCCCATTGAACCAAATTTTACTTCTTAATGACAACCATTTATGTCGGATTTTTGAAATTCAAAACACAGAGGTGGCACAATTTCATTTAAATGAAAAAATCAGTTTTTTAAGTACCACTTAGTGGTTTCACTATTCATCAAAAATTGATGTTTTTCAGAAAAATACCAAAACTTCATCCTAAGCTATATTTGATATTCTGACTTCAAAAATGATTTCTATTTTACAAAATTCAAAGCATATAAGTTGCATTAATTAATTTAATAATTAATTTCCACTGTAAGAGCAAATAGCGTGTTTTTATGAAACAATAAGTATCAAAAGATTGACACTAGTTCAAGTCAAATTTCAAAGTGAAATTAATTCCAACGACCTCTATTGGATTAAATGGTAAAAATATATTCTAATTAAACTCTAAAACCAATTCAAAATATAATATAATAATATAAATAAATTATATTAGAAAGAGGTTTTGAATTAAAATACAACATTTTTCACTATTCATTAAAAAAATGAACTTTATCGGAAAAATACCAAAAATCTACAAAAAGTAAATTTTGATGTACCAATTCTAAAGAAGAAATTTATTTGGTCCAATAGAATGTATAAGAGTGACCAAAACTATATTTAATGACAGTTCACCATCAAAAGGCGATAAGTGAACCTTTAGTGAAAATTAGGGTATATATGCCTAAAATTGAATTCTTTCCATATTTTAAGCCTTTATATTTTATTGGATAAATGTAAAAACATTTAAAAAACATATATAATCATATTTTAGTTATTTCTATTCATTCCCACAAATACAACCGCTATGTGTTAACTACCATTTAAAATAATATTTTTTTATTACTAGTGTGCAATGTAAGATTTCAAAGAAACTCTTTGTTGCGTATCATGTACGCTATCGAACATAGAAACCCCTTTAAAGTAAAATTAATATTTAATTCAAAAATATTAATAAAAATGAAAATCCTTTATTCTTTAGTTACCTGGGATGTTACATCCTTCCATCCTTTTGGGAATTGCGTCCTCACAATTTTATTCACTTATCAAAATAAGTGCGGGTATTTATCCCTCATAGCATTTTCAGATTCCCATGTTGCCTCTTCAACCATATGGGTTTTCCACAAAACCTTTACCTGGGGAATTACCTTATTTCGCAACACTTTCTCTCTTCAGTTAAAAACCTGGACCGGTTTTTCTTCATAAGAGAGATTCTCTTCCATCTGAACTACCTCCGGGCTCAAAACATGAGATGGATCTGGCATATACTTTCTCAACATCGAAACATGAAAAACATTGTATACCTGAGATAAACTCAGAGGTAATTCCACTCTGTATGCAACTGATCCAAATCTCTCCAAAATTTCATATGGTCCAATGAACCTTGGACTCATCTTTCCTTTCTTACCAAATCGCATCACACTTTTCCACGGTGAAACTTTGAGAAAAACATAATCACCTTCCTTGAAAGATAGATCCTTCCTCCGGTTATCTGCATAACTTTTCTATCTGCTCTGAGCTGTTCTCATGTGTTTCTGAATCAACTAAACTTTTTTTTGCCAACTCTTCTATCAATTCTGGTCCCATAAAATTCCTTTCACCCACTTCATCCCAGAAAGCTGGAGTTCGACACCGCTTCCCATATAATGCCTCAAACGGTTCCATATGTATACTAGATTGAAAACTGTTATTATAAGAAAACTCAACAAAATAAAGATGTTGGTCCCAACTTCCCTGATAATCCATAGAGCAAGCACATAGCATATCCTCTAAGGTCTGAATTGTTCATTGTTTTTGTACATCTGATTGAGGATGAAAAGCTGTACTAAAATTTAATTCAGTACCCAACTACTTCTTGAAGGCCTTTCCAAAAGTTAAAAGTGAACCTCGAGGTGTCTTCGGCAATCCCACATCAAAGTCCATGGATATATTCTCCCATTTCCACTCCGGTACTCGTAAAGGCTGAAGCATCCCTTTCGGTAACTGCCGCTCTAATTTTACCTGTTGACAAGTCAAACACTTCATAGTAAAATCACCAATATCCCTTTTCATTCTGTTCCACCAGTAATATTCTCGAAGATCTCTATAAATCTTAGTACTGCCATGATGAACTGAAAACGGGGAACTATGAGCCTCACATAACAACTCATTCTTCAACTGTGAATCACTAGGAAAACATAATCTCTTCCCAATCCTCAAAACATAATCATTATCAATGTTAAATTCAGGAAACTTACCCTTCTGAACCAGCTCACCTTTTTCTGCAACCCACTGTCTTTCTTCTGCGCTTGCTTAATTCTGTCTGATAGAGGAGATTTCACTGATACCTGAAACAAAAGAGAAGTAAATCCTGCACTAAGAACTTCTATTCCAAAGTTCATCAAATCCTTAACCATAGGATCATGTTCCAAACGCAACATTTCTAATGAAGCATTACTTTTTCAACTCAAATCATCCGCCACTTTATTTTCTTTTCACGGATGGTAATGAATTATAAAATCATAATCCTTGATAAATTCTAGCCATCTCCTCTGTCTCATGTTCAATTATTTCTGATTGAATATATACTTTAAACATTTTTGATCAGTATATATTTCACACTTTACTCCATACAAACGATGCCTCCAAATTTTTATAGTAAAAACAACATCATCTAATTCCAAGTCATGTGTAGGGTAATTTACCTCATGAGTTTTCAACTGACGTGAAGCATAATCAATTACATGATCATTATGCATAAGGAAACAACCAAGTCCTTTCAATGAAGCATCACTGTAGATAACAAACTCACCATTCCTGGAAGGTAGTGCCAAAACTGGAGCATTCTCCAATCATCTTTTCAGTTCCTAAAAACAATCATCACATTCTTTTGTCCAGATAAACTTAACACCCTTCCGAGTTAGCTTAGTCATTGGACTAGATAACCGTGAAAAATTTTCAACAAACCTGCGGTAGTAACCTGCAAAACCAAGAAAACTACGGATTACAGTTACATTTGTGGGTCTTGTCCATTCTTCAATAACTTTTGTTTTAGCAGGATCAACAGTAATTCCATCTTTTGAAACAATGTGACTAAGGAAAGAAATTTGTTGTAACCAAAACTCACACTTGCTGAATTTACCATACAATTTCATTTATTTTATGGTTTGAAAAATAACCCTTAAATGTATTTCATGCTCCTCTTTACTTTTATAAAACACCAAAATATCATCCTTGAAAATAGCCAACAATTTTCACCTGAGTCAACTGAGCCATCACTGTAAAAAACTATTCAATTATGGTTCTGACCATCTCAGGATGCAGATTTGGAAGGTCGTTTCTTTCTGTATGCCTTCCCAGAAAAGCTTCTCTGTTTCCTCTATGAAAAACGAATCTTAACACAGAAATATCTTAGGTGAATCAACATGGTAATCTTTAAATGCTATATCATTTCAATTTGACCTTAAATTAATTTATGGACATTAATTTAACAATACCCTAACTCCTAAAGTTGTCTAAACCGACCTATGATACCAACTATAAGGCCCCGACCTTAAACCTTACTTAATATTGAATTAAATGAATAATTCACATTGAGGATCTTTTCAGGTTTAGAGTTTTAGAGAATTAGGACATAACAATTACATCTCAAATGATTACAAAGTAAACACCTCTACTAAGTTTCTATAGAATAAAAACTATTAAAAAGAAACATGTCTAGTTCCATGTTTTATATAGCACGACTTTCCCTTGATCCCATCCTTGACCCTATTCCACATTATGTCCTGTGAATTTTTTTTTAAAAAAACATGGGGTGAGCATAAATAGCTCAGCAAGGGATACACAAAGAATGAAAACTCTTAGTTTATCAAAACAACATGTAAACCATGTATACTTTATCAAAGTAATACTTTTCACCTTTATGAAGTAGTAAAAACTCTTCACTGAATAAAATATCATTACATACCCTTTTGTAACCAAAAGATTACCATAAAACCTATATAAAGATCACATAACATATAAAGGTAACTTGGGACATAAACATACTTAAGTGGAATAACCATACGGTTGACTTCTACACATTTCACTTAATGGAATAGCCATACGGCCGACTTCCATAACCAATGCATTGGAGGTTATAACGTAACCACCCATCCTGGTATTCACGACACCACCTATCATATGGTTTATCACGTAACCAACTATCAAATGTCCAAGTACCACTATAAAAATCATAAGACATAAAATAAATATAATGGAATGAAAACATTTACACACTTTGATCACAATATATCACTTAAATATATTGACATAACAAATCCATTATAAAAACCATTTTCAATAACAAAATACGTAAAAGATTATATGGTATTTATTTCATTTTAAAAAATATTACGGCTTGTTCAGGAAGCCAAAGACCAAATAATACTCACGGCGGCGGAAAAGGTCGTTGTCACCGCGTACGTTAAAAGAAACATTCCTTTTGGTCATTTAGTAAAACGCTTCGTATAAAAAGATTATTTTTGAATAAAATTAAAAGTCAAAGGGGTTTATACACCGTATAAAAGAAATTTGTGTATAAAACAAAATATGCCTCAATGAAAGAAGATTGAGACGAAGTCCCTTACCTCAGGTCCGACTTGACTCGATCGTTTTTTAACGTCCTGAATAATAAAATTGAGTTAATTTCTACTTGATTAAGATACTTTTCAAGTTCATTATTACTTTTATATCACTTATTACCATTTTATAAATAGTTTGTAATCATTTAGGTTAATAATGTTTGTTTTGTCGATATTTGGTTCTTAAGTCGAAAGTGGACTTCTTACAATTAAATGTTGTTCGTGTGGTCAGAGGTTCTTTATATACAGAATGATATTCTTGATTTGGATATCATATATATCATATATATCCATCATATACATTTATTTATAATATTAAAGAATCATTTAGAGGTAAGAAATGAAATGCACCGTTCATGGAGACGGTAAGCCGTACGTATGCATGAACACTACTTTCATTTATATGTCATATTAATGGAATTAAAACTAAATGAGAGATATGTATATTTTAATTCCAGAATTATATTCATCATTTATATGTAACATACATCATATATATCCATTATATATATGTACTTATAATAGTACATTACATTTGGGGATAATAAATGAAATGCATCGTTCATGGAGATGGTAAGTCGTACGTACACATGAATGCTACTTTCATTTCTATCTCATACTTTAATGGAAATAAATAATAATGATATAAAGTTATATTATAATTACATTATAACATCATATATAATAACTTTAAATCCATCCTTTATACGTCCCACACATGGCATTAACGAATCAAATCACTTTGAGGGGGCGGTAGTCCGCACTTCCTAAAATGAAGATATCACGTATACCCATAATGGAAGCCATAAAGGTATGACAGAAATGAAAAATACAGAAGCTTAAGGAGAACATACACATATTATATATAATATATAAATATAGTGACATCTTAATGTCCATTTTTGAATGTGTTATAAGAATATTGAACAATCATCGTTTCGTGAGGCAGAAATTCTCCATCCACAGAAACAGTATGTTCTTTAACCATTAGATGTAGGTGTGTGTAAGTGTAGCTCGAATACATCTTATAAAAACATCATAGTATATTGAAGATTCTGGAGTGTTTACAAAATCAATGAATAAAAAGAGTTTAGGGGGTTGGAGAAGCAAAATAATACAAAAGAACATAAGTGAAGACATTACCTTAAAATCGGGTAACTCTCATTGATTTGAGCTCAAAGGATTCCTTGAGAAGACCTCTGCCCAAAGTGAGGCTTCTAAAAGTAAGAGAGGGATGTGGAGAGACAAAATGGTCATGAGTTGGCCGATCCAAAGGATTTGGAAGTGTTGGTAAGGTGGTAGAGGTGGGGGCCTTTTATAAGAGGAGGGGAGGGGCACCCGTGGAAAGTTATAAAAGGTTACTTTATCATAAAATTATTTTCGGATTTAAAAGGTCCCAAAATTATATATTTATAGGATACGGTGATAGGATTTCTAAATATACTCATCCAATAGGTTTTTGACATGTTTAGGTCTTAGATTTTACATTATCTTTTCATTTTATTTAAATCATTAAATAATGAGGTAATCACGATATCGTCATCGTGTCATAGATAATTTAATTTATTTAATGTATAAAAATTATAAAACAAATATCATTATGTATGAAATCTTTTTAGCTTTCCAATTAATATTTATAGTAAAAATTATGACTTTTATAACCCCACTTAAAAATTGTTTTAGTAAAACAACTCATGTTGGTGACATTTTTACTTTAACATTAAATAAAAAGATATTAATGTCATTTTCCTTCAAAAGTGGCTCCATGGGGTCCCCAAGTTGACCCATGGATTTTTGTGGTCTTTCATGACACATTCAATAAGGTTAGGACATGTTTCAAGTTCATTTCATATTATTAAAACATTATTCTTACCTTAAATTACACTAATTATCTCTAATCGCGATTAAAAACATAAAAGTTACTATTCACCAAAAAATTATTTTAATCACATTGAACCAAATTTTACTTCTTAATGACAACCATGTATGTTGGATTTTTGAAATTCAAAACACAGAGGTGGCAAAATTTCATTTAAACGAAAAATCAGTTTTTTTAAGTACCACTTAGTGGTTTCACTATTCATCAAAATTGAAGTTTTTCAGAAAAATACCAAAACATCACCCTAAGATATATTTGATATTCCAAATTCAAAAATGATTCCTATTTTACAAAATTCAAAACATATATTTTGAATTAATTTATTTAATAATTAATTCCCACTGTCAGACCAAATAGCTTGTTTTTATGATACAATAAGTATCAAAAGATTGACACTAGTTTAAGTCCAATTTCAAAGTGAAATTAATTCCAACGACCACTATTGGATTAAATGGTAAAAATATATTCTAATTAAAATATTAAAATAATTCAAAAGATAATTTAATCATATAAATAAATTATATTAGAAAGAGGTTTTCAATTAAAATGCAACATTTTTCACTATTCATTAAAAAAATGAACTTTATCGGAAAAATACCAAAAATTTACACAAAGTAAATTTTGATGTACCGATTCTAACGAAGAGTTTTATTTGGTCCAATATAATATATAAGAGTGACAAAAACTATATTTAATGACGGTTCGCCATCAAAAGGCGATAAGTGAACCTTTAGTGAAAATTAGGGTATATATACCTAAAATTGAATTCTTTCTGTATTTTAAGCCTTTATATTTTATTGGATAAATGTAAAAACATTTTAAAAAACATATATTATCATATTTTAGTTATTTTTATTCATTCCCTCGAATACAATGGCTATGTGTTAACTACCATTTAAAATAATATTGTTTTATTACTAGTGTGTAACGTATGATTTCAAAGAATCTCTTTGTTGCGTATCAGGTGCGATGTCGAACATATAATCCCCTTTAAAGTAAAATTAATATTTAATTAAAAAATATTAATAAAAATTAAAATGCTTTATTATTTATTTACCTGGGATGTTACATGATATTCCTATTCCTCTACTATTCTTCCTCATCCAGTGACCCTCCCATCACTATCCTCAGACCCATTCATTTCATTATTCCACAAGTCTACCTTGGGCGCATTAGTTTAATGAAAACCCCATTAGATTATCATGTATGTTTCCCATAAAATATATATTATCAATTGAATGATTTATTTAACATTTACATTTATTATGGTTTTTGTTCTTGTCTGAAATGGTTAGATTTTGTATTCATAGGTTAAATTTTAGGTTTGGGCCATAGGATATAAAATATACACATATTCAATTTATATTAACCCATATTGCACACACAACCCTACCTGTTTTCTTCTCCCCAACCTTACATCATCCTCAACTCAACTCAAACATATCCTTGAACTCATGTAAGGGTTTATTTAGCTTCATTCTTTATATGAAAAACCCATATGTACACTTATGTGTATATATGGATTTTCACAGCTTCTGATTCTAATCTATTTTATATTTTTTAAATGGTGATTATAAGTATTAAACTAATTTTTGGATCATATAATACTTATAATGGTTTAATAAGAGTTTTTTTGAATTTACTAAACTCAAATATATATATATATATATATGTGTGTGGGTGTGGGTGTGGGTGTGTCTCTCTGTTTGTGTGTGTGTCTCTGTGTGTGTGTGATCGGTTATGTATAATTAAGAAACCCAATCTGTTTAAGTTTATTTTCTACTTAAAGATATCAATTAATTTTTTAATGGTGATCCTTGTCCTTATAATTTATGTAAATTATCCTGTGAATCTTGATGAAAAACCTATATGTATATATATAAGTACCTTAAATACATATTTATATGTCTTGATTAATTTAAATAAGTTTTTGATGGTATTAAATTTGTTTTTATTTTATGTTTTGAAGGTTATATTTTGATTTGATCAAAATATATTTTCAAAAAATAATTTTTATATAAACGCATTTATACTCACTATTTCACTTAAATATTATTGACTATACATATTAATTTTAAAGCGATAAAAATTCTTTTTCATATACTTTTAAACAAGAATTTATGGTTTGTAAAGATATGCTTATTTTATAAATATTTTTGAATGTTTTATACATTACACATGTGATAATATCTACAGTTAACCATTTTCAAAAATATAATAAATGGAAGATAAAGGATTTGTATTATAATTTTTTCCTGTGTCCTTATTCTTCCAAGGATTAATTAATCAAGATAAGATACTTTATAAAGAAATAAAAGTGTTTATATTTTTAAATTTTTTACACTTGTAATTCAACCCTTGAATTGAATGTTTTTTATTACATGTCCTAATTTTTTGTGTGATCATGAATACTAATTTATAATGGGAAACAATAACAAAACATTATTTTGTTATTGTCTGCCTAATTTTTTTAAAAGAAGTAATTACCTTGTATTTTCAATTAACATTACATGTGTACCTCTATATTAATAAATTTAGGATAAAGTGTTAGAATTATATTTTGTTTGATACATACATATATATGCATAAACACATATATATGTATTACTAACATTAAATATTTTCCAAAATTATAAAAATAAAATGGACTATATAATGTTAGATCAAGATTATAAAAGCTCTCTTTAATTATCAATCCTTAATTCCTGTTAATGAAGTGAGTTAAACTATTTTACTATGTTTAAATACTCACATTAAATCAATGTATTACATTTACAAATATCATGTTTTAAATCATGATGAGTCTTCGGCAATGGATATTATTAAATATTAATGTTTATGATTACATAATAATTCTTCCAATTGCCACACCAATTTATTAGTGTTTAGTTCAAACATGCATTTACTCCGCAATGATAAGTACCAGAAACTCAATGACATATTTATTTTTGTATATATATAGTGTTTAATTTCTTGTAACAATGTTTTGAAATTAAATGGTTATTCCTAAGATGATTGGTAAATAAAGGGTAAACTAACTAATAATAATTTTATGAATATATGTGTGGTCATTTGTTTATTAAAATTTTTCTGTCACTTATTTCAATATCCATAAACAAAGTTAGAATTTTCCAATTTATAGTGTGTGGTTATGTGAAGGCATTTTTCCAAATGTAAAGAGTTGTCATTTTATGTGACAAACCTAAACAATCTATTTTTTATGTTCAATAGTTACAATCACATTTGAAAAAGTGTGTCTTATCCTCCATGAATTTAATTAAAAAATTTGATATATCCATAGTCTAAATTATAATTGAAAAATCATGAAATCATAGATTAAGTGTGGATTTATTTCATGTTCCACTTTATTTAAGAATTTAGACAGTTATTGCATGTTTGGGATATACCTTTTATGAAAATATAAGGATTAAGAACTAAACATTACAAGGTGGTATGGGACACTTTGGATCGTTTAATAAATTTATTTCATCTATGAAAAATATTTAGATGAATAAAAGTGGTATGTCACACTTTGGTTTGTTTAATGAATTTATTTCACCTATGTTAATGATTTAAATAAATCAAAGTGGTGTGAGAAGATTTTATTTATAGACATATTTTTATGATACATATGAGGAATGCATAGAACTTATTATACGACAGGTGAGGCCCAAAATAGCCTCTTGGTGCATAGATTGTTCTCATGAGACAAAATAATTATTATTACAAGGCCTTGACATAATGAAAATGTATGTTATTGGCATGCGGCCTTCACATAATGATTATGATTGTCATGAATTATGCATTACCTCATAATGATCCTAGTAATTGGAAGTCCATGTGATTATTTAGGTAATAAAATACCCCTGGACAATGATCAAACTCTTATGAACCGGTGTTATTCATTTTATATATTCATGTGAGCATGAATTGATGTTTTATATACATGTATATATATTAATTGAAATTTAAGTTTCCAAAACATAATAATAAATGATATTGTTTTATGTGAAATTATGAATAAATAACATTTCATGTGTAAATTCTTATCTACACTTCTGGAATGTCATTGAATGATTAAGGTTGGTCATTATCCAACTTATATGAGGCACTACATGCATTTATATTCACGTATATGCATATTTTATAATGAATTCTAATTATAACTCCTAAATAAGTTTAGAAATTTTGAAGCTTGCGTTATCTTAAAAGCTTCATTAGAATATTTCAAGAAAATGGGGATGATATGTTATGTGAAATATTAATTTTCATGATTTTAATGCATGTGTTTTAATTTTTTTTAATTAAAACTTATTTCATAATTTTTTTGTTTCAAATCACCTTAATGAGAATTTGTTTCTCACCCTATGAATTTAAATTATATTTAAAGGTTTAGTGGAAGTGCTATAATGAATTTTTAATGTGGAAGATTTTTTCTGATACTACATTGCTAAATGTTTACTGATTTTTGTAAATTTTTACCTGAATATAATATTGGATTCTAATTATCTAGAACCTGGGCTAGAAAGAGATCCTCTGTTTTAAGTGATTCTATGTATTTATTCACATTTCTTTTATAGAAAAACAGTTTCACAGCATTTTTTAGGGACGGTTCCAGTTGCTCTAGCTTGGGTTGTTATTAAATTAGCATAACATTGATTCCTTTTTATAACACAATGTATATATGGGTTGTCACATTCCAAAAATTTGAATACCTCAACATATATTCTCCTAAAACATGGTAACAACCCGAATTACCATAAATCCATCTGCAAAACATGCATGCTTCATGGTTCTAAATTATATTGGGTCTATTTTTCAAATTAAAAAATGTTGCAATCTTTATTAGTGGTATCATAAACCAAATATAGACATATCTTTACTTATTTACATGGTAGTCAATACTTTTCAATTTACCCATTCATATCCCACATATCTTTATCCATTCAACATTATCTTAACCTAAATAACATTTTATGGGTTACCATCCCTTATTCAAAATGTTAACTTTCACAAGATAACCTTTCCAGTACATCCTTACCATTAAACATATTCCTGTAAATCCTTTGTGAAAACCTAAACTAAACAATATGTACAAAAATCCACCATTATTAATTCTAGAATCCAAATACATAAAAACCTTAATTACATCATCCTTAATACATTAATAATAATAACTGTTTCCTTTCACATTGTATATATAGTCTTATCATCATCTACAATGTAACCATTACTCACACCACCTTGCTAATTTCCTTCCGGAACATTCCTCTTGGAACATTGGGTTTCATAATGACCATCATTTCATAACATAAAACACATAACCTTTAATGAAAAATAAGGGGGGCCTAAATTCACATCCATTTCATTAACCGAACTCTTAATTTTCCCTTGCATTCACTTGCTTTATGTCCTTCTTTTCCCTTGTCAAAACACCTTCTTATTCTAATAAGACATTTACATTGGAGATTATTTACACATGCTTGACATAAATGAAATGAAATATTCTTTCCTCTATGTTTCTTGCGATAAAGGTCCATCTTTCTCTTATTCGATTAGTTATAAATATCACCAAATCTTACATTTTTAATCATATATCATAATAAGTGATTCGTCATGATGGAAATATATTTTTCTCCATAGATCACCCTATTTAAATTACCATTAAAAAATTATAAATCACCTTTAGCATTAATTCAGTTTCTTCCAGTTCCCACTATTGAATAAAACCAAAAACATAATGTGATCGTTAATTATCATAGTAGAAAACCACACATTCATGAAAATAATTACTTGTTGGATTTTTAAATCCTAAAACCAGAAATAATCTGCGATTACTTGGGTTTATCCAAGATTATTAATAGATAAAATTCATTTAAATCCTTCATGATGGTTTTTGAAGAGTTTTTGAATTCCAAAAGTATATCCCCTAGGAGTGTCAAACCATGTTTGCAGCAATACCCATTGTTGTTTACCAAATTGCCCCATTTTAAGCCCGAAAAATATTGTGAAAGTTGTTAACCCTAGGTACATCTATTCCAGATCCACACACAATTATAATATCTAGAAATGGATGTATTAATTAGAAACCACTCACTCTATCCTTTACCAAAATTCTAGGACATTTTCCTAAACATTAACTAATCCTTATACTTATCTATAGAGTCATACTTATAAATATCCATATAAATATAACTAGGTATCTCAGTAATGTTTTCTCATCATAATGTCAAAAAGTTAACTAAAAGGTTCCTCTGATACCAACTATAAAGATCCAGGAATGACATTCATGTATATTACAAAAAAATTTCGAATAAAAAAACATTACAAAAATAGACACAAGAAGACTATACTAGTCTAATGCCTTTGGAAACATATACATAAACCCTGGTATGTAAATGAGCTACATTATCTCCCACTAGGTTCTCCTTGAGTAACAACCTTCTTATACACATCAATAATAATAAATATCTTCACAACACAGTGAAGGAAATATAAAAAGGGGTGAGCTCAAAAGATCGGTAAGGCTAAAAATGGGAGAAATGCAATAATAATCATGAGCATAAGGGTATAAGAACAAGATAATGAAGATAGAAGATCATACCCTCCATTTCAAAGATCATAGTAGATATCATGGAATTATGATTGGTAGTTCATAAGACAGTAATAAAAATGAAATAAAGATCACAGGCCATGAAAGCATAACATAGGAATAAGACATGTGATTTTGGAAACACATAATAATATAATATGATTTCTATTGAATTCAAGGAATCACTACCAAGACTATCTTAGTGGACAACATACATTACTAAACTGAGTGAACCCCCGTTCTAGCCCTGTATTACAAAATTGTGTGAACCCTTGTTCCAACCATGTATTACTGAACCGAGTAAATCCTCAATCTATCCCTGTATTACAAAACTGAGTAAACCCTAGTTTCAGGCCTGTAATTCTGAACTGATTAAACCCTTGTTCATACTTGTCTATCTCATGAGATATAAATATTTACCCAATTAATTGGAGGGATATATAGGTACCACATTTCATGTAAATAAATCATACATACATGTGCCACAAGGTCATAAATAAACATATCAAAACCAATTAAATTAAATGGGAATTGTAAACAAGTAAACACACCATAACCTATGAAAATAGACAGGTTTCGTAATCATTTCATAAAAAACATAACCCGTGAAAAGAAGCGAGTTTCAAAATCCTATAACCAATGAAAGAGAATAAATTTCATAAACATATTACCCATGAATAAAGAAATGAGTTTCATAAAGAACTTGTAATTAAGAATAACTCATTCATAGAAAAGAATATGAATTGATCTGTTAGATCATTTCCTAGAAAGGAAAGAGTAACCTCAATAGATGTCATCCTAATGGAAACTCATTTTAAAATATACTCTAAAAACATTTCATGAGGAAAATATCCTTTCTTATTGGAAAAATGATTTTTAATATAGAAAAAAATTTGGGAAAAAAATTCTTAGAAAATACCATAAAAACTTATAAATAAGACAAGAAACTATTTCAAAAACCTTTTTCCTTGAAAAGTGTTAAAATAATATTTAAAACATTTTAAAAATGTTTTTCTTTGAAAACACGTTAATTTTTTTTAGAAATGTGGAAAATGTTTTAAAAACCATTTATTTGAAAATAATTTGAAAACTAATAAATAAATCATGTTTTTTTGAAATTAATTTCTCTTGAAAACTTATTAATGAATATTGAAAACGTTTTGAAAACTTTTTCATTGAATGCACTTTGAAAATTTTTAATACAACTTGAAAACATATTGAAAATAGTTTTCCATGAAATAATATGAATGAAATTTTTAACCATTTTGTAAAAAATATTCCTTCAATATTAATTTTAAAAACATATTCATAAAGATTCACATTTTTAACAATTCAAAGGGAGCTTTGAAGAAATGAGGGCGGGTAAATCTGTATTTGTCCTACGATGTCAAAAGAACATTCCACTTACATGGAAAAAAGTTTAGAAAAGTGCCTTGTTTGGAAAGTTACAAGTATATAACCTTGAAGATATTGGTAAATAGAAAAAAGGGTAAAAATTACTTCTATATTTTATGGGGTAATGGTATAATATTATTGGAAACCCTTTTTAGAAAACATTGATTTCCGACTGAAGAGAGGGTAAAGTTGGGATTTCCTAAAAAAACTTTCTTAACTAAATTATATTCCAAAGAGTCTAAAATGTTAAAAATACATGAGTATATCCTCAAATAACTTAGTATAGCTAAACTCATGAATATTATTGAGGGATGGACTGTAAGATTTCACCAAAGGAATCATAAACATAAACAATATCAAAAAGAAATGAGATTGTTTCAATAAAATATTATGACATGGTATCTTGGAATAATTATCTCCATGTACAGAATGGAAATTTAATGAAGTATATAAAATAA
Organism: Viscum album; assembly: GCA_963277665.1. NCBI lineage: Eukaryota > Viridiplantae > Streptophyta > Magnoliopsida > Santalales > Viscaceae > Viscum > Viscum album. The sequence continues at coordinate 379,228,308 of OY728160.1, read as the reverse complement.
TTAAAATATTTAGATTCTTTATAAGGCATGTAAAATGTAAGTATATGAACCTAGAAAAGAAGTTTAGGTGCATAACAAAACATGAATCTCAAAGAAGGCGAATTGAGACAATTTTTTTTTACTGATTTGGTAACATTTGAAACATAAATCCTATAAAATAAAGATCATAAAATGGGAATGGTAATATCCATAAATTTAATTAGAATATACATATAATACAATCATTTTAAGTACATACAACACACAAAAGGAAAGAGTGGCTAACATATCTTGTATCTCACAAGAATTAAAAGTGAGATGAAATCCCCTCACCTTGTGTATTGACACTCTCTGTAATCATACTAGCTTCCTATATAATAAATATAAGTTTATTATACTTATATTAGAGATTAATATTCTTATATATATTAACATATATTTTTTTATTCTGAATTTACATTACCATCTTATAAACGATCCTATGTTAAGGTTTCACTTCTGGTAATATTCGTTTGGTTCTTTACATGTGTCTTAATTCATTATATCATTGATAATTATAACTATATCATGATTAAAGAATGTATAAAATGATATAAATATCATTTATATTCATTATATTTATATTACAATAATCTACTGCATAATGTAGTTCGTAATGGAACACACCGTTCATAGAGACGGTAAGCCATACGTACGCATAAACATTGTTTTCCTTTTTTTATTATCGTATTAAAAGAAAGTACATAAATGAAATATGTATATATATGTATATATATATCATTATTAAATAATAATTAATATATTATATATATCAAATAGTTTTTCTAATACCTTTCTTAATACATTCTATGGGATGTGTGAACGAATCACATCACTTTGAGGGGGGTAGTGGTCGACACTTCCTCAAACAAGATTATCGTCTTAACACCAAATGGAATGTTAAAAAAGGTCAGTTGTAAAAATATTATATAAGATAAATTAAATATTAAATATAATATATTAAATATATAAATAGAGTTTCCAATATATTGGACACCATGATTTATGGTAAAGGAGAAATGAACAATCATCATTTCATGAGACTGTAATTCGCTGTACCGAGAAACAATATGTTCAAAATACATTAGATGGTGGTGTGTGTAAGTTTAAGTGATAAAATTTTCATAAAAACGTAATAGTATATGAACTATAGTTTTTTTTCACACAATAATGGATTAACGAGAGTGGAGGGGTTGGAGGATGAAAATAAATGAAAGGAGCTTGAGAGAAGACGTTACCTCTTAATTGGGTAACTCCTTTTGGTTTATAAAAAAAAGATTTCCTTGAGAAGATTTATATAAAAATGGAGGTTCAAGGTATAAGGGATGATTTTTTTTAGGATACTTGGGCAGATCATGGGTGAAATTAAATTTTTTGATAGGTGTGAAAAATGGGTAGACATGGTGGCCTTTTATAGGGAAGGAAAAGGACTCATTCAGAATTTCTAGAAACAATTTAGGTGTGAATATGTTCTTAGATAAACAATGTCTTACCAAACCAAAAAAAAATATTAATTTGAGGTTAATGGACTAAATATGCACATGAAATGGGTTTTTGAAATGTTTCTTGGTCGTTTTAGACATTACTTTTACGGTTTAGTCTCTAATTAAGCTTAATTGGGCCTTAACTACTATGTTTAATTTTAATCTATTTTACTAATCATTTTGGAAAAAAATTAACATGGTGTTATTATAATATAAATATTAGATTGAATAAAATGGTGTATGTAATATTTTTTAAATTCACTTCATAGAATCTGAAAAATTAAGATTAGTGCTAATCTGTAGATGAGAGGAAATAACATTGTTTTAAGGTAGGAAAAAGTTCAAAAGTCTGTTAGGATTTTATATTCAGTTTCAAAGTGAAATTGATTATAATGAATTAAACTGTATTAATAGATATAATAATCATCAAATTTTACATTAAAAAATATTTATAATATCATTTATCATTTGAAATTAATTTGACAAAATGATAGTTTTTAAATAAAAAGTTGTATTTTTTATTATTCATCTTAAAATGAAGTTTCTCAGAAAAATCCCAAAAATTCACCCTATTATAATTTAGATGTTCTGAATTAAAAAGTGAAGTGTATTTTATCAAATTCAATTTATAAATTTATCTAAAATGGTTTTTATTTTTAGAATCAGTTCATTCAAGAGAGAAATATTTTTAACATAAATAGAGTTTACCAAAAAAATAATATTTCATTATTAATATGTTTTATTCATATAAAACAATTATAACCAAATTTTGGAAAGTATTTATTACTATTATTGTATCTATTATTAATGGGTAGGTTATAATTAACTCATTTAATTAATTATATATATATATATATATATGTTTCATAGAAACTCAGTTTTGTGTGAATTATACACCAAGTCGATGTTGATTTCAATGAAAGCCAAGTTAGAATTGTGTGTAGCACAAGCCAAGTAGATTTTTCTTGGGAAATGAATTTTTAACTTTGTGTTTTAATATATATATATATATATATAAACAAATACTTCCAATGTCAAGATAAAAATATTGAAAATATAAATTAATTCGAAGAAAATTAATTCTCAAAATATCAGGGTGTTGTAATTTTTACCCTATATGTTATAAACCGTCTTGTGAAATGTCTTAACAATAAAGGTACCATGTTCCTAGGAACCATGGTGTTAAATAATTAATCATTTACTTCATTTATATTTAGTTATTATCTATCCATGATATTTCCACTTTGGCATTATATATGGATGTAGTTCATTATCTTTTTATAGATTAAATGGTATGGGTTTCAGTTACATACCTTTCCATATTGATTTTCCCTTATCATGTTATATAAATGGAAGGTTTCATCAGTTATTCACATTTCCATGTTAATTATTCTTCTTGATTTATTTCTAATTAAACTATACTTACCTTTACTGATCATTTGAGATCAATCATATTTTGTTTCATATCCTAAAGATATGAAAAGAAATCTTTGAATGAGATTTCAAGGATTCTTTTCATTTCCTTTTATTATGCATCATGTTTTATATTCTACTTCCCAATGGGACATGAATATCAAGTTATGTAATTTTTTTTCCAAAATTTTTTAAATGAATTGTCCATAGGTATTTTATTCCTTATAACCATTATAATGTAATAAAGTAAGGCACCAAATTCGTGCTTCTAGGGTTGGGGCATTATAATAAAAATGTTGAAAAGAATCTTCTTGTTTCTTTCTAAATGAGATTCTTTGTTAATTTTCTGATAAAAATATGTATGTTATATATTTTAACTTATATTGAATGAAATTATTTTCCTACTCTCATGAATAATTTTTTCTTTGAATCTTACATTAAAAGTTTACAAGGTAATTTTCAAATAAAATATATCATATAAAATTTCCCAAATTTTTAAAAAGAAAAAGATTTCAAAATGGTAAGGTTATTTACATAAAGAATTAATCTAAGTAATATTTAAAAATAATTTTACAAATAATATGACTTCCCTTTATGTTACTTAAACTTTATTGGAAATTTGATCCCAAGATACCATATTTATTTTTCTCTAGATTGTTTATGTTTCTCATCAAATTTTTATAAAACCCATTTCTTTTTAATGGGTTATGATGTGATGAAATGTTTTTGAAATCCATTTTTTATGGTTTCTGATACGATAAATGTTTTATGATCTTGTGAAACATAATATTATTATTTTAGTTAAGTGATAGGTGGGGCCTATATCTCCCTCCAATTAATTGGGTAAATATTGATATCTCATGAGACAAACAGGAGTGAAAAGGGGAGTGGAACCAATTCAGTTAGGGACTATTTCCACTATGATAGTATTGGTAGAGAACCTTGACTACAATGATGTTTTTGGAAGGGAACACATTCAATTATAACGTCCTTGGTAATGATCCTAGAATACTAAAAAAATTATTTTATATGTTTATGTATATTCCACTAATAAATGTATTATTCCTATTTTAAGATATTATTTAGTATGTTTGTTTATTCTCTTATGATTCATGTCTTATAAGATGCTAATATTTATTCCATGAATTAATATTATGATCATGAAATTCAGTCTATGGTTTGAAAATATTACGATCATTTTCTTATAACATTATTCACTTATTTTTCTTATGTGATCATTGATATCACCCTTATTTACCCTTACTAATCATCTAATCTCACCATTTTGTTTTGTATCCTTTACCAAGTATGTGAAGAAAGGTATTAATTATTATATGTCCAAAAATGATGATAATTATTAATAAAGAAGTGGGAGATAATGTATATATTTTTATGAATTAGTTGTTTATATTTTCATGTTTCTAAAGTCATTGGACTTAAATGATTCTATCATGGATCATTATGTTATGTAAATAAAATTCATACTTTTAGATACAATATCTATATATCAAATTTTTTTTGTTGATATGGTTGGGTTACTTCTAAAGTGAGGACTTATTAAGACCTCAATAATTTTTGATGCCAAATATCAGTTCCTATGGGTTGAATTGTGTAAGGAAATAAAAATATGGGTAATCCTAATTATATTTTCTTCATGTATTAAAATTGAGACTTGGATTACACATATATGGATTTCTTTAATAGGAATATGTTATAGTAGGAATAGAGTTTGGATAATCCATATGATGATTTTAGGAAAATATTTTCACACTAAACTATCCAAGAGTCATATGTGATATGAATGACATGATTTTATACCAAAATAGTAAGGTAGTGATACAAAATCCCAAGAGACTCAAAGAATAGTGAAATAAGGATCTTGGACCACTAATATATACGATGAAAATTTTCAAGGGGTTAACATTTTAATGATATTATGTTTAATTAAATTCATTATTAAATTATATTAATACATAATACTCACTTGATAAAATATTATAGTGTAGATAGAAATAAAACCATCACAAAACATGACTCTAAGTTCAATTTTTTGAAAAGGATAAATTTAATGGAATAAAATTTTTATATTGGTATAGTTACTTGAGAATAGTTATCATGAAATAGAGAAAATTCTTTATGTTGGATAATAATAATTCAGAGAAAGCACCTGCTGATAAAGCTATTCATGAATATAAAGATTCTTATAATGAGAATAATAAATATTCACATGACATATATACATATACTATTGTCTTCATGGATCCCAATATTCAAATGAAACAAGTTAATATGAATGGTTTTGGGATAATAAAAAACATAAAGAGCCTATATCAATGTTAAGATAGAAATTTGAGATATGAAGTTTCTAAAGCACTCTTTCAATGTAATATGTATGACCACCATGAAAAAAAACATGGGATACTAATAATAACCCTCACAATATGAGTTAATTAGATAAATATTTATGTTATATAAAATACTATTGAAAACGAAACTGATGAATGATATATAATTTTTTGATAGAGGTTCATATCTCAAGGTAATTTATAATCTTCGCATACTACGATATATTGTCATATTTTTAATAAAAAAATTATTTCAGTGATTAGTGTAATTACCTTCATGATTCATCAGAGTATTGTTTTTGGTATATTTGTTGTGTCATTTTCAACAGTCAGTACCATTTGAGAAAGATGATCGCATTCATAATTCCAAACTAAGGTGATGATAACAAAAACATTACCATCGTTGGGTGAAAGTAGTACCACCGTAATTAGTCCTAGTAGAACCATTTACAAGGTAGCCAACATCCTACTATACTAATCAAGAATAACCCTCCAATATTACCCATATTTTAGTATAGTTTTGAATATATTATGGTATAAATAGTACTAAATAATATTTTATTTCATAAAGATACCCAAGGACCATTGATTCCCTTAGTTGAAAAAACTATCAATTAGTCTAGGAAATATTTATATATAAAGTCCGGGTAATTTAACTTTCCCACCCATTGTGAATGGAAAATATAAAATAAATATGAGTGATATTAAAGTTAAGAGTGGATCTCAATTGGGTTGTCCCCTGATTTCTACCCTTAAACCAATCATATATCGAGAGACTCTATCCCTAAATTTATCTACTAAACTAACCAATCTACCTAATAGTGGAAATCCCAAAACAATTACCAAAAAATCATAGATTTTTCATTAAAAAGTCCCTTAAACCTAAAATATATTGTTAATTTCCCCATACAGCTTCTTAATTCATGAAAAATGTTATTGTGAACTTGAAAAAGTGATATTATATATTTCTAAAAATGTTCATGTTAACATTCTTATCTCAGTTTCAGTTTATCAGTTCTTCAATATGAATTTTTTTAAGGATCACTGCACCCACTAATGTTGACCAAGATGGGTAACTAAGGTTAACATGGGAGGAAGTTTTTTGAACTTGATACAAAAAGTTTATTCCATAAAATTAATGGATCCAAACACACTTATATTACCCATAAAAATTTAAAACAATTCATTTTATGATATGAAGGTTTATTTAAGTGCATTAATTATTTTAATGAATTGTTACATATATGATTCATTATAGGTTTAACGGATTAATCCAATAGAGATTTTGGTGAAATATTCTATTAAAAACACAATACATCCAACTCGGGTGACCAAAGAAATCATAATGTGAATTAATTACATTATTTTCCATAAGGACATATACATTCTTATGAAAGAAGGTACTCAAACACATTGAAATTGTCAACTTATTTTAATACTTTATTTCCTAAAATTGATGAAAAGTAATAAATGATCATAATTTAATATTATACCCATATTTCAGGTGTAAAATGGTATATTTTAGTAATTTGGATATCCTAAATCACCCAATATGAAATCACTCAAATATAATTTTCCAATAGATGAATGTGATAATTGAAGAATCACATTCCCCACAAGCATATATCAGAACACCTTTTTAATTTTTTTCACTCTTTAAGACGATGGGCTATGATTCTTAGAGTGTTTTAATATAATTATTTATTATTATTATTTTATGAGTAGATTAATTATGTGTTACCCATGTCCATTAATAATTTTAAAAACCTAATTTCTATTCACACTTTATAAAGTATAATAATAGATAAATAAATAGTATCATTAACCTCACTGTCCAAAATATCCTTACCTCAATCCAAAAACTCTGAGTGTTAGAGTTAAAGCCCCTCCCCATGATTTAAAACACTTATACCATGAGTGAATCAACAAATTTATTGTTATTATTATAAATAACATCTCATCAGATCATGAATTAAAATATATTAACATTTTATGAAAGTATAATAATGTAATAGTATATGAATTACTTGATATTTATAACCAATTTATATACATTTCTTATATAATATTAGAATATAAAGTTAAACATATAAAATATTATCAACTTTACTTGAACCCTATTCTCCACCAAGTGAAAAAATATAGGTTAGAAAATTACTAATATATTATAGCTTAGTCATTCTAAAAATTGTTAAGATCATTTCAAATAGTTCTAAAAAAAATTCTAAATGAAAATGAAAAATGAAGATAAATTTATTAGTACCTTCCTGTTTGACAAATATATTTCATGTTTCTAAAAACCATAATAAATTAACCAATATTTGAAAAATGATTAATTTACACTACCTTTAATTTAAAAAATGTAACAATATTGGTTTTCAGCTCCCATTACCATTTCCTTGATTGATATTTGGGTAATTTAAATATACATATATACCCATAGGATTTAAAAAATTCCCCATTTAAAATTCCATTTGACAGGACTATTTATAGGAGGTTTCCATTTGTTTTGTGAATAGATTCTAGTATATATACATGATATATTGTTAGTATTGTATATGAGTACCTAGATAATTAAATAGATATTTTGATTAATTATTTTATTTTATATAACTCATCATTTTATGAGTGTTTCTAACACACATAGGTGTTTTATAGCATCACTATGTTGAAAAATATATCATATTAAATCATGATAAATTCCATTCTTTTGGTAGAGTGGGGGACAATAGTTGAGAAATTAATATCAATTGAGGCAATAAAAGTTAAAAATAAAAGTTGAAATATTTCTATCACTGTTCAACCATAAATTTTCATGTGAGGTGTGGAATTTATTGGGTCATGTTGGTTTTACCACTGATTCATTAATGATTTTAATAATACAATACTAATGTTATTTTTATTACTAATTTTTTTTTATGTTTGTGTTTAATAAATATTTTTAGGATGATTTAAATTTTCAAAAAATTATTCTCACATCACTAATATTCATCCAAAAACCTAGGTGGGATATCTGAATGCTCCTTTTTCTGGGTGTAAAAAATAAATTTTAATTTCCTAATGTAAATATAGTAATAATGGTATACTAGGATATATCATAGAGATGTGTACAAAAAACTCAGTTCCCGCTGAAATTGGTTATGGGAATGGAGTTTTTATTTGGATTTATCATTTCAAAATAAAGAAAAAATTGAAACAAGATTTTAAAAATAGATGATGTGAAATGTGATTAGGTTAGGGTCATATTTCCATGTGAAAATCTCTTATTGTCCTAAAATGGTTTTATGACCTCATTAATTTAATTGAATAGTTTTATATGTCTCAATTGATTTATCCAAACACCTTAAATATAAGGATATTACAGAGATTGATCAAATAATTATGACTAATTAATCAACCTCTTGTTCTATGTGAATGAAATTCACAAATAAACTTCCTAAATTACATAAGAGAAACCAAATCAAGTGTTCTTATTCCTAGTTGACCTAAAATTTACAAAATTCCCTTATAAATATTCCAAAGATCTCCACACACTCACCATTTAATAAAACCAACTTTCTCAGTACAAATTAAACCAAAAGTTGGGAGATTATTTATTATCAACCTATGTAGTAATAATGAACTAGTTCATAACCCTAGACATAATCATAGTCAAGGATTTTAACATTCACTGGGAACTAAAATCCCCCAACAAGAAAATATTTTTATTTAATAAAGAGAAACTAATCAAGTGCTACAAAGGAGATCCTCCCCTTACCCAATCACTCTAAATATTACCTCTATATTCAAGGGGAATTTGAGAATAAAGGGGAATGAGATGACATTATTAAAACCAAAGAAAAAAAATTAAAATAGAAATAGATCTTCAAGCATGAAATATTTTATGATGAATATCTTGAAATCACTTCTTTATATACTTGTGGGTTCTTTTAAATATTATAGGTTCCATTCATTTCTCGTATAGTCAAACCCCCAAGATCCTCATATATTTTTAATCATTCAAATGTTTCCTTATTATTTGTAGATTCGAGTATTTATATGATTTTTACCTGATGACCCAAAATTTCTTTTTCAATTTCTTGAATAAATATTATGCATGTTTTTAGTCCATTTCGCCACCCTTTAATGTTTCCATTAATGCTAACTTGGTAGTTCCAAGATCTTGTGAAAAGTCCAATGTTGTCCCATTATTTTTCCTTTATTTTTTAATTTTCGTCTCTTTTGAATGATATAGTAATTATTTAAAAAGACTTACAATATGAAAATATTTATAATAAATTCCCATGATGGAGATGACTAGTGACATTTTATGATCGGTGATAATGACTTATGATTTGTCTGGTAATGTTTTATTATGGATAAGAAGGCTTATGATTTCCCCTAGAAATGAATTATACTTAAGATAAAATCATTGCAATTGAATTTAAAGACTTATGTTCAGCCTCAAATACTTATGGTCAGCTAACTAAATCATTATATTCATCTCCTTTTCCATTTTTTTGAATCTCTACAGGTGATTGTAGCTCCATATTTATTAGAATTGATTTAGATCTATCTTATCCACTTATGAATAACATTGGAAAATTAATTCCAAAGGTCAAATAAAATAATAAAAACATAATTAAATACATTTTATAAATTAAATTCTTGATTATTTCTAAAAATACAAAAAATGTGATAAAAACAGAAGATCGTCTCAAAATTGCGGATTTAAAATCACCGAATCTCAATATTAAATACCTAAAAATATTATCTTCTCAATCCCCCAGTATTAAATGTTTTTCTCGTGATAATTGAATTAAAAAATACATCAAAAAAGAATCAACTACTCGGACAATGTGAGTTCCTCTTTTAACACCATATCCTCAAATTATCCTACCTCCTTATATATATTGTTTCCATTTTATTTATTAAGTATTTTCAATTAATAACCACGTATTTCATCCTCTCATATACATTTATACCTACCTTCTATATTATTCTACACAGAGCTCAAGTATGACTTTAAAGAAACGTTTTTCTGATTCTAATATTACATAAGATTCACTAAAGATTTTATTTTTTTAATAGTTACATATCTAAAGTGAACAATGAATGTTTATAAAAATAAATAAAAGTTACAAGAGTGTAAATTATAAGATTTTACAACCATATATATCATAATTAGATATTAAAATAGAAGTTATATAATCTAACCAAGTCAGATACAAATCAATTATTTTATTAGAGAGACCATTTTCCATTTGAATTGATTCGTAATGGGAATTTTTAGTAATGTAGTTGAGTTATGAGAGAGAAATAATACATTAAAAAAATAAAGCAATGAGACTCCTTGAGATATGAAACACATCATTTCATATAGCATGAACAATGGTAGCATAATAGCTTTCCAACCACAGATGATTCCAACATTTTAATTTTTCAAAGGAGACCACATGAATGTCTCCAATTGTATCAGCTTCATGTGATGAAACAAATTTTCATGAGCCATAAAACAGGACAATAAATTTTCCACTAGGATCATGATATATGAAAACACATCCTAAGGGGTTGGGTTCCCTTTCTAAGAACCATCATAATTTATTTTTATCCAATTTTGAAAGAGAGTTTTCTTTAAAACTTCAAGGGTACCAACCGATGAATTGAAATTCATATAATTGATTCATTAATGAAAAATAGAGAAATAATGTATAATATTATCACAATAATCATTTTTAATAACACTTAAATCCCTAATATAGAAAATTAAATTGGATATAACTGAATAAAGTATGAATGAGGTGTTGTAGTGATCTATAGGCTTGATGAATTTTATATCTTCACCTAGTGAGTGAAGTAATTATGCATCTCGTGAGTGATTAATTTTTTCTATTACATATCTAAAGGGTTGGTGGGATTTTAATTTAAAACATTTAAACCCATATAAGGGGGATTCAATCTAAAATGGATCCCAGTGCATGACATTCCTTTACTTCTAAGAACGGTTCCACTATTGTAACGCCCTGACCCCAGTTACCCAGATTCGGTGCATTATTTTAATAAATTGGCATGATCACAAGGAAATCATGTCTTGAAATACCGATCAGTTTCGTATGATTGGAAACGAGATTCATACATAAGTTCAGCTTTACAACTTGAAAATAAATACAACAAAAATTTATTCCATTAGAAACATCCAAGCCTCCTAGATTATGCCTGTAAGTAACTCATAACTAACTTATTCATATCCTGGGAAAATAAAACATAAGAAAGGGGTAATATCAAATGCCCAGTAACGGTAAGAAATATAGAGAAAGGTAACATAAATATTAATCATGGTGAATAATTGAAACCACATTCCTTTACCAATAATAAACATGAATACTTTTATTGCAGGAATATGAGCTGAGTAAATAATTCCATAATAGAACATAATAATGGGTATTCAACTAGTTGAATGACCACATGATCCATCGATATTATTTTCATAATGAGGGAATGTATAATGCTGGACATTCTGAAACATTTCGTCAAGGCATCATCCAAGACATCAAAAAATTATTAAGACCTCGGCCAAAACCATATATCAAATTGGGAAAGGTCTCATCCAATTCCATGTCTAGTCATATCATGAGACCTACCGATGCATAGAGGAGCTATAGCTGGCTCCACATGTCACTTACCAAGCCCAATACATTTCTCATATGAAAAGTTTGAAACATAACACAAAAATTCGTATTAAAACTAGCATACGAAATTCCAATACTTTATCCAAAAAACATGAATGGTATAAAAATAACACTTCCATAGTCAAACATATCACAAAACATTCAATACAATATGAAAGATTTGTATCATAATAAATCAACTTCAAATAAGTTTAAAATCCATCAATGGATGTTGACATAGACAAAAATTATTTGTAAAACTTTTTAGAGAAATATATCTTTTTCATGAAAAAAGTTAAAAGTCATACAATTTAAAAAGGAAGAAATTTAAAGACATTTTTGAATCAAATTGTCCTGTACCACTTTTAAACTTTTTAAAGGAATTAACATTTTAAAAACATTCATATCCATAAAAATAAATCCTTAAAAAATCCATTTTGAAAATATGGACATTAATGAGAATGATTTAAGAGAATAGATATTTACATCATTTAAAATGATGTTTAATAAAACTTACTTTAAAAATAATCACTTTTAAATCTCTTTTAGGAAACATGGAAATGGATCATAAATATGTCCTAGTATATACTTACGTAAAAACAACCTCGGATAATAAAGAGATTGTGAAACTTTCCCTTAACAATCTAGTAACTTATGAAACATACACCCCATAAAAGAAGTATCAGACAAAGAATATCCAAATACACATTAATTAAAGTGTATTTCACAAATAATACAATTATGTGAAGTACATACACCACATAAAGGTAATAGTGGCAATATGGCGTGAATCTCACGGGAATAAGAACTGAGATAAAACCCCCATACCTTGTACTTTTCCTTGGTCGAGGGTAGGTTGAACTTCTGTATAATGTTAAAATAATTGTTATTAAATTATACAAGAATAATATTCATTAATATGATATCATATATTATCTGTTAACATTGCTTTGTTAATAATATCTTAGTATTATTGTCGTTTTGGGTGTTAACTGATTCATTTGCCTTTATATTCGTTGTTATATGAGTCATATTTTTTATGGATGGGATGTATCTTATTCATATCAAAAATTATATTAAGTCTTTAAATATTATTTTTAATCATCAAATAAAAATTAGTCTTGAAGGGATACGATGGGGAATGGATCTCATAGTGTTCGTGAAGATAGTAATCTGTACGTACGTATGAGAGATAATTTCATTATTATGATATTAAAATAATATATAATTGGATAGTATATCATATATAAATAATCATTATAATGTTATATTTATTATTTCCATCAATTACACATCATTATTATACTCATCCAAATAATAATGTATTGAATAACAATTACAGCACGACGTGGAGATGGTAAGCCGTACGTACCCACGTATGGTGACATGTAATTCAAAGGATGGATAGAATAATGAATATTGTTGTACCATATTTATAATAACATCACAGTATATAGAAGATACTATAGTTATTTTTCTAGAATGGAAACAACAAAGGAAGAAGATGTGGAAGAAGAAAGGAACTTGAAAGAGGTGATGAAATATTTACCTCTTCTTCAGGTTCTTACTTTTCATTTGATCAAAAGGGCTCTATTGGACGGCTTTATGATATAAGGAAGGACTCTAAGATGAAGTTAGGACATTTGAGAGGGTATTTGGGTAGGGGTCGGCTGAGGAAAATGGATTTGGAGGTGTGAATTTGAGAGAAGGGGAAGTTTCCTTTTAAAAGAGGTGTGAGGGGAACCTTAGGAAAATTTTAAAATATTATTTTATAATAAATTCATTTTCGGTTTCTAATGTCTCCAAAATGGATTATTTAAAGGCTAAGGTGGGTATGGGTCGAAATCCAGTCAACCAATAGGTTTTAAACAGGTTTATGTCACCATATTAACCTTAACTTTTAGATTTAACTCTTAGTTAAATAGGTTGACATTTATCGTGTCTCTTTGTATTTTTATATTATATGGTTAATAAACTGACTATAAAATTCCAATAAAACCCTAATTGGTTCATTAATGACATATATATTATTATATAATTATTTTGGCCGAACCTTATATTTTATGATTATTATATCAATTAATAATATAATATTTGTTTTAAAAACTATTTTATGGCAATTTTGATACTATTTGGTATTTGTTTTTTTTTGTTAAAATCGTAACAGGAAAATTAATTGAAAGAAATTGATCTAACCAACTATAACATGTCATAATAACCTATAAAATTATTGACATTTATAAAAATCCGAAAATTACATTTATTTGGATATTTATAATGTCAATTATTTTAACTTTCATTAATACGGTAATTCATGCATCATCATTGTGTCATAAATAAATTTAATTATTTAATGTAAAAAAATTATAAATAAAATACCATTATGTATTAAATCTTTTTATATTTATAATGAATATTTATAGTCGAATTTATCTTATGTATAACCAAATATTAGAAACCTTGTAGTTATTAAACATTGATTTTAACTCTTTTAACTCTTCTTTGAATTACATAATAATAAATGTCCTAATCCAATCCAAGTGGATCTAAAGGATCGTAATTTATTCCTAAGGTTTTTTTTGGTCAAATTACACTTTTCCAATAGAATTAGGAAATGTGTTAGGGTAATAATAATAACATTTTTACCCTTAATTACCCTTTTTACTTTTAAACGCGGTAAATAAAAGTAAAGAGTTACTATTCACCAAAAATTATTTTTATCTTATTAAACCACATTTTTCTTACTGATATCATCCTTGGCTCTTGGATTTTTTAAATTCCACTCACAGAAGCGGTAAAAATAAGTTTTATGCGAATTTGAAAATTTTCTTAGGAGGTGGGTAAAAGACAATGAAAAGTTCAATAAAATTTTATATAACTAATATTATTAAAAAATGAATCCAATGAAATAAATTGAACATATATAGGAATTATGTATCTATTTTTACCTAAAATAAATTTAAATGAATTAAATAATTATTTTAATAAAAAGTTAGGTTTAAATAATAACTCATTGTTTTCACTATTCATCATAAATTGAATGTTTTCAGAAAAATACCAAAACATTACCCTAAGCTAATTTTGATATTCCAAATTCAGAAATGAAGTATATTTTACAAAATTCAAAACATAAATATTTCATTTATTAATTTAAAATTAATTCTCGTTGTCAAAATAAAAAGGCGTAATTTTAAGAAACAATAACTATCAAAAGATTGACACTTATGTATGTCCAATATCAAAGTGAAATTAATTACAATGACTATAATTGAATTAAATGGTAAAAATATAATCTATATATACTTTCAAAACATTAAAATCTGTAATTTTACAATATAAATTATTTTGATTAAAAAATTTGTTTTCAGTTAAAATGTAGTATTTTTCACTATTCACCCAAATATGAAAGTTATCAGAAAAACACCAAAACATTATTGAAACTAAATTATTATGTCCAGAATCTAAAGAAGAAGTTTATTTTGTCACATTGAATATATAAAAGATTCAAATATTGGATTTAAAAATGGTTTTCCATTAAAAGGTGGCAAAATTTCATTTTTTGAAAAACAATTCTTTCATCTCAAAAAAATAAATCTGTTCTTACATTATGTCTAAGAAACTCATAATATGGATTCTAAAATTATAAGGATTATATAAATTTTACAATTTAGTTAATACTATTCATAATCCCTTTTGAACAGCTAGTTTGGTAAGTCATGGTGCGCTTGAACTCAGTATTGCGTGTAGTGCAATTTATTGCATTACTTTGAAGAAATAATGTACTATGAAATCTTGGGGTGTTACAACTATTAATTGAAATTTCCCTCACTCATCTCTACTTACTGGATTCTTACATGGATATCATATACCTTTTATCAAACTATAAATAGTAAAAATTTCTCTCCTTGTTTCCTCTATTAGGTTTCACAAACATTTTGTACTTGGGTTTTACTCTTGAAGGAAGAGAGGGAATTTATAATTTCTTTTATGGGTGTGGGACCGTCCTTTACCTCATGAATTAAATATCCCCCCTTCCCTTTTTATTTATAAATGGACATATACAATATTCATTTCAACTAGATCCTCTAACATAAGAAGATAGGTTAAAACTATACCAAACTTCAAAATATTATCTCTAGTTTTCTATTATGGATATCCGCTTTCCACTTTCAGAATCATCATCAATTTCTTCACTCTTTCCAAATTTTTTAGTTAAATTATTTAAAATTATTTTTCTCAGATATTTATTTTTTTTTGAATATTGTTTTTAGTAAAATATAAGTTCCTTTATTTTTAAATAATTGAAGGAAATTCATGGAGATCTTTTTATTATATCAAGAATCATTCCTCTTTTCTTCCCACAATGATTTTTCTCCCAAAAAAACAAAAAATTTATAATTAAATATTATTTAATTTGAAACATATTCTACAAAATATATTTTTCATCTCCTTTTCTCTACATCTACACTGCACGAATTTAACTTAGATCATGATGTTTTTTGTAGATAAAGGTATATTTGTAAAAAAAATTCCTCAATACGGCTACTTAAAAAATTCATTCATGGATGATAATGTCTATAATGATTAATGTATAGATAGTTTTGAAATAGATATTATCATAAAACTTTCTATAATTTAAAATAATTTCCTAATTATTTGAGTGTATGTTCTATGAATAAAATATGTTATTTATTAGATTATTTATAAAATTTAAGTTATTTGAGTATGTATTGATTCTATCAAGAAATATGGAACTATAAAGAAAATTTTATAATTGTTTGTAAATCTATATATGTAAGTGATTATAAATATTGGATGTATTTCATTAAACGAGTCTATAAAATTAGCGTGTTTTTTATAAAATTACTTCACTTAAAATATAAAAAAATTATTTCAACAATAATATAAAGTGAGATTATGGGTTAAATTAGTTTCTGAACATTTTCCCAGACAGATAATTTTTAATGGTATTCTAGTTAATCTCCCAAGTTTCAAAAAACACTAAAAATGAAATATTAGATATTTTTTTTGAAAATTTTACATCTTTTCTATGAAATAGAAAATTTGAAAAATACTAAACAACATGGTTCCCTTCCCATATTCTGAAATTATGTAGTTTATTCAATGGATTTATATTAATTGAGCTTGTACACATATTTTTAATGGAATTATAGTCGTCAGTCAACAACTAAGAGGAGGTAAAACTTAATGGGTATTCATTGATAGATAGGATGGAGGAGTATGATCTTATCAACTAGTTCTTAGGGTATAATCATGTGGTACTTATTTAGTATATATACATTAATAGGTAATAAAATTTTGGGTCCCTTATTTAAAAATATACACATCAAGAATAGGTAATTATTAATCACAATGAAGTGTTCTTCCCATATGGAACAATGTTTACTTGGAATCGACTTTATCTTCGAGTTATATTAGAACCCTTGATCTCCCAGATAAAAATATGTTCATTGAATCATGTTTTCAAGAGCCACTCAATTCCATTATATATATTTTTGAGTTATGAAAGGATTCTCTTATAGTGTTTTCTATATCTTGAATCTATACTCTTCAATCTTTTGCGGCTCTATAAAAGTCCAATTTTATCTTATTGATAACCAAATAAGAATTTTTTCTATCTCCATAAGTAGGTGAATATTTTTAAGACAGAATAATTGGCCTGGGATCATCCCTATAGGCACCTTTTAAGATATCTTAAGAATATAAATTCTCTTCCAACATTTGAATCTTGTCCTTTCTATTTGATTTTACAGAATTCTCTAAAATTCAATTGTTTTATCTATTTAAATCTATAACTCACCAATTTGTTTTTATATGGTAAATTGTGGATGTTTTTTTATGCATATAATATTTTCTCGTCAAATACTCCACAATTTGGTTGAAAAAGTGTACACATTGATCACTAATGATGATGTTTATCACTGTAAACCTATAATATATTTTTTACCTAACAAAAGAAAAAAACATTGGAATCATCAGTTTTGGTGGATTTGGATTTCATCCATTTAGAGACATAACATATAGTAAGAAGAATGTATGATTTACCCTATGAAATCAGAAAGGGACCCATACATTCAATTAATGAAACATCAAATATTTCCCAAAAGATGATGATTATTGGGGGAATTTTTAATCTATTTGAAATATTTATAGTAAATTAGTATTTAAATATTTTTATTATATTCTTCTAAATATTTAATCAATTGAGACTAATAAATTTCTAATTCTAAAACTTTTCTTGTTGATATTTTATGTCCAATATGTCCTCCACAAGATAGAGTATGGAAGAATTCAAAAACAGACTCAATCTATCTTACATGAAAACATCTTTTTATCACTTGATAATTTGAAATTTTCCAAATCAATGTATCTTACTAAATGTAAAATACATATTAATAGATAAGTATGTGAATCTTATAGGATTTTAGATGAGATTATTCATGAGGAGTTACCAAATAATTGACCTTTTCTACAAAATGGGGTACCTATCCTATAACTAAATACATTTTTTATCTTGGTATGTGGATATTCAATGGATCTTGATCTGGTACTTCTTCTCTATCCCTATTGGGTAACTTTAATGGATATCCGCTACTTTATTATTTTCTCTTTTCTAATCCTTAATCTCTAAGTTTCACTTCTAGAGTTATAGATTCCATCTAGCATACCAAGGATTTGTATACACCTTGTTAATTGATTATTTGAGGTTTTCATGTTCATAAATCACTGGGAATTTACTACCAATTAAATGAGATCTAAAATATTCTATTGGGAAAACAAAAACATTGCACACCTCTTATTTAGTTACACAATTCAATTGAGTTGTATTAAATTCAGTCGAGTTAAAGTAAATTACTTGTCTTTTGTATTCAATTCCTTGTGAAAGTGTGGATTGAACTACTTTGTAGCTATATCATTGGTGGGTGGATTAATATTATATTTAGTTCATGAAATTATTCACTAAACATAGTATAAAAATAAAAATCATATTCTATCAAAAGTAACATTGAGAGTGGAAGGTAAATCTTACTAAAGTCCTTGATAAACCTATTATAAAACAATATATATCATTGAAAAGATCTAACATGTTTTATATATGTGGGGTAATTCATGGAATTTATCACTTCAATTTTTTATTTATCTCCCCCAATGACTTTTTTGGAGATTAAATTTCTTTGTACTGTTCATATTTCCATCCTACAGTGACATTTATAAAAAATTAAAACAAACTTTTTTCCAATGATTTATTGAAAACCATTTTTAGATTATTTCAACAATGATCAAAATAATTAAAAAATTTAGAGAAATCATCTAAGAATACCTTGAATAATCCCTCAATGTGGTCTGATAATGTATATAACATAGGCCTAGAAAATGAACCCAAGGTATTTCACAGACCAAAAGGAATCCTATTATAATAAAAGATTATAAAGGGAAAAGTAAATGTAGTCTTCTCCTGGTCCTCTAGTGTAATGGGTAACATAAAATATCCTAAAAACCATCTATGAAGAAATAATTCATTTTCATTTCAAACCACTATAGAATTATATCAAAAAATGGGATGAGATAGTGATATTTTCTAGTGACTTGTTTTGTATTCCTATAATATATACTCACAATCTATGTGTTTTTAATTCTCATTAGAATAAATTCATTTTTTTCCATTTTTTATAATGTCCTCTCATGTTTTCTTAGAAGATATAAGGATTTTCCCGACCCACTGTAAGTTAAAGACTTTGTAAATGTGTATAATTCCAAAAAATTCACTATCACATTTTCCCTAAGTCTATTATTGTGGGATTTATTCCCCTTTATGGATTACTAACTATTCTAGAGTAACATTCAAGAACAATTTTATATTATTATACTTTTGGAAGTATTCCATGAATACCACTTAAACTATAATCAATGACTTGTAGATTCTCCTTTAAAATCGCTATCAATTCATTTTCTCGGGTTGTGGATATGTTATTATAAATAATAATAAAACAATTTCTACTATTAATTTGTTACATATATTTGAGATCAATTTGTAAGGTTTTAAGTTCCTTATTCAGTGGTTGTTTAAGGTTTAAGAACTGATTGGGGTTTCTCATTTCTACCAGTTGTATTTTCTATACATAGAATGAAATGTAAGAGTTCACATCATTAAATAAGAAAAAAAATATCTCAATATATTCATATGTTACCCAATCCTCCAATATGAGGATATATTCATTAAAATTCTGAATAAATTCATTTTCTACTGAATTTTACACCACCAAGTATTCACATAAGGTTATGTTTTTATGGAAATCTGATTATTTATTTAGTGTGTTCAATTTATTAATGTTGGGAAAAAGTAAGTATGGATTGGTAAGATAAAGGGTGAATTTTATATTCAAGGATGGTAAAATTAATTTTGAAGTCTGCAGGATCCATGTTAAGTTTTCTATCATGAACATTATTGATTGTCTAGGATATCTTAAATAATGGTCTCCACAAAATGATGGATCAGTGTGATGGGATGTTATCTTACCCTACGTTCAATACATTTGATTCTTATATGAATATTATTTTTTGGATGTTCACAAGGATATTTTCCAACACTCTTTATATAAATACAATGGAATAGATTTATACATGATCCAACACTCTTTGAGGGATTAAAATATTCTATTTTTAAAGTTATAAATATAGAATGAGGCATTATATTTATTGAAGAACCATGATAAAATAAATTAAAAGTGAAATTCAAAGAGATAATAGTGAAGATAGTATAAAATGACTCTAAATATTGATATTTTGTGGGTAATTATGGTTTTATCAAGGGTGAGACACTTATTTACAAATTAATTCTTTCATTATTATAAAGACTCATACTTTTGGTGAAAATTTCATTAATTAATTTTGATTAATTTGGAATTTGGGTAAGTGATTCAAAAATGGTAAAACTAATCTCATATTTGTAGAATGGTTCTTGGATTTCACTTTAGAGATCTTTTTCTTTTATTTTTTTAGACTAATTCATTTTATATTGAAATAGAAGTGTAGGATCCTATTTATATATTTTCTATGTTTTCTATGGTTTTTATGGTCACGTATTTCATGTACTTCTCTTCATCCATATTATTTATTTTCTTATTCGAGGGTATGGTTATTATAAATATTCCTACAAATTCTAGATTAGTTGTCTACAGTTTCCTCTACAATAGGATCCTCAATGTCTAGTTGGAATTTTATCGGTTTAGGCTTCTAATAAACTTCTATATCACTACTAGGGTTCAATTTTTCCAATTCATGGTTTTTAATGGGGTGGATTTCATTTCCTATTATAACACCCCAATATTTCTGAATATATTATTCATTAAAAAAATTATACGTTTTCTATAGCTTTCATGACATGTAATTATAACCTTATTGTTAAATTAGTGGTATGAATATAAATAATAACATTTGGAAACATATATATAATGGATTTAAATTATTCAAATTTATTTATCAATGTACAAAGAATAAGTACCGAATATTTAGTAAATACATTTTATGCTTCAAAAAATGTTCTCCTCTGAAATGGTTTTTATTTAATTTTTTATATTGAATTTATAATTAATTTATAAAACTTTTTGATATTATATTTTATGGAATGAATATAGTTTTTTCATTCATCATGTAGTTATTATGTTATGGTTAATTTTTATGATTATTTTAAATAGAGATATTTTCAATGAATAGTGAAAAATACTAACTCTAGTAAAATTGCTATTTATTCTCAAGTATAATTACCATTAGGTTTTGAATTTGATATGAAAGTTATATAAAACTCCAATTATTATAAATTATCTAATTAATATATTGTAATCAATATTATAATTTATTTTAGGATGTTCTAATTTTTGGGCATAAAAATATTTTTTTATATTTTTTTTGTATACATGCACTGTGTTTTTATCTTAATAAATTAAATTAATATATATTGAATATGAGTTTTAATGAAATTTATATACTATATATTCAATAAAATATTTTTAAATTAATTTTTTTATCCTTACAATGAATGGTATGGATGTAAATTTTGTTTTATGCTTAAAATTTCATTTCTCTAAAACATGATTTTTTTTGCATCTTATGCGCTTATTTAAAAATAAATTATGCCACTTTTATAAATTTAATAAATTAAAAATTATTACATATTATTAATCGCAATAATTAATATTATCTAATAGGTTCAACTTAATTTTTTTAAAATGAATAGTAAAAATAATAAAACTATGTTACCAAGCTTATGATGAAAATGAGTTTTTCATAGGGGGGGGGGGTTGTTAAATCAAAATATATGGTAGGATATCCGACCAAAATTGTATAATTGTTATTTTATGAAGATAAGTGAACCTTATATGATCATATATTTTAATACTTCGACATTTTTTATCAACTTTCACATGAAAGTGTCCTTATATCATTGAAATCGTTTTATAAATTCCATGTGTGTCCCTCTCCTCACTTATAAAAGGACACCTCTTCTATTACCTTATTCAAACAACTTAAGCTTTATATATAATAAAATTCATGGTTAAACAACTTATTATATTCATTCCCTTCATATTAGAGATTATGGTTCTCTCTTAATACCAATGCTTCAAGCATTATGGTGTAATCTAAAGGAGGTCTATCAAAGAAGTTGTATAGATCTTAACCATGATCTTTAAATATTATTAATTATTATAATTTTTATAAACATAATTAATCCCTAAAAATGATAAATCAAGTGCCAAAAGTATACTAATATGTTATTATGATGATTCCAAAATCATTTTCCACCTCTTCTCAATTAATTGGGAGATGAATGTATTGCTCGTGCATAAGTGTGGACTTCCGCATCCATTAAGCGATCCGATTCATTTTCCACCAAGATCATTAATAGTTATTTTATATGATATATTTAGTTCCCATACATAATATTAATGATATATTAATTATTTTCTATAGGGTAATTAATATTTACCTTTATTTAATTCCAACCATTGGGAAATATTAGCATCACTAATGCTTACATATGGACTACCCTCTCCACAAAGCGATGTAATTAATTTTTCATCAATGGTTTATATGAATGGTAGAAAATATGTATATAAAAAATTATATATGATATATATATATATATATATTTATATAAATCATTAATTTAATTATATATATGAATAAACAAAGATCAATGTTTAAGGACCATAACTACCGATGAAAAGATACATGAAAAATGAAGTAGTTTACTCCCAAAACAACAATGATAATGAAATGTAGCTAATGAAATGTTAAAAATATATTATAATTAAACCATATATTATAATATAATTATTAATATAGTTCTTTTATATAGTTATAATTAATATTAATTCCTTATATATTGGATTAGAGTGCTTATGAATAAATACTGACGTGCTGTATGGGGTTATTTGTCACATTTTCTAATTCATGAGACATGTTCTATATTATGCACAAAAATTTATTTTAGGGGGTTTGATTATTATATAATGAGTAAAGTTTTAAAAATTAATAAAATTCAATTGTTATTATGTTTCAAATCATGTTATTTCTTTACATGGACTTCGATTCACAAATACCAATGTTGTAAGGGTTTTTCCTGTTAGTTTTGATTCCCTGAGATATATACCACATTCACCGCTCATTTCATTAATGTGGAATATAAATTACCAATTTTTTATGTTATATCATTAATCTATTTATATTCATGGAATTTAAAATGAATTTTTTTGTTATTCCTTTCCTAGGTTTAATGATTTGAATGCAACAGAAGCTATAAGGGTTTTATATTACAATCTAATTTTCAACCCATTTTTTCATGATTAATTTGAAATGATGAATTTATAGGATATATATATCCCAAATAATATTTATTTTATAATATTATAGTTATTTATTTAGATTAAATGTTTTTATTTCATTTTCTTTTCTCTAGGTAATCAATTTTCAGAAAAAATATTTTTTGATGAAAACCGACCTTGTTTTTTCTATTCAATTTGGAATATTTTCTTCCATGTACATATTTTAATTAAAATGTATCCATGAGTGTTTTTAATATTATAAAAATGTTTATTAAAGTCATTTTTACACAGGTTTTATTCTATTTAAATTTCAAAAGAATTTTCTTGTAGTTTTTTGAAAAGGGTATGAAAAATGTGAAAGGAATGTATGTTGTATGGAAATAATTTCCCACCACCATGTGTTATGTTTTCATGAATCCAATTTATCAAGTTTAAATGGTTATTTTAAAATAAAAGGGTTTCTATAATATTTGGTAAATTAATAATTTTAAATTAGTTATTTTAATATGAAAATGTTTTTTAATCAAGAAGTGTTTGAGTGGTTTTTTAAGGTTTTTTATCTATAAAAAAATTACATTGGTGTTTTTTATGATTTTATTAGGATATGATCAAATGATAAAATATTTATTCATTATATGTTAGGTTTAGGATTAATATAATGTAATTTTAATAAAACATGTTTTATTTTCCATAGGTTAAACATTAATGTAATGATAAATGTTGTTTTGATATTCTAGCATAAATATAATCTGTTATGATTATTTGATGGGTGGTTTTTCTGTAAATGAAATATGGCTTGTTAAATTATATATAAAGGATTTGTGTTTATGTTATAAACCAAGGATGGGTGAATATGTTATATCCCGCTAACTAATTGGGTATTAGTGATGAATTTGAGATACTCTTATGTGACAATGGAGGTAATAAACTCATGAAAGATAATGGATTTAACTATTTGGAAGTTACTCATAATAGAACTTTGGAAATTATTGGGTATACATTTCCCTTATGGGAGTTCTTAAAAAAAGATAGTCTTGGGAGAGAAGCATGAATTAGGGAGTTATTTTCAATATTTATGTGAATTCCATAGACTAATGTACTTTGATTATGATATGTTCTCATGGACCGCGATTGGTTATTGAAGATTATGTAGTATTATGTCTCATATATTTTGATTGAAAAACAATTCTTCCATGATTTCTTATTATGATATATGAATTTTTGGGGCCGATTTTATAATGTCAATATCATTTTATCACACCCATGTGATTATATTTTTCTAACTTATGATTATTGATTGTTATCTACAGTGCTTACCCTTACAGAGCATCTGCACTCAACATTTCTTATGTTTCCATTCCTTATGTTATAATGATAGATTTTAAGTATATTATTACTAGGAATTATACTATGTGATAATATATTTGTTGGACATATCGAGGATCATTTATGTACTTGTTGAATATGAATCCAACATTCTTAATACACTAAACCATTTATGGTTTTGAAATGTATTATAATGATACTTAAATCATATTCAACTAATAATATATAGTACTTATTTATGTAAAGTTTGGGGTCACTATAATTATTATCATTTTAAGGTTTAGTTACTTTTAGAAACTATGATGGGAAAACTTTATTGAGAAACCTTAGGATAATCATATGTAAAGTAGAACATCATGAGTTATGGTAATGAATAAAGTGTGATTTTACTAGAAAATACATCATTATCTAAATACTAGAAAGTTGAGGCGTCTATTTAATAGATTCAGTTAGTGGTGAAAACATTGAATTGGTTTGATTGGGTAATAATTTGATCATCACTAGTGCATGATGATGGCCCCTAGTATGTACATCAGGATAGACACTCCCTCATGATATTCATGGGTTAATTCAAATTTTATTATGAAACATTATAAAGGATTTGTATAGATGATGAACAATCATTACCTATTTTTAAGCTAAGTTTCCATATATTAAAAAAAGTTATCAATATGTAAACATCCTATAAATGATTTTCATGATTATATAATATCCCACACTGATTATTGTGTGAACTCCCCTGGATATCAAGAGAAGGTTAGTGCCTCATGGAACTTACCCACGCAGGGTCACACGTGGTCAACCATTCACAACAAGCTCTGTCATCTCAGGTAGAGGCTCTAAGGATGGGCGTCGTACCTCCCGAATTCAGTGAGGGATCTAAAAAGTAAAACAGGATGTTGATCGCATTGAGAGGTAACTCAAAGAAAACCGGGACAATCAATCCTTTGAGGAGATAACGAGCAAGAAGAAGCTTATGTCTGACATGCTTTTGATTCAAGAGAGAAAGGATAGGGAGGAGGCCAGGATCAAATAGATTAGAGAGGGGGATAAGAACACCACCTACTTCCATGCGTGTATCCAAGAAAGTAAGATAAATACTCCGCTGAACATTGCTATGGGGGATGGTTCCTAATCTAGAAACAAGGAGGTGGTGGGGGAGCTTTCCAATGCACACTTCTGCAACCTACTCACCGGTCCAAATGTGAACTTCTTCAGCGGGTACAACGACGGTGACATAGAGATTCTTGACGTAATTCAGCCCATCCTATCGGGACATGATAATGATTTGCTATGTTCCATACCGCAAGAGGAAGAGATCCGAAGAGCCAAGCAGAGTTTGAACCTAGAGAGTGCGACATGTTTCTGATGGGTTCCCTTTAGCCTCCTACAGGGCCTCGTGGGACACTGTGAAGACCGACCTCACTGCGTCATTCATTATTTTTTTAGGGGCAGTGCCTTGCCTCATGTTGCAAGTGCCACCACGGTGGTTCTCATTCCCACGTCCAGATCCCCTACCACAGTGGAGCACTTTCGCCCGATCAGCATGTGTAATGGACCTTACAAAATCCTAGCATGCATCATTAATGCTAGGCTATCGTTTCATCTTCCCAAATGGATCTCAATGGAGTAACACGACTTCGTGAGAGGGAGTTCTATCCAGGGGGCGATCGACTTGGCCCATGAAATTATCAAAGATCTCCACTTTAAATTTCACGGATCCAACATGGAAATAAAGCTCGACATGAGAAAGGCCTACGATCGAGTGTAGTGGGGCTTCATCAACAAGGTCTTTGCAGGTATGGGTCTCTCCCCCTGGAACATTGATCTGATTTTCCGGTGTTTTAGCTTAGGATGGCTGGTGATCTCGCTTATGGAGAAAACCTTCGGCTTCTTCAATGCCACGTGAGGCCTTCGACAAGGGGACCCAATCTACCTGAGCATTTTTATCATCACACAGAATGTCCTAAAAAGACTCATTCATCACTTCATCAGCAAGGGTGAGATCCTCCCCTTTCATAGGAGGATGAGCCTTCCCTCTTTCTCTCACATCATGTTTGCGGATGATTCAATCCTCTTCACCAACGCCTCAAGCAGATCAATACGAGGCTTGTGCAGAGTGCTGGAGGTGTACTTCATCCAGAGTGGACAACATGTCAAAAATAGTAAGAGAACCTTCCTTGTCTCTAATAAATTCACTAAATAGCTCATCCTTAGTGTGAGCCTCTGGCTGGGAATGCAAAAGGCAACATCCCCATGATGTATTTGGGTGCTTCGATTTCCACAAAGCCTCTACGCATCCGGGACCTTGACCCCATCGTCTCCAGGATCACGAAGAGGGTTCTCAAGTGGAAGAATCAATATCTGTCCTTCGGTGGAAGGATTGCCCTGATCAATAGCGTTCTCCTGGAAACCCCAATCCATGCCCTCTCCGCTATCAATGTTCTTAAGGGGGTCATTCAGTGCACGGAAAGAATCGTTGCAGGGTTCATTTGGGATCCTCAGTCTGAGGGAAGGAGGAATTGGGCCTCTTGAAGGAAGCTAGCAAGACCTATCAATGATGGGGGTATCAACGTTCAAAGCCTCAAAGACACAATGGCATGCATGCACGTAAAACTGGCTTGGGAGGTTCTGGAAAACTGCACCCTTTGGGGAAAAACCATGAACATCTGTTACGACAAGGTTGGGGCTGATAGGATCGATCGCGCCTCCCCCTTCTAGCATGAGATCGCTCCACTCACCACAATGCTTATGAACCACTACCACTGAATTGTAGGAATAGGGGAGATTTCTTTCTGGAATGAAAACTGGTGCGGGGGAATTATCGATTACCCATGTTGCCCAGCCATGAGAATCTTCTTCAAGGAGGCCATATTTCATCCGCCCTTCATCAATGCGGTCCTTAATAAATACCAACTGGAAGCATTTCATATCATCGAGATGTCTTCTCACCCAGACTGGGGTGTCTTCACCCCGTCCCCCTCTAGATCATTCTCTGCTAAGGATTATTGTCGCATCGCCAACATGTAGGGGGAGGAGGATGAATGAAATGATGTTTTGTGGGATCGTGCCATTCCGACCAAGATCAACTTCCTCACGTGGAAGATACGCCATAGATCCCTCCCCATAGACAAAAACATTAAGCGTTGTGTCATGTACATGGCCTCTCGATGTGTTTGTTGTAAGGAGCACAAGGAGGAGGGGATGAACCATCTTTTCTTCGAAAGTAACTGGGAAAAAGTCCTATGGTCTTGCTTTGGTGATTTTACTGGTTTCTCAGTTCCTAGTCTGGTAGGGGAACCCTTCCTTGTTCGCTGGTTCCACAGATCGGGGCCCCAAGGGTCAGAGGGGAAAGCTCATGCACTGGTCCTCCAAGAAGGATGTTGGTGCATTTGGCAGGCAAGGAACAACATTATTCATGATGGGGTGCCCCCCTCCGACCATGCGCTTCTGATCAGAACCAAAAACCTTCTCCTCGATATGGTTAGAGTGGTGAACATTGGAAGGGATTCCCCCACCATGCAACAATTCACCCACAACCCTCATGGCCAAGCATTCAGTAACTCTACTGGAAGATGGGTCAGGTGGAACCCCTCGTCACAGGGCCTCAAGCTCAACATCGATGGGTCTTGTGTTGCGAGGCTCATGTGCGGCAGAGGGCTGATAAGAGACACCAATGGTTCAGTCATTCTAGCCTTCTCCATACGCTTGGATAATGGTTCATCACTCATTGCAGAGGCAATCACCATGATGGCGGGCCTCTTGGTTAGCAAGGAGAAGGGGATCACCCTTGCAGAGGCTGAAAAAAACTCTCTCATAGTCCATAATACCCTCAAGGGAATGGGTGACACCCCGTGGGCTATAAAGTACACTATCTGGAAATGACATGATCTCATTGAAAACAACATCAAAATCTCCCACACCTTATGGGAGGGCAACAAGGTGGCAGAATTCTTGGCCTCCTACGACGTTCATGGAACGGAGAGCCTCTTTTTTCATGACCTTCATATCCTGAATCTAGCAGGTACATACATCATCCGAGGGGATTCCCTTGGTCTTCACCATTTTCGACCCCCATAGCCTTTCCCCTCGAACCCTTGTTAGATCCTCCGTCTAATAAAAATATAGTTTATCATGATAGTAAAATGTTTAATGTTTAAAAAAATGGCATAATGCGGTAAATTTCCAGGGAAAATGGGTTAAGTCCATAGATGGGAAAAAGGATTCAATAAGGTATAATCTAGGGTTGATTGTTTTAAATGTTTAATGTTTGTGAATTATATAAATCAATTTCTTAAAGGGAATGGTTGAGAAGAGGATCAACAGGGTTGTATGAGTAAGGTTCTTACTATTAATTATTAAGAGGGTCTGAATGACATATTAAAGGTATGAATTATTTAACACTATTTATTATTTTTTAAGTAAGAATTATAATTAAAGCGAGTTTGATCAATATTAAGACATGTTTCATGTTTCATATTTTACCTCATGTACTTTTTGTTTTACTGATCTCAAAAACACAACACAAGATTATGATGTTTTTCATTTTAATGTGTTCTCTTTAAGTTTTAATCATTATATTAGTTCTTTCTATTAAAATATAAAAGTTATAGATGTTTAATGAAAAGTTTTCTAAGGAATATCTTCTTTGTAAGGAATTCAAGAAAATCAATTTTCTACTTGGAGGATTCAGCTACATGAAATGGGTACTTCATGAAATCAAATATGTGGAAATTGTATACATTAATGTGTCCACTAGATGTGAAATTATCTACATTGATCAAATGAATACGTGAATTAGTTACGTGTAGTAATTGAGTACATGATTTGGATATGTGGCGAAATTATATTCATTGTTCATTATGGATATGTAATTTGTTCAACTCTTCTAAATCTAGATATGTGATAAATAAGCCTACATGGATAAATATATTATGTGAAGATTGATTAGGTGGATCAATCATGCTACATGAAACCAAATCAGTAGAATTTGGCTATGTGGAGATATAATATCTACTATGTTATTTTATAACCTACTATTTATTACCATTGGTGTAGTTTTAGAGGGAAATTAATTATGTCATGCATGCGTTGAATGTTGTATTACCTATATATAGTAAACATTATTATACAAAGTTTCAGGTACTAAGAAAATAAAATTGTACATGTAAAATTTAATGGTTAATACTTTTTTAAGTGATTCTAGAGAAAATGACTTGTGGGATATGATTAAAATACCAATGTTTATGAATCTAAAGTTGTGAAATTACAAGGTAATTTATTTCATGATTTTTTATAAGAAGTGAAGAAAAAATACAGTTATGAATATAGGATTATGCACAATCATCTATCAACTCTATGAAAGATCTATGTATGCCTCTCTATTTTACATGAAAATGATTAATAAGTTTCAAGATCTACAATTTTCCTATTAAAATTAAATTTTCTATTTTAGAAGAATCCCAATGAGGAGTTTTACATTGTTACGATCTCCCAAAGAGGTTTATTATCTTCTCTAAGTTGTGTCTTATAATTGTGAGTGTCATATATAAAATCTCTATTTTCCTCTCATTCAATGTGAAGATTCCTAGAAGAATAAACTTTATGGTTAGTTTTTGTAATTCTTTATTGGAGACTGGTTATGGTCTCATAGTCTTTTACTATGTGATGAATGATTCCACTCAGTTTTGTAGTCCTTAGGAATAGACTGGTCTATTAAAAATCAACATGATCTTGGAGTTATTTGTTGATGGAGTGGACTAGAGGATTTATGTTCCCCAAATCAATATAAATATATGGGTTTTGATCTATTTTATTTGATATTTATTTATTTTGTGTTCATATGTTAAGAAAAATAAGAAACAATCATATATTTAAAGTGTTTTTTTCCAGTTGATTAAATTTTCAAGAACTCCATAAGACCCCCCTCTTGGGTCTTAATGCAGTCAGTATCCTATAAAAAATTTGTATTAATAGTGAAAATAATGAGTTCTAATTAGTAAAAGGATTAAGTATAAATATCACCTTAAATTATTTATTATAAATAAAAATAGATAAGGTATATCTATGATATTATATCCCCATATTAATGGTGATAATTATGGATGTTGGAAGGCACAAATGATCATTTATCAAAAAAGCCTTGGCTTAATGATTTATCCTAAAGCTGTAAAGACTTAAAAAAACTCCCAAGACACAACCTACAACACGAGATGATGATGAAGAAGCAATATATGTCTTCAAATCCAAAAAATAAACACTAAAATATATTTTTTGGTGACAAATGAGTTTAACTAAGTTTCAGAATGTGAAAATTCTCATGACATGTTGACAACTATATTAGTATATTATGATGAAATAAACAACGAAAGAGATCTTAAATATAATAATTCTAATATTAAGTTCTATACTTTCAAAATGATGAATGTATAAATCATCACCTAACTAAATGGAAGAATTAATAAGGTTTTAAATAATGTTTCCACTTATTATTACCTATTGTTGAACTAGTTCATTCTTGGAAAATCCTTTGAATTTTAACACCTTGATAGAGTGAAATGTAGAATTCCATTATGAAATATTCATAGATAATTGGTTTATAAAAACATATTATTGAAACAATAATTATGAATGATGATTATATAGAAAGTTAATCCAGAGAGTATTTTTAAGAAGGATAATGCGGCTATGAAATACTTAACTTCAAAAGATGGTAAGAAAAGTAAAGATATTAAAATGGATGATCTATTAGTTGAAGACTCCTCAAATAGTAATACATTAGATAGTGGGATTTATCATATTGAAGAAAATTTAAATGGTTATATAATAGAAGAAGTGGTTTCAAAAAACCCTTCAATAATTAATAGATGCACGAGAGATATTATACAAATGTTAGTTGTTATGAATCCATGATGTTCTGGCACATCATTCCATATTTCCATTAATTTCAAGATAAAAATAAACTTGAGAAAATTTATTTGAAGAAGGTTAGATATAAGAAAAAATACAATAAATCAATTAAAGAAACATGGATTTATTCTGAAGATCATTTTGATGATTCATATTAAAATGTAAAATTTTATGTTTCTAATCAAATGAATAATATTTACTTTATAAAACACTCAAATAAGTTACATTATTATTATTATTATGAGCACAAATATAAATCTAAAAATGAAAATTGATCTTATGAAAATTTAAATTAATACTATAGCATTCTATAAAAAAGTATGAATCTTTGAAAATGAAAAACAAAACCCTTAAAAAGTACTACTATAAAGTTGATAAGTACTTAAATAAAAAAAATTAGATTTAAAATACAAGGTTTAAATTCTATTTCATATTTTTTTAATATGGTAACAAAATTAAGAGATTAAAAAAAGAGGTACATGAAATTAATGATGATTATAATGTATTTAGAAAAGGTAAAAATTATTTAAATAAAATTATTTGAAATAGTAAATCTAAAAAAATGGAAGAAGAATCAAAGGTAAAAAAATTAAAGCTCCATGAAAGTATTTTTTCCCTAATTCTAGAAATAAAAACTATTATAAAGTAATTTTTTTCATTATGAATAATTATAAAACTATTATAATAATTTTAGTTTAATAAATCCACAAATTTACGGTGTCTAATATGTTTTTTTTCAAAATGTTTTTCAAAATTTAGTAAGGTATTTTTTGGACAACATAAACAAATTTGGTTTCCCAAATCATTAGTTGTTTACAATGATGGCCTCTAAAGAATATGGGTTCCAAACATGTTTTTTATGTTTTTTAGAGAAAAAAGGTCCAAAATCATAAATTCCTAATGGTATATGGATAGTGGATAATAAATACATATTATTAGATATTTTATTAATTTTCACTCCAAATAAATAATTTAGGGAGGCTATTTCAATTTTGGTGCTAATGCCAAGGGAAATATTATAGGAGTTTGATCAATATAATTCAAGATAAACCCTTATAAAAAGTTTTAAATGTGGAATTATTAAACTAAAAAATGATATTTATAATGTAATATTGTGATTAAGGTAATTTTTTTAGTTTTTTCTTATAATACCTATTAGCATTTCAAATATTAAATTCATAAAATTAAGGCACCTATAACACAGAGTGTCTATAATATAGATCTTAATTATTTGTGAAGATAAAATGTGAACTACTTCAATGATAAAAAAATGAATCATGTATTTTTCATAGAAATCTTGGACATTGTAAATTTTATTCCCTTGAAGAAATGGATCAAAATAAATTTAGCTCCAGATTTACCACAACCTAAATTGAATAAATATAAACAAAATAATTCATGCTAAAGTGGAATGCAACACAAGTGATATTTTAAAATAACTAAATATGTTTCTACTTCTATACCCTTAGAAAATATTTACATGTATTTGTTTTCTCCATCTATATGTTAATTTTTAAGATAAAAATATTGTGTTTATGTGTTAGTTTATGTTTTTTCTAGACCTAATGGGGATATATTTTTGAGAATTAAGATTGAGGATTGTTATATTTTTATACTTTATTTAAAAAAATTATTCAAAAAAATATAAATATTTCAAAATAAATTATTTACCAAGTGACCGTGGAAAAGAGTTCGAATATCTGGTGTTTAATTCACATTTTTCAAAAATTGGTATCAAACAAAAATTTTTGGCTCCCAGGACACCTCTAAGGAACGATGTTGTTGAATTAAAAAATAGGACTTTGTAATAAATTATGAGAATAATATTATATTAATATAAATTGCCTACTCTTTTTTGGTATGAATATATAAATACAACATGTTATATCATAAATAGAGTTAGTATTAAACTTAATTTTTATAAAACATTAAATGATCTTGGGAATAATAGAAAACCAAGAGTTTGATACTTTAATGTATTTAGATGTAATGTTTACATTATGAACACCAATGATAGTGTTGGTAAATTTGATCCAAATAATGATGAAGGAATCTTCCTATGTCATTCTACAACTTCCAAGATATATGAATTTTCCAAAAAAAACAATTATTCTTAAATAATCAAATCATGTAAAATTTTATGAAGGATGAACCTATTGATCATAGAATGCGTCAAGTGGTTGAGATGACAAATTCTTTTGGGAACCTGACACTTTAGCCTTTATTTACAAATAAAAAATATTTTGATTTGGAATATTATATTGGTGAACCTAATCTTAATAGGATGGATACTAGTGAATCATAAAGTATACATCCTAGATAATACATAAACCTTTAGATATATCCCTTTGAAATTGTAACAAGAAGTTTATATGAATGGATTTAGACTATAAAAAGTGTATAAAATACTGTATAATTTTATTATTTTCTATCTAATCTATAATCTAAAACTACAGAATATTCCTTTGCAGACAAGATCTGTGTTTTAGAAATTCATGTAGAGTTAAACCAATTCAAGAGGAAAAAAGTGATAAAATTAGTGAATAGAACCTATAACAATCCTATAATAGGAATAAAATGAGTTTTTAGAAATAAATATGATGATCATGGTGTGATATCTAGGAAAATGATATATTAGTAGATAAATGGTATAACCAAGATGAAGGTATATATTATGAAGATAACTTTTCACATTTTTCTAGATTAGAATCCCTTAAGATTCTTCTATGATTTTCATCACATATAAATTTTAAATTGTAACAGAACGATGAAAAATATGATTTTAAATGTTTTTTATATAGAAATTTAATGTTGAACAACCCCATGATTTTGAAAATCCTCATATTCCAAATTAAATTTTCAAACCTACCAAATATGTTTATGAATTTAAATAGGGACCTAGATTTCAGTATGAAAAATAATGTTATTTTGTTTTACAAAATAGATGTTTATTAGGTGAGAAATATCCTACTATTTTTAAGAAAATTTCATCTTTATATATATTTTTTAGTTAAAATATATGATGATGATGTGATTTTTGGATATAAAAATAAACAATTGTGTAATGAATTTCTAAAACTCATGGAAAGATAATTTTAAATGAGCAAGTTGGGTGAGTTAAATTATATTATATGTCTTTAGATTTTTCAAAAACAATTTGGGAATGTGAAAGATCAAATCAAATACATTATTTAATTTCTAAAACTGTTTAACCAAAATTGGTAAAATACATATTACTCTTATGATTTTTAATGAGAAGATAGATTTTCATGAAACTGTGGAAGAAGTGGTTAATAAACTATGAAGATGAAATTTTTTTAATATGATATATCTAACTTATAGTAGACCAAAAATTATGTTTATAGTATTATTATGTTCTTGATTACAAGAAAATCCCAAGGAATCTCATTTAAAATTTTCTAAAATAATTTTATGGTATTTAAAAGGAAGAATTTACACTTTATTTTTTTTTCAAAACTTATAATTTGAATTTTAATTATTATTCAGATTCCATATTTGGTGATTTTAGACTAGTTATGAAGGCTACTTCATTTAATTTCCATTTTATAAGAAGATTCAAGGTATCTTGGTCTAGTATGAAACAACAATCAATTTCATTATCTACCACTAAAGGAGAATATATAGATGTCGCAAGTTGTTGTGAATAAGATTTTTTTGATAAAACATACATTAATTGATTTTATATTAAATTATAATCTAGTATTAATCAAATATGACAAAATATGTTTCATAAAAATTTAAAAAAAATGATAATTCATTCTAGAAAAAATCATAGAGATTTAATGAATCATTTCTTGATAGATTATTCTTAAAAAGGTGACATCACTTTTAAATTTATCTTTCCTAAGAACCAGTTAGTAGATATTTTTACTAAACCCCTTGCATGGGAACATTTTTTTATTCAAACAGGATTGGGGTTTTTTTAATATGATTTGTTTTTCAAATTTATCTTAATTTTTTTGAATAGAAATCTATAATTATTTAATTAAAGATTTATTTTAATTTCTTATGAAAATTAAATATTTTTTAATTAATTCTAAGTTGTTTTTTGATTTTTTTGTTTTCTATTTCATATTAATTTTATTTATTTTAAGTATAATTGACACTAAAATCATAAATTAGGTACACAACCTTTTTCAAATTGGGTTTGTGACATAAGAGACCAATTTTACCTTGAACCTTTCCCTTTTTTTCTCACGTTCCATCCTCCAAAAGCCAAACCCTCACCCCTTTTCTTCCCTCATATCTCAAGATTCCCTCTAGACCTTCTAACAACCTTAGACCATGGTAAATTAAAATATTTCAGATGATAGAAGTTTTAGTTCTTCCAAGAAAGTAATTTCATGCGGTGAACCGTATAGGGTACAAGCTGGAAATGCTAGAGAAATGGCTTTGTTGAATATTACCAAGAATATACTAAAGAAAGTATTTTAGTTTTAAGAATGAGAGTTTATTTTTGATGAAGATAAATCAGGTTTGTTATTTGAGTAAGAAGTGAATGAATTCATGAGGAATTTATAGTTCAAATTCAGTTAATCAGATGGTGTTATATTATAGAATGTCAATGGAAAAGATGTTCTATTTTTGTCAGTAGAAATGGATGAAATCATTCATTGTACCCATTAGAGAGAGTTTATGTTTTTCTAGACTATTGTTAGAACCAATTTAATGGGACCGACTATTTTTTTCACGTTTTTATTTGTAAGCACTACTTCTTATAAGAATAATGTAATGGAATTAGAAGATAAATGTAAGCTGTTTTGTTTTTTAACAAGAATATTATTTCATAGAGGGTTGGAGAAATAGAAAATTTTTTATTTCAGTATATGAAAATATTTTATATCCTGATTAATAGTGTTAATATGAATCTTCTTAAGGTATATGATGTGGTTTAAGAATCACTATTGTAAAGGTAAAGGAAAGTCAAACAAAAAACTTTTTGGAAGGTTCATCTCCCTAGTGTTAAAGAAAAAAGATATGGATTTTAATAAGGGAGAGGTTGTAATGTTTCACAAGAGTAATACCCTTTATACCATTCTTGTAATGACCCATAAATTTTTTAAATGAAATTTCACTTTTATAATTACGTTGTGTCTTATAAAGAATATATATCAAAAAAATAACCCAATAATTACAATATTATAATAAATGAATAATGATACATTAATCAGAAAACAGACTATTAATAATTCCAAATATTAAAATGGGACAATAAATTGAAAATAAAATAATAATAATAGAAAATTTTTGTCTTCTCGATCCACTATAATGATCTCAGTCATGAACAATGTTATAGAAATAAAACATAATGTTACTTATAAAATATTAATTTAAAATATGAAATTATATATAAACTTGGGATAAAATATAATTGACTAATTAATGGAATAAGGGTCATCTATAAGAATAAGTAAACCCTTAAGACCCATAGAAACTTTCCAGTTGGAATAATAACCTGACTTTTGGAATAGTAATGTGACCTTTAGGAATAGTAATCTGGGATTTAGAATTGTAGCCTAACCTATGGAAGTAAAAATAAAATTTAGGAATATTATAAATGAAAATATAATATATTTATAACTTATAATTATTAAATAATGTTTAAAAAACGATAAATTAAGTGTTGGTATTTTTGTAAAATGTAAACGATTATTGATAATTTTATAATTAATATAGTGATTTAAAATAACATTTATTTTCATAAAATATATTCATAAATTAATATTTTATTGTATTAAAATTTTAATACAATATTCTGAGACATTAATTAATTTTTCAATATGTCATAAAATTGGTTATTATATAAGAGTCAATATTTTTGAAATAAATGGTGAATTTAATTTAATTTTTTTTATCAAATTTAAAATATTATTTGTATATAATGAAGTCTATTTTTGAAATGTAAATTTCAAAAAATGGTTAGATCAATCTTTTTTTGGATTTTTTGAAAAGAGTTTAATTTTTAATGAATATTGAAATACAGTATTTTTCGATATATAACATTATAAGGTAGATAAAAAAAAATTGAGTCATGGTTGAGTAATAGATAATGTAAGTGAAAATTAAATCAAAATAAAATTCTCTAGATAGGATATTTTTTCATGGGAATTAACAGTATTGATAATCTTGAGATAAAATAACAAACAAATGAATAATATAATAAAAAACATTTATACCCCCTTATAAATACCACCTATCACCACCCCTTCTCTTCACACACCCTATGATTTTTATATTTGATAAATTATATCCAATTAACATTCTAATCATTTTCCCCAAATTTAATAGATAATAGTCTCAACAAAATACCCAACCCAAGTGCCCTAAATAGGTTCTCAAGGAGAACATATTCAAGAGGTAAAATTATCATTCATTCTCATATTAATATTTTATTTCATCTACATTATCCTCAACTTTATGATAAAAAAATAATGATAACTCCATTTTCATAAATATAAATTAATTTTATTATGTTAATGGAATACCCATCATCCAATATCTTCTATTCTCCTTTTATCTAAAAAACAAACACACCTTTCGTGATTTGTCGATTCACAACCTTTGTGGATTTTTTTTTATTTTCTATTACCACCCTCAAAGATGGTCATAAAAC
This sequence comes from Viscum album, assembly GCA_963277665.1. Classification (NCBI taxonomy): domain Eukaryota; kingdom Viridiplantae; phylum Streptophyta; class Magnoliopsida; order Santalales; family Viscaceae; genus Viscum; species Viscum album. Next base: position 379,189,689 of record OY728160.1, on the reverse strand, counting down.
CATTATAATGGTTATAATAGATTTTAAAATTTATATTATTACTTGTGTTAGGTTATGTAACCAACATATATACAAAATTTTAAATAATGAAACAAAACTAGTTTGTAATTATCGAAAAACCGAAAAAAATAAAGTTAATGATTATCATTAATGTTTTGTCATTTGAATAATATGTATATAAATAATTGAAAATGATACATGGGACTATTAAAATTTATGAAAGTGAATTTTTACTATATAATTTCACTTCTGGAGAATTGTTCCAATTTGACAGGAACATACATAATTATACACAAGTGAACCAACCATGAAACCATGTAACGAACTCTCTAGAAATGATAAAATTAAACACTATAAATTTCCAAAATAGAAACAAATAAACTTAATTAAATTACAATAAATAAAATTTATTTATAAGAGGTTCTTAGTTAATAAATTAATGGATCAAATTTTATTATATAATAAATTAAATGCAAGTGAAAAAAACATTCATACATAAGGTAAGGAATCTCTCTGAACCACCAAATTACATTTGGGTTGGTATTTATCTCTATTTATACAATTTTATTTCTTCATTATTATTATTATATAAATTCTTTTAATTCTATTTATATGTTTTTAAATTATTTATCTTGATCAATTCATCTTTTTTTATAGGTAAATATATATTTTATAAAGTTCCCTTATCAATCCATCCTGATAAGAGAGCCCGATTAAATAAAAATTCCAAATTTATTAACCATTTTCAAATACACACAATAATATATTTTAAGAAACAATTATTTCTATAAAATAAATCATTTCATCCTAGAAAAACATATATTTTCATTTCTAGTTTTATAAAAACAAGAATTCCTTTTTTCTCTTTAAAGAATCTTTAATCCGAATGGCCCGAAGGCCTTATATTTATATTCATTTTTAGATAATCCCACTTTTAAGGGTTTAACAGGAACTCAAGCATGTCTCATAATATTCCGGAAATTATATGACCCATAGATTTTATATGAATTCATCCAGATTATAACTTCTTGGAACTACTCCTCCCCAACGTATACATCATGATGTTAGCTGTCCACCATCACATGGAAATTTAGCTAGGATTACCATGCATGCACAAGTTAGTCCCAATGAAAATTTCCTTACCCTCTCATTCTTTTAATCCATTTTCTCTTCTCAGGTGAATGTACCTAATCTGAATCTTTATCTAGAGCCTGCTCCTTGTAGATTCTTCCTGGTCCATTTAAGCACAATTTATTGTGCCTTGATATCCTTAAGGTTTATTGAAGGGATTAAGGTGGCATGATGGAACTGAGGTGGCCCTAAATCCTTATTTTCCTGAATTCCTTGAGTGGACTGCAGTCTTTGAAAGACTCAAGGACCAAACCGGTGGCCCAAAATCCCAAAGAGATGAATTGTTTCGGCTGCTATTATACCGAATAGTGCTTGCTACAGTGAATACTACAATGCTTTCTATAGTGACTTCTACAGTAATAAAACAGTATCCCGAAAGCATGTCTCCACCCAGATTTGATCTCAAGTCTCTTGCATACTCTTTTTTAGTCCTCATGAACCGATATGAGGCTCTTTTTCTTTAAATACTCTTTAATATTTTCCTTAAACCCGTTTGAATATGCCTCATTTCTAAAGATTCTTAAGCACTCTTTTTACCTGTCTTCACTTCATTTGGACATAATTTATCAAGATATATGCTTATTTTACATTATTAATTCCAATTTATGATGCATATTCATTCTTTATTATACACCATTATGATACTTCCATTGGTTAATCTATATGACATTATTATGATACCCAGTTCTTTCCATGGGTTACCATTATGTTAAATCATTTTGTGTGATTCTTTATGTGGAAAAAATATTTTTGAACATGTTATGATGGGAATTCATAGATATCTCTCCAATGTGTGGGGAAATGTTTAGTCTCATCATTTGTCATGTATGAAACTAGATAGTAAACGTTATCCATTATGGGACTTTTTCAACTAGGAGATATAGTCCAGATAGTTTGCCTCGACACTTGTTTATGTCATGTTATATGTCTCAACTATATTCCTATAATTTCATGATCATATGATTCTATGTTATATATAATATTCCTCTACATATTTATTCAGGTTCTAAGATTATTATTTTATCATGTTATGTTGTTGACCCATGTGTCATGCTTCTTTCCCATGCTTATCAGCTTTCTGGGATTTTAGATCATCCCTTTTTCTATGTATTAAACAGGTTATCCTATAAATATATAGTATATCCAAGGAGGTTATTTTATTATTATGGAATATAAATATAAATTTGTTTTATTCTATTTCAATGATTTCAATTTTGTATACCTATTCTTACAAAGAAACTATAATTTATGATCCTTTTTTATTTAATGTTAAATTATTATTAAAATCATGTACTAATATTTGAAAAGGATAGGGTCACGATAGTTGGTATCAGATAACAATTTCTTTATTTTTGGGGATTAGGATTGGAAATATTTAGCAAGAACCCTATGGATTATTCTATCACTCTAGATAAATAATATTTAAACTTTGGGAATCACATGTTAGGATATACAATTCATTTCAAAGATTACCTTTTTATGGTGAATGTCTACTTTTTATGATCTAAGTATTCAATCCCCCCTAATTATACATTCTTTTTCTTAGTTAATGGTTTGAAACAATATAACCCGTTCCAATAATCAATGTGAGTGGAAATGTACTATGACAACCCTGCTTTTTATTACAACTTAAGCATGCTTTATTACATAAAACTGCACTTGATACAACAAAGAAGATCGAGAGGTTTAGTGTCTTTGGGGATTAGGATCATTAAATAAAAACTTTAAACTTGAAATACAACATCTTTATTGAAAACTTCCTTTACATGACCACTACATTCCTTCGTACTTAGCATTGAATGGGATAACCTGAGGACATGCATAAGAAAAGGGTGAGCTATAAAGCCCAGTAAGGGAGTACACAATGAATAACATGAGGAGTACAATACATGTTAGGCAATATGAACATCAATAGAGCATAAGAGTAACATGAACATAAAGGAATGATAAAACATGATAATCATAACATGGAAATGTGGCAACAACACTTAACATTGAATTAGCATGAGCCAAGGCTCATTGCACATGGAGCATGATTAAACCCTCATTGCACTTGAAGCACGAGTAAATCCCCATTGAACTTGAATTAGCATGAGCCAACACTCATTGCACATGACGTATCATGATACTATACTTTACCCAATGCATTGGAGCGCTATAAAGGGCGCACCCTTCTTAAACATTTCATTTCATGCATAAGTGTGCCACATGGATCATAAAACATGGATTCATAAAACATAATCATTTATTCCACGATAAAGGTATGTGGAATTCATACATGAAACTTTATAATCTATTAGTGAATTTTCATAAAGGTGAATACCCTTGATGGAGACATGGGAATGGTATTCACTACACAATGATATTGGCTTAGAAAATCGGTGTGATTTCGGGAGCGTAACGGCGTGACATAAGAATTCATAAAAAAGGTTGATGAGAGAGAAAGGGGTTAGTCATCATATTTACATGTAATGGAATGTAAGGAGTTCATATAGATACATGTCCCAACAATTGAAAAGGAATCTAGATTCACGATACAAAAGTATTGCTTGAATATAGAAGGGGAGAAAAAGGTTCCTTTCGGAATTTTGGCATAGTAACGGATGTACATGTGAGGCATTTAATGAGAGAGAAAGGGGTCTCCCATAATTCAAACAATAAGAGGGAAGTATGGGAGAGGTGCGAAACCATACCCCAACATTCATAATTGAAATTAAAAGGGCAATATAACTTAAATAAGATTGACAAAAATGAGAAAGGAAGAAAAAACCCTTACTTGGAAGTGTGCTTCCAAAGTCTAGAGAGAGGTTTGTGAGAGGCTTCTTGGGAGCTTGGGGCACCTTGAGAGGATTATAGAGAGAGTAGGGCAGAGGTTGGACGAACTCCAAGGGCTTTGAGTGAGGAGGAAGTGGGAGCTTGGGTGGGTTTATATAGGAAAGGTGAGGGAATTCTTTATTATTTAGGTTTGGGACCCCTTATATTAAAATAATCCAAACCACAAACCATCCCATGGTATTTGCCCATGGTTTCTGGAAAAGGAAAGAGGAAAACAATATTTTACAAGGCCAAGGTCCGAACTTATTAAAAAATTAGGGTTTCTTATGTGGAGGTGAGTCACACTCCCATGGAAATTAATTTAAAAAGGAAAAGTGTTGAATAAGTCTTGATGGCTCCATTAAGGCTTTGAAAAGTAAGTCAAACAAACCCAAAACCTCATTATTTAAATGATAAAACACATATTTGCCGAACATAAGGATTATGGTATTTTATTACATCACCATTGGGTCATTATGATGTCATAAAACACATTATATATTTAAATGGTATTTAATTTTTACCCAAAAATTTGACTGTCTCAGAAAATTAGGAAAAATTCACCGTTGGATAATTTCGATTTCTTGATTCCAAAAATAATATTTATTTTATCTAAATAATTTTCTAAATATGTGAATTTTCACTTTTAAAATAAAAACTGACATTTATAAAAAAATTCACGGGTTTTGACAGAAATGGCTTTCAAACCTTAATAAAAATTTTAATTGCATTCATAAAATTATAAGATCATTTATATTTACCAAAAATTAATGTAATATTAATAATAATATTTTATTAAAATATTATTTAATTCATAAAATCCTTTAATTTAATAAAATATAATTCTAAATTAAATAATAACTAAAAAAACCATTTGTACTTTAAAAAATAATTACAATGTATCAAAAATGACTAGAAATTATATTCATTATTATATAAAAAAATACTGTACATGAACATGGTGCTACTTATTTGTTACTTAACCCCTTAAAATAGCCGCATAAGACCTAAGGGTAAGGTGTGCGATGGTGACAGACTCTTGGGGTGGCTCGGATAACATCGCTCGAGTTATAATTTCAATCAACTTCCACTTTTCCCAAAGACGATCGCGTTCGAGCTTGAATTGATGAAGCTCATCTTGGGCTTGGTCAAGGGAAAATCCCAAAGACACCACCTCTTTTCCGAGCTCCAAAAAATGGGCTTCGTAAGGGGCAATTATACTGGATGAGGCCATCGCTTCCTTTGTCTGAGTAGAAGTGGGTTCGTTAAAGCCTTATATTTATACTACTCAGATGATCACTGTCCAACGGCTATAAAAGTAACGGTCACCAATCTTAACGTAAAACTAAAGAAGTTGACATCTTATAAAAACATTTTTTCATAAAGAAACATTTAACTGGATCAAGAGGTATTTTCCATTAATGAAACTTTGGGTCATTACAATATTCCCCCCTTAAGAAATTTCTCCCTCGAAATTTTCCTTTTTCCACACTAAAACAAATGTGGGTAACTCAGATTCATCATATCCTCCGACTCCCAAGTTGCTTCTTCAAACTTGTGGTTTCTCCACAACACCTTGACGAGGGGAATTGTCTTATTTCGTAGAACTTTTTCTCTACGATCTAAGATCTTCACTGGTTGCTCCTCATAAGAAAGATCGTCTTCTAATTGTACCACCTCTAAAGAGAGTACATGTGAAGGGTCTGGTATGTACTTCCTTAAGAGGGATACATGGAAGACATCATGCACCTTGGCCATAGTAGGTGGAAGTGCTAGTCGATAGGCCACAGCCCCAACACGATCAAGAATCTCGAAGGGGACGATGTACCTTGGACTTAACTTCCCTTTCTTTCCAAACCTCATGACCTTCTTCCACGGAGATATGCATAAAAACACCATGTCTCCGACTTTAAACTCAAGGTCTCGTCGACGATTATCTGCATAACTCTTCTGTCGACTTTGGACTGCGTTGATATGCTGCTGAATGGTTTTCACCTTCTCCACCATTTCTTCGACCATTTCGGGTCCAAGCAGCTTACGTTCACCGACCTCATCCCAACATGCTGGTGTTCTACACCTTTAATCATACAGGTCTTTATATGGTTCCATTTGGATGCTCGAGTGGAAACTATTATTATAAAATAATTCAACCAGAGGAAGATGTTGATCCCATCCTCCTTTAAAGTCCATCGAGCACGCTCTCAACATATCCTCAAGTGTTTGGATAGTCCGCTCGGATTGGCCATCCGTTTGAGGATGATAGGCCGTCCTGAAGTTCAGTTCAGTATTCAGAGCATGTGTAGACTCTTCCAAAACATAGAGGTGAATCTTGGATCTCGGTCAGACACAATAGATAGTGGTACTCCATGCAACCGTACCACATCCCTGATATATATCTATGCGAGTTGATCCAAAGAGAAATCCTCTCGAATAGCAATGAAGTGTGTAGTCTTTGTAAGACGATCCACAACAACCCAGATTGCATTGTTGCCTTTGGATGTCCTTGGAAGTCCGGTGACAAAGTCCATGGTGATGTTATCCCATTTCCATTCTGGTATGGGCAATGGTTGCATCATCCCCTTAGACTTCTGCCTCTCTGCCTTCACTTGCTGACACACCAGGCACTTTGATGTATATTCAGTGATCTCCTTCTTCATATTATCCCACCAAAAGTTTTCTCGGAGATCTCGATACATCTTTGTGCTCCCTGGGTGAATAGAGAAATTTGAACTATGTGCATCATCCAAAAGTTCCTTCTTCAGCTCCGGACTTGATGGAACACATAGTCTTTTCCCAAACAGCACAATTCCTTCTTCATTAACATTAAACTCTGAGGATTTTCCCTTTTTGATAGCTTCCACTTTTTCTTGGATTCCCGTATCATATTTTTGAGCATCATTTATCCTTTCCAAAAGAGATGGTTGAGCAATAATTTGTGAAAGGATTGATGATGTTCCCTTCTTTATGATTCCCACATCCATCTTCATCAAGTCTAAGAAGATTGGATCCTTCTCAATTATCATCATTGATAGAATATCTGGATCCTTTCTACTTAGGGCATCCGCCACCTTGTTCGCTTTCCCAGGGTGGTAATGTATTGAACAGTCACAATCCTTGATGAGCTCTATCCATCTTCTCTGGAACATATTAAGATCTTTCTGTGTGAATATATATTTAAGATTCTTGTGGTCAGTATATATCTCACATTTCTCTCCATAGAGATAATGCCGCCAGATTTTCAAGGCAAAGATCACCACCGCCAACTCCAGATCATGCGTTGGATAGTTTCACTCATGGATTTCAACTTCCTTGAGGCATAGGATATCAATTTATCATTCTGCATCAGCACACATCCTAAGCCCTTCTTCGAAGCATCATTTAATACCACAAAAAGCTCCCCACTTGTGGGTAAAGTGAGCACGGGTGCAGTGATAAGCCTCCTTTTCAACTCCTTGAAGCTTTCTTCGCATTCATCACTCCAAGAAAACTTTACTCCCTTTCGAGTTAGCTTGGTCAGAGGGTTGGACAATCGTGAGAAATTTCTCACAAATCGTCGATAATATCCAGCTAACCCCAAGATGCTATGGATATCAGTTACCGATGTTGGCCTCGGCCGTCCCTCAATTGCATCTGTTTTGGAGGGTTCCATAGATATCCCATTGCTTGTGATGATATGGCCCAAGAATGAGACCTCCTTCAACCAGAACTCACACTTGTTGTACTTGGCATAGAGCTTCTCCTTGCGCAAAGTCTCCAGTACAGTTCTTAAATGCTCCTCATGGTCCTCCTTGGTTTTGGAGTATATTAGAATATCATCTATAAAGACTACCACATATTTGTCTAGGTAATCTCTAAAGACTCTATTCATCACGTCCATGAATATTGCTGGAGCATTGGTGAGTCTGAAAGGCATTACGATGAATTCATAGTGCCCGTACCTTGTACGAAAAGCAGTCTTGGGGATATCTTCCTTCTTCACCCTTACTTGATAATATCCTGACCGAAAGTCCACCTTGGAGAAGTATTGTGCCCCACGCAGCTGATCAAACAAGTCATCGAGTCTTGGGAGAGGATACTTGTTCTTTATCGTGATTTTGTTATGTTCACGATAATCAATGTAAAGCCGCATTGACCCATCCTTCTTTTTGACGAAGAGGACTGGTGCACCCCATGGTGATGCACTTGGGTGTATAAACCCTTTATCCAGATTCTCCTGTAGTTGTTTCTTCAGCTCTTCAAGCACAACAACAGCCATTCTATATGGAGTCTTGGATATTGGTAGAGCCCCAGGTATAAGTTCAATTGAGAACTCAACATCTCTTCTTGGAGAAGACCAGGAAGTTCCTCAGGAAATACTTCACCGAATTCCCTCACAATAGGCATTTCTTCAAGGGTGGTTTCATCCTTGGACTCAATCATCTGAGCCAGATATGAATGCTCATAAGGCAGTAATATCCATGCTTGAGATGATGGAGCTAAAGGAGATTCATCTTCCTCCTGACACTTGTAAAGAATCGGGGGTCGATTCTCCATATGGAGTGTGATTTCCCTCTCCCGACAATTTATGTTGGCTCTATATAAGGAAAGGAAATCCATGCCAAGAATTGCATCAAATTCCACCAAAGAGAGTATGATGAGGTTTTCTGGGAAATTCATTCCATTGATTATAACAGGGGAGGACTTATACTCATGGGATGCAATGATTGCCCCATTTTCCGTACTCACCGACATCTTTACTTAGATGATTTGTGGTGGTGCAGGGATTGTTCTACTAAACATTTGAGATATAAAACAATGCGTAGAACCTGAATAAAAAAGTACGTTCTCTATTCTTGAATGAATAACTAGCGTACCTGTCACCGCTTTGTTTTCGGGGTTCACTTCGGCAGAAGTGATGGCAAAAGTTCTTCCTTGCTGTCTTGGAGGTTGCTAGTTGCCTCCGATAACCCTTGGATTAGGGCACTGATTTGCAAAATGACCTGGTTCTTTGCATTTGTAGCATTGAAAAACGTGTTGAGGTTCGAACGGAGCGTTCCTCTCCTCTGTCGCAGCCGCGGGTCCTTCTTGCTGACAGTTAACAGCTAGGTGCCCTTCTCTTCCACACTTGAAGCATTTTCTTGTCCCCATAAGGCAATTTCCAGGTTGCTTCTTTCCACACTTTTGGCAAGTGGGGTGCTGGAACTTCTTAGCACCGTTGGATTTATCCATCAGACCTCCAGTATTGAAGTCCACCTTACGCTTCTTGTCCCCATGATACCTCTGTGATTCTCCGATCTCCATTTCAACCTTGAGGACACATCAGACAATTTCCTCATAGCTGTCGAAGTCACGGATCGCTAATGCTTTCCGCAAGCTAGGCTTCAGCCCACCAAAGAAGCAGTCAACCTTGCATTCGGGGGTAACGACAAAGCTGGAAGCGTATCGTGCAAGCCTTGTGAAGTTTTCCTCGTATGCTCCCACAGATTCCTCATCTTTCTGTTTGAGGGAAAGGAAGTCCCTTTCCATCTTATCTTCCAGAATTCCTTCCATTCCAAAGACTCGATCTCCTCCTCAGGATTAGTATTTTTGATCAACGTCCACCATTGATCAGCTTCACCCTCCATACGATAAGCTTCCAGGAGAACCTTTTCTTTTTTAGAGCATTGGAGGATGGAGAATATCTTTTCAATGGAGTTGATCCATTGTTCAGCGATCATGGGATCGGATGATCCACTAAAAGTAGGAGGCATTTGTCTCATGAAGCTCTTGATAGCGACTTTTTATTTCTTAGGGGGGGTTGAACGTTCCTCTTGACCAGTGTTTCTATTCAAAACTTGAGTTAGCTGAGAGAGAAGCGTGAAAAAGTTCGTGATTCCTGCTCCCATTGGATTGGGCATCTCATAAGTACAATCATCACACTGATCTTCACAACGGTTGTTAGCCCGAGTTCTCCTATTATCGGCCATTGGATGGAATAAAATGAATGTTAGGGGTAACACATAAAGGGTAATCCAAAGACAAAATTTGATGACTTATAAATAAACATTAATCTCATTAACTCATGAGTCTATAGGATTCAATCCAGGCTTTTCATGATCTTCCTTCTAACATATATTCTTAGGGGCATTTTTCCCTTAATAAGGGTTCATAATAAGATTGTGAATTTATCAAAACATATCCCCCGGGAGTGTCGTAACCAAGAGTGCAGAAAGGCCCGTTGTCGTGCACCAGTTCCCGTTCGAGTCTAGCTCAAAGCGGTGTTTTCGGGTTTTACCCCTAGGATACATCTGTGCCAGAGCCGCCTCTACCTGCTCGTATCCAGACAGGGATGTATTTGTTTGATAAACCACTTACTTAGTATTTACCAAAACTTAGGGATGTTTTTATTATACTTAGTCTTGTATATAAGGCTTTACTAGGGTTTCCTAATCCCAAAAATAACTAAACCTATCCTCTGATACCAACTATGACAACCCTGCTTTTTATTACAACTTAAGCATGCTTTATTACATAAAACTCCACTTGATACAACAAAGAAGATCGAGAGGTTTTGTGTCTTTGGGGATTAGGATCATTAAATAAAAACTTTAAACATGAAATACAACATCTTTATTGAAAACTTCCTTTACATGACCACTACATTCCGTCGTACTTAGCATTGCATGGGATAACATGAGGACATGCATAAGAAAAGGGTGAGCTATAAAGCCCAGTAAGGGAGTACACAATGAATAACATGAAGAGTACAATACATGTTAGGAAATAGGAACATCAATAGAGCATAAGAGTAACATGAACATAAAGGCATGATAAAGCATGATAATCAAAACATGGAAATGTGGCAACACCACTTAACATTGAATTAGCATGAGCCAAGGCTCATTGCACATGGAGCATGAGTAAAACCTCATTGCACTTGAAGCACGAGTAAACCCTCGTTGCACTTGAATTATCATGATTCAACACTCATTTCACATGACGTATCATGATACTATACTTTACCCAATGCATTTGAGCGCTATAAAGGGCACACCCTTCTTAAACATTTCATTTCATGCATAAGTGTGCCACATGGATCATAAAACATGGATTCATAAAACATAATCATTTATTCCACGATAAAGGAATGTGGAATTCATACATGAAACTTTATAATCAATTAGTAAATGTGCATAAAGGTGAATACCCTTGATGGAGACATGGGCACGGTATTCACTACACAATGATATTGGCTTAGAAAATCGGTGTGATTTCGGCAGCGTAACGGCGTGACATAAGAATTCATAAAAAAAGGTTGATGAGAGAGAAAGGGGTTCCTCATCATATTTACATGTAATGGACAGTAAGGAGGTCATATAGATACATGTCCCAACAATTGAAAAGGAATTTAGATTCATGATACAAAAGTATTGCTTAAATATAGAAGGGGAGAAAAAGGTTTCTTTCGGAATTTTGGCATAGTAACGGGTGTACATGGGAGGCATTTAATGAGAGAGAAAGGGGTCTCCCATCATTCAAACAATAAGAGGGCAGTATGGGAGAGGTGAAAAATCATACCCCAACATTCATAATTGAAATTAAAAGTGCAATACAACTTAAAGAAAATTGACAAAAATGAGAAAGGAAGAAAAAACCCTTACTTGGAAGTGTGCTTCCAAAGGCTAGAGAGAGGCTTGTGAGTGGCCTCTTGGGATCTTGGGGCACCTTGAGAGGATTCTAGAGAGAGTAGGGAAGAGTTTGGACGAACTCCAAGGGCTTTGAGTGAGGAGGAAGTGGGAGCTTTGGTGGGTTTATATAGGAAAGGTGAGGGAATTCTTTATTATTTAGGTTTGGGACCCCTTATATTAAAATAATCCAAACCACAAACCAACCCATGGTATTTTACCATGGTTTCTGGAAAAGGAAATAGGAAAAAAATATTTTACAAGGCCAAGGTCCGAACATATTAAAAAATTAGGGTTGCTTATGTGGAGGTGAGTCAATCTGCCATGGAAATTAATTTAAAAAGGCAAAGTGTTGAATAAGTCTTGAGGGCTCCATTAATGCTTTGAAAAGTAAGTCAAACAAACCCAAAACCTCATTATTTTAATGATAAAACACATATTGGACGAACAATAGGATTATGGTATTTTATTACATCACCATCGGGTCATTATGATGTCATAAAACACATTATATATTTAAATGGTATTTAATTTTTACACAAAAATTTGACTGTCTCAGAAAATTATGAAAAATTCACCGTTGGATAATTTCAACGTCCTGATTCCAAAAATAAAATTTATTTTATCTAAATAATTTTCTATATATGTGAATTTTCAATTTTAAAATAAAAAACCGACATTTATAAAAAAATTCACGGGTTTTGACAGAAATGGATTTCAAACCTTAATAAAAAAATTAATTGCATTCATAAAATT